>OX243799.1:11582476-12189953 GCA_945859595.2 Megachile willughbiella | reverse complement strand
ATCCAGTCTTCCTGGAGTCCAGTTACGATAATATTTTACCGTCAACCAAAGTGGAACCTACGGAAAGTCTGACTCACGTGGTCACCACCCAGAAGAAGGAGCCACGTCCGACGATGACGAAGGACGAAAAAACGAAACTGGTTGTAGCATCCACAACGGAACGCAAACGGTTAAACGAGACTAGTGTGAAGAATTCACCCACTGTGGTGATTAGAACTGACAGTTCGATCGTGAAAGTAACTGGTACCCTGCCGGCGAACAATGAGAGGACGAATGGATCGATAATCAAGATGACGAAGAGCAGTGTCAGTAGTACTATGCGCAAACCTGCTAATGCATCAACTACCATGCGCACGAAACCAAAAGAGGTGAGATCTGAGTACTATATGTACTCTTTTTATTATGCATGCTGAAATTTTTATGGCTGATGCACAATTTTAGTTAAGTTTAGTTATACTACTTGTTTAATCATGCATAGTTTCATATCACTTGTCTGATCATTTGCAATTTTGTACTAATTGTCTGACAATCTAGATACACTATAGTGCTTGATCTACTTGCTGGCCACATAAAATCTGCTACCACTTGTCTGACCACCTACAATTACCACTTGTCTGACCACTTACAATCTGGTACCACTTGTCTGACCACCCACAACTTCCACTTGTCTGACCAATTGTCTGACCCTTACAATCTGCTACCACTTGTCTGACCACCCACAATCTATTACCACTTGTCTGACCACCTACAATCTACTGCGACGTGTCTGACCACGTCTATCACTACTTGTCTGACTTCCTAAAATCTGTTTTCACTTGTCTGACTTTTTACAACTTGAACAATTTGTTTGATCACACGATACCTATGCTACTTATGTGGTCAAGGATATTTCATACGACTTGTTCGCTTTCCTCTTTCTTTATTCTACATGTCTAACTACCTATTGTCTGGCCACCGTTGATTTCATACCACTTGTCTGACTACTTGTTTGACTATTTGTGGTCGTACTTTACTTACCTCGTGTCTTACCATCTCGTTGAATTTAACGAAACATGCACCATGAACTTTCACTTATCTGACTAGTTACGGTCACATTTCACTTATCTCATTAATTATGATCTCATTTCACTTATTTGACGGTATTCGGTCGCACACTAGTTTCCCATCTCCTAATTATCTAATCACGCGCGAAGTTATGTACTATTCGTCCACTTTCCTACGGTCCTATTCCACTTGTCAGACCGCTCTGACTTGTCCAACCACTTGTCACCAGCACTTATCTAATCTCAACCTGACACGCATCTTTCTATCACTGCGATTATAGTTTCTGTGTACATACTTCTTTTGCTGAGTGCTACGACTTCTTATACTTAGGTTACCCGATTCCAGACATCTACAGTGACTAGAACGGAAACATCGGTCCTAGGTTCACCACCGACCACACGAACCCTTCTTCTCACCCACACAATGACATCTACTACTGTGGAGACGGTAACGGAGACACTGTTACGTCCGACAAGCTTGATTTCTACGGTCACATCGACCATTCTGCAATCAGTTGTTACCAGGATACCTTCGTCGTACGAGAACGTGGTTGATAATGACTCTATCTTTGTGGTGATGAGTGATCAGAAGCCTCCTGCACCTGGAGCTGAAGAGGTAAATTTAAGAATCAGTTGTAATTTTATATTGTAGTCTAAGGTAGGGTCAGAACTGGGTGATGTGGATTTGAATGGTTGACTTATGTGAATCCTGATTATTTGGATTTGGGTAGTTAACTGACCTGAATCTTGAGGATGTTGATTTGAATGATTACCTTATATAAATTCTGATGTGTGAATTCATTTAACTAATTAATCTTAATCCTGATGATGTGGATTTGAGTAGTTAGCTAACCTGAAATCTGGATGATGTGAATAACTATCTTATCTAAATACTCATGACATGGATCCAAGTAACTTATTTACCAAAATCTTGATGATGTGGATCCAAATAACTGACTTACCTAAATCCTAATGTTATGGATCTGAATTACCGTTCTCATAAAAATTTGTTCACAAATTTCCTCACAGGTTGAAGCAGAATACGGTGACGACATATCACGGGACGAACAAGACCCCGTCGGAAACGAGGTGCACAGAGTTCTAGCAGGTGGTGTTCTCGGTGCACCTGTGGTGTCCCTCCAGCCCATATCCAACCAATGTGCACCCGAATGCAGAGCCTCCAGGGCAGAGATGTGCATAGAAGTTGGAACCGAAATGAGGTGCATTTGTCGACCAGGTTTCGCGAGGATGTTCCCTGATCGACCTTGTAAACGTAAGTTACCACTTGTTCCACACAGTGTACACATTATTTCTCAAAAATTAATCTTCATATTTATCTGCAGCTACTTACACCTACACATTACGAGTCGGTCTGGATCGCATTGGTCACGAGCCGATTAATTACGAAGCCAGCGTCAATGATTCCACTGCGTATAGAAGACTATTAGTGCCAATCAAAGATGCTCTCGATCGAACACTGATGCAGAGCGATTTGAGGGATATTTATAGGGGATTGAATATAGCTGGTTTGACACCGGACCCAACGAAAGTGGAATTCCATGTCCAGCTCAGTGATAATGCTAACGAGACCAGGTTGAAGGAAGTCCTTCGGAAGTATTTGATCAGCAGCAACTACAGTTTGGGAGGCACAGAAGTGTATGCCTCGAAGAACCTTGATGTGGTGAGTGACTATATCTTCAAATTATTAGTCAACAATTTTGTTGTCTATAAATCAACAGGATATAACATAAGTGACATAAGTCTGTGACATAAATTCAGCGTATAATTACCAACTTGCAAGGCATTATCACACAGTTCTTAACCCTCTAGAATTGCAGTTCTAGAGAACTTCTCCATTGCAAACAAAACATAATATACATTTCAGATCGATGCAGTCGATTTCGACGAATGCTCAACGGAAGAGGGTGGACCTTATCACGATTGCTCTGCAAACGCAGCCTGCTTCAATCTACGTGGGTCATATCAGTGCTCCTGCAAAGAGGGATGGGCAGATCTGTCGGAGAATCCTATGTACCCCGGAAGAGTTTGCTCTCAGGCTCCTCTGGGATGTCCTAGCTGCAACAACAAAGGACACTGTGTCACCAACACGAATGGTCAAGAAGTTTGCGAGTGTTTCCCTTGGCACAGTGGTCAACGTTGCCAAGTTAACCTCAAAGGTATGATTTATGATAGATCATGATAAGACTATTTTTCTTCTTTGTTGACTACTATTTGTAGACTAATTCGTCTAATTAGTGTCACCGTTGCTTTTGCTAGCACCAAAAGTATGTATGAAGGGAGACTGTCGCTGAGGAGTTTCAGTATCTGCTATCGGTGGGCAAACAGTACTATCTGTTCAGAGTTGAAACATCAGGGAAATAACTGTGAATAACTATGAAATAACTTGAAGCAACAAGTTATGATTAAGTAAGAAATAAGTTATGATTAGGGTTGACTATGAAGGTTAAATATTGAAAAATGTCCACAATTTGTAACATAAATCACAGAATGAAATAAATTATAAATAAAAGTAACTGAGTGTTCCTGAGATGTAACTTGAAATATTTCTAAGGTAGAAACTTCAGGACCAATAAGATAGACAAGTGTATGTATGCATCACATGATGTATCCATGTTTTAAGAATCATAAATCTGTTTTTAGTGTTACTGATAGCCCTGGTTACGACCGGTGCAATATTGCTGGGCCTGCTGGCAGTTTGTGTGGGCATGGCGTGTTTCCGTCAGCCAAACCGAAGACGAAGAACAGGCGACCGAAGGGCGATGATTCCTGGAACTGGAGGAGACACCAGTAGCGAGGGCAGTGTGACGGATCTGGCGATCCCTCACCATGTGCCCCACGTTCTGCCCCCGCCACCGCAGATGATTGCACCCTTGCCGCCGTCAAAGAGACCAGCTCGCAAGATCAGTGGTAAACCGAGACATCCGCCGAGGAAGGCTACTATGGTTCCTGCTTCAGGTTTGTTCGAGTTCTTCGTTTCTTTTCTTCTCTAGTCTTTAGTATATCTTCTGCTTTAGTTTTCTTTTATCTTTCTTCGTTCCTTCTTCTTTTCTTTTTCGACTAATCTTTTATGATTTTTTGATTGGTCTTCTTTT
Organism: Megachile willughbiella; assembly: GCA_945859595.2. NCBI lineage: Eukaryota > Metazoa > Arthropoda > Insecta > Hymenoptera > Megachilidae > Megachile > Megachile willughbiella. Next base: position 12,185,797 of record OX243799.1, on the reverse strand, counting down.
GTTCTTTTCTTCTTTCGATCAATTTTCTTCTTTATTCTTTTTCATTTCGATCTTCTCTTTTTTCTTTCTTTCAAGCATTCTATTTAATTCTTATTTCTTCTTTCGTCTTTCAATTATTTCTCCTTCCTCTTCTTTATTCTTCTTGTGTTTTTTAAGACGTTGACAGCCATGTCATCCATATATGGCTTAAGCTTTTACTCTGATCTAACATATGTATTATTAAATATCTGTTCACTTGCCTAATAAAAAATTCTCGCATTAATTACATGGATCTATGGAAAATAAATGTAACAAGACATTGTGAAAATAGTTGGTAAAATTTATTAAAAATTAAAACACTACTGGATGCAATTTTCAACTGCTTCAGTGTGGTAGTCAACGTGTTAACAAACGATGGTTGTGTACAATGATGCTACTATCAATACTATGATGGTTACACATATTATCTTAACCTTATCCTTAAACGATCTTTACACCACAAAGTATGATTGAACAATATTTTATTCTACAATAATTAATTATACAGTTAATTTTCATAATAATAATCTTGATTACCATCAGCAGTGCCAGTGAGCGACGAACAACGAGACCGTTCACTAACAGTGATGATCCCACGTGCCAAATATCGATCGGCCCCACAATCGCCTCAAAACTACAAATCCGGCATGAGCACCTTCTCGACAGAGGAGCATAAGCTGCTCAATTACCTCGACAGCGGCACGCACAACACCGGAAACCGGAAGCAAAGCATCTCCAGCCAGAAGGACTGCAAGGAAGCTGAAGTGCAGGTGATCAGGGCACCAGCTGCGCCAACTGGAGCTCTCGTTAGCGCCGGTTTCCAGGTAATTTCTGTTTGCTTAATTAAAAACCTTTGTCAATTCGTCTTAACGGAGGATCTGATGTATAACTACCCAAAGCTTTGACGAACAAATTGACTAATAGGCTCTAACAAATTTAAAGGTTCTTCAGGGTTTAACAGACTCTTCAAAAATTAACAAAGTAACAGATGTTTTAGGAACATACAAATTGGTAAGTTCTTTAAGTTCAAAGATTCTAACAAACTGACTCTTCAGGGTTTGACAAACATACCAACAGGCTCTCTGTCTAGCAAACAAGCTCTTCAGGTTCTAACTCTTCACAATTCAACAACCTGAATTCCTAAAAACAATGGGAGAGATAAATCTCTCCAAGATTCGCATACAGGTTTCTAACGTATAGTCACAATTAAATTATATCGGTAAAATAAAATACTCAGTTGACACTGTCAGTTTGTTAGTTTTTGAAGAGTTCCCGAAGAGCTAATGAATTTGTTGGAGTCTAAAAATGTGACGTACATCACGATCTCGATCAGTACCCCATGAAATGACACTCTTCAACATGTCAAACCTTCATATCAATTCAAAGTGTATTTCTGTTGTCCACAAAGGTGTCAGCCACAGTGACACGAACGATGGACGCCGATTCGACGTTGGCCAGATCCTGCGGAGAGACGACGGTGGAAACAGCGACGAAAGTGTTGAGAACCGCTGATCTTCAGGGTGATCTGTGCTCGACGTTGGCTCGATCCTGCGGAGAGACGACCATCCAAGCACCGACGAAGTTGCTGAGGCTCGACTTAGGCGAGGCGGGCTCCACGCTGGCCAGATCTTGCGGGGAAACTACCATTCAACCTCCTACGAAGGTCGCGGAAGCCAGAAGAAACAGCGTGAAGGATTCTAGAGACAACAGAGACACCAGAGACAGTGCCAGCGAAGGGCACACGATGGCCGAGAGGGATCTGGGCAGCACGCTTCGACTTCCGGCCCAGCATCCGCCTCTTTATAGCCCGGACAGGGTATGTTACTATTGAAATTCGAGCTTCTTATTGTCACTTCCGTTCTTTTTCTGTTTTCTTTTATTCTCGAGGATGGTTTAGTGTTTGGAAGTGTTTCATTTGGTCACTAGTTATTTTAGTTTTTAATTTTTTTGTGGGATTGTCGATATTAGTGGTATATGGTGGGTGGGGATTCAATTTTGAAACAGTAGATTCCTAGATTTCTAGATTTCTAGATTCCTAGATCCCTAGGTTCCTAAATTTCTAAATTCCTAAATTCCTAAATTCCTAGATCCCTAGATTCCTAGATTCTAAGTATTTCTCGATCTCTTGAATCCACGTATCTCTAGACACCCAGATTCCAAGAATCCCTAGGTTTCTAGTTTTCAACTATCTCTCAATCTCGAAATTCCAAGAATCCCTAGATCCCTAGATTCCAAGAATTTCTAGGTCCCTAGATTTCTAGATTTCAAGAATTCTCAGATCCCTACATTCCAAAAATCCCTAGATCCTTGGATTTCAAGAATCCATAGAACTCGAAATCCCTAGATCCCTAGATTCCAAGAATCCTTACATCCCAAGATCAGTAGGTTTCTACATTCCAAGAATCCCTAAATTTCGAGAGTACCCAGATCCTAAGAATCCCTAGATTCCAAAAGTCCCAAGATTACAAGAATTCCTAGATCCTAAAAACCACTAGATTCCAAGAATCCGTAAATCCTGAGAATTCCCATATCCTGAAAATCCCTAGATCCTATGAATCCTCATATCCCGAAAATCCCTAGATCCTGGGAATCCTCATATCCCGAAAATCCCTAGATCCTGGGAATCCTCATATCCCAAAAATCCCTAGATCCTGAAAATTCCTAGATATAAATATCCCCAGATATGTAATCGAAAACAGAATAAAATCGCAGAGTAATTAGAACATATCGGTCACAGTTGAATTAATAGAATTTGTTGTTCGATTGTTGCAGACCAGCGATCGAGAATCGAACTTCGACTCTCTCTAGGCATCGAATATCATGCGATTAAACCGAAAGAAAAGGAAACGATCCGGATTGATCGTGGACGAGACCGCTGGACGGTAATCTCCACATGTTCAGAGATCGATTAATAAAAGAGGAAACGAGTCCTTCCATCGACGCAATCGATTCCAATATTCTCGAAACGATTGCCGGTATCGAGACGAACGAATCAGGGAGCTTTAATCGTCTATCTCGTTAAATTAAACCCGATTATTTATTGACAGGAAAGCGTCTCGAAGTAAAAAAGGAAATTTTTTTCTCGACCTGAACCGACGTTCGATGGGACCAAAAAGTGGAGAAAGAAATTTTTATTTTGACGAAAAATACACGAAATTCACGTTGTGAGCAACGCTTTCCTCTATTTATTTATGGACGTTGATTCAGTGCTTAGATTACGCGTGCGTTTCGATCGCGACAGGCGCTCTCTTTGCCGTCGACGGAAATTTTTGCTCTTTCACGTTTTTTTTTTTTTCTTTTTTTATTTTTATATCGAACGCAAAGAAGCTCAGATTCAAAGAGACGCGCTGGTTACTTATCCCCGTGCCAAAATACAACCAATGAAAGAGAAAGCTACAGCAGCTTTCCGACTGTCGTTTTCACGTTTTTATTTTCTTCTTCTTCTTTGTTCTTTTTGTTTCTTAACGGAGAGCGGACACGAAACGTTGTTCAGAAATTTCATTCGAGCGTTTTTTCTAATACTTCATCGACGAACATTTTGCAAAATGTATCTAATGCTATCTTCCATTTTATCCTAATCTAACATGTATAAGAAGGATATAAATAATTAAAATTGATGTTAATCTTTCAAAATTTATTATAAAGCCTAAATTGTTCGATAGTTATGAACATTTGAGATCAGTCTTTTTGATGAAACCAGATGACGTCACAATTTTGAGTTAAATAATTAATTGTAAATAATGAAACTATAATACCATAAAATCGTTCAATTAGCTTCAAACAAATACTAATAATAGTATGTTATTATATCGACACATTTTAATAACTTTTCGACTTCAATAATGCAAAAATGTGAACTCACCATTGATATTGAAATATCAGTGTATTTTTTAGGCAATCTTTCTACATTTTTTTCTTATCATTTTTTTACATTTCTTTTTTAACAGCCAATTTCTTGCATCTTTTTTTTTATTATACAATATTTAATGTCTCATCAAAAAAATAAATCTTTAAATTTTCAAAAATGAACAATTTTATATTGCAAAGATTTTTGCGAATATTGTATAAAATTACAAATTTGCAACAATATAGCGAAACAAACTGCAATTAAGACAAGAAGAATATTACAATTTTAATTACAGTAAAACGTGATGTTTGAGGAAATATAGCAATATATTTGTAAAATAATGCAATAAGTGGTCGAAGTGAACTACAGTATATTTTTGCAAAATGTTAATCGAACTTCTGAAGGATAATGAACAAATTTCGAGCACGTTTCGTGATTATCCGCAAAGGCTACACGCGAATCGACGCGTGACTGAACGCAGTGTCATAAGTCGTGAACGGCGCCGATCGCCCGCGGATTCGAGAACCGCTCGCGATCGCCCGCGAGAGCAGACATTTTATTATTATTGTTGTTATTGTTTGTTTGTTTAGTCTATTCTTTGGCGAGTCTCGTCATGTTGCCCGGCTTCGTCGCTGCGTGGTAAATTCAATGCGATTTTTCGAACCAAATCAATCGATCTCTACTAAAACCTCTGTTCGCCATTTTGATTTTCGGTAAATGTAGGACCAAAAATATATTTTGACATTTTAAACAATTTACCTCAACTTAACATCAGCTACTTTATATTAATTATTTTAAGCCAGGTAACATTCATTTCTTGCAAGCAGAGTTATTTTAGTGCAAAATTGTTAGAAATTTGTTTTTGACTATTTAGGGGTTTTTAGATGTTGAATCTTAGATACAGGTTGTTTGAAAATGCAAACGACTTGAATATCTTAAACTGGGATGTATAGTATTATATAAAAAAAATTTGAAACAAAATTTTAATAATATATGGCAAAGTATCTCCCGATGCAAGTATTCTTACAAAAATTCACCCTTAAATTGGCTAATAATTTTTCGTCCCAGCGTTGAAATAAAATTTCAATAATATATTGCAAAGTTGGCTCTCCTGAAGCCAATTTCACCCTCGAAATGAGTAACAATTTTTCGAGCTTACCAAAAATTGTATTTTCACCCTAATTAAATTTTACTTATCTTAAAATTTACGAATGTCCTACTAATAAGATGGAGTTTAAAATTTGTTAAGCAAAGATTAAGGTTGCGACCATAGTTCGATTGATAATTTTTCGACATCGCATCGGACACTTCGTCCACGTCGATTAGCCCCGGATCAATCAGCCCGATTGACGCTCAAATTGTCACGGCTAATTGAATATCGAGTGTTCGTCAATATAATACTTTCATCGAGACGAAGCCGCGGCAACGTCGCTGAATCGGACTCGAGGAAGAGCGAGCAGTACGTGTTTTACATTTTTCACCCCCCTTTTTTTTATTTAGCTCAATAGATAAGTAGCGTAGTAATGCGTACGCATTACCGAGGACAGGTGTGTATCAGTAACGATGTTATTTCTTTCTGAATATTATTATTATTACGTTTCTTTTCCTCTATCTGTGTAAAATCACGTTTAACCAAGAAAAATATGCCTTTCGAGATTGTATCGTTAAATGGCGGCGATTATGCTCGTAACTAACTTGTCCAAAATCAGTTGTTCTTTATACATACAGCATACCACATGTACGCCTAGATATTAATTTTATAAATATATATATATATAGATATATAATGATATACATATGAATATATTCTGTTGTACATACCGTCTCCATGAGAACCTCTTCTACTTAATTTTATTGTAATTTTTGTATACTTAGCGTCTGTATACTGCTACGTAATTTTAATAAAACTGAGTAATACAAACGCTGTTTTGTTTGTGATTATATCCTGTCATTGCGACAATAATTTAATTATATTATTTATTATAGAAGAATAATTATAGTATCATTAAATGTGTTACAAAGTGAGGCACAATTTGTTGTTAGTAATTTATTTATCTAATTTTTAGCAATAAATAGTTACGTCAGAAGTATTGCTAGCACAATTGCATAATTTAATTAAAGTTTAATACCAATTTAATAATATTACATAATATTTTGAGTTTATCAAATTTATTGCAGAGTTCACCGCTAGATGGTGACAGCAGTGCAGTCTTCACGGCGGGAATTGTTATGAATTTAAAAAGCGTATAAAAACAGTGCAATATTATCCTTAAATTATATTCATGGAAATATAGTTACACCTACATTTAGTTAATAAATCATAAAAGTCACGTGTTGGTTATTATGTATAGAGAAAGAACAAATATTCTGGTTCGGTATTTACGTCGTTCAACGATAGGTGACGCTGGTGGTATAGTTTTGAAAACTTGTAAATTTGCAACATTTGTATCTTCAGGACTACCAAATCTGAAATTTCGGCATTTGGAAATTTTTTAATAGCGAGTTCGGAGATTTGAAGATCAATTGAGGATTTGGAAATTTGGAATTTCAAGAATGTAAATATTTAGAGAATTAAAAAATTCAAAACTTCGACCTTTGTGATTGATTTAGGAACTTAGGAATATATCAATTAGTGCCGACAAAAATTAGGGCCATCAAGAATTTCCAAATTTAAACATACAAACTCTTGAACACTTTTGATCCTCCCGAACGATGTCATCCTCCGAATAAAACTTCCACATCCCCCAAGAGAACAATATCAAATCATCAAGCCGTACAAGACAAAGAACACCCTTTTTAAAAAGAATTCTTCCGATTTTTGTCCAAGCTTAATACCCATAGTATCCAAAAAACGAGAGACGTGTGCCGGCTTAAGTCTCCCGATTCGACTCGGTGCGAGCAATGTCCTGGGCGTCGAAAAAAAAAAACACGCGAGCTAATCCACAAAACAAACCGATCCGTCGAGGGCCCATTCCACTCGTGTGACACGGATCGACGTGGTCCACGGTGCATTGCGAGGTCTCTTTTACACGCGACGAAAGGGCCGATTCGTCGAACGGCCCTCGGACGAGCGGCAACTACCGCAAATGACTTTATTTATACCGTCGTCCCTTATTAGGAGTGGCCGAGTCGTGGCCGTGTAAGGTTGTCGGGAAGGTAATTTCGCCTGTATCGGGCCTCTTTTGTCGGGCCACGTTCTTTTTGCCCGGCCCGTCTACGTTGAAATTACCGGCGACGAAGCGTGCAAGTTTTTCGTGCGGAGCGAACGTTACTCGAACGCTTCGAGGCCCGACCGATCCTCGTCCCCGTCGTCGAATTCGTTGGAAAACCGGGTTAGCTCCGCTTCTTCTGCGCGTTCCACGAGCACTCGGGGCGTAGCTGGGCCCTCTCGCGAGCTGCACACGCTTCGCTCCTGGAATCGAAACGACGTTCAATCCTCCTTTTGTTAAACGATACCAGCATCCTACACTATTCCACTGACTTCCAACGCGATATCATACTCCTAATGTCACATGCTATTACTTTCATCAAAATATTACAAGACGTCTGGTAAGGTTAGATTAGGTTACAACATATTTGGTTAGAACGTAAATTTGGTGACAGCATGTTTGGTTAAAAGTTTGGTAACAACATGTTTGGTTCGGTAAAAATGTAAGTTTGAACTTGTTTGGTTAAAACAAGTTGTTGGTTACAACAGATTTGATTAAAATGTAAGTTTGGTGACAAAATGTTTGGCTAAAACGTAAGTTCGGTTTGAACATATTTGGTTAAAATGTAAGTTTGGTTTCCATAGGATTGGTTAAAACGTAAGTTTGGTTCGAACATATTTGGTTAAAATGTATTTGGTTTCCACAGGTTTGGCTAAAATTTAAGGTTGGTTACAACAGATTTAATTAAAAGATAAGTTTGGTGACAAAATGTTAGACTAAAACGTAAGTTTGCTTCGAACATATTTGGTTAAAATGTATTTGGTTTCCACAGGTTTGGCTAAAATTTAAGGTTGGTTACAACAGATTTGATTAAAAGATAAGTTTGGTGACAAAATGTTAGACTAAAACGTAAGTTTGGTTCGAACATATTAGGTTAAAATGTATTTGGTTTACACAGGTTTGGTTAAAATGTAAGTTTGATTATAACATGTTTGGTTAGAACATAAATTCATTCTGTTAAACTTACATACATTTCTCTTGATGTCTTTATTGAAAACTATGAATATCATATTTATACTAAATACTTGTAATTTCGACATTAACATAATTGCACCCCGAAGCAGTGAGATAAACGGTCGGGCTTTGGACCGAATTTATGTTGCAACATAATAGGGTATAGATAACCTAGAATACGTGTCAGGAGAGATTTTAGCTAGGAATACGTCTGAAAATATATGTCAGGGTATAGATAACCTAGAATATATTTTAGGAGAGATTTTAACCTAGAATCCAGGTTATAGATAACCTAGATACTGATGTATTCTACATTGCTACTCTTTGCTTATATTTTTAATACTACAGGATCTCAATTCTTTATCTTTCTTTTACTTCATATTTTAATAGTATAGTGATGCGTAAAACAGTATATAAGCTCCGAAATCTGAATTAAATGTAATCAATATAAAAAAATATAGAAAAATCGGTCATAAACCTGCTTAGACACAATAAATATGCGTAGTTGCTAATCATATGAAGATTTCATCTGCGCAGATTGACGAGCGCATGCGCATAGTCGGTGAGCACATGCGCAGATCGCACTGAGCCTTCTCATGCACAGATGAAAGTGCAAATGAATTTTATATGAAAACAAATTTCATACAAAGATCATAACATACGTACATAGTCAGTAAGTATGCCAAATGTATACCCAATCTTTCACATCACTTGGATATTATAAATGCGTCTCTATGAAATAATTGACTTATACTTCAGTACTCATACTTTAACCTCGCGCATTGGAGATATACAAAATGAAGTCCTTTGTATTACATCTGATTATCAAATTAAAAACCAAATGTCAAATTTCAATAAGATTTTTCTGCATTATCTGGAACAATAGTCTACAAAACTATTATTAGTTATAAATTGTTAAATAGTTTAAAAGATTTCAATAATCACAGAGAGGTAATAAAGACTTAAAGGTATAAACAGTGAAATATTCGAAAGTGCAAAGATAATTTTACAAGATACAATCTTCGACAGAATTCGCAATTGGGACTATTGGAATGTCGAGCGGTACAAGTCAAGCGGAAATGACTTCTGGCGCAACAGAAGGAAGTCAAAGGGAACCTTTTTTCCGGGAATCGGTAGGCTCGACGCCTTTTTGCGACACGTTGCGCGCGCCCGGAGAAATTGGAACCCTTGCGTCCTCGTGTTTCTGGCCATGGACCCCTACCGATTTCTCGCTGCCCCTTTTCTTTCCTCGTGTCCGCTTCGACCTGATTGTCAGATAAGATTTCGTCGACGGAAAATACGAGTTAGGTTAGGAACCTACGAACTGTCCTCCACAGATATCCTTGTTATACCAAGAATCGTGGAAAAAAATTTGTTCTCGAATTTTTGGGAATTCCAATTTGTATCCACTTTCTTTGGATGAGGTAGGGTCACGAATTATATTGCCGTCCGTTGTATGGCTAGGGGTTGAGTATTGTGTATGTATGTGGTGGATGTCCACGCGTTATATCGCCATGTGTTGGATGTCTATGCATTATATCTCCGCGTGTGGCACTTTCATGTATTCGATCTGTACGCACTATATCGCCATGCATGGTGTTTCTACGCGGTATATCGCCACACGTTGGATCTTTATGCATTACATCTCCACGCATGGTATTTTTACGCGTTGGACCTCTACGCACTATAACGCCACGCGTGATGTCTACGTGTGGAGTGTCCACGCGTTGGATGTCCACGCATTATATTGCTATGTGTAGTATTTCCACGCATAGGTTATCTACGCATTATATCTCCACGTGTAGTACTTCCACGCGTCGAATCTCTACGCGTTATATCGTCATACGTAGTAACTCTACGTGTAGGTTATCCACGCGTTATATCGCCATGCATTACATCGCTACGTGTCGTATTTCCACGCATAGGTTATTTATGCATTATATCTCCACGTGTAGTACCTTTACGCGTCGAATCTCTACGCGTTATATCGTCATACGTAGTAACTCTACGCGTAGGTTATCCACGCGTTATATCGCCACGCATTACATCGCTATGTGTAGTATTTCCACGCATAGGTTATCTACGCATTATATCTCCACGTGTAGTATCTCCACGCGTCGAAATTCTACGCGTTATATCGCCATGCGTAGTACTTCCACGCATAGATTGTCCACGCACTATATCGCCACGTGCTACATTTCCACACACTACTTCTACGCGTACAATCTCCATGCATTGAACCCCCTATACGTTGCATCCTTACATACTCTATTACCACGTGTATCACCATTACCTCGCACTATATGACCGCATTGACCCAATTTCCCCCACCCATACTCTTCCAATCGAAACTTCTCCCACACTTTCTTACACATCCTCTCTCATTTCTCCCCAGAAATTTCAGGACAAAACCCGTTCACGCGTCTCCCAAAAATCCTGATCTTCCCTCTTGCCTGACGACACAGGTAATCGAGCGTGATTTTCATGCTGCTCGAACGATTCGATCGCGTCGGAACTCTTTTATGACGGCGATCGATTCCCGAGCCGAGAATAGAGCCTCCAGTGGAGACGATCGTTATAAATCGTCCACAGAGGCTGATCACGCCTGGTTTACAAACAATGCGACCGACACCCTGCGTGTCCACAATGGACAAAGTCCTCTTCGACGATTCACACCGGTTCACGATCGCAATAATTCTCGCGTATCAACGACGAGCCACGTGATAGGTGGTAACTGGTAACTGGTACCGGGTGATTTGTGGCTGGTAGCCCGCGGTGCCTGGCTAATCCCCACAAAGAGGACCGACCTTTGAAATTTCTGGACAATTTATTTCGTGGCATGCGCGCTCGATGTAACGCCATTGTGACCAGAAATCGGAAACGGAGCCGATGCTGTTCAGGGTCTACCTTTTTCTCGTTTTTTTTTCTCTTCTCTTTTTACGACAGAGCTGTCTTTCACGTATATCATGATAGTGGAAGGATTTTTGATCTAGGTGACTGCGTGGGGGATTATGGGCGCTAGAGGTACAGTTGTGGGCAACTGTGCCCGCGATGTGTGAGAAGGTTTGTGGGTATTGATTAGAAATTACGTTTAGTAACTTGGAAATTTTTGGGTTTCTTAATTTAGTTAGAAGGTTTTGTATTATTAGCTTTCCAGGATACTATACTCTCAAATTCTCAAATTTTCAAATTCTCAAATTCTCAAATTCTCAAATTCCTACATTTCCAAATTTCCAAATTTTCAAATTCCCTAATTTCCAAATCCTCAAATTCCCAAATTCCCAAATCCCAAATTCCAAAATTCTCAAATTCTCAAATTCCCAAATTCCCAAGTTCCCTAATTCCAAAATTCTCAAATTCCCAAATTCCTAAGTTCCCTAATTCTCAAATTCCCAAATCCCAAATTCCAAAATTCCCAAATTCCCAAATTCCCTAATTCTCAAATTCCCAAATCCCAAATTCCAAAATTCTCAAATTCCCAAATTCCCAAATTCTCAAATTCCCTAATTTTCAAATTCCCAAATTCTCAAATATCCCTATACTCCAGAGATACCTATATCCCCCAGAACCCCACATTCCAAGAACCCTATATCCCTAGATCCCTATATCACAAGGGTCCCATATTCCTAAATTCCCTATACCCTATAAATCCCCACATTCCCATTTCCCAAAAAATCCCACTATTCTATAATTATATTTGTCCCAAATTAAAACTGTTAAATGTCACTATATCCCTAGATTCCCTATACCCTACAAATCTCCATATCCCCATGTCCAAAAAATCCCACTATTCTATTTGTCCCAAATTACAACTCTCAAATGTCGACCTTTCTGCCATATAACACGTGGCGATAGAGGTAATAAACTTCACTAAGGATCACAATGCGAAGTAATAAGCCCTGTGCTGAAACTCAAACCGTGACTCTTCCAAGAAACAAGCTTTCATCCCGTGCCTGTGTATTTCGCGTTAATGAAGACATCTCGCAACAGGGCAGAAGAAAAAGAGCGTCTCTTCCGCCGAGGGCACTGAAATCACCCTCACAATGGCGGACTTCGCATCCATTGTAGGCCACGGAGCCGCGGCCTCGTATAATGCCAGAGAAGCTAAGCATTGTGCCGTTTCCTGAAAGAGGGAGCAGAAAAGGAGTCCTGGCCGTGATCTATGGAGCAGAACGAGGTGCCATCCGTTGCCCTGCTTCGCTCTTCGCCCCCGCTCGATGGCCCGCCCCCGTTGCCCGTTGCTCGCGGAACCGAGACGCGTGAAAAGGATTTCACAGAAAATTCGAACACGAACGAATGTTGCCGTTTTATGGCCGCTCGTTTACGCAGTGGACCCGTACCTGTTCAACGTCGTTTCCTCGAATTCCTCCTCGACACGGTTTTTCTTTCGACGAGCTCTTTCTTTCTTCTTTTTTTTTTCTGCGCCGAGACGGAGGAATTTTCTCGCTTCTGATCGGTTTGTGGACACGGTGGGTGGAGAGAATTGTGCTGGATGATGTCTTCTTTGGTTATGGTGTTTTTACAGACTCGAGGCCCAGTTGTTCTGCTTCATATTTTGAAGATGTTTTGATAGTTTGATGGGCTCTGAATTTTATTTTAGGGTTTCAACGTCTTCAACATTTCGACATAATTATTTTAGTTGGATTTTCATTTATTTTGTGGAAAACATACGCAGACTTTTGTATATGTTACAATAATAAATAGTGTTAAAAGTTTGTCTAAAATTCTGTTAAGTACAAGTAATTATATTTGAATGTATGAATATAAATCATTTGTGTGTAACAGAAAATACAAAGTTAAAACATGTCACTTTGAACAATCAATTCATGTAAACAGAAAAACGTTATTTATTTTTAATTATTATTATGCATATTGTCAAATTTATTTGACTGACCATCCTAACCTATAAAAATTTCACAATTGAACAATTTTAAGTTACGGAAATATCACACACCTGAACAATTCTAACCTATAAAAATTTCACATAGGTGAACAATTTTAATTTTTAAAAATGTCACAACTGAACAATTCTGACCTATACAAATACATAGCTGAACATTTTGAACTTATAAGAATATCACAAAACTGAATTCTACTGTACAAAAATGTCACAAAACCAATCAATTCTAACCTATAAAAGTTTCCCATAACCGAGCAACGTACTTACGTACTCAAGTGCCTGATGCATTTGAAAAATAACGTGTCTGACATTATTGATGTTAACAAAATGACAACTCATTATAGAATTGCGAAGTCACCTCACCGTCGAAGGAAAATGTCGGCGAAAGAAGCAATTTCATAGATAAATCCAACGAAACAGCCTCTCCTGATATTTCTTTTTTCTTCTTCGACCGATGAAAAAAGGTTGATGAGTTGTTGCCGCAAGAACTGCTGCCAATTGATGTTCGACGGACATTGTTCTCCTGCTTTGTTCGGGAAATCTTTGAAAATCTTTGACTGCTGCCGTCGTTGTGAAGACCTCTGCCGGAAATCGTTAAGAATAATGAGGGATCCGGGAAGTTCAAAGACACGACTGAGTGTTTCCCTTCTAATTGACTCGTTCCGACTTTCTGAATTTTATTCAAAAACATTCTTTGGGTAGTTTATTCATGATCATTTGAGGTATTCTGTCTCGAAATTTATGGACGAAGTTAGGTTATACATTAATTTTTAATTATTTGTGGTACATTTGTAGATTTTTTGGAGTTGCACAAACAATGATATTAAATCAGAAATAAAATGAAGGGTTATGCAAACAGCAAACATTAAATCAAATAAAAGAGGGTTACTCAAACAGCAAATATTCAGTTAAGTAAAGAAGGGTTACTCAAACAATAAATATTAAGTTAAATAAAAGAGGGTTGCACAAAAAGAAAATATTTAAATAAAGAAACGCAGACAGTAAATGTTAAATTTAAAAAATATCTACGCATAGAAAAATACACCTTAAAAATTGATATTATCCATATTTGTGTTTTTAGAAGCAGTATTTTTGCATGGTTTCGACCATACGATTTCTACCCCCATCATGTTCAACATCGAACGAATAAGTACTAACACACCTGTCCGTCGACTTTCCCTGATTTTCCGGCTCGCTAACAGGCATAGCGTTTTCGAGTTTGCGATTTGCGACGGGTCATGGTGAACAGAATGAACGTCAAGGTGATGAGTGACACAAAGCCAGGACATTAGTGGGACAGATCCTGTCATTTGCCGGGATTTACCTGCCTTTCATCCTTGGCCGGTGCTGTTCTCGGTTGGATAGAGAACGCGCGAGACGATGTCTGAATCGATTCATCATTTTTGCAAGGAAAATTGCCTCTACCGGACATTTTTAAACAATTTCAACGATGAGTTAGACTTTAAATGAATTTCGGTATTTAATTTTTTGAGTATTTGTTATTGGAGTAATTCTTTCAGTTATTTGTACTTGAAGTATTTATTCTTTTAAGTAGTTGTTTTTGTACTAGTCGTCTTTTCAGCTTCCTTTGAACTAATCAAGTCTTCAATTATTTGTTATTGAAACAGTGTTTGTTTTTATTATTTATTGGATATTTTGTATTAATAATAAGGTATACTTTGTATTTGTACTTATACGTAAATAATGAAGTAACTAAATATATAAATTAAACATAAATTATTTTACTGTTAAAATTATGTACCTATCGAATATTTGCAAGAAATGAAAAATGAGCACTCAAAACGTTTGTAAGTCCACTAAAGCAATTAAGAAGTAGAATAAATCAAAAAGCTTGTCAAAATATATTAGCAAAGTAATGATTGCGTACTCAAAATACATAAGCAATTGGAATTTCATTTGGAAACAGTGAACCGTGTCTTTGTTCTGGTTTTAGATCTTGCACCACTTCCTTTCAGTCGTTGCGCAATGTCCTTTCTTTTCGTTACAGTTGCGCAACGGCAGAATATTTCGATAATGGCGTCACATTGAAGGACAGACACGCGTCATTAGTAGATCCACATTTAACAAGCAGTAAATTAAATAACAAGATTTATTGATTTCACTGGATTTCTTTAATTGACTGAAACGTTCGGAATTCTAGGATTTTGGAACAATTTTTTTTGGGACATTTTAAATCCTCAATTAACATAACAAGAAACTAAACTTCTAAAAACAAGAAGTTTCCAAAATAAAAATTTATAAAATAATACTCAAGTGAATGAGTTAATAATTTATTTTTATTAGTTTTTCAAATCGACCCAAATTTTAACCCGATGATATAACATTTGTAAAATTTAACTCTTGGAGCCTCACAAAAATGCAGACAAAAGTGAAGCAACCGTACGGCATATCTACTCAATCAGAAAAGTTTCTGAAAGTGTCACTTTATGGCATCTCAAGCTGTGCATCGATTCGCCACACGGAGTCGTCGCTTTTCAGCGTCCGTAGTTTCGAGAAGCCTCATCGACGCTTCCGTGCGTCAACGCGCGCGTTCGGCGTCCATTAACGTTTCACCGCGCCGCGAAAATAACAAACAGACGATGAAATCCGATTTTCCACGGTGGCCCGCTATCTCGTCGGCACGTTTCCATCCACCTCAACCGGTTCCCATTTTTCCGCCGACCGTTCCAAATCCTTGGAACGTGTCGCAATAAAGACGACCTGTAAATCGAAGAAATCGTGGGATCCCTAACCGTGACACGCTTAGAAGAAACGACACATTTTTCTCCATTTTCATGCTCTTCCGTGTCGAACATTTTTATTGTACAATAAATAGCCGTCATCTATCTGAATTACATTCCTTGCTAATTTATTTTACATTTGTTAAGTTACATTTACTAAAGACGATGTTATGCAAAATATAATTATGGCACAGTTTGTTATAATTATAGTACAGTTTAGATTATTTATACAAGATTATGTTTTTGTTATTGTATGCATTTCTCGCGCAATACAGAACAATAAGTTTGAAGAGAGGTCATGACCTTGGCTGCACCAATTTCACTGAAACTTTGCAGAATAACCCCAAAAATAATGATTTCACAAAAGCAAATCACACGACTCTTCAAACTACAGAAGAAATTTAATATAACAGAAGGTTCTTGTAATACTCGTCCACTAAAATGTTCAAAATTAGTTTATATTCTCAAGCAAAAGAGTTTAATAAAAATCGTCAATTGAAAAGTGGTGAAAATTATATAAACTTCGTCATGATCCCCTTGAGCCTTTTGTTGGTAATGATTAAATAAACTTGAATAAACTATGGAATTTTTGTGTGGACCCCCGGTTATTTAGACGTCGAGAAGCGTTTGAAAGGAACGAGTTCGTAGGGGGTCAAGTCGTACAACAAAAGGTGAGGGCACCAGCGAGAAAAGGCGAAGAAAATGGAGGGTAGAAGGAGAACGAGGACCGCGATTTTTCATTTTCGAACAGACCGAGTAACGCCTGGCTGTGTCGGGTCCGTAGCGACCCAGTAATCATCTTGTTCTCGACGCCCCGTGAATAACACAAAGGGATCGAACTGGCGCTAATTACGTCCCTGGCCCCTCGTGCACGACACGGTTAGAGGGTTGTGGCCCCGAAAATGAGGAACGAGCCGCTGTAACGAATGGATTCTAGCTTTTCGGACACCGGCGTTCCAAGAAAGCTTTTGGAGGTTAGAAAAATTAAAATCAATGTTAATACTTTCGATCATCTATTTCTGATTTGCTAATTTCTTGGTATCTCAAAAATAACTATATGTCTCATTCTTGTTTACATTTCGAGTATACTGTAAAATGATTATTTGATTTATATGTTAGTTAGGTTAGGTTGATACATAATTTGGTGATTAGGTTAGGTTGAGCTATAAATGACAAATAGATTTAAGTGCTAAAATTGTTTCAAGCTTGTGAACAATCAAATCTAACCTAACAATGTTTTTAGACTTGAATGACAAAGATGTATACCATGTTAGGTTAGGTTTAAAGTTCAAATAAAAATAAATGAAGTGAAATGATAAAATTATACGTTACACCCTCGTTCAAGCTTCAGATATACCCTAACCTAACTTTTAACAAAGATACCTGAATTCAAACGATAAACTCTAACATCAGATTAGGTCATGTTCGAAGTTCAAACGAATACACACAGACTTGCAGATAAAATCCAGTTACCTTCTTGCTCAAGCTTCAAACCAGCCCGAACCTTACACAAAACAAGAATAACAGTATTCAAACGATAAAATTACGTACCAGGTTAGGTTAGGTATGAAGTTCGAACTGGAATAAACAAATTTGAACGATAAAATTACGTGCTACCTCTTATTTCATCCGCTCGCAACCACTTCAACGACCTTCCACTGATATTATCAATATTCGTACCTTTATTTTCAGCGTAACGTAAGAAAGTCCCTATAAATTCCTTATAATTGCAGTATTCGGCCGGGACGAAACAGCCATCGTTTCGGTGGCGATTCGAAACAGGACATCCTCGTCCGAAGCAGGCATTCGTCGTTTCTCGAGCAGAAACGAGCGGAGAGGAAGAGAAGACGCGGGCAGATGAAGCAGCCATCGTTCTCGATTTCTTGTTTGCTTCATGGCGAATCAGAAGGGCCGCGGAGCGAGTCCGGGTCCGATCCGGGGGCCGCCTCATTGTTTTTCCACGGCTAAGGCCCCTCTCGCGGCCCTTATGAGCCACCGAGGGGCCTAGAACGAGCCTCCAGGGGCGTAAGAAGTTTCGCAAGTCACCCGCAGGGGCCCCTTTTGTCCCGTGTTTGCTCTACCTGTTGTTCGCGCCGATCGCGACGCTCGCAGGGGGAAAACGTAAAATTGATTCTTCTTTGCTCTCCCTGACCGCCGTTCTGCTTCAATCCACTTAATCCGGCGCGATTACTGTCCCGGTATGCTGAATCATGCGGGAATATGGTAATACTTGGATCATGGTTAGAGTTGAAAATCAACGATGGCTGAATTAGGCTTAGTCGAAGTTAGAGATTTGTTGTTTGAACGAAGCACTTATGTATCATTTGGTTAGATTAGCTTTGAAGTTTGATTAAAGTCAGGTTAGGATGACTTGAATGAAGTTGAAGTTCAAAAGTGAACGATAAATGCATGCGATACTTAACCTCAATGTTGAGTTTATCTCCTTGAGTTCATTGACTGTTCATCTAGTTACACAGAACAACGTGTATTAACAACATAAATAATTTTCTACAAATATATCATCGAAACCATAAGTACGATCGATGTCCCTAAATGCTCGAACTTCTAAATTTTCTCTTTTCCAATACACGTTTCAATAGCACGGGCACAATCAGCCTCGATGATGCCAACCTCCGAGTAGTTCCACAAAATCCTCCGAACAAAACCGCAACAAATACCAAAGAAACTCACATTTATTATGGCTTTGGCTTCACACAACGTCGATTAAACGTTCATCCAACCATCCCTCATTCTCGAGTATTATGCCATTGTCCCACCAAGCGAAGAATCGAAACACAGATCGCGGTACGGTGTCCCGGGCACAAAAGCATCCTAAGCATTTCCGACAGAATAAACGAACATGACTAATATTTCGTCGTGTGTAGCACGGGTACCACCCCGAGCCCGTAACAAGCCGAGGCGTGCTGTTTCTCGTGTAACAGGTTTCGAATCCGCCTCGTAGTCGAAGAAGTGTCGCGCGTCGTGGAAAGTCGGTAATAAACTTATAATGGGTCTGGCCGTCAGATTTACAGCCCCATTTACCATCCTCTGCCTCCTTTGTCTCTCTCTTCCCCCGCGGGCTCCATTGGCGTAACTAGGTCCTAGTGGGACACCATACAATAGGGTAGAGTAAAAGTAGACGAGTATAGATAGGTAAAGCAGATGATATAGCGTGAGTATATACCGAATGAGGATTTATCGGGTGGTTATGTATCGAACAGGAATTTGATAGGTGATCGAACGAAAATTTAATATTGTAGATATAATGGGTGGTTATATACAGAATATGGGTGTGACTGGTGGTTACATATCGAACAAGGATGTGACAGGTGGTTACGTATAGATTAGGGATGTAACGGGTGGTTACGTATCGAATAGGGATATAACAGATAATTATATATTTAATACGAGTGAGTTATTCACATGTGGGGATTTAATACGTAGCGATCTAACGAGTGGGAATTTAACGCGTTGGGACTTATCAGGTGAGTTAATTTGGGTCTAAAGATCTGATGTCTATCTGATGCTGATCTGATGACAATACAACGAGAGGTTGACGCCTGAGAGATATAACTCGATGTAATGCATGAACACGTAGCAATCAGAATTCTCGCAAACCAAAAATGTCAGTTACGCCAATGGTAGACATTTCTTCTCCGAATCGGAGAGAAACGAGCGCAGCATCACGAAGAAGAAACGCAGACGTCATGGTGGTTAGGGTGAAAAGTCCGCAGGGGGTTTGCCCGATCCATTTTCCACGTCTAGCATCGACGAATTCCCGATTTACGACGGTACCTGACGCTTTTCCAGCGCTCGTCCACCGGCTCGATTCCCTGAAGAGGATGCTGGTGTCTCCAGGCCCCCCAAGCTATCTGACCGGCCGATCTGCACGCTGCCGGCTGAGATACGTCCGCGAGAGGAATCCTCGTTCTGCTCGCTCCTCGAACGAGCCTGGCCGGGACACGAGCAGCCGGAAAGGGAGAATTTACCACCGAGGTGTCGAGAGTTAGTAGCTTGCTCCCAAACGAGATCCCGAGATAAGCTCGTCCACGAATTAGCGAGAATCCGGAGAGGTCTGGAAGCCTCCGGAGAAAGTCACACTTTAACCTGGAGGACCTCGTTCGACCACGAGGGAACCTCGGTACTCGGGCCTCGACTCTGGAATCTGATGATTCAACGCTTCATCGCTCGTGTCCTGTCGTTTTGATGATTTCGATCGGGTTATGGGTCGATGATGTGATGTGGACCTTTCTAGGGGATACAATATACTGTCTGTGTGACAAAATGACTGTCATAATGTGTACGTAACACAATAGCTATTGTAATGTCTACATAACAAAATGGCTGTCATAATGTCTTCAAAGTAGAATGACTACTAGAACGTCTATGTAACAGAATGTCTACCATAACGTGTACATAACAAAATGACTATCATGATGCTTTTGAAACAAAATGACTACTATAGCATCTACGTAATAAAATGTCTACCATAACGTTCATGTAACGAAATATCTGTCATAATGTCGTACATAACAAAATGGCTGTCACAGCGTCTACATAACAAAACGGCTATCATAATGTCTTCGACTTAAAATGACTACTACAATATCTACATAACAAAATGACTATTATAATGTCTTCGACTCAAAATGACTACAACAACGTCTACATAACAAAATGGTTATCATAATGTCTTTGAATCAAAATGACTACTGCAACGTCTACATAACAAAATGGCTATCATAATGTCTTCGACTCAAAATGACTACAACAATGTCTACATAACAAAATGGCTATCATAATGTCTTCGACTCAAAATGACTACAACAACGTCTACATAACAAAATGGCCATCATAATGTCTTTAAAGCAAAATGACTACTGCAACGTCTACATACCAAACTACCAATCATAATGTCTTCGAAACAAAATGATTACTATAACACCTACATAACAAATTGTCTACCGCAATATCTACATAACAAAATGACTACCATAGCATTTGCCATAACAAATATCTACTCTCTGTTCCTAAGTACGAATCATGCAACATAACAATATATGAAGTGTATCGAAGAATGTATGGAAGTATTAGTAAAAGTGGTGAGACCTGGATAGGGAGTACGAAGAGCGAGTTAAGTCGTTCGCGACGTAGTTTTTCGTTCCGTGACGTATATTTGGGAGGGGTTTCCACGTGTAGGAAGGTGGGACGGGGCCCGAGGGTTTAATAACACCATGGGCCACGGGCATAACCGACCGAGACCGAGTCGAAGGCCCCCTTCTTGGCATATATATAGCAATTAGGACGTGGAACGTCTCTATCCCGGACCGTGGCGGCCTTCCCAACCATGATTAGAGGACATACGTACACGGTGGGGGCCCGCGCCACATCCACCGCAAGATTAAGGCCTCCTCCACACAGTCCCTCGACCCCTTCGCCATCCAACGACCCTGTCGCTTTGAATTTCGTGCCGCGACAGCCTCGTAACACCGACTCTTTATGTCCCGGTGACTCTTTAACCGACGAACTCTACTAGACCTTAGTTTTATTCGGCGTTTTACAGCTGCCTTATGAGAGTTTTGTCCGATATCGAAGAATTGTATCTGAGATCAAGGGATGTTTCTTGTACATTCTTTTTGAGGAAGTATTAATTGTGTGAGTTGGATAGGTACGGGTTACGTTCTCTCGCGTTATATTGCATTAAGGTGTTATACTCCATTGTCAGTTGGAGAAAGTTTGAAAATTTGGACATTTCCAAACTCTAAATTTGTAGATCCCTATATCAAAAAAATTGTAGTTTTGTTGTCCTTAATTTCAAAATGTCGAATTCTTAATCCATCAATTTCGGATTTACAAATTTTAGAAGCTGAGAACCTTAGAAGATTTGTATACAATTAAAGATTTGCAATTTGTACATTTGACGCCTTGAAAGTTTTAAAATTTTCTAACCAGAAAATTAGAAAATTTGATAAATACTGAAAAATCGAAAAATTTAGAAATTGAGGAAAATTTTGTAATTTAAAACTCTGTGAATTTAAAGTTCCCCAAATGTATCCCATAGATGCAAAAATACCTGCAGCTATAAAAAATGTTAATTCAGATTTCCACACCCAGCTCGTCAACAATGTATAATAATTACGCTTCGATATATCCTCTCCAGATTAGGCTGCCGCATCATCCACGGTTCTCAATATGTTAATTACCTCGCAATCTCGCGTTGAACGTCTGAAATACTTTCACCTGAAATTGATTCTCCCCGGTTTGAAATAAAAATATACAGGCCGGCGATAATGCCGACTAATTATTGAGCAGGTTAGCGGGAAGGGGACGGTCCAGCAGACCCGTTGGGTCCGAGTAATCTCGTGTACAATTTGTAGACACGTTCCGACGGCGACAGAAGGAAACCGTCGCGACGCGTCGGTGTGAATAGGGTCTTAGGGTTTCCTTTCGGTCCTCGAGGACCCAGCGACGTCCAGTGGGCGAAATAAGGACGAGATTAGAGTTGCGGTCGGACGGCCAAAAAGGGGGAGAATACGGTGGACGTAAATAGGACCGTGGCAATATCTTGGGTCGGTGGCGGCCGATCCGACAAAGATGTTTGCGTCAGCCACGGAAAGAAGGATACATAAATAAGAGACAGGTGAATTTTTCTGTCCACGGACGAGATAATCCGTATCGGCCAGAACGAATCCACCGATTTCTCGTGTTCCCACTTGACGTGTTGCCTTTTTAAACCGAGCCGGAATTCCTTCGGCAAAAGATGGACGCCCCTTTCAACCTGTTCAGCCTGATCACCGGCAATCGTCAGCCTTATCCTCCTTCTCTCATTCATAATTCACCAACTAATTTGAAGCTGAAAGAGTTCCATATTCATCGAGGCTCCTTTACAAACTTACGATCACCGTTATCCTTCTGAAAATCTCTCACGTATGATGTACTAGGTGTCACACCGCCGGAAACGAGCCGATTCCGTGCGCGAAATTAGCCTGCGTATGCAAAGTAGCTTTTGGAGGCTTGTCAAGCGGAATGATCTCGAGTGGTTTTAAATAGTTGGAGAATTTTCTGTTTGCGAAATCGGGTCGGTGTAGGGAAAAATGTAAGCGTAACGGTTAGGGTTTACCATTGGACACGTTCGAATTCCATTTAAATAGCAATTGGAATTGTTTATCGTTGCAGAAGTATATTGTGTAGATCGATAAACAGTTGCATAGTGAAACAGGTAAGAAGATATAGAAAATGGCAAAGTAGGGTAGCAGGATGTGAAGGGGACTTGTGAAATGATGCAACTGTAGAATTAGAGGTATAATTAGTCAGAAAAATAAATTGTTGAACAATTATATAATAGAATACCTGGCAGTAGCAGATAAATGATATAGCAGATTAAAAGAATGAAAAAATTTAGTGATGCAAAAAACGTAATGAAAAAGAATAGTAAAATTGCGGAATATGGAGAACAGTATGAAAGTGATCGAGGTAGAATTATAGGATAGTGGAATAATGAAATAGCAGAATATTAAAATAAAGTGATGAAACACCAGATATTGAAAACAGTTCAATTGTAGTTTAGTCAAATATGAGAATAGGAAAAAAGCAGATTAATGGAGTAGGCTAATATAATAGTAACATAGTACACCAATATTATAATATATAACATAATAAAAATTAAATATTAGAAATAACAGTGAGACAGTTGAATAATAAAATATCCAGCTGAATAATAAAATAGCGACCGAGATAAGTTACGTATTAAACAGCGAAGTAACCCTACATAAAAGTATAACCTTGCTAATAAAAATTTCTTAAAAATTGCACGACAAAATTTCGCGAAGCATCATCGATAAACTTGTCGAAGGCAGGAGCGAGGTCTCTCGAGAAGCCGTGTTCGGGAGGTCTTCGCGTGGGGCGAGGCCACCATGTTTCTTCGGGTCTTTTCGAGTCTCGTTTGTTCTCCGTCGCTCTAACGAGATCTCGTTCGCTCTGTCCTCATTCGGACCACGGCGTGCGAGCACCGGCCACCTTGGGGCGCCCCCGGGTGGCGAACGGACCAACCTGTCTGCCTCGCGCCACCTCTAGTTCTACCTCTCCCTTTCTGACTCTTCTTCTTCCTCTTCTTCCTTCTCTTCTTCTACTGCACCTGACTTCGTCTTTCCCAATGGAAGACGTTTGTGGATCAGAAAATCGTTCGGGACTTTGAAAATGATACTTCGATGGTGCATTTACCGAATCTTTAACTGATTCTATATTATTTCGTAGATAAACTGTGTATTAGGCTTATACAGTTCTTATTTTATTATACTTTCAGGGCTTTTATTATATTTCGCACTATAGGGTTGTAATTGGTGAGGTGGTGACTCATTGATGTTATAACATTTAAGATAGACTCTTAAGTTGTTGACGTATAGATCAGTTAAGAATCATTATTTCATTTACTAGTTTATACTATTTATAAACTGTTATATTAGACTCATACATTGCTACTGTACTGTGGCATGCTCCCAGACTTTATGTAGTAGTTGATGTAATCACTGATTGAAGATACAATAATTAAGATGGACTTTGGACTTATTGATCGATAAAAAATGTTGAACGCCAAAGTTGTATTTTAAAACTTGTGTAGTAATATTGTGGGTCTCTCGGACTTACGACCGCGCTATACCGAGTCGACTGTGTCTACCACCCTGCCACAAAGAGATTTCTTAATTAGTCACCGTCAAGGTGCAAGTAGCGCTATAATTAGAAGGAATTTCGTCGGATCTAGGAGAATCGAGTGGATAGTTAAGTAAGGTGGAGTCGTGGCTCGTTCCGAGGGGCCAGCACACGTTTCCCGCTCACGAAATCCCAGGAAACGAGGAACAAATTATCTCGTCAGACGGACGCACACCGGTTTAAAGCGACGAGATCGCTCGTTGAGGCTGGCAGCGGGGCAAAGGGGTCCGTTATCCCCACCGTGCGTGCGTCTCCCGTCGGCGTAACCGTCACGTGACCGCACGCCCCTCTATATGGCCCAATCTCCCCCACCACGGTGCCCCGTCAGGCCCGTTCGGGCCCCCACCTCTCCCGATAACTAACTGACCCAGCGCCTAGCGCCCCGCGTGTCGGCACAGGCGGCTTCTTTCTTACCTGATGAGCGCGTACAAACGCACACGCACGTCTTCGAGGGGCCCGCCGTCACGCCAACGACGTGCAGAAGAGGATGATGAGGGCAGGGTGGAGGGAAGGATGACGGTTAATGAGCTAGAACCACGAGGGAGCCGCTCCGGGCACACCGAGCATCTCTTCTTCTTCTTCTTCTCCACCTTTCTGGGAAGTCACGAATTGCCGCACCCCCCCTCTCGACCCCTTCTCGTCGGGTTCCGTTTCTCGCGTGAAACCTCTTTTACGAACGTCCTGGCTACCACCGGGACCGAGACAACGGTCTTCCGGAGATGTACGAGCTGATGACGATGGCTCGTTGAAGGGGTCGAGAGGATCGAAGTGATTAACGATAATGAATTCCGGCCCCCGCTCGTTTGTACACGCGGGAACTCGATGCGCCAGAAGTTATAAAACAGTCCGTTTTACTTGAGATCCGCTGGATCGTATGATTGAGTATAACATGATGACGCTCCTTTGGATTTGGGCTACGCGACTGGAAGCTCCGCGTACATGGCCGACATTTTATTGAATTTTGTGCATATAAGGCAAAGGGAATTTTAGATGGATAATTGTGAAAATCGATTAAATAGCTATCTTGATGGGAAGAGTGCGAAGATGGAATTACATATAGAATTACAGGTACAGCAATTTAGGGAGTATTTTATGTAATTATAAGGAGAATTGCCACAGAGAATTCTTGAATATTAAAATGGCGGAGGAACTCTTCTCATACAAACTTCTTTTTATTAGCAACTTAAGCACTTATATACTTACAGAGACATTTAAAAATTTGGAGACTTGAACCTAAAACTTTGAAAATCAGAAAATTAGATATCATTCCTAAATCTTTGATAGCCCAAAACTGCACCGAAAGGTTATGTTGCTCTCGAGCTAACCCCAAGTGCACAACAGTAAGTTACAAGAAACGTCCATAATCGCAAAAATATCGTCTCCGCGAAGGTAGATCTATTCATCAGATAAACAGCTACGTATACCATCACCTTCACCGTTCAGCAAACAGAGATAAATCTCAATATCGAGGATACTAAACAAGCCGTAAGGAGGCAACAACTTCACCGGTGCTCATCATATATTCAAGATTAATTATTCAGGACTATAGGCTCGCGTAACATCAAAAGGCAAGCCGAGAAGGAATCGACGCATTGAGAAATCACTGTTCGCGCGACTCCGGGAACTTCTCGAGGGCCTGGATGAGAAGCAAGAGTGCCGAAAGATCAAAGGGGATCCGAAGAATAATCCCCGGGATGGTTCGGTGCCTGGAACGGAACAAAAGGAGATGGTACCCACGGTTTGACGAGGAGAGTCCGAGAGGAATGAAGAGGGATGATGGCCTGGACCGAGGGCAGAAAGAGAAGCAACCGCGATGGAGCAATAGTGGGACCCACCTGACCAACAGGTACCTGGTAGGGCCCCCCATAAGGAGTCTCATCATTGACCCGGCCCACTCTCCCACCACTGTGCACCAGCTAAAGGGTTCCAGTCCTCCCTTTCCGTAGTCAGCACCCTGGATCTTGCAGCTAGGATGGCTCGAGATGCAGATAATGCCGTTCCTTTTTCTTTCGCTGGCATATTTTCCTAGCTTAATTAAGCCATCGAATAACTTAACGACACGATGCTCTATTTACAAAGACGGGATTACGCGAGAGGACTCTGGTGACCCGGCTTGACTCCCTTTACGATAGGTCTCGTTATCTTTATTAGCCTCGTATCTTCGCGAACATCAAGGAAGGGAAAAGCGGGACGTTTACGACATTCCGGAACGCTGTTACCTCTCAAATTATTTGGATTCGAGCCTTTGAACCTTCTGTGAAGAAGCTTAGGATGATGTTAAAATCTGTAGAATAATTAGATCGTCTTTGTGTAAGATATAGGAGGGAAGAGATAATGAGATGAAATTCTGATGCTGTTGAGACGTTGGGAGGAATTTTAGAATTTTGGAGGTGTAACAATAAAGACATGACAGTAATGAGAAGATACCACATTAAAATCCATATCCAACAACCTCAATATTACATAGAATAAGTTCTATGCAAATAATCGTAATAAATATGTCTGTGAGCTTCATAGAGGTATCGGTAGCCAAACTGACACTTGATAGCACGCGTCAATCAAATTGAATCGATCTATCAATGGATCAAACAGACCATACCGATGATCCAGCATTAACTCTGTCGTTCCTCGAGCAGGCAGCCGGCATTGATACGAAGACAGGGTCTGACGTGGAAGCCAGGAAGCTGTTAGAAAAGGAGTTGCAAGGATGAAACGGGCGTATGGTGTTGGTGGCGTTGATCGTAACGAGCAGCGTTGTTGCCAGCTCACTGCTACTCGTCTAGAGTACATGTAACACTCGTTCTTTTTTGTTTACACTGGATTACACGGCTACCATGAACCGAGGTAGCCGCTTTTTGCCGGGACTGCTATAGCAGTTCAGTCAAGACGGATCGATTGGATCTGCCGGATAGGAGCTGCATCGGCTACTATCTTTTCGTTCCATAAGATGGTTCGACTATCGATCGAGATACGTGTTCGTACGCGCGTCGATATTGATCGCCCGTAAACCTGTCCGTGCTTTCAGATGGCGGAAAATGCGAACAACCCGATGATATCCCGTGAAAAAACAACTGTTGTTCGCAATTGAGTCGTTCAGGTCTCGAGGTTTACTGTGGACATTGTGAGGCCGATTGTGCGGGATAATTACATTCATCTTTTTTACTCGCCTTAGCTTTGGAAGCAATGTAGACACGGTTTGATAGCGTGGAGTTGATTTAACGTGGGAACGGAGTAACTCGGTGAGATGGTTTGTAGGGATTTTTTGCGGGTTTGGTACTTTGGGGTCTGTGGAATTTGATCTAGAGGAGATTTAGAAATTTGGAGATTTTGAAGCTTTGGGTTATAGTTTTTTGCGTTTGAGATTATGATTTTGAGGTTTGAGAGTTTGGAGCATAGGGATTTTTGGGGTCTAAGGATTCGGAATCTAGGGATTTGGGGTCTAGAGATTTGGGGTCTAGGGATTTGGGGACTTAGGGATTTGGGGACTTAGGAATTTGCAAACTTAAGAAGTTTGGGACTTAGGGATTTCGGATCTAGGGATTTGGGGACTAGGGATTTGGGGTCTAGGGATTTGGGGTTTAGGGATTTGGACATTTAGGAATTGGGAATTGAGGAATTGGGAATTTAGGAATTGGGAATTTAGGAATTGGGAATTAAGGAATTGGGAATTAAGGAATTGGGAATTTAGGAATTGGGAATTTAGGAATTGGGAATTTAGGAATTGGGAATTTAGGAATTGGAAATTTGGGAATTGGGAATTTAGGAATTGGAAATTTGGGAATTGGGAATGTAGGAATTGGGAATTTAAGAATTGGGAATTTAGGAATTGGGAATTTAGGAATTGGGAATTTAGGAATTGGGAATTTGGGAATTGGGAATTTAGGAATTGGGAATTTAGGAATTGGGAATTAAGGAATTGGGAATTAAGGAATTGGGAATTTAGGAATTGGGAATTTAGGAATTGGAAATTTAGGAATTGGAAATTTGGGAATTGGGAATTTAGGAATTGGGAATTTAGGAATTGGAAATTTGGGAATTGGGAATTTAGGAATTGGAAATTTGGGAATTGAGAATTTAGGAATTGGGAATTTAGGAATTGGGAATTTAGGAATTGGGAATTTAGGAATTGGGAATTTAGGAATTGGGAATTTAGGAATTAGGAATTTAGAAATTGGGAATTTTGGAATTGGGAATTTAGGGATTAGGAATTTAGGAATTCGATATTTAGGAATTCGGAATGTAGAGGTTCGGAATTTAGGAATTCAGAATTTCAAAATTCGAAGATTTAGGATTTAGACAATCACGAATTTGGGTATTTAGAGATTTATGAATTTAGAGTTTTGTAAGTATAGGGATATGGAAAACTAAGGACTCCAAGATCTAAGAATTTCCTAATTCCAGAACAGTACAGATATTTTCCCTAGAATAGATTTTACTATAGTTGTATCTAATGACCTAAAGCAATTTTGGAATTTTGGAGCCTAATGATCCAGAAAGGGTGCCTATTTGAATTTAAAAATGTTTAATAATACAAATTTCCATAATTGACAATAAGAAATGGCTTGACGGCTCCCATAAATCTATCGTTAAGACAAGGATGAAAGAAAATTCCCGAAACATCCGGAAGAACGGTATCCTTTCGTATCCGAGTTCCAAGTCACACCCTATCCTTCCTGCTACGCGTCGAGCATCATCATCAAGATCTGAGCGAGCAGCTTGCGGCATTCAAATTGATCGTTTCCCTCAAATCGGCCATTAGACATCCTGTTGGCCGATGCCGTCTACCTCGAGGAAGCCATCAAATGGCGGTGGTATCATCATCGTCCTAACCGCGCTCGAGAACAGCACAATTAGGGCGGCTCGTTTCGCTAAAATCCGCGCCGCCCTAAAACGCGGCCTCGTCGGAAGCTCGAAGCTCGCACGGTGGCAACCGACCGAAGGTGCTGTCGTTTTCGTGCGTTGATTGGTCGCTCGTAGAAGGATAATTAGGTCCCCGGTGAACGGGCGAAAGCTGGTGGGAGAGCATAACCGACCCGGGCAAAATCAACAAAATAATAACCGGCCACGGGTGTTTGCTGGATACGTGACGCGTTCTCCTGATCATCAACGCAACAACGCCCCGAACCTGGCTTACCTGGATTACGACAGCTACCAGAACCCGCGGGATAACCGTAACGAGACGCTGAGATTGTTAATGACTCTATGAGCTGTACGTCTACTGGTTCCGCGGAATCAAATCGGTCTACCTGCTCTCCACGGACTTTTCTTGCGATCATTTCACGGAACGTAATTACTCTTCGAGACCAAGAATTACTGCGGATTCCTGAGATCGATGCTGACTGGTTTGGGAGATCTATTTGGGGTTGGACATTTTATTTCGTAGGGGAAATTTGTTACATTATCTAAGGTGCCAAGTTTCTATATTACCAAAGTTTCAAAGTCCCAAATTCTTATATCTCAATGTCTCAAGGTCCCAAATTCCCATATTACCAAGTCTCAAGGTCAAAAATACTTATATGACCAAATTCTCAAGGTCCTAAATTCCTATACTACCAAAATCTCAAGGTTCCAAATCCTTATATGACCAAATTCTCAAGGTCCTAAATTCTTATATTATCAAAATCTCAAGGTCCCAAATCCTTATATGACCAAAGTCTCAGGTCCACATCCCTAAATTACTAAAGTCTTAACATACCCAAATTTCTACATTTTCCACAACCCCGTGGTAACAAAGTTCTACATCCCCCTATTTACCATTTCTATACTCGTCCCACATTTCTCACAAGTCCCACATTCCTTGTATTCTCAAAATACCAAAAGTTCCAATTTTCTCTACCCTATTTTACGCCTAAGTAAGAAACCTAAGTTAAACCTAGTTATAGTCCAAAGAAGCATCCCGATGAACAGTCTTGCGTCACAAACTCAAATTGTTGCTGCAAATCTTGTCACAAGATCAAAATCAAGCTTTCCTCTAAAATACGTAACTAGAGATGCAACACGTGCGAGGTAACTACCGTTCTACAAGTGGTACTCGAGAACAGTTTCCCTTCCGGTAGTCTCACGACCATGACCAGTCAAATATTTCTTCCTTCGAAGGATTTGTCCCCGAAAACCATAGTGAAATCTGGCTACCCGACGACACGAATTCTTTGGAACCCAACCGCCTACTGTCAACGTGTTCTGCCTTTCTTCGCATTTTCGCCTCCGCTGGTTTCGGGTTTCCGCGCGCTGCTTGCACCACATGTGTGACAAACGAGGATGTTAGGCAAAGAAAGCTCATTTCTGAAACGGTCCATTTCGATCGCGTAAATCAGAAACTGACGAAAAATTCTAATTTATTATTGTCATAGCTCTGGCTTTAATATTTTGTTACTTCAATTTACTGTTTCAAGGATGTCATATGTTACATACGTGGACGATTTAATCTTTAGAGTCCATTTGTGGACACTATTTCTTCTTGTACCTTATTAATGTTTTTGATCTTTACTTTATTCAATTACTAATTTAAAATAATGATGTTCCTTTTGGTAATCTTGAAGAGCACTGTTCCTAGAAGAAGTGGGCCTATATTCCCAAGGGACATTCTTCAAAATGGATCATCAATGGAGATTTTGCATACCTATATGGGATGTACGTTGACTGTCAAATTTAATTAAAAATAATTAAATCGAAGGTATATGTAGTACATTTTCAAGCATTTCATCAAATGTAAAATTACCGAAGCTATCTCGACAACGATCGACGTGTCAGCTAACACGATTATCCGGGACTTAGGATGCTCAAGTACTCCACGTGGTCATTTAAACCGGCCAAAATCCCTATCACAGTTTCCAGAAGGTATAACCGCGGCCGGTCGAATGCACTAATCGTGCCCATCACGTTGGACACGAGTCGGTCTATGGATGTTCTGATGGATAGTCTCTCCCTGTGGAATAGTTTCGTTCCCCTGTCGCGACACCCACGCACTCCCTACCCTGTGATCTCCGCCTCGTACGCCTTCGGGATCGAAGGGACGAGAGGAAGGAGCCGAAAGCGTCGAGGGTGGGAGTCAGGGACGGCTGGTGCTAGTTGAGTTGTCGAGCTGACACGCGTTCTCCGTCCTCTTTCGTTATCTGACCGGAGTAGTCCTCTCTCTTCGGCCTTCGTCCCCACCATCCGTTACCCAGGACTCTCTCTCCACCAGAGATTCTTCCCACCATTCCCATCCAAAGAAGCGTACCGGACCCCTCTCCTGTTTACGCTCGCTCCGTCTCGGTTCCTACCCCGGGTCGTCTCCGTCGCACGTGACAGGGGCGTACGTCTATCGCTCTCTCTCTTTCTCCAGTCCCGAGTTTTCCTCCAAACGCGTCCTCGTCGCACGCATGCACAGCCGAGAACGCACGACCGCAGCCACCACCGTTCGTGAACGCTCGTACCGATGGTGGTGGTAATGGTGGTGGTGGACCCTCAGTACCGCCATACCCGCCAAAGCACGAGCACCGTGACAGCCCGCACACACGTCTCGGACCGCGATTTTTGGGACTCTCGTTACCCCTGACGACCAGCATCGCCGTCGTCCTCCTAGTCCCGGAAAATTACCGGCCCTTCACGGGACCCGTCAATGCTGGACATTTTTCATCCAGGATATCGTCTGTCGGATTACTCGGAAGTGTTTCGGGGTGGAAACGGTGTGACGTTCACCGGGCAGCGAGTGAAACTTGTGGTGTCTGTCATGGTGTGGACTGTCTCTGCGGTGATTCCGGAGCAGATCCAGTGACAGTTCAGTGAAGGAGCGTATGTCTCGGACTTTGACAGTTTGTCCTCGTGTCACCCCCGGTTGGAGTCCATAGCGAAGAGACTGTCTCGCGTGCCGAGTCGAGGATAGTTCCCGGAGGACGTCGGTTTGATCAGAAGCGAAGGTCAAGTAGGCTGATTAGGAAGAGGAAAGGAGCGGAAGCTAGCCGACGGGAGCCGGAGCGTTCGCGAGGATGATGAGAAACGATTCGGTGGTGACGACCTTCGTACGCATTGACGAATAAAGTACCAAGCGTTGCCGAGGAACGAGTGACATCAAAAGGGACACTGGTGGTGTCTCTTCAGGAGCGGACTATGCAATCGTGGCTCGAGAGCCGTTCGCATCGTCGGGCACGGGGTGTCAGACAGGACGATCTTCCCTGATCCTGGACCAACAGGAAGCCAGATCACTGGCGCGGCACTTGACCCTGGAAAACAGCGACAAAATGCCGGAGAAAGAGGTCGCCTATCATCAAGAGGCGTTCTCGCTGTTGCCGCCACCGCCACCCCCGCATCATCCCCATTCCGCGTTTCACGCGGCGTTTCATCCGCATCCGCATCCGCCGCCACCGCCGCCGTTTCACCCACATCATGGACCACCGCCGCCGCCACATCCTGCGGCTGCGGCCGCGGCCGCATGGGAACACCATGCCGCTGCTGCGGCCGCTGCGGCTGCTGCTGCTTTTCACGCTCCACCGCCTCACCCGTAAGTCCATTTTCTTTTTTACTTGCGGCCAAACTTGTATTAACTCTCGTGTGGATAATCGGAATTGGAGATTATATCGAAACCTTAACGGTTGTGGCGAACCGCAGACGTTCTTGCGGGAGGATTTCAACTCTTTTCCGGAGTTTGAAAAGTGTTATTTTACGAGATTGATGAATGTAAATAAATTGACAATGGTTTAATACTTGATAAAATAATGAAATTTGTCTTCTATGTAGACAACTAAAATGAAAAGCGGATTTTAAAGGGATATTAGATCAATTCATACATGTTTTCATGTTAGATTGTATTTTTAAATAATGGTTTCTAGAGCTATCGAATAGCAATATTTCACAATCCATTTGCTTGCAATGGATTCTTGAAATTCTAAAATTGCAGAGCTAAATGCAACCCTATCTTAACATCTTTAATTTTTGAAGATTCTCAAAAGTATACGCTTTAACTCTACTGCATGGGGTTCAAGTGTCCCTCCTTGTCTCTGCTAGCTCCGTCCATGCTTACCTCGTCTCGCCCTCGCAGCAAAACCAAGGAATAAGAATAAAATGAGTGTCATATCATCGTAAGAGTAATTAAGAGCGTCAATCTGCCTGAGATATCCCCACAATAGCTCCATTACCATTATCTTGTCCGGAGTTAAGTCTGGGTTCGCGATAATTCCGAAACAATGTCGCGACCGTCGTAGCGTGAAGAACGAAACAGATCTCGGTGCTTGTTCGCACGCGAATGATTAAGGCCTCGTGCACGGACTTCACGCGGTATTTAATTCAATTATAATTCACGAAACAGTGCGAAAGCTCGACGGTGTTCGTAGGATCGTTCGTTGAATGAGAATTAACGAGGCGAAGCCTGACGTTGGGCCGTGCTTAATCATCGGGCGTTATCCGTTTTGCGCATCGTCTCGATTCACGGCCTTTAATTAACCCTTAATGAATCAAATCGAACACGATGTTACCCGTTCGTGTTCCACGGATTTTATAACGACGATCTCCGCGAGGTCGTTTGAAAATCGTCGGAGATCGGGGCCCGACGGCTGCTGCACCCCCCTGGCGCCGGCCCTGCCGGCAATCGAAGTGGAGCAGAAACAGACGCCGATGGAAAAGGGACTTAACGTCTTAATCGAGTTAATTAAGGCTCCTTCGCGCGTTTTCACGTTCCGCAAACACGACACGTCGTTGCACGCAACGAGATTACCTCGACGACTTGTTAAGGCTAGAGTAACGGGCTCGTGGAAACGCTCGGTCGACCGACCGACGCCGGGGATAATTGGACGTTTCTAAACGGCGCGCTTAACCCTTTTCACGGCTGATACGCGGACGGAAACGTCGATCGTGTTGACTCTACTTTTCGATACCAAATTCACTACGATTTCTTCCAGAAGCTTTTCTCTTTTAATTCAATCTATCTGCTCCTTTGCAACTGTTTCACTTCAGTTATATTCTTGCATGTATGCTTGAGCTGATACGCATACTAAAATCGTTTTCGACTGTCAATGTTCGCATGAAAACTGTGCAACCTGAAGTCTAACTGACGTTGTCAACAGTTTCAGCTCCACTAACTAGATTATGAACAAATTATTGTGAAAATTTAATAACGAATGTGTCAAGATGACTGAGTCACGTTGTTATTAAGCCTGCAACACATTTTTACGTGCAGCCATCAATATCTATCTGCTGATAGATTATACAAAATGATAACTGTAGATCAATTTAGTGAAACAGTAAATATGAGCATGGAAAATTTAGAGGGCGTATATATACGTCTTTCACAGTCAGAGGGTTCTGACTGTCACCTGGCTGTTAGCTAAAATACCTAACTGAAGTTGAATTCAGATTTAGTTAATATTCTTTGTCACTTTGTGATTTGATACCATGTTGCTTTGTGTTCGATACCTTTAGACATTTTTGTATTCGATACTTTCAGCAACTTTGTTGTTTGTGACATCTCAGTAACCTTCTGTTTGATACCGTCAGCAACCTTGTGTTTGACTTTCAAGTTGGCACTTGATACTTGTACTTGGTACTTGATAATTTCAAGAAGTCTGTACCTGATACTTGCATACTTGTGCATCAAGTATTTAATTGAGCCCCTTGTCGACATTTTCCTGAAAAATTAGTAGCTGTCGTCCCGCGTTAGCGATAATTGCATCACGATTAAAATATTCCGTGAAGAGAGGAGATTCAATAGGAACCTCTTCATAATTCATCTAGATCGCAAGGGCGATCAAACACGTGGGCAGGTGTTCGATACGGAGCAATCGTCCGGGACCAACGTCGGTCCAATTAAGCGTTTAATTGCAGCAGCGAATTCGATCGTTGCCACCCCTTCGATCATCCGTGAAAACCCGCTTGTTCGACGTCGTCGGACATGTTTAACGACGTCTCCTCTTCTTAACAATTTTATCATCAACCTCAGCGTAGGCCGTGTTGCTTTATTAATCGTCAGGTGCCATCGACCCACTCGTGTATTCGCCAAGCTCCTTTTTAATCTCTTCATCAGCAATCGTGTACCCGTCCCGATATTTTCTGTCAATAATTTGTTATATCCCCGTGAAAATATCTTTAATCTGCTCGCGTTTCTTTCGCGCCGTTTACGGAATCGAAATTTTCGGCGTCCAATATTTTTAGTATGAACGATATTTGAACGATTCACCAATGTACGATACGACATTTTTTAGAAATGGTGGTTTAAAAATGTACGCATCGTCTAATAAAAACTTGCGTGTATAATAGTGAAATTTTGAAGTGCATCGCATGAACGAAGAGTCATAAACCATATTCGAGCAAAGTGTGCACGCGAAGAAAAAGGGGAGGATTTAAGAATATCATCATCTGGGACGGGTTCAAAGAGGGAGTTCAATTTACCAGCCCGGTATATTTATGAGGAAGACGAGCGATTTTACAGCGGCAACACGCTTGTAAAACGTCGTAAAGCCACCCCGAGTTATGTGACAGAATGGCGGCCAGTCGACTTCCGAATGCTCGTCGTCGACGACGCTGATTTCGATGAAGAAGTTGACGTTGATGCTGACTGCCTCTTTAAACCACCCTCTTAAGCTTGAATTATGTGCTTTTTACTGGTTTAAAATTATAATTAGAGAATAAAGGCCTGTGTACGCTGATTGGTTCATTGAATTCTGATGATAGAGGTTATGCGTTGTTGAAAGTTGGATTATTAATATACATTTTATTTATTTGTCTTTTACTTGGTGATAGCTTAATACTTGCAAGAGATGTAATTAAATTAGATGGATTATTCTTCGCTATGTTCGTTTATGCTACATTATATTGCAGCGAAGTATGACAATATAGTGTCATAATTTCAGATTTTTGAAAGTACAGTAAAATGACATAAATTTGATTTGCTCAAGAAGTGAGGGAATAAAATACATAACTTGTGAAGTTAACCTGGTGATTTTTGAACTATGAAAAGAAATAATCTCAATTCTTATATAATTATATCAGACACTTATAAAATTCTTACAACTTACATCCACAGCAATCATTTAAAATTCACGCGAATAATTTCAAGAGTACCTAACCTAAACAGAACAAGACAAAATTGCATATTTACATAGCTATTAATAGTTACAATTTTTATCTGGATAAAAAGATAAATGTACGTGTCCTCGAAGAGAGTCCTCTAGCGTCCTTAACAACCTCAAGTCGAAAAGAAATGTGAAGTTCAAAAAGTTGGAACCGCGGACGTTGTATCCATTCTTCCTAATTATCGCGGCGTCGACGAACGGGGACATTTCTGTGTCTTCCATCCGAGTTTCGCTGTCGTGAATTCGATAAATCGTTGAGAAAGCCACGTTCTAAATGTCGCAGTTAGTCGCAAAGAAGGCTTCCGAGGCGGCGAACAGAGCGGAGACCGACGGCAGGCGTAAAATTCATGGTACGCGTCGGCCGGCGCTTCCCTTCGCCCGGCACGTCGGATATTTTCGTCTCTTTACGAGGATACGAGAGACGGTGTATTTTTGCCATCGGTGTGTGTTTTGCCCCGTCACCAGCCCGACGATATCGTCCGTTTCATTCCCCGTGACGAGCACCGCTCCTGAAGGACCAACGGATGCGCTCGTTTCCTCCTCGTTTTGAACCTTCAATGTTCACCCACAATTTCATTATCGAAACATCAGGAAATTGCAACGAGTTCGTAGGAATTCCTGAACCAGGAATCCTTACGTTTATACATGTATAGATCGTATAATCGATATGATCACTGAATCCTTGATCTTTTAACTCTTGATTGTACTCTTTGAAAACGTAGGGAGGAATAATTAATTGCTGCTTTATCAATGTTAAATTTGGCAGTAGATTAGTATAGTTTCTTATTTATAGGTGTATATGTCACGACTGTTACAATAAATGGTCTAATAATCGTCTAAAGAAGGTAGCGATGGGAATATGTCCGCCATGTTGGTCCACAGCGGGTGCAATTGGCGGCAAATTCAAACGTGTTTATACAAAAACGAATTTCTATAGTAATTTAAAGAATTTTTATATGTACCATTAAAAGTTATTACGTTACATCATCAGTTGTCTTCATTCATACTAATACGTACAAAATTGTCGTTGTTCCAATATCTATTTTATAAAAATAGAGGTTTATATCAAATTCATGGACACTATTTCACGAAATCTTATCCGACAACAGTTTCATGAAATCTAGTCCAATTAGTTTCATCAGTAACAATGTATCTTTTTCAACAAATTAAAGAACATACACGTACACGCAAACGAATGAATGTAACCGAAGAAATGTATAAAAAATAAATGATTACGTATCGTCGATCATTGGTTGTCTAGAATAAATTTGAAGGAAGAAGCAGCGCAATCTATCCAGCAGGGAACGAAACATCGGATTCTCCGTTCTTTCTGCTGTCGTTTTAAAGGGAAGCTTTTAATCATAGATAATGTAACGCGTACAACGGGCATAATGTATTCGCGGACAGACGTGCGAGTGTTATACAGCAAAGCTCTCGCTAGCGAAACGACAACCGTTCGTATTTGCAATCGGCAAGTGCACTTGGATCGTATTCACCGGGTCCCAGGAAGTGTCTGGCTCCGATCCTCGAACGTTGCCGACGAGCAACGAGCTGTGAGTAATGAGTAACGGCGTGATTGTGCCAGAAAATGCAAATATCATTGGGCTGTCGTGTACCAATAGCCATGGATTGTCGTTAAGCATCCGGAAATTATCGGTGCACGAATCGTTCTCGCTGAAAATTTTTCGAATTTGGGGATTTGGAAATTTAGAATTTTAGTATTTGAGGATTTAGGGAATTTGGGGATTTGGAAATTTAGAATTTTAGTGTTTGAGGATTTGGGGAATTTGGGGAATTAGAAATCTTGGGATATGGAAGTTTGTAGGTTTAGGAAATTTAGGCAATTTGGGAATTCGGGATATGGGGAATTGGGATATGGGGAATTGGGATATGGGGAATTGGGATATGGGGAATTGGGATATGGGGAATTGGGATATGGGGAATTGGGATATGTGGAATTGGGATATGGGGAATTGGGATATGGGGAATTGGGAAATTGGGAAATGGGGAAATGGGGAATTGGGATATGGGGAATTGGGATATGGGGAATTGGGATATGGGGAATTGGGATATGTGGAATTGGGATATGGGGAATTGGGATATGGGGAATTGGGAAATTGGGAAATGGGGAAATGGGGAATTGGGATATGGGGAATTGGGATATGAGGAATGGGGATATGGGGAATTGGGGTATGGGGAATTTAGAATTTTAGCATCTGGGAATCTAGGGAATTTGGGGAGTTAGAAATCTCGGGATATGGGGAATTCAGAATTTTAGCATCTGGGGATCTAGGGAATTTGGGGAGTTAGAAATCTCGGGATATGGGGAATTGGAGTATGGGGAATTCAGAATTTTAGCATCTGGGGATCTAGGGAATTTGGGGAGTTAGAATCTTGGATTATGGAAATTTGGTAAATTTGAGATTTGAAGGCATGAAAATTTAGGATTCTACCATTCGAGAGTTTAGAATTCAATTTGCAGAATTCCAAATCTGGGGATTGGGAAATTTAGGACTTGAACATCTGAAGGTCTAGGAAATTTGGGGTATTGAACATTTCTGAAATTAGAAATTTGAAGCTTAAGTTTCAAAGGTTTTAGGAATTTGTAAAATTAAAAATTTAGAGTTTGAAAATTACAGGTTAGGGTATTTGATGAACACAGTTGCCATCAATGTAGACTACTAATTACCTTCTAATTATTCCAATCTAACACAATCTAATATCTAATATGCTTCACACCTAATGAACAAATCTCCACCATTGTTCCCACCTGTATGAACTATTAATTAACTTGTAATTATCAGAATCTATCAATCCTATTTTAAGTGGTTCACACAATATAGTAAATCCTCATTGTTCCCACCATAACCTATGCTACCTTCACATTGTCTACATAAAACAACCGAATGACCGACTACGTTTCAAGTGACATCAAGTGTGAAAGTCAGTATACATCTGGTAGCAGTAGTCCGGTTCGTTTGCGCAGCGATGTGGACGAGCGTCCGCGTGTTTGGCGCATTCCGGTTGGCCCGAGGCTCGGTGTTGCCCACGCAATGAAGAGATTCATAAACGGGACGGGCGTTCATTGTCCGCGAAGGGACAAGATCAGATTTTCCTCCCACGAGTATGCGTGGGGCCGGTGATCGCGATAAAAATGCCTAAGGACGACCAGGTACCCCGATTTACCTGACGTTACGACCGCTCGCTGCTCGACTTCCACGAGAATCTGGAGCTTCCATGCTCGCGCTCCGAGGCAGATAAGGCAATCGATTCGGGATTCCTTGCTTCTTATTCTTCCTCTCGATCGTTTTATTTTTGCCAGCGCGATTTCTTTTCCTGTTTCTTAACCGGAGACCTGGAATCGGTGCGGTGTCGATGCTCGAATTATCGTCGCAGTCGCTCTCCGATGGCGGACAACAGGATTATTCTGCATTTTTCGGACTCCAACTGTATTCGATGATCTCTGGTGTGCGAATTGGGGAGTACGCTGCGTTCGGTATTATAACAGTTTGGGGTAAATGTGCAATTTACCCTTTGAGTTTATGGGTCTTTGTTGGGACTTTGAACGATTTTGTCTGATTTTATGATGGAGTCTGTTTTCGATGAAATTTGACGATTCTAAATAGGATTTAATTTAAGCTAAGAATAATTAAACTTTAGGAATAGAATTGTGTACCAGGTTAGGTTATGTTGGATTGCAGCACTCAAGTTTGGTAGATTAGGTTAGGTTCGATTTTTTTATGGCTAGATTGGGTTAAAGATGATTTAACAAGATTATATTAGTTTAGTATTATATTGAGTTAAGTTAGGATAAGATAAACTAAACTTTAGTTATATTCAGTTAAAAGCTAGGTTAGGTTTAGGTAGATTAGTTAGGTTATGTTGAATACCCCTCAGATTTAGTAGATTAGGTTAGGCTGAATTTTATTATGTCAGATTGGGTTGAATAAGGTTATATTAGTTTAGGATTATATTGAGTTAAGTTAGGTTAGATTAAGATAAACTTTAGTTACATTAAGTTAAATCATAGCTAGGTTAGGTTTAGGTTAAGTCAAGTTAGGTTACATTGAATTATAATTAGATTAAATCTGATTACATTGATTTATGTATTCAGAGAGATTACTCCAAGTTTGGTTAAGGTAAATTCAATTAAGTCGTATCAAATCAATTCAAGCTTAGATTAAATTAAATTTCCTTAAGTTCATTTTTACGATTCTAATCTACTCCTAATAATTTAAGAAACCATCTTAATACTTCAGTTAATTATCTTCCACTTTTAATATCAGAAAATAACTCATTGTACTCAAGCGAAACACCCTGCATAATAAACCTTGATCCTTTCATAGATTACGGAACAATCTGAACCGGTATCATACTTCAATTACCTTCATCGTCAGCTTTTACTAGCAATTAAACCATCGTTCTACCTATTCGAAACACCCTTATTATTCCTTAATAGCTTATTTAACCACCTTACCA
Source organism: Megachile willughbiella (assembly GCA_945859595.2). Lineage (NCBI taxonomy): Eukaryota > Metazoa > Arthropoda > Insecta > Hymenoptera > Megachilidae > Megachile > Megachile willughbiella. The sequence continues at coordinate 12,144,902 of OX243799.1, read as the reverse complement.
TCATACTTAATAAAGGCAATAACCTTGATAGGCCAGATAATCTCAATAAACTAAATACTCCTCGATAAACTAAATGGTGATCAACCAAATCAAACAGCGATCACCAGTAATCGACATGAATAATGTTCAAAAATAACCAACCAACAAAATGAATCTGAAACATCAGAGGTCAAAAACAAAGTGTGTAGCTTCTTGAGCCACCTAACCACATCTATCAATGAAGAATAAATAAAAATAAAGAATGGAACGCATCTCAATGAACTAAGTAGCAACCAACCAAACGAAACCTAACCTAACCTTACCAAATGAAATAACGATCACCAGTAACCAACCCAAATAATGACCACCAGTAACCAACCCAAATAACGACCACCAGTAACCAACCCGAATAAGAATTAAAATAACCCTAACCAACGAAATAAATCTGAAACACCCTGTACATCAGAGGTCAAAAACAAAGTGTTCATCTTGAGGCAGCAAGGCACATCTATCCTCCTTCCACCGGCAACCGTCATATATTCAAAACGAAAAACGAGGAATAAATAAAAAGTGAAAAAAAAGGAACGCATCCGATTTTCAAGAAGCCCCTATCTCGTATTCCCTGGCCGTGCCGGAGGCGCGTTGCGCGTGTAAAAACCGGAGCCGATTTGTCAGCGAGGTAGGATCGCGATGTACACGGTAGGAGCTCGTCTTCGAAGGAAGACGTTCGTTCTCTGGACCTTCCTGATGGGGTCCCCTCGACCCCTCTCTTCTTTCGAGCGGTTTCGCGCGAATAGAAAGCCGCGGCGCGATACCAAGCACACGCGCGATTTATCATTGGCGCGGCGTCCATTGATAAATTCCAGGCGTTCATAACGCCACGATGCCCCTTGTACGTACACAGCCGCTCTACGAGCACCAGAGACACACGATACCCGACCACGATACGATACCAGGACCCAACAGTACACACCGATATATACGGGGTGTTCCGACTCTCCGTATTACGCCGTGATGCCCTCGTTTATCTCGCGCGAGTCCTCCATTTGCTGTTAGGTCGAATATCGGAATATGTATCTTCAAACTAATCGAAGAGGGCTGTTTGCAAACTTGTGAATTCGCAAATTCTTACATTTGTAAATTACCAAGTTTCTAGATTTTTAAATCTCTGCATTCCCAAATTCCCAAGTTACCAAATTTCTAGATTCCGAAATCTCTACATTCTCAAATTCCCATGTTACCAAATTCCTACATCCCCAAATCCCTACGTCCCCAAATTTCTACTTCCCCCAATTCCTACATCCCCCAATTCCTACACCCCCTAATTTCTATTTCCCCCAATTCCTACACCCCCAAATTTCTATTTCCCCCAATTCCTACACCCCCAAATTTCTACTTCCCCCAATTCCTACATCCCCAAATTTCTACTTCCCCCAACTCTTACACCCCCAAATTTCTACTTCCCCCAATTCCTACACCTCCAAATTTCTACTTCCCCAAATTCCTACACCCCCAAATTCCTACATCCCCAAATCCCTACATCTCCAAATTTCTACTTCCCCAAATTCCTACACCCCCAAATTCCTACACCCCCAAATTCCTACACCCCCAAATTTCTACTTCCCCCAATTCCTACACCCCCAAATTTCTACTTCCCCCAATTCCTACACCTCCAAATTTCTACTTCCCCAAATTCCTACACCCCCAAATTCCTACATCCCCAAATCCCTACATCTCCAAATTTCTACTTCCCCAAATTCCTACACCCCCAAATTCCTACACCCCCAAATTTCTACTTCCCCCAATTCCTACACCCCCAAATTTCTACTTCCCCCAATTCCTACACCTCCAAATTTCTACTTCCCCAAATTCCTACACCCCCAAATTCCTACATCCCCAAATCCCTACATCTCCAAATTTCTACTTCCCCAAATTCCTACACCCCCAAATTCCTACACCCCCAAATTTCTACTTCCCCCAATTCCTACACCCCCAAATTTCTACTTCCCCCAATTCCTACACCTCCAAATTTCTACTTCCCCCAATTCCTACACCCCCAAATTTCTACTTCCCCAAATCCCTACATCTCCAAATTTCTACTTCCCCAAATTCCTACACCCCCAAATTCCTACACCCCCAAATTTCTACTTCCCCCAATTCCTACACCCCCAAATTTCTACTTTCCCAAATTCCTACACCCCCAAATTCACACTTCCCCAAATCCCTACACCCCCAAATTTCTACATCCCCAAATTCCTACATCCCCAAATCCCCAAATCCCCAAATTGCCAAATATCTCGTACGAAATAGTTTGAGCACAAGAGAAGTATGTGTAGAGGAAATATGTTATGATTGAATTTAGAACACCATATATGCACCGTGGACTTGTAAGCGGTGGATAGACACCCGGTTACCCACGGCGAACCGGTAACGCGAGAACGAAGAAATCCTCGGAGGGGGTGAATTGCTTTTCTCCTGCTCCTTATGTTTATCTTCTTTCGGTTCTGTTATCTTCTTTGCTTTCTTTCCACGTTGGTAGGTGGTGATCGAGTCAATAATTGTGCTAATGATTGGTAAATACCGATTACGAAGGTGTAAAGCGTGGTCATGGATCTTGGCTACTTCATGCCATTTATAGTACAATAAATTATATTATAATGCTGCGTAAGATAAGTTTGGAAATTATTGATCTCTTACATGTTTATGTATATATATTACAGATAGCTGCGTAACTAGGTTTCTGCATTCTATAAATTCATGCATCTTTGCATCTGTGTATACCCACATTTCTATGTTCTCAAATTCCTACATCTCCAAATCTCTATATCCCCAAATTTCTCTGTCCCCAAATTCCTACATCCCCAAATCTCTAGCTCCCCAAATTCTTACACCCCCAAATCTCTATCTCCCTAAATTCCTACATCCCCAAATCTCTATCTCCCAAAATTTCTACATTCCCAAATCTCTATATCTCCAAACTTCTATCTCCCCAAATTCCTACGTCCCAAAATCTCTATCTCCCCAAATTTCTACACTCCCAAATTTTTATCTCCCCAAATTCCTACATCCCCAAATCTCTATCTCCCCAAATTTCCACGTTTCCAAATTTCTATCTCTCCAAATTCCTACATCCCCAAATTTCTACATTCCCAAATTACTATTTTCCCAAATTTCTATCTCCCCAAATTCCTACATCCCCAAATCTCTATATCCCCAAATTTCCATCTCCCCAAATTCCTACATCCCCAAATCTCTCCCCTCCAAATTCCCGCACCCCCAAATCTCCCCACCCCGAAGTCCACACATTCCCACACTCCTACATCACTAAATCTCCATGAGCCCAAGTCCACATGTTTACGAATTTTCTCCGAAAAAAATCTAAGACCCCCAGCAATTTATTTCAATTTACCCCAATCTTTACACGGACAGCTGTACCAATCTCGTCGTAGCTACGCCCCTGCATTGTAGGATCAACCGTTGAACACAGTCGAATTCTTCCCACAATTAATAACACCGGTTCCCTCCCGGTCACAAAACATGAACTTGTTCATCAGAGCCAATAAGATACGTCGCGTTTCCAACGGTCGAAACACGAGAAGCGGAGGGGAAGGACGCGACTTTCACGCCATTGCACTTGCAAGTCCAGCCCGAAAAGGCCTAATCGCCTTAACGAGACAATTAGTCGGTGATAGACGCCGATAAATCGAGCTTTGTTTTGTCTGCTATGGTGGACGTTTAGTCACACGGCCGAATATTTCTCATGGATAAATAATCGGTATCAGAGGCGGCTTCTCTGCGATTTACCTTCGCGGAAATTGAAAGACAATCTATGAAACTGATCGTTTGTGATGATAGATAGTGGGTGAAATTAGATTATGTTTCAATAATATTGTTCGGAACGAATCGTTTGTTATGGAAGTGATACTGGTGGAAATTAATCATTCGATCGTGGTTTGTTGAATTAGGGATGGTTTTTATTGGACAAGAAATAAATTATTTAGGTATTTACTTGATGTCGGTGTTTTAGTAGTTTTGAAGTTTGTAAAAAAATCTTTGAATTTTATCATTTTTGTTTCGTTTGATGAGAATTTGAGGAGAGAGGAAAATAGGGAGAGTTTAGTATAATAATATAATAATGATAATTATAGTGATAATAGTAATGATGATGATGATGGTAGCTCATAAGGTTCATAGGCAGAGTTTGTGGACAATTATTCCTATACTATATAATTATGTTATCATACTTTTATTAATATAATGCACTTCATTATCATATTACTATTTATATAACGTACTATATTATTATGTTATCGTTAATTTATAAACAATTTATCAAAACTTGCGTTTATATTGTAGTTCATAGTGTGAGACATTTATTCCTAACCTCAAAAGTGGTCAGATATTTTGACAGGGATTATTCTATTAATTACACAATATTAATAAAGCAACTGCACTAACTTTATGTACGCAAAAATTTGTTGCAAAACGTCCTGTTTTGCCTCTGAAAATAGTAGAATATTTCAATCGAAATTATTTTGCAAATTATAAAATATTTATGAAGCATGTGCTTAGTGTCTTCGTAACTTTGTGTCTTTGCAACCTTGTGTCATTTACTTCGTCCATTTGAAGTTTTGTATTATGTACTTCGCGTCTTTGTACCTTTGTATCATTTACTCCATGTCTTCATAACATAGTATCATTTATTTTGTCTTACTGTAATTTTCTATCATTCACCTTGTGTCTCGAATTCGTGCCTCTAACAAGCTTTACATTCCTAACCTCAAACGTAACAAAATATTCGAAACTTAATTTTCTTCACAAAATTTGTCTTCGCGATAAAAATCAATGACAACTAAGAAAAAGAGCAATAGAACCGTATACATCCACCAAAATAAAATTTAAACATAAATTAAATAAATTAAATTGAAGCTCGAGTGCTCCGCATGAATGTAACGATGGGGTTAATATATTCATCAAGGCCATTAACGATGACGTTTCGAGCAGTCCATCTTGCAAAGCGGGGGATAATCGGTGGAAACCGTGTCGTTACGGCGTGTTTTCTGGGGAAATATTAGACCGAGCTGTTAGACAGGCAACCGGAACACGCGGGAAACGTGCACGCCACGTGGCCAGGCTTTCCCTGGCCAAACAGATTTACGCCGGTGTTGTCTTTAGTCTGCAAACACAGGAATACCGTGCTGCAACCACTTCCGCCGCCTTAAATCTCCGCGTCACGCTCGCACACAACACACGGCTTTCACGCGATGGCCAAATATTTCTAGGGACCTTTCCACGTGGTTCGTTTGAGACGGTCGCTGGAACAGGAAACGTGGTCCAGGAAGTGGAATCTCTGACGCCGGTGTACTTCGTTTCTGGCTGATTGGTTTAGTATGGAGGATGCAGAAGTCGGATTTGGGAATTGACAGTTTGAATAGATTTGGTTTCATTCTTTTATTATATTGCTCTTTGTGGACTATTTTTTGCAGGTTTCTGAATTTCGAAGATTCCTTAGTTTTTATGTACTTCTGAGGTATCTTTGAATTTTAAAATTGTAAATTAACAAATTTGTGGATCTTCAAATTTTCTAAGTCCTTTGTCCAAATTCCCTAAATCACAAATCCCTAAATGACTTAGTCTTCAAGCCTCCAGTTCTTCAAATCTTCAGAACTTCAAATTTCCAAATTTCCAAATCACTAAATCCCTAAATTCCGTAGTTTCTGAACCCCCAAATTCTCTACTCTTCAAACACTCAAATTCCCTAGTCCCCATATCCCCAAATTCCCTAGTCCCCATTTCCTAATCTCTGAAATTCCTTATTCTTCAATTCTCCAATTCCCAAAATCCCCAAATTCCCTAACATTGAGCTCCCAACTTTACAAATATTCCAACTTCGAAAATTGATAATTATACCTCTATCACCCAATACGTTGCACACATGTGCCCACGAACCATCTCCCGGGCATCCAATCTGCCCACAGCCGATTGACGTACAAATATCCCTAACAATCGTTTGTTCTCCATTTTTCAACACCCTGTATATTTGCTTAAACATCTGTTCCTCTAATTATCACATCAACCTCATCGATTACCACCGACAAAAGTAGCATTCCACCGAAAGACCTCTTCCATTCGCGCCCTCCTCTTGTCCCACACGAACGCACACACTCGACACTGTCCCACGTTGTCGAGGTGAGCAAGCAAGAACTCGTATCGAGCAGAAAAACGCTCGTTCGCGATCCAACGATAGCTTCTTAATCCAAAGAGGACGAGTCGCCTCGAAAGATTCCTTGTTCACAAGAGGATACGCGGCAAACTGGCTACAATCGGATTAGCGAGTTGCAGCTTGATACAAAATCCGTGGTCAGGTTAAGAACGGACCGATCAGAAGTGTTGTACAAACGCAGTGGCGTAACTAACTTTTTTATACGGTTGTCACGCGTTATATCGCCGGACGGTTTATGATTACTGGTTGAATAAACTACATTGATATATTCGTTGTACCCTATATGTACATTATCATATATTGTATGGATACAAGATAAATTAATATACATTGTATATGTTGCATTTTTGTCGCGTGTTATATTGCCGTACGTTTTGTAGATACAAGATGGATGTTCGTATATCTTGTGATATATTGTGTCATTGTTACACCATATATTACCATGTCTTGTATGGTCTTAAGGGTTCTACACGAGTTACATTATTATGTGTTCAATATACGATGATTTGAATCACCACGTGTTGAATATACTACTGGTTGAATCACTATGAATTAGGTTACCACGCGCTGATTTACCACGCATTCAATTATCAGGTGTGGAGTTACCACGCATGGAATTATCAAGCGTCGAATTATTACGCACCGAATTACCACGCGCCGAGTTACCACGCGTCGAATTATTACGCATTGAATTACCACGCGTCGAATTACCACGCGCCGAATTACCACGCGCCGAATTACTACCCGCCAAATTACCACGCGTCGAATTACCGCGCACCGAATTACCACGCGTTGAATCACCACGCGCCGAATTAATACGCATCGAATTACCACGTGTGGAATTACCACCCATCGAATTACCACGCTTAGAATTTCCACGCGTCGAATCACCACGCGCCGAACTACCACGCGTCGAATTACTACTCACCGAATTACCACGCGCCGAATTACCACGCGTCGAATCACCACGTATCGAATTACCACGCGTCGAATTACCACCCATCGAATTACCACGCACCGACTCACGACGCGTCGAATTATCACGCGTCGAATTACCACGTATCGAATTACCACTCGTCGAATTACCACGCGTGGAATTACCACCCATCGAATTACCACGCGTCGAATTACCACGCACCGAATTACCACGGGCCGAATCACTACGCATCGAATTACCACGGATGGAATTGCAACGTGCCAAATCACCACGCTCCAAATTACCACGCGTCGAACTACCACGCGCCGAATCACCACGCGTCATATCGCCACATATTAAATCCTCAAGTACCCAATCACCACACATCACCTCGCCACATATTAGTCTCTCAAATACTAAATCACCACGCGTTACATAAATGTATTAATATTTCTAGCGAAAACAGAGTACATCCCAACCTTTACCTAGTTACGCCAATGTACAAGGATTTACCTTGTAGTTGGATTTAAACACGAGCTTGTGGCTCTCGAGTGGCTCGCTCCTACGCGGCGAGATGATCTCTCTTCGCTTCTGGCCACTCCCGCCTTCTTCCGAACGCGCCAACCTTCTTCCTCCCTCGCTTTCCAACAGTGGTAAATTCTCGAACGCCATAACACTGCCACCGTGAGTTTGTTTGGACAAGGGCATTATGAGATTTTATGCGAGCCACGCGTGCTTCCGCGGGGACGAGCTTGTTTATGCACCCACCTCCTGGACCGACCGTTCGCGCTTTTCGACGAACCTTAGAGCATCGTTCTCCTTCTACCTCGTCCACGTGAGCTGGCGAGAACGAGGAGAATACCGACGCGATGTTGTCTGAGAAAACCTGACGGGTCTCGTTTTCGTATTTTCTCTGGACGAACCGTCAGATTCACCTTACTTGGTTGTTTGCTCTCTTCTCACTTTCTTTACTCCTTATTTTTATTTCTTCGAGAGCTTCCGGATGACTACTGATGTCTTTTGGAATTCTAACTGAATCTAGTTTATGTTATCTTGAACTTTATTAGATGTTTTATTATGCACATCTTTGTATTTTTGTTTATACTTTAAATCAAAGTTAACGTTACTTGGTCTAGCATGTCTAACTTAGTCAACAATTTTAATTTTAATTTTCAATTTTAACGATAAGTTTATTCTTACTTAGACTTCAAACTGTGTCCTAACATAACCTCAATTATCTTAATTTAACCTAACCTGTCATATTTCAGACTCTTACATTATTTCATTGTTCAAATGTGTCTAGTTTCATTAAAATTTTACTACAAACTTAACCCATTCTAGTCTGTCCATAACTTTATTATTTAAATCTGTTCATTTTTGTTTAAATTTTTATTCCAACCTAACTTGACATATACTTGATCGACATATACTTGTCAGGTTAGATTAGTTAAGAAGAACAGAGTAGATGTTAAAGTTGTATAACAAATTGTACAATAAATTGCACTAAATTGCAATGGATTGCCAGTTAACGACCATTTTCTCTATGTCGAGCTCAAGAAATAAAATCTGTTAATTATAAAGCAAAAGAAAGAAAAATGATCTGAAAGACGATCGTCGACGTGTTAATAATGATCAATGAAAACCGCATCTCACGAACGAATAAATAAAAACGAACATCGACCCATTTACAACGAATCGAAGCAATTTCGAGGTTAGATTCGAAACGAATGGCGGCGGAAGAAAGGAGATCGGGTATCTTCTTAGAAAAGGCATAAAGATAACCGCTTTATTCGAGGATCAACCGGTGTCCAGGATTCAGCGCCATTGACTTCTGTGTTCGCTGTCAACTTTACGACGCTTAATGACAGCTGACAGAGGCGGTGAACCGAGTCGAGTTCCATCGCCTTCTTTTTTTTTCCATCCTTATTTTTCCTTTAACGCTTCCCCTTTGGAATCCCTGGATACCACGGAAACCGTAAAATCATCGCACCAGGACGAGTTTAATACCGCGGCTCGATCGTTCCGACGATCGTTCCTCGATTTTATCATCGATTTCAGCCCCCGTTTCCTTCGATACGCGATCAATCGCGTGTCTTCTCTTGGGACTCGAGAAATTTTGCTTGAATCGTACTTATTTTTATTTATTCTTGATCTTGTGCTGTTTCCAAGTTTATACAACAGGTAGGAAGCTATTTATACAAGTCTGACAACAAGTGAAAACCTTACGTGTCTTTTAGTTTGTTGATTTTAAAAAGACAAGTTTGTTTTTTCATATTTTTATAACAATTTATATCATTATTTTCGTAGTAAATATCGTATGTTATATCATCAATATATTGAATGCATAGTATTGATTGTATTGAACAATATAATTATTGATAGCATTGATTGATTATGTAGTATTGATTATATAGAACAATATAATTATTGATAACATTGATTGATTATGTAGTATTGATTGTATAGAACAATATAATTATTCATAGTATTGATGGATTATATAGCATTGATTATATGGAACAATATAATTATTGATAGTATTGATGGATTATATAGTATTGATTGTACTGAACAATACACTTATTGGTAGCATTGGTTGATTATGTAGTATTGATTGTATAGAACAATATAATTATTGATAGTATTGATTGATTATGTAGTACTGATTATATAGAACAATATAATTATTGATAGCATTGATTTATTGTGTAATATTGATTATATAGAACAATATAATTATTGATAGTATTGATGGATTATATGGAACAATATAATTATTGATAGTATTGATGGATTATATAGCATTGATTACATTGAACAATATATTATTGATAGTACTGATAGAATACATAATATTGACACACACTATAGACAAATTATACATAAAATATAAACAGACTACATAGTATCTACAGAAAAAAGTTTCTGGAAAAAATAACCCTGTATAAATGTGGACATTTCACAACGACATAGAAATTTCAGTTATGCTCGGTCCATTTAGGTCGGCATTTATTTCGAGAGAGTTTTAAATATTTTAACGAGAAAATAAAGAAAATAATATGTCCGTATATATAACTTTCGTATAAGCTAGGTTTGCACAATAAAACCCGTCAGAAAAATGCGTTCGCCGTTTCGAACCGCATTCCGCGTGCGCGTTTGTCGAGCGTGTGATAAGGGAAACGTATAATAAGACGTGATAATAGGGTTGCAATAAAGATACGAACGCACGCGGCCAGAATGGAATGTGTCTCGGTCGTGTTACAATACATAAAGCCCAGCAGAAGTTTCCATAAACTTATGAACAGCTGTCACTGCGTTCTCTATAAATAGAGGCACGGAGAATTATAGGGGATCATCAATTATGGCAGCTAATGGGGTGACAAATCTCCTTCGATACACGGTCTTCTGGATTATCGGCTTAAAGGAGGGATGGACGTATAGTTTGTTAGGGAGATTATTGAGAATTTTGTGATTTTGTAAAAATTTTGTATAATTTTGTAATTTTGTTTGGTAAGGTGGAAATGTGGAGATATCAACTCTTCGAATTTTCAAAATCAATTTATAACTTTGGTGATTTGGAAATTTGGAACACTGGAAAATTGGGAGCTTGAAAAAAATGGTATTTGAAAATTCGGAAAATTGGGAGCTTGGAAAATTGCAAAATTGGTAACGTGAAAGTTTGGGAAATTGGGAAGTTGGAATTTGAAAAATTCGGAAGCTGAGAAATGGGAATTGGAAAATTGGAAATTAGGAGCTTGGAAAATGGGAGAATTGGGAAATTAGGTAGTTGGAAAATTGGGAAAGTCGTAAATTGGAAGATTAGGAAATTGAAGAGTGGAAAAGTGGACCAGTGAAAAATTGGAAAAGTGGGAAATTGGAAAATTAGAAATTAGGAGCTCGGAAAATGGAAAAATTGGGAAATTGTGTAGTTGGAAAATTGGGAAAGTGGTAAATGGTAAAGTGGAAAAGTGAGCCAGTGAGAAATTAGAAAAGTGGAAAATTGAAAAATAGAAAAATGGAAAATTAGAAGTTAGGAGCTTGGAAAATAGGAAAATTGGGTAGTTGGAAAATTGGAAAACTGCTAAATTGAAAAATTAAGAAATTGAAAAGTGGAAAAGTGAGCCAGTGAGAAATTAAAAATTTCAAAAATTGTGAAATTGGAAATTTAAATATTTAGAAACAGAAATTTACAAAATTCGCTAATATCTCCACATTGAAACTTGGCAGATTTAAAAAATTGGAACGTGTAGAAATTTACGAAAGTAAAAAATTCGTAATGACTTTTGTTATAAAAATGAAAAGAATCGAAAGTTCATTATTCTTGTGGAATTTCAAGTGATCGCCAGCGGGCTAATTGAGCCATTAACTCCACTCTTTAATCTTTCGCTTTTACCCTCGCCGCGATTCGATTTCCTTCGTTCCTGGAACAAAATGAAAGGTTCGAACTCATCGAATCGAATCTCCGTTCGAATAAAAGCGGATGCCAACAAATTTCTGGCATTCCACTCGGTAAATAATTCATGTCAAGAGACGACTATCTTGTATTACTCATTCATGCATCTATCGTGTGATGTGCGTATAAAGTATTTTATCAAAAATATTATACATACAGTTGCACAAATTAAATTATAATTCTATTCCTCTCAATTTCATATTATTTTTTGAACGTGTACAAAGTCTCCTACTTAAAAATTGAAGTGTTTAAATATCCACCATAACATTGAAATATACAACCACACAGAACTATCCCCCATTAAATTCAAATAACTGCAATGAATCTACCATTGCAGTATTCAATCCATCTGACCCATCTATTCAATGGGTCAAGATTGACCCAGCAACCATCAGTAATACACATAAGAAACGTACAAGCAATTAGTATTCGAAGAAACACGTCGACAACAAAATTCACAAAGACGTTTCCAACCCGATTTCTCGATGTTCGATCGATAAATTCAATGGTTGCTCCAAGTACACGATTCGAATCGAGGCTCTACATTGGTGATTTTCTACGTGGAAAGAGAGGGATTGAATGCCGCGGGGAACATCTCGAAAATCCGCGTCCTAAACCAACATCTTTATGGACTCGGTGTTTCTTCCAGGGGCCGCCTTATTACGTTGATTTATCGCTTTGTGTTCCTGGCTCCATCTTCCTTTCGTGGCCCGTTTCGATCTATGGACCCCTTTGAATCCATGGGGGCCTCTTTTCACAGCCACTTGTTGCTTCGACTCGCCTTCCTTCCAAAACATTTTATTCCCACTTCCACTAGATCCTACGAACATCCTTTGTTCACGCATTCTTTCGATCTTTCACTTGTCTCTGATAAGTCTTTCGAGTGTCACAACATGTAAACTAATTTTAATTACTCAATTCGTAGCTTCATTGCTCAATTTATAGTTTATACGGTGGTTCAATTTGTAGTCTGTTTTTATTTATTTAATTTGGAGTTAGGTTCATTGTTTGAGTTGAGGGCTCATTTGTGTAATCTGGAGTCTGTTTAATTATTTACTTTGTGAGTTGTTCAATTATTTACTCTGGGTCTGTCTAATTATTTACTTTGTACATTGTTTAATTCTCTGATTCGTGACTTGTTCAATTGTTTGATTTGTAACTTGTTCAGTTGCTTAATCTGTGATTTAATTACTCAATTTGTAGCGTAATTGCTCAATTTATAGTTTATCGGTAGTTCAATTTGTAGTCTGTTTTTATTTATTTAATATTTAGCTTGGTTCATTGTTTGAGTTGTGAGTTCACTTGTGTAAACTGGGGTCTGTTTAATTATTTACTTTGTGAGTTGTTCAATTATTTACTCTGGGTCTGTCTAATTATTTACTTTGTACATTGTTTAATTCTCTGACTCGTGACTTGTTCAATCGTTTGATTTGTAACTTGTTCAGTTGCTTAATCTGTGATTTAATTATTTAATAGCTTGATTGATTGTTTTATAACCTGTTCAATTGTTCAATTTGCAGTCTACTTAATTATTTAATAGATAGCAACTGTCTGATTTTTAACTAATTTAATTATTCGACATTTGTTCAGTTGTTTAATCTCTCGCCAGTTTAATTCCTAAAATTGTTTGATTTGTACCTGACGCAGAACACTAACGCAATAAGAAAATTTTAATGTACGATAACAAAAGTATAGCTATTAAAACGATATTAATCGATCTCATCAATGTTATAAAAAAAATCTGATTATAAAAAATCGGTACATGCCGTGTCTACCCGTATCTTCAATCGTTTGATTGCCTCAATTTGTAAATTCCGAATGGTGCTCGCGATATCTCTCCAAAGTATCTATTGATTTTTGTTATCAGAAATATATAACTGCCTTCCTCAATTTATGTACCATTGAGATTACATGTTTGTTGTTGTTCTTTTTTTCGGATTATATAGAGTATACGAGGAATGAGGATTCGTGCGTTGTGAATCAGCCTTAAGAGATATCGAGATGCGTGGCCGTACTCGGATGGGCGTGCATCCGATTATCTTGGTAACTCAATCTCTGCTCTTGGACCTAGTAGTTTCTAGCCTCGACTCCTCAGGATCTATGTGATCTTCTGCATTGAAGGAAGTCGTGATCTGGGAACAGTAGCGTCGCAATCGTTTCCTGGAACCTTGCACGTTGCTTGGAATTCTTGTATTTCAAGCAGGCGAACGGTTCACGTGAATTACGTACCGACGGCCTCAAACCGATATTATTATTCGACCATTGTTCAATTGTATCACTTAAATTTAACTTGCATTTATTGAAATTCCATCGGGTTTTCGTAAATTTATTTCAATTGTATTGAAATTCATTATGTTTTACAAAGTACACTTGTTCAAGTTTGTATTTACAGTGAGGGGAGTTGTGTTATATCAAGTACAAATTTTATTAAGTTTTGTCATATTATATTTCTTATGTGTGTACCACTGTTTGGTAGAAAATAAAATGATTATTAAACATTGCCTTTCCTAAAATTATAGTTACAAATCATTTTTTAGTCTATTCAAATATTTGGTCTTTCAAATCCATTTCTTGAAACAGTTATCTGGTATTGAACAAGTACAACGTCAATCAAGTTTGAATCAATTAAACATATATCAAGCTTGAATAAATCTAACATTAATCAAGTTTGAACAACTCAAATATTAATCAAGTTAGAACCAATTAAACATCAATTACGATTGGACAAATTAAATATTAACAATTTTAATAAGACATCAACAAGTTCGAACCAATGAAACATCAATCAAGTTTGAATAAATTGATCATCGTAGACTTTTAACAAATCGAATATCAATCAAATTTTGAACAAATCAAACATTATCAAGTTTAATTAGACATCATCAAGTTTGAACTGATCGAATATCCTCAAATCAGAGAAATGAAACAATGCATAAATTGAAGAATTGAAGAATTGAAGAATTGAAGAATTGAAGAATTGAAGAATTGAAGAATTGAAGAATTGAAGAATTGAAGAATTGAAGAATTGAAGAATTGAAGAATTGAAGAATTGAAGAATTGAAGAATTGAAGAATTGAAGAATTGAAGAATTGAAGAATTGAAGAATTGAAGAATTGAATTATTGAAGAATTAAAGAATTGAAAAATTGAAGAAGCGACTGATTAAAGTATTGAAAAGTAAAAAATGAAAAAGTTAAGAAAATATAGAATTATCGAATTAAAGAGTTGAAAGATTGAAAGATTAAAAAATTGAAAAATTGAAAGAAGAAAGATTTCGTGCAACGAAGGTGATTCTCACGAGTGGATGGCCCATGGCATATCGAAAACAGAGACGTCGACGTGAATCACACGAGCACGTGCACCATGGAATTATTGCGTACCTGCCTGCACGCGTTCATCTTGCACCGTGCACCCACATTAAGCGGCCACGCGCTCTCTTTGTGCGTGTGGGTGAGGACGATCACTTTGTTATACACCTCGACCCACGCACCGTGCCCATCCCATGGGAATTGCGTTTGTCAGGATCCTTCGAATTTCAATGTACCGTTCGAGTGGCCCACCACTCGATTCACAACACGATCACGAAACTCTCAAACTGAATTTTGATTCAAAAAACAACAAGCAAAATTCAGAACTTCCTGTTACCAAGCTTTTTTGAATAACATTCGTGATGTAAAAATAGCTTTCCCATACGGTTTTGTACGAGGTAGGCTATTTTTAGACAAAATTTATTCTTTATGAGAAACTACTGTAATTATTATTTAGTAGTGTGCGTTTTAGTAATTACAATTTTTCATAAATTCTTGTTACAATTTTTCATTAATTTTCATTTTAATCTTCACTATGAGTTTTCATAAAATTTAATTTCAATTTTTCATAAGATTTTGTCTAAATTTATCATACATCTTCATTTCAATTGTTCATCAATTTTCATCACAATTTTTCACCACTTTCCATTTTAATTTTTTATAAATTTTCAACGTCACGACTTTTAACAATACCCTGACAAATCTGCTCCATCAATGACTAAATTCCTGATATAATTTCAATAATTTGATATTTCTATTAAAACCACGCAACCATGATACCAGCGTTCTTCATGAAAACGAGACAAAGTGATTCATGCATGTCTCTACAGCCATCAAATTCTTTTCTGTATACCGATTCATGAACACTCGTTTAATTATGAGACTGTCCAAAGATATTTCGAAGCAAATCCCACTTAATTTCGGCTCTTCAGACGTGTGTGCTCTGATGAAAAACAGAGCGCTGCTCTGAGCAGCCGATCTGTTTATCGATGTTTCGGAATACAAGGGAATTACAGTGTTCGTGGAAAGAAGAATAATTTAAAGCACTCTGTAAATGGTCAGCATTAATTGGCGATGAATTATGATGATCGTTTCTGTGGAATAAGCTCGAGATTCGGTGATCAAAGAATGAGAAGTTGCCTTAATTAAAAGAGCAAATATGAAACTGCGAATGAGAGATGATCGCTCGAGATTTATATTAAATCTTTAATATCGTTACGAGTAAATATGGCTGAACTTTTATCAGATTTATATTTGTCATTTACAAATTTGCGATACGCGGATGAACGTTTTATTTCGTATAATTTTGAACAATATGATTTGGACAATTGAGGAAAATTAGGTTGTGAATGTTTATACAATATGCATATATTAAATATAATAAGTGTAGACATACGTGTAGACAGATTTAATTAACCGTCGCAGTAGATAAGGACGTCTGTGGTCAGACATGTAAGTTCGTTGAGTCACTGCTTCACTGTCGCGTCAGCCATTTTGTGGTGAAAATCAAGATGGGGTGTTTATTCGGCCATTTTGTACAAGTTCCTTCAATTGATGTATCATGTGTGTCATTTTGTGATAAAATTATAACAGACTGAAATCCAAAAAAATGTAAAGCAAATAAATAAAGCTGTGACAAATAAAAAAGATTGCAATCAAACCGCAAACGAGGGAATAAAGAAGAGAGGTCGAACAGCGAATAAAGTCCTATTGATTCGAGGCAAATACTTTCGTGCGGCAACAATTTATGGTAGCCATCTATTTCCCGTCGCATGACATTCGGAATATTCGAACCATTCGGTTTTATGAATTTGAAACTCGTTCCCCATCGTCGGAAAGACAACTTGATCACGGAACAAGATGTCCACCGTTGACCCGTTACCGAAGGCATCCCTAGAGGAAGATAGACCGGTCTTTTCGTCCAGCGTTTACGATCTCGGAGGAAATTACCGGCGTTGTCCGGACGGGATTTTTTCGCAAGAAAGTTTACATCTCGCCACTTTTACGATCCATAAACGCTTTCGGTACCGGCGCCGCGTCGTTCGTTAATTTACAACGAGGAAGCGTGCAGCGACGCAACCGTCGTCGTCGTCGATCCGGAATTTACGATCGCCGTGGAGAGCAACCGATCCGCGGATCAGCCTCGAACGAGTATCGGAAGCCGCCGCACGATTTTCTTATGCAACCGCCAATTGGACGGCATCTCGAAACGTTTTACCCGATCGGGACGTGATCGTATTACCGACCAATCGACAGCCTCCTTCGACGATCGACTCTTCATTCGTTCCCGTTGCTCGTAACGGGTTGTTTCGATTCGTTCGCGATAAGTATCGAGATCCGAGCTTGGAAACCGCTCCTCCTGTCTTTTGCTACTGGGCAATGCACTCTCGAGTGCTCTCGAGAGTTCCGAGAGGAAATCTTACGGTGAAATCGACTCTTTTTTTTCCTCTTGTATGGTGTTAAGATGGGATCGGATTTTTATGTATTCTGTTATGATTTTATCACAAGTGTTAAATGTTGCGATCGATTTAAAGCTTACGGTTTATTCAAAATAGCTGTAATATCATTTTCTTCGTGCATTTAATGCAAAATTCATGGTTGTGGATTGTAATGAGCAGTTATTTTGGAACGTCTGAAATCTGATATGATTTCATGACATAAAAGTTCTGCAAAATGGATACTGTAATACGTCAATTTAAAGCTTATGATTTATTCAAAATAGCTGCATTATACTTTTATTATTGGTTTCAATATTAAATGACTGATTGTTATTTATAGTGAACATTAGTCGATTTTGAAACATATGAATTCTCGACAGTGTTACAAAATGCCGCTTGTAGTACATCAATTTTAAGGTTAGGGTTCATAGAAAATGGCTACATAATCGTCTCATTAATCGTATTTACACAAAATGTCTGCTTGTTAATTATATCAACCAATGAGTGATTACGAAACATATTACATCTAGCATGATCTGATGACATAAAAGTGTTACAAAATGGTGCTTGCAGTACATCAATTTTAAGGTTAGGGTTCATAGAAAAT
This sequence comes from Megachile willughbiella, assembly GCA_945859595.2. Lineage (NCBI taxonomy): Eukaryota > Metazoa > Arthropoda > Insecta > Hymenoptera > Megachilidae > Megachile > Megachile willughbiella. The sequence goes on along the minus strand of OX243799.1, from coordinate 12,126,979 downwards.
GGCTACATAATCGTCTCATTAATAGTATTTACACAAAATGTCTGACTGTTAATTATAGCAATGATTATTACTTCTAGCATCATTTCATGACATAAAAGTGTTACAAAATGGCACTTATAGTACATCAATTTTAAGGTTAGGGTTCATAGAAAATGTCTTCAGAAGCGTTTTATTTATAGCATTAATACAAAGTGGCTGATTGTTAATTACAACAAATGATTCTTGGAACATATTAACACTAGCATAATTTATAAAATTCGATACAATGGCTGACACATAGCTAAAACCTTCCCTATTCCATAATTCATACTTAAGTCCAGATATTATTCACACCCCATATCTCCAAGTACTCTCCATATTTAACCATCATCTCCACACCTCCATCTCCCATACCAAAAATGTTTAAAAAGTACTTGAAAATTTATTAACCTAATATTTCTCGCAGCACGCGTAAAACAAACTACATCGAATTAATTGCATAAAAATATCGGGAACGTATGCTGCATCGATATGGTTTATTTCGAAACGCAAGAAACGAGAGCAACTATCAGGATCACAGAAATTAGCCTCGGTGTGTTCGTTTTTGTGACGTCATTATGAAAGAGGTCCGGCTTGATGAGAGCAATCATGTTCATAAAGAACGTAGGTACGTCTTCCAGCTGGAATCGACATCGTTTCCACGCGATAACTATGGTAATCGTACAACATCGCTCCAGGATGCACTTGCATTTGCATGCGTTTTGTCGCGGAGGGGATGCAATCTATGAGAGGGCTACATCCTGGGTATTCCGACACCTAATGCTTGCTCTCAGCGGGCAATCATGATCGCTATATCTCCTTCGTTCACCGAGGTGAATACGAAATTTATGGATAAAAGGTCTTGACAGGAAGAAGGTACTGAACGCTGAGGAAGTGGGAACGAAAACGATATCTTGCATGCGATGGGAAAAAATACGCTCGTTGGAGGCTCGCATTCAATTCTACATTCATGCAATCTGTAAATAGCAAGTAAAATTAGCTATAAAATTTACTATACATTATAATTTATTATTATATAATTTGCTAGGAGGTTAGGACTATTATTATCTGGCAATAAAGTGGTTTATGTAAAATTCAGTGTTTGGGGAGTAAATCGCTGTAATCGCAAGTAATAATATGTTGTGGTATACCTAGTAATATACTACTACTATCATCTACTAGTGTTTAGTAGCACCTAAAAAAACATTTATATAAAAAAATCCAGTAGTTTCAACAGAACGCTACCGATAACCTAACCAAGGGTCTGCTCCACCTCGCAACTTCCCTATAGTGATTTTTGCATCAAACACGAGATAAATACTGAACTAAACACATATAACGAAACCTTAAACGTGAACTTTTTCCCTCGTTCAATAAAATACATCATTCTTCGTATTTTTTTTTTAACGATATCTTAATGCTTCATATTTGCGGTGACAAACAATTTTTGTAGCATTTCTATAATTCAGAAATATAATTTATGATTTAGTTCATTGTATAATTTTGTAAATTGTGTAATTTTACACGGTATGCCAAAGAATCTTCTGAGTAAATTATGGAATAGTCACAATCGATGGAGGCGACTCCGAATGGAAATAACGGCGCGAAATTTGAACGTCACAAGTGGGTGTTGGCGAAGTTATGCGGCTCTCTTATAAAGTTTCGTGGCGATCGATCGATCTCGACCCCTCGCAGGCCAAGTATTCAGGGTCTTTTTTGCCAGGCCACAGGGAGGGTTCGAGGATGGTGAGGTCGAGAGTAGGTAGGTAGGTAGGACGATCTGTTAGGAGGCAAGAGGCCAACCGGAGGAGTCGCGAGGAGGAACGAAACGGAGCGGAACACGGCGGCGAAGAGGTCCGAGGAGAGGGCAGCGAGCTGTCCGGATCGATGATGCATGGTACCAGCGACTCGGTCGTGCTACTCCCTTGCAAACTTCATCTTCGTAGCTGCTTCCAACCTCCTCGTCCTCCTCGTCCTCCTCTTCGAGAGCCTCTTTATTCCGGCGCCGATCCGCGAGGCCGCGAACTCTGCAACCGGATCGAACGATTTCGCTCTCTTAACGCTCACACATTTTTGCAAAATTTTTCTCCAAAAATTATTTAAAAATTTAATTAATGGACAAATTTGGTACATATTTTGTTCAAATCCTATGATGACTTCTGTCTCAAGTTTGTGGTGGTACTGTTAATTTTATATCCTAGTGGTGGAGTGTCGTCCTGAAGAGGTTAGAGAGTTTGAGAATGAGGGTTTAGTGTATTAACAAGTATGATACGTATGTCGATGGACTGTAGCTGTATGGTCCCATATATGTTGCATACTTAAATTGTATCTAAAGGAGTCTAAGATCTGACTCACATTTTATAAGTTATAGGTTAGGATGACGTCAACAGGAAAATTTAACATTAACCTACATAATGTTACAATTAACAACGCATATATAAGTGTATGTAAATAAAGAATACTAACATTAGCACGAAACGAAATAAATATCGAAGCAGAAAGACATCGAGAAAGAAAAAATATATTTTAACAAAAATTGAGAACAATAACATCCCCAAAACTTGCATGAAATGAATAAAAATGGAGAAGTTAGAAATGTTAGAATTGTTTATACGAGTATAGTGAGCGAACGTCGAAATCTCGATCGAGAAAATCACAAAGCAGAAGAAACTATGAGGCGCAAGCGATGCTCGCCTCGATTTCGCGCGTGTGTTCTCGCTCGATTACGTTTGTGGGAGTGGTGGAGGTTAGCCTTAGGGCAAGCATCTGGCCGTAATTACTAAATTATCCTTTAACTCCGCCGTCGACTCGAGACCGAGCCGCGATCTTATCCGACGAAGAGGGTTGTGCCTAGGTTTACTCAGCTAACCCGTGTACCGAAACGATCGTCGTTTATCCTTTGTGTACCTTGAGAAAGAACGGCCGAACGGCGGAAGAAAGGGGGTTGAACAGACGGGGTTAAATATTTCGTTGGATCCACTAACGAGAAGTGTTTTTTTGTTTTCCAACTAGGTATATGTATATATCGATTTTTGTATTTGTGAATATGTAATATGTAACGAGGGGTATTTTGTGAGGTGGAGATTTTGGGATGTACAAGTTTGGGAATTTGGGAATTTGGGAAGATAGGAGAATTTTTGAAATTAGGGGTATGGAAATTTGAGAATATTTATGTTTAGTGATATGGAGACTGTGAATTTAGGGATTTAGGGGTTTGGAAATTTAGGGATTTGGGGATTTAGGGGGTTGGAAATTTAGGGATTTGACAATTGCCAAATTAGAGAATTTTGGGATTTGGAAATCGTGAAGTTTGGGAAATTAGAGATTTGGAAATTGTGGAATTTGGGGATTTAGGGGGTTGGAAATTGTGGAATTTGGGGATTTAGGGGGTTGGAAATTGTGGAATTTGGGGATTTAGGGGGTTGGAAATTAAGGGATTTGAAAATTGCCAAATTAGAAAATTTAGGGATTTGGAAATTATGGAATTTGGGGATTTAGGGGGTTGGAAATTAAGGGATTTGAAAATTGCCAAATTAGAAAATTTAGGGATTTGGAAATTGTGGAATTTGGGGATTTAGGGGGTTGGAAATTGTAGAATTTGGGGATATAGGGGGTTGGAAATTAAGGGATTTGACAATTGCCAAATTAGAAAATTTAGGGATTTGGAAATTGTGGAATTTGGGGATTTAGGGGGTTGGAAATTGTGGAACTTGGGGATTCAGGGGGTTGGAAATGAAGGGATTTGAAAATTGCCAAATTAGAAAATTTAGGGATTTGGAAATTGTGGAATTTGGGGATGTAGAGATTTTGCAAAGAAAATTGTTTCTTTCCTTTCTTGCGTACTAACGCGGAATTCAACACGTCGTAACTTGGACATCGTCACATTTATTTTTGCTTGAAATATATCTAACTAGTAATTTCACATTAAATACAAGTTTATAATTTATTTTCTTCCTGATAAAGAACATACTTCAATTGTGAAGTTTGGTAATATAAACTTGAAATCCTAAAACACATAAGTAAGGATTTAAATCTAACCTCCTTCAAAAAATGTCGAAAGTCAAATTTACTATTCGAGAATTGTTCATTTCGGTCCATAAAATGCGAACACACAAAATAGCAGAAGTTTCAAAAACTCAGGCACGCTTACGAAGCGACCCAATAAAGAAGAAAACGTACGCACGTGCGTAAGAAGCAAAGAGGGTGTCGTTTGTATGTGTGGATACAAGTTGCCTTGCCTCACGATAGTACTCGCAGCCAAAGGCTGTTTGCGCCACGAAGATCGTGCGAGTATACTGCACGATCGCTTCTTTGTCTCGCATGCTCGCACACGTGAATACTCTCCTCTCCCTCTCTCTCTCTCTTTAAGTTCGTCTCTCCGTCTCGAACGAGCAGGGATGTGCACGTGAATTTATGCGTTGGTTCTTCTCCAACGAAGGTCCGTACGCTCGTCCTCGTCCGATTCATCGCGGACCGGAGATGATGCATCGTCTCGTGTGTCTCGAATCGTGTCTTTCTTTCTCAGCCTCGTTGCCGCCACGATCGACCATCTTGCTTTCTCTTCTTCTCTCCAGCAGTCTTAACAAACGCTGGATACAACTCAATCGCCGGTCACGATCCTTAAGCGGCTCTCACAGTGAGCCTCTTTCAAAAAAACCCGAGGCTTCGTTGGACTTTTTATTTTTTTCTTTTGTCTGCTTTTCTTCTTTGGTCTCTTGAGTTTTGCTGATTACCGATGTCACATGTGAGAGTTTTGAGATTTATCGAGGAGGGTGCTTTGGGGAAAATTTTGAGATCAGCTTGTTGAAGATTGGCGGAGTTTTTTGTTCGTTTCGTACTGATATTTGGTATTTGATATTTTAGTCTCTTATTGTTCTAGTTTATTAAGTTGGGGAGGAGTATTGTACTATGATGCTGTACGGATTTTTATATTTTCTAATTTCAAAGTGTATAAGTGAACTCTCTATTCTCAGGTTTTATTATTTCTAAATTTCTGAATTTCTGAATTTAATATTTTCAAGTACTTAAATTTTAAGGTGATGTAATTTCTAAATTCACTAATTGTACAATTTTTAGATTTTTAAATTATAAATGGAAATTTTTGGATTCCTAAATTCCTAAGTTCCGAAATCCCTATATCCTCAAATTGTTGCGTAGATTTCAAATCCCTAGATCTCCAAATTCCTACGATTCCAAATCTCTAAATCTCCAAATTCCTACGTTTCCAAATCCCTAGATCCCCAAATTGTTGCGTTGATCCCAAATCTCTAGATCCCAAATCCCTAGATCCCAAATCCCTGGACCCCAAATTCCTAGATCCCCAAATCCCTAGATCCCCAGATCCCTAGACCTCAAATTCCTAGATCCCCAAATTCCTACGTTTCCAAATCTCTAAATCCCCAAATTCCTACGTTTCCAAATCCCTAGATCCCCAAATTGTTGCGTTTATCCCAAATCTCTAGATCCTAAATCCCTACATCCAAAATCCGTAGATCCCAAGTCCCTAGACCCCAAATTCCTAGATCCCCAAATTCCTAGATCCCCAAATCCTAGACCTCAAATTCCTAAATCCCCAAATCCCTAGATTCCCAATTTCCTACGTTTCCAAATCTCTAATTCCCCAAATTCCTACGTTTCCAAATCCCTAGATCCCTAAATTGTTGCGTTTATCCCAAATCTCTAGATCCCAAATCCCTAGATCCAAAATCCGTAGATCCCAAATCCCTAGACCCCAAATTCCTAGATCCCCAAATTCCTAGATCCCCAAATCCTAGACCTCAAATTCCTAGATTCCCAATTTCCTACGTTTCCAAATCTCTAATTCCCCAAATTCCTACGTTTCCAAATCTCTAAATCCTCAAATTCCTACGTTCTCAAATCTCTACATTCCCAAATTCCTACATCTCCAAATCCCTACTCCCCCAAATCTCCACACCCCCTAACAGCTAAATTCCCATTCCCGAAATCCTATATCCTGAAATCCCCAAATCGCTGGATTTTCAAGTCCCCAATACCCTAAATCTCGAAGCTATCCACCGTCTAGTAGCGATGAGCGCAGGACCCGCCACATCCCCACATATCAATCTTCCAATATCCCAATATCAATAGCTTTTACAATTTCCTGTGTCGAAGTCTAACGATATCTCGCGAAGTTCTCGAAACATCTGGAGCTGTCGGAAACAGTTAGCGAAGGAGTTTGAAAGAAACCGAGGTCGAAGCACAGGGTTGAAGAAAGGGGAACGTAGCTCGGTTGGCATTAGCATTAGCGCGAGTTTCCAAGGGCATTAATCAGGATTAAGCGGCCACGCTCGTCGGCGTTTCACGGCCGAAAACACTCTGATATTTTTTTAACCGTGCCTCCTGATTTATTTTTCTTTTGGGGCAGCATCTTCGCGCTACCGGCTCTCCATTTGTCAAAACTGCGAGCGGTGCCCCGCTTTTAGACTCCTTTTGTCGCGAACACGTCCGCTGCGAAGAAAGGGTTAAAGCCTCCTTGTCTTCGATTTCAATGAACGCCAGCCAAGTAGAATCGGTCTGCTTTCGTCGAGCCTCTTTTCTCTTCAATCTCTCGCTCGTTTATACCTGTTTGACTTAATTTAAACACCTCGTTTTTTATTTTTATTTCCATTTTTTGTTTCCTCTTCCATTTTTGTTCCCTGATGGGCTCGCGCGGAGTTTGCGCGAAATCTTTGCTCTTTCAAATTGATTTATCGAGGTTTGTATCGCGTTGCGAGTCTTACTTGGATAGTAGGTTGGAGTTTGGTATTTTTATTTTTATTTTGATATTATAAGGCAAATTGTATTTTGTTCCTGACTGTTCAATTGTTAGTAAATGTGTAGATGGCTGGATATATGGATTTATTTTATACTTTATTATATTTTATAATATCTTATGCAATTTATTGCATTCGTTATCATTTATTAGTGTATCATGGTATTTTGTGATGTATTGCTGCTAGGTGAAAATAATTTCAACTTTTAATCAGCAACTTAATTTTCGTAATTTTTATATTATTTATATTGTGCAAAAGTTCTTGTGTTTGATATACAAAATAAATAATCGATGTTTGTTCCGACGCGATTGGAATTCGAAGCCGTTCGAAAGGAAAATTGACACGTCGATGATGTTTACCGTGGCGAAAGTGAAGATAGTAACGCGACTGTCATCGTGCTGGCTAAATCTATCGGCAGAGAAGAAGAAACGGTCCTTTTATCGTGTGGGGTTATCGGTCGCCCTCGACATTAGCCATTAAAATGATTGGTCCAGCAATAATCAAGTCGCCTCGACAACTGGTACCCGTGCGCAACGCATTCCGCCCCATGAATCAAAGCGAACGCCGTTTCGAACTGCTAAAAACGTACTTTCACCTCCTCCACCTTCGGCAACATTCTGTTCCAACGTTTGTTCAAGTTGAAATTGTTAAACAAATTATTTTTAATAAATTACATTAAATTTGCAATATTTTTGTAAGTGGAACTTTGGTATGCAACTCTAATTTTTGATTTTTGAACAAGTTTAGAACTTTTAAACTCTGATAATTCAGGATTAATGGGTAATTTGATACATGGTTAATATTATTCATTTATTGGTAAAGTAAATAAGAATGGTGGAAATAGAAACAAGTATTTTATCACTGTAATGTATTTATTTGTAGTTCAATTTTTAACCAAATGTAACTTTATGAATAAATATAGAATATTTACATTTAGTTACTCTAGTCTGAACACATGTCATGTCCGAAGTTTGAGGTTAGGTTTGAAGCTGAAACAATAATAATTTTATTTGAATAATAAATTTATGTATCAGGTTAAGTTTGAAGTCTAAATATCTAACCTAACCTCATACGTACACTCATATTAAAATAATTATACTCGTTTAAAGTAAGACAAGTCTAATTTGAAATTTCATTCCAAATCAAGTTACTTGAAAATACATCAGGTGATATCACGTTAGGTTAGGCTATCACACTTAAAGTTTCAACCTAACCCAATACATAAACTTATCATCAACAGGACACATTTCAAACAGCATCAGAATATTTCAAAGAACATAATAACAAAATTTATATTTAAAAAGCCTAGATATCGCATCGTATTTAACATCCACCCACACTTCATATGCACCTCTAAATTTCTTGCACCACTCTACAATCGATAGCCATACGAGAAAACGTAGAAAAATGAAGAGGTTCCGCCATAGAGTGCAAGAAACGTGTCGCGAAAAATTGTCCGAGTAAGAAACACGGATCAGAGTGACGAAGAAGAAGAAGAGTTATCGCGAACGCGGTTTAGTCCGTGGCGAATTCAATGAGAGCACTGTTAGCGCACGAGTTCATTGATATCGCTCAATTAATAAATTTAAATAGCCCGACGTAATTCCACGGCGTCTGGTCGGCGACCAGCAGCATACGAGGACGTTTCTCTCTTCCCCGTAATCTTCGTTTCTAATTGCGGGGCATCGCGAAACGTTTCCACGCTCGATTTTTGCTTCGAATTTGGATTGGGTCGAGTTTGGATCGAGTTGAATTTGAATTGCGTCGAGAAACAAATTCCATCGAGTTTGGATGGGATCGTGTTTGAATCGCGTCGAATTTCAATTGGACTGCGTTAGGATTGCGTCGAGATTGAGATACATCCATGTTTGGGTTGAGTTTGGATGTTGAGTTTGGATACCACCGAATTTGGATCATACCGAGTTTGGATTGAGTCGAGTTTGGATGGTACCGGATTTTGTTCACGTCAAACTTGGATTTTATCGAATTCGGATCATATTGAATGTGGATTGTATCAAATTTTGACTGCACTGAATTTGGATCATATTGATTTTGGATCGCGTCGAATTTGGATCAGACAGAATTTGGATCATGTCCAATTCGAATCGTGTCTTTGGATCACATCGAATTCGAATTGCATTGAATTTGGATCACATCGAGATTGGATCACATTGAATTTGGATCAGGTCGAATTTGAATCACATCCAATGTGTATCATACCGAGTTTGGATTGTGTCGAGTTTGGATAGTGTAGATTTTGAATTAGGTTGAATTTGGATCGCTCCGAGGTTGAATCACATCGAGTTTGGATGTCGTCGAATTTGGATAGTGACGAATTTTGAATACAATGAATTTGGATCACATTGAGTTTGCATTACATCGAGTATCATTGTGACTGATTTTGAATTATTTCGAATTTGGATCCTGTCGACTTTGAATTACATTGAGTTTGGATCACACCGTTTGGATTGCACCAAACTTTGTTCGTGTCGGATTTTAATCATATTGAATTTGGATCACATTGAGTTCGCATCACATCGATTTTTTGAATATCATCGACTTTGGATTAGTTTAAATTTTGATCTTGTCGAACTTGGATCACATTAAGTATGGATCATATGATGTTTGGATAACATTGAATTTAGATCACATCTAGTTTGAGTTACATCGACTTTGGACCCCATCGAATTTGGATGGCTTGAGATCAGAAAGTTATTCAACTATTATCATCAGCGACCATTATCTCCTTTTCTCTCTTCTCCATAATCTTATTGTTAGTTTCTAATTGGAAGTCATCGCGGAACCGTTCGCGTTTTCGCGCTCGATTTTCGCGATACGTTTCCACGATTAGCGGGATACGACAACTTACTTTGACGTTGACGAAGCGATTTCCTCTGCTCGTTCGTTTGCTGCTCGGCACAGAATTAATGGGAGAAAACTGTCCCAGACGAAATAGACATCTAGTGAGCAACCATGTTGCTTGGAGCGGAGAGGATTTTCAGTTCAAAGAGCTCGCGAACAGATGAGTTATAGAGATTGCTCTTAAGTGAAATTTGATAAATCAATCGTCGAGTTTGCAGCTGAATTTGTTGCCTCAAATTGAAACTTCAAGGAGAATTTACTAATATGAGGTTATTTTGAGGTTGGTGACAGAGAATTTGTATTTGAACTTCATGACATGTCTTGAACATCAATTTAATCTTCTTGATCTTCAATTTCACCTAACCTCAAAAATTATTCATATACGAATTCGTTGTTGAAATTATATAAATATGAATTCATCGTTAGAGTAACTCATATGTAATAAATTTATGAGACATGTATGTCATACAACTGAACCTAACTTAACCTACTTAAAAATCGTGTGAACAAGATGTGGAATAATTAAAATTTTCAAATTACAACCTAACTTAACGCAACTCAAAATTCCTTCTATGCAAATCCTTTAACCGAAAAATTTTTGCATCCACAATTATCTCAATGTTCAATTAAAAATGATCCAAACATAACCAAACATGATATAACCTCGTTTAAAGTCACTCAAATACAATTTGTAAAATATCCTAATCATTTGATCAGGTTTGTATTTTCATCAAATATCAAATATTTTTACATTTCTTTACATTTATTATTCACAGTTGCAAGTACTTAATAGCAGTATTTTCAATTCAGTTAGTGAACAAATTCCTAATAATATATATGATTCGTATAAAAATTTGAACACACATGTTCTTGTATATATAAGAATGATACGATACGAGTGACTCACACATGAACTGTTACTACAAGCCTCCAAAAAATGTCTACCTATAGCAATGTCGAAACGGATGGTATAATTTTCTCCGAACCCGCTGATCGCCGCCATATCGTAAAGCTGCTCGTCGAACCGAAAAGTGAGATAACAAGGACTCGCTTATCCGAGCGTACAGGTGCGGACAGATAGAAACGTACGGCCTCATGTAAATGCGTACGTAAGACGCGTTTTTCTCCCGGGGGTTTCTTTTCCAAGAACAACCTGCTGCGCGGAATTTCTGCCGCGATAAGTCAAGTAGCCCGGGACGGACGCGGCTTCAATTAACGCGGCCCATTAAGCTCGATTTACATCGGCGGCGAGCGCGCGAAAAGAATGTCTCGCCATTCGATTTAATGGACCTGTTTGCACCTACCCTTCGTACGCTCCTGCAGCACACGCTAACGAGCTACCACTTCTTCTGCATATGGCCGCGTTTCTAATGTCGCGCCTATATCCGGTCGGCGTCGATTATACACTAGAGAAATCACGTGTTTATCTAGCTAGAGCTAATTAACTGGGAAACGTACACCTGATCGTGTCGCACAGAAAGATACCGCTCGATTTAATTGTGCATTTTATAGATTTTATTCTAATTATTTTTTTTTTCTGGTTTATTTTTTGGTGGTTTTGGAATTGGACATGGAAGTGTTTGTGGGGTTGGGTGGAGAGGATGGGGACCTTGTGTCGCCGACTTTGTGGACAGACGTTTGATATACGTATAGTACAAGGAAGTATGGTACGGAGGGAGAGCTGAAAAGAAGTCTATATATATTTGTTTCGTTGGTTACGCGTAGAGTTTGGATTGCGTTGAATTTGGATGGCGTCAGATTTGAATCATGACGAATTTGGATATGACCGAATTTGTATAGTGACAAGCTTGAATTGTAGAGAATAAGAATCGTGTCAAATTTGGATCACGTCGAGTTTGAATTGAAATTAATTCGGATTGGATCGAATTTGGATAGCTTCGAGTTTAATAAGCGTCAAGTTTGAATTGTGGAGTATAACAATCATGTCAGATTTGGATCACATCGAGTTTGAATTGGAATTAATTCGGATGGGATCGAATTTGGATAGCGTCGACTTTGAATCTGATCGAATTTGGATAGTGTTGAGTTTCCATATGATCGAATTTGGATAGCGCCGAGTTTGGATGTGATCGAATTTGGATAGCGTTGATTTTGGATATGATCGAATTTGGCTAACGTCGAGTTTGGATCACACCGAGTTTGGCTCGCGTCAAATTTAAACCGTGTTGAATTTGGATCTTACCGAGTTCGACCTATGTCGAATTTGGATATGATCGAATTTGGATCACACCAAGTTTGGATCGTGTCGAATTTGAATCTTACTGAATTTGGATGGTGTCGAATTTGGATCACATCGAATTTGAATCGCGTAAAATTTGGATCCTGTCAAATTTAGATCACGTCAAGTTGAATTCAGATTAAATCATGAATTTGGATCATGTCAAGTTCGAATTACGTCGAGTTTGGATCACAATGAGTCTGAACCACATCGAGTTTGGATGACATCAAACTTTCATCTACATCACTTCAAGTATCACCTACATGAAATCCAAACCACATCCTAAACAATGAAAATCTACGTCACATTCAATTGAACAACCCCGAATTGAATCATTTCGAATTACCTCAGATTAAATCATTTCGGATCGAATTACCTCCTAACAATTACCACGCCACTCAGAAGTTCTACAAACAATTCCTCCGTCTTGAACCGCACCGTTCCCTATAATTGATAAGAATCCCAATGAGACGATATGATCATCGATCATTACCGGGCATACAAAAAGCAGCAGCCAGTATAATCCGCGTTGTATCCAAACACACGAACAGAGACACACATCAGAAAGAATCGACGTCGTGCGGACCGCCAAATAATTATGATCGCGCGTTGACAGGCCGCGATGGGTTCGAGTTCCCATCCGCCTACTCCGTTGCATAAAACATTATGGCCGCCATCACTTAAGAGGCTAAGAGAAAGAGAAAGATGGAGAGAAAGAGAGAAACTGATGGGCTGCTCTACGGGGTGTCCCGAAAACTCCATCATGTTTTCGTTGCCTGGACACCCGTCATTTGCTTCTTACGCGCACAACGGAGATTAATGAGAATCGACCGGCCTTTTAATTTTGCTTTCATTAATTCGCCAGGCTGCCGATTATATCGAGATTTTCGTGAACGTCCGCACAAAAAGGCAGCCGGTAATGAAATGTCCGCGAATAGGTGGCTCCTCTCGTTCCGATGTCTTTCTTTTTCTCATCTCGAACGGCCGGGACTCGCACCAGTCGCGATTATCGTTCATTCGTATTCTGGGAATCGAGCAATAAATGCTTAATTTATTGTTTATGAAATTTCGGGGATACCTTTTGGGGGTCGGGACATTTTGAATTCCTGGACGATTATGCGTTTAATAGAGACATAGAGACCCGCTCCAGCGGAATCTGGTGATTCATGTACAGGGTGGGCACGAATACTGTTGCGTAGATTTTTGGATTTATTTGCGGGAAGATAGTTGATCATTCAATTGATGGTTTAACTAGGATTTGATAGGTAAATTCATTTTTGGCGAGAATTTAATTTGACAACAATTAATTTTAATAAGAACTTGGTACTAAAATAATTCAATTATTTCGATAACATAATAGTTATTCAATTTGGTAGCGAATTAATTTCACATCGATTAAATTGTTCCGATAAGTATTTAATTAGGTGGCTAATTGTTTCTGTAAAGATTTTATTTAGTACCAATTAAATTGTTTTGGCAGCGATTTAATTTGATAAAAGTTGTTGGTAATTGATTCTTAATTACCTGGAAACTTTTTTTTTTAATACAAGATTCATTTTATATTACGTCCTTGTTTCGATATTTAGATTATACAGTAGTTAATGGAGGTATTCGAACAGAATTACGCTTCGTGATTAATTATGATACAAATCACACAATGTTGTAATTACGTATGTAAAAGAGTAGGTAATTTACGTAGAATATATGTTTACTTGAAATATGCGAACGCAATCGTAATTAACACCTTGAACGCCACAGTAGAAACGGACGTGTGTGGTGAGACATGTTGAAGCTTATTAACACGTTGGTCGGTGTAATAAAAATGAATAGTTATCGTTAGACATCTTCGAACACTAATTTACAGTTCTCAAGTATAGTGTTCAATTTCAATTCTTTAAATTTTCAAATACATAGATTTCAAATTTGCAAATTTTAATATTACTCATTCTTATTCTTTAAATTTCAGATGTGCAAAATTTCACTTTTTAAAATTTCAAATTTGCAAGTTTCAATTCTTGCAATTTTAAATTCAAGAAATTTCAATTCTTCAATGTTTAAATTAAAAAATGTCAATTTTTCAAATATTCAATAAAAATATGTCAATTCTTTAAAACGAGATTCCAGTTCAAAGTTTAAGTTAAATAATGTCAATTCTTCAAAGTTCGATTTAAAAAATGTTCTATTTCTTCATAATTTTCAAATCTTTAAAGTCTGACAATTTTTAATCAAAGATAACGAATGAATTTTTCTCTTTTTGAGACCATGAACCAAATATCGAAGAGCAACCTCGTTCCTCAAGGTTGCCCGAAGGGTTCACGAGTTCATGGCACTCGGATAACCCCTGTGCTGCGACGGTGTCATGAAAGAGCGGCAAAAAGTGACTGGCAGATGCGAGTTGAACGCCGCGCGAATATAGTCGTGGACGAGATTTAAATCACGCGAGCGAACTAACGGAGATCATTAATCGTTGTCACCGGGCTAATTTTCGGCGGGTCTTCGCTACCACGTCGGCACATTTTTCCCCTCGTAAATATCTACTCGTTTGAGCGTGCCTCACGCGACTCATCTGAACGGTATCTACCAAGTTTATACGTTTCTGACACACGAATCCATTGAAACCCTCCTAAACGTTATGTCATAGTCCTTCTTTAACAACAATTATAATTAGACCACATTCATTACGATTTACTCACATTTTATACCATTTAAGCCGACAAAAATTTACGTTGGCTACTCGTCACTTAAGTAGAATATAAACAATTGACAATGAAGAACAGTCAGTGTAAAATGAAACAAATATTAATAGTTGATTATGATTTCATTGAAGAACTAGGGTGTGAAACTTATGTTATACATTTAGTCATTATGTAGCTTTATTCATCGATGTACCAAGGTGATAAGGTCACGACCTAGGATGCACCGATTACGTTCAAACTTGGTATAGTCATAGAGGATACTGAAGTTAATAAGCTTTCAAAAGTACAGCTCGCAATTTTGCTAAATAAGTATTCTAGTCTAGCGAGTAAGTGTAGGTCCACATGTATCCAAATGTTCCGAGTATTCAAATAATTCGTGACCAAAGTTCAGGAATCTCGAGAACACGAATTATTGGAATTTTCGTGTACGACAGTAAATGGCAATACCGATATAACGCACCCTTCCTGGGGATATAAATCGCCAGTGATATTTCAGCGTCGAAAGTCGCGGTTCTCCGGTTACGATTCGCGTTTAGGCGCGGGGTAGAGAAGGCCAAATGGCCGATGAACAAAAAGCGTATTCCCAAAGGAAGTCCGTAGGGAAACGAATGATCCGCGGCAACGAAACGCAACGTTTCAGTGGTGTCCCTGGCTGGCCCCGAACGTTCCAATTATACGCGAGAAACGGACCCAAACAGGTTCCACGATGGAACGTACACATAATTTCCCGCCCCGATGCCAATAAAGGAGCTGGCCACGATTTTATAAGAGCCGCGCCTTCTTAACGCCTTTTTCTGCCTTTTTCACCCAGCACACCTTCTTCTCCCTTCCACCCTAGCTGTCTCTCTTTATCAGTATATAAAATCTTTTCTTTTTACTCTCTCCCCCGAGGTAAACCTGGAAGCTACTCTCTCGCTTCTGTCAATCTCCATCTTTATCGCACCCTCCTGGGGTACCCTCTTCTCCGTGTACCTCGGTTGTCCGCGTTTCTCTCTGTTCCACCGCCACCGTTCCTTTTTCACTTTTCCATTATATCGCCGTCTTCGTCGTACCTTACGCGCGGACACATAACAAGGAATCCTACGACTTTATGGCCGTTGGACGGCAGCAGCGAGCTTTTATTGGTCCGACCATCGGCCGACTAATGGCTCGCTGGATCCAGATCCGGCGAGTTCGCGCCGACCGCCACACAACTTCTTCATTTTACCACGTCGTAGCTTGTTCGAATTGGCTGCTGGGGTACCTACCGCGCTGTCAAGGGATCCCCGCGATTTCGATAGCGAAATTCTCACCGGACAGGAATGGTCCACCTAGGGAAAACGCGAGCGACGCCAGGACACGTACACTACGTTGGGACTCTGTGAGATGGGAGATACACTGGGATTTTGGTGATTTTCACTCATTTCGAATCACTAAATGTCGAATTTTACTCGAGCAGAATACAAATTGAATTCGGATCAGGTCGGACTTGAAACACACCGAATTTCGGCGATATCGTATTTAGATTACGTTGAATACAGATCGTGTTAGGTTATGGCTTCAAAATTGACCTTCCACTATAACCATTAGAAAACTTGCAGAACTTAAATATCTATGACCAGCCCTACTCACCACCCAGTTAGTACCAAACTGCTTTCCCACCATCCCATGAAAATTAAGCTCTTAATGTTACAGTAAAAAAAAAAGGATAATTCCTCGAGTTCATCAATCATCCCCGTATCTGTGATCACCCGCGAAATTCCTGCGGAGGGACGTAGAGAGACAAAGGGCGGCTAAACTATTCGATAATAATAAAAGGACCTCACGCTACGTTGGTCAAAAGAAAAGCCCGCTGGTACGGGGCCAGAAGGACGTTCCCCGGATCGAGGGCAGGAGCGGGTAGGTAGGTACCCCTCTCGGGGCAAAAGGAGAACACGAATCGAGCGGAGCAAGCATCGGAACAGAGATATAAAGCTAAAGAAAACCATAAAGAGTGCAATAAAAGAGCGAGAGCTGGATCAGGAATGAGGGGTGGGTGAAGGAAGAGGGAACGACCCCGCGACGACGAAGAGAGAAAGAAATCGGGGGAGAGGAGAGGATGCTCGAAAGAGAGACAGAGAGGGCCAGTGATAATTGACCGTTTAACGATCGCGCCGATTTCCTCCCCCTACGCCTTGGAGGTCCTCGAGCGTGGACGAGGCACGCTCGTGTACGCGAGAAAGCTAAACGAGTACGAGTAGGTACGAGAGAACGTGCGAGTCGTGAGTACAACATCATCAGAGGCAGGCCTGGTCGCTGGGCTTCTCGGTCCGTTCGTATAATAAAGACGCGTTCTGCCGCTACCTCCGGATTCACCCTCTCTCCCTCCACCGGGGCCTCATCTTCCTCTCGGTTTCTTCGGCTGCTCGCCTTAAGGTGCGTCTCCAATGGTACGATCGTGTCGGTCGCCGACAATGTATGAATTGTTCTTTACGGGAATGGTCTGATCAGATATATAAAATTATATCAATTATTTTACAAAGGTTAAACAGATACAAGTTTAACGTAACGCTAACCTTGTCGAAGGCTAATTATAATGAGAATCATAACGTAATCTTAATATGACGTTAATGGAACTCGAAGTTGAACTAACCTACGTTTAACTTAATTCTAACATCCTATACTAACTCTAACCTAGTATTAACTCAACTTTAATCTCAAGTAACAATTATACTAACATAACCTTAACTCAACTAGAAGCTAATCTGACGATAACTTAACCTTAACTTTACCTACATATTCGAACCAAATCTAAATTCAATCCCAATTTTTATCGACTCCATTTTAACCTTGACATGAACATAGTAAAACTGTAACCCTTGACAATTCCTCAAATTTCAACCTATCTAAACAACACCGACATATAATCTTAACCTAATCTCAATCTGACCAGAAGGAAATGTTAACATAAACTAGTTGCGATCGAAATTCTAAACAAATACACAATATTTTACACTTGTTGATGAAACTCGTGTACACCATGGTATTCAAATACTCAAACGATAACCTATGTACACATCAGAATATTTACCTAAACGTAACAGTTTATGAATCGGTTGCGAAGAACGTTCGCAAAAAGCGGCCGCATCACAAAGCGTTCGCAAACATCTCGCGAGCATTGTTTGCCCTCGAACACAACAGCGTTCTCGAACTGTTTGCCGTTGGATACGCACCTTTACACCGTTCCACGATGCTCCATCTTTGTCGCTCCAGTCTCTTCCCCCTGCTCCTTTGAGGTCCTTTTATTTTCCTCTTTTTTTGTCCCTCTCTCTTGTGTCTGACTATACGGTTTGCCTGGAAGATTCGCTGTCGGAGCGGTCCTCGCGTGTTCGTCCTTCTCCCTCGTTCCTGGCACCCGCATCCCCTGCAGTGTCGTCCTTTTCCAGGACCATCTACCCCACCTCCGTTCCACCCCGTCCCTTTCTATGTCTCACTCTCGGCTCTTCCGTCGTTGTCGCTCGTTTCTTTCCTCGATGGTACTCTCTCTTCCTCGACCGGAGCCCCGGCTACCCGCCCCCGTCGCCCGCAGCGCGGGCATCCGTGGTATTTTTGAACCGGTCCACGACGGGAGGCTGCAACAGGGCCGTACTCTTCTCTTGGCCCGCTCGAAAATTCTTTTCGCCCTCCACAAATCGAATTACTTTGACTCACTTATATCACCTTTTCGAGGGTCACCAAGGTCACCTTTTCAAGGTTAATTTCGAGGTGATTTACAGTTTAGGTCTCGGAACTTGACGGACGTCAAGGGTGACATTTGTTCGAGGGTGGTTTCTTGAGATATTTGATATCTGGAGGTTTGAGGACACTTGTGTGGAGATATTTGTTCAAAGGTACATGAAGATATTCTGAATAGGTAGACCGAAAGTTCTTGTGTGGAGATATTTGTTTAAAGGTACTTGTATTAAGATATTTGTTCGTAGGTACTTGAAGATACAGCGGAAGAAATATATTTCTTGTTCATATCCTTCAACCTTTCACTAACAAGTCTGATTCCTCTTATGAACATTGTTTGTACATAATGTTAGGTAGTTATGTCTCATAGGAAGAAAAGATAATGGAAAAGCTTCTTCTCTTTTTTGTGTTTCTTCGTCTTCTTTCTTACTTGAATTTGTTCATCTTCTTGTCTATCTTTCTTCATCTTGTTTCCTCTAATTTCGTTCATCTTCTTCTCCACATGTTTGCCATCTTCCTTAAGTTTCTTCTTCTTCTTAACTATGTTTGTCCAAATTTGTTTATCTTTTTTTTTCTAAAAATTTGTTCATCCCTAGTTTATTCTTCTTCTCTAAATTTCTTCATCATCCAGTTCCATCTTTTTGTCCAAGTTTCTTCATCATCCCCAAAGCATTCTAACAAATTTGAAGTGGCTATGGGAGGAATGGAAGTACCATTTGAAGAGATGAACTATAATAGTCGTAGAGGCTAGTAACAAGTCGAAGGTTGTACGATCGAGTCGCGGATGAATTATTGAAGGCGGTCGTTGATCAAAAGCGGCCGCCGACCGAGCGACACGAAGCCTAAAGGCGTATTCCAGTCTGAACAACCGCGTGCCCTGGAGACTGACGTTCGTCTCGATTTGTCCGGGCTCGGATGTGCTCGATGCAACGAGGCGCGAGATAAAAACTCTCTCTGTCCCCTGACAACGATCGCAATTTGCAATTCTCACGACGATAATTAATTCTCTTGGCGTCAAGATTCGTCGAGGGGATTCGAGCTAGTTCCCTCAAGATTCCTCCGGGAACTGGAAGAATGCGACTGGTTGTAAGAATGCGATCTCTCTCACGAGATGGAAGCAGTAAAACGAATGTTTTTGGGGGGCTGATTGAACCATTTCCCTTTCAGATCCTCCTCTGGTCGTTTTAGGAGATCATACTAATTCTAGCGTAGAAAATTTAAGCTTCATTTCTTTGTCTCCATGATGTATTGCATTCTTAGAAATATGAGCTAATATATTTTCTATATTCACGTTTATTTATATATTCTGATATATTGATATGTAAGTATGTAGGTTTAGATTGATATATGTTGATGAACATATCTGTAGGGTCACTGTAGGGACACATGTTCATGTGTATATGTAGGTGTCAGTAAGTACACATATGTTCATGTGCATATGAAGGTTTATGTAAGTACACATATGTTCATGTGCATATGAAGGTTTATATAAGTACACATATGTTCATGTGCATATGAAGGTTTATATAAGTACACATATGTTCATGTGCATATGAAGGTTTATGTAAGTATATACATGTTCATGTGTACATATATGTGGATATATGTTCATGTGTACATGTAGGTTTACGTAGGTATACATATGTTGACGTACACATATGTGCAGGTTCATATAAATATTTGATCATGTTCATGTACAAGTTAATGTAGTGTTTGACCATGTTCATATGTAGGTTCATACATGTCTTTTTTCATGTTATAAATTGACAGTTGAGCATGGAAGAATATCACAAAAAAATGGAATTCATCCAAACCTTTCGCTTATATACTTTCATGTCGATTTTCACGAAAACAAAAGTGTTTTCTCGAATCACGCAAATTCCTAGATTTCTCGATCAAAGTCCAGAGAAAAATAAAAAAGTACGCATGTAGAGTTGGTCCCTTCACTCGTCCAATTACACCCGTAACCGAGACAGATGATTAATCTGATCCATTTTAGGAAGCTCGTTAACTTCTCAACGCGATATCTCGGCGTAGTATTTTTCGGATCATCGTAGCAATCTGCTAACGGATCATTCCGTTCGATCCATTAATTTTCCGATTTCCGCTTGAGCAATCCCCGCTTGTGCCCAGCTACGACTTATGTAATAAATCCAGCAATCCGTGTGTAATTGCATTGCGCAATCGTTTGGTTGCCAGTTTAATAGTACCTAGTTCATAGTGGGCCGTGAAGAAAATTGTTTTCTCGTTTCCTGGTTACGGCGGGAAAAAATGATAGCTCACCGTCGAAATCGATGAGATCGATCAAGAGCGGACCGGTTACCACCGTATTTTTATGGAGCTTTTATGGTACAGACTATGTTAACCCTTATCTACCGAAAACTGCGTTTTACCGTTATTATGTTCATTCGTGTGCAAATCGATGCAAATTAAATGCAAATTATGTTGAAATTATTATTTGATAAAAGTGATGTATGAAGTGCTACTGTGTACAGGGTAAATCATTATTTGAATAAGGTTATTCAATCAAATTTTATAAAATTATCGTACAATTTTCATTTGATTAAAATTATGGGACGAAATATTATGCAAATAATTTTACTTAAATAACTGCTGAATGAAAATTCACAAAATTTGCATAGAGTTAGCTGGCAGACATACAGAGAATTAAAGGCAGCCCGAGGGTGCGGTGGAGAGTACTAAATTAATAGGGTGTACGGGTCAATAATGATTACCTTTGATGAGCTCAGGGCAACAGGTGTCTGTGTACATAAACGATTCGCCCTTAGGGATAGCAACCCTTAGAACGAAGCAGGGCTTCCCTCCACTTTCACCCTCGGTGGTGTTAGAACAGGTGTACCTCGTTTTCTGCCTTCGTTCACTTTCCGTTCCCGGAATAATTCCACTAATCTAATAATCTGACGTGTTCTGGTTACCTTATTAGTTCCAGATGGCATCCCTGAACTTTTCAGATCTTAGTCAAAAATTATATTTCAATTTTGTAATATTTATCATTTTCTTTTAATTGGAATATTGACAATCCCTGATAATTTATTCGGAGATTTTGAATTAAAATTTATTAATCCACCTAGTGAATATTTAAAAGTTTCTTGACTAGTTGTATAGGTTATTAGATTGGTAGAAAGTATCCCTAGATTGTCAGATCTGTAGACAGTTATAGTCCTGGATTTATAAATCTGGAGATTCTAAAATTCCTAGATCTAGAAACATCCCTAAATCCAACGATACCTACGTCCAAATATCCCTAGATCCAAAGATATATGGATCCTAAGATTCTCGATGTTTCTCAATTCTCTTACTAATAGATCCCTTTATTCCTAGATTTCTATGTCTCAACTTCTTAAATTTCCAAACCTCTATATCTACATATCTCCATATCCCCACATTCCTACATCTACAAATCCCTATATCCCCAAATTCCTATATCTACAAATCTCTATATCCTGAAATTGCTATGTGCCCAAATTCCCAAATCTCCATACAGTATATCTATACTAGATTTAAAAATTTTCAAAGCATCAAAAATCTTCAGAGTCCACATCGTCTAAGATCCTCCTTAACCGAAGAAATTACGAAAGAAAATTTAGTAAAAAGAAACCTGAACCATTCGCCGGTACAACGGCTCCTTTCATACATTTCTCCACCAAGTATGAACGACTTGTTTTCACAATAAACAACGCAGCGAGCGCGGATCAGTGTCCAGGGGAAGTATAAAATGAACGTCCTTCGTTTCACCCCGGGTAGAAAGAAATTCGACTTGTTGCCTTTTGTCGCGGTTGGCGCGCGTTTTCGTGCGGGATGCACGATTGTTCCTCTTTGTCTTCTTTCCACGGACGGACTCGCGATATGAAATACATCGACGTTAACGCTCAACAGGTGGTATCAGCGAGGCCGAGGTGCGGAGTATCTCGTTTCAAGCCGCACACTGTTACTCAAGCGATGCGCGGGACGCTGCGTGCCGTATAATAGTAATTAACGCCGCGAGACTGTTAAAATATCCTCGGCATTCCGATGCACGGTCGTTGACACGGACGATAAACGCGGAATACGACCGTGAACAGACAACGTTCCATCTGGACAATCGTTTGGACGTAGCTTGACCTCTGGATACCTCACCTGAGGTTCAAGTTTGATCAAAGTCTGATCGAAGCTAAATAGAATCTAATTGACTTATGCTAGTGATTGGAGGTTAACTTCCAGGTGGACAATCGTTTGGATGTAGGTGGACCTATGAACACTTAACGTGTGGATGATCCGTCTGCTCGGAGCTAAGTAGAATCTGGTTAAGGACTTATGCAAGTGGATGTGATTGGTAGATTGATTCAATGACATTTCAAGTGGATAGTCATTTGAATATAGGTTGACATGTGAACACTTGACCTGAGGATGATCAAAGTCTCATCGAAGCTAACTAAAGTCTGATTAAGGACTTATGCATGTGTATGTGACTGGAAGGTTGATTTGATGATGTTCCAGGTGGACAATAGTTTGGATATAGGTTGTCTTTGAACACTTAATTTAAAAACGATTAAAGTTTGATCAGAGCTAATTTGAATCTGATTAAAGACCTATAGTGGATCTGACTGGAAGGTTGATTTGAATGACATTCTAGGTAGACAATCGTTTGGGTATACGTTGACCTATGAACACTTAACCTGAGGATGATCAAAGTCTGATCGAAGCTAACTGGAGTCTGATTAAGGACTTATGGAAGTGATTGTGACTAGAAGGTTGATTTGATGACGTTACAGGTGCATAGTCAATTGGATATAGTTTAACATGTGAACACCTAACCTGAAGATGATCAAAGTCTGATTCCAACTAATTATAATGTGACTGGAAGGTTGATTGACATATAGTTTCAACACTTTGTGGATGTATTGGAAGTGGAACTGATTGGAAGGTTAATTTGAAGACGTTTCAAGTGGATGATATATTGGACCTAAGTTGACTGCACATTTCACTTGAAGATGATTAAAGTCTAATCGAAGCAAATGTATGATATGATGACTCTTCTATCGCCAAGTGATATACCACAAAATCGTGCAATACCCCTGAAGTTCTACCCCCGATAAATTTGCAAATTCTTGTTACACGAAGACGTTCCCTCGGCAGAGTTCTCGCGCTTCCTCTCCGTCCGGGTCAAAGCTGGCCTCCAAGGCCGACTTCTCGCGGAGGCTCATCGTGATGTCCTCTCTCTGTCGCCGGCGAAAGAGAAGCGAGACGTTCGGCTGTATACGGGAGTCGATTGAATCGGTCGCAGCGCAAAAAGGGCAACCGGGACAAAACAAAGGGACTCGCCTGGAATCTCTATCGGCGAGAGGGTCGAGTCAGCGGGATCAGGGGTCCAGGAGGAAGGGGAGCTCCAGAGTCCAGAACCAGAGCTGGCTCGTGGAAAAAAGACCTTGACTGCGGCTGTTCAGGTCCTGGATGGTTGTTGCGGCCCAAACCAACCCGCCAACCGCTAAAAACCTAATTAGATGTCATAATTATACCCAGTGGTGCTCAATCGCCTTTCAATCTTCGTCTCGAAGAATCACTTCCTGCTGATCGTTTGCTTCTCCATTGAACTACATATAGAGCATTTATTAGGCCCTTGGTATTCTTTCTTACGGACTTGTGTGTTTGTTTCCAAATTTTTAGGTCCCCTCGTAGTGAAAATTATACAATTGTATAAACAGAAAAGGGAAGAAATAAATAAAAGCAGAGAACATTTATACATCATTAATAAAAAGAGAAGAAAGGAATAAAAGCGAAAGACATCAATGATGTCGGAAAGAAGGAGAGAAAGGAAGAAAAGTAAAAATGAAAGGGGAGAAAAGGAGAACAGAGTCGGAAAAGATCATAAAAGGCTCGATCGTGTTATCCGACAATATAAATACATCTATCGAATAGAATAATGAACTCGTTGGCGAAGTTAATGGAATTTCTGCCCGCCTTCGGTGCAATTAACCCGCCGCTCGAGCAACAGCGCGCAATTTGAAACAGGATACTCCTCCGACTCGATGATACCACCTGTTAAGCACGGACGCGCGCGCGAGCGTTTCATATCGCGAGGCGTGACGCGGCGAAGGGGTTATCGTGGTTAAATCGATCACCGACGAAAGACGATGCCTGGACGAACCAGGTCAATGAATGATGAAGATAACAGCGCAAGAAATTGCGAACGATCGATTCACCAGCCCGTACAAGACACTCGATCGCGTCGCATCGATCGATGCCTTCCGAATAAGATGCATCGCTCGATCTTTATTCGAAGAAACTTACGACATATCCAGATCGAATTACTTCGAACATAATTGTTAGTTGTTACCGATACGTTTGATCGAATGATAAAAATATTCGGGTGCACACGGCGCGTATTTGGTATTAAGGTGTATGGATGTCGATTGCGAAATTGTTCAAATTATGGGAGACATAACCTGAAAATTTTTATATGGACACCGGTTGATATAGTTACTGACATTTAGTGCCATTCTATTCAAGTAGAATATGTTACATGCTATGAAGTATATGTATAGAACATATGTATACTTATATTCTATACACATGTATACGCATGTAACCTAACCTAACATTTTCTATATGTTACATTCTATTCAAGTACAATATGTTACATGCTATGAAGTATACGTATAGAACATATGTATACTTATATTCTATACACATGTATACACATGTAACCTAACCTAACATTTTCTATATGTTACATTCTATTCAAATAGAATATGTTACATGCTATGAAGTATATGTATAGAACATATGTATACTTATATTCTATACACATGTATACACATGTAACCTAACCTAACATTTTCTATATGTTACATTCTATTCAAGTAGAATATGTTACATGCTATGAAGTATATGTATAGAACATATGTATACTTATATTCTATACACATGTATACACATGTAACCTAACCTAACATTTTCTATATGTTACATTCTATTCAAGTAGAATATGTTACATGCTATGAAGTATATGTATAGAACATATGTATACTTATATTCTATACACATGTATACACATGTAACCTAACCTAACCTAACATATTCTATATGTGACATTCTATTCAAGTAGAATATGCTATGAAGTATATGTATAGAACATATGTATACTTATATTCTATACACATGTATACATATATCGTACGACATATCCATACAAGTCCGACGTTGCATGCAGTCCACGTGCACAAGTTGGCGCCCGGGTGTTTCGGCAACAACGAAGCGTATCCCGCGACAACAAATCACGGACACCGTCGATAAGCATCGCGATCGAACTTCGGCAATAACGTACTTCGCGTTTTCGCGCGTCCCGGTGAAACAGACAGAGAAACGTTGATCTCGAAGAGAGAAGCCGAAGGGAACGACTCCCGGGGGATTAGCATTGGAACGTGAAAAAGTCTCTTGTTAGATGGCGGTGGTACCCGTTCGTTCCGAGACGTCATTAGGGCACGCCACGTGAAGTCGAGAGGCCCAGAGATCGGGCCTCGATAAGCTCGGGAGCGTAGAGACGAGAAGAGGGGACCCACGGGCCCAGCCGGATGGGCCAGGTGGGAGAAGGAGGAGGTTGAGTGGTGGGGCGACGGGGACCGGCGAGAGGAGAGGGAAGAGAGAGGCGGGAGAAGAAGGAGGATACGAGACGAAGAGTGATTGAGCTGTAGTCGATCTTGCTGCCCTGTCGAAGTCTCGAATGTCTTGATGCCGACCAGTCGAAGATCGAGTTCGCTCTCAATACGGGAAGGGCCTCCTCCTACCTTGCTCCTCTTCTTCTTCTTCTTCTTCCTCTTTTCTGCTACCTTTATCGTCCTCGTTTCTTAAGGATGCTACTCTTCTTGATGCCAGTACGATCTAGATGTCTGCTACTACAAAGTAGCAGACGTATCGACACTACGGGGATGAAACCTGTATACGATTTCAAGAAATTCGAGACATCTGAGAGATGTGTTAGATGGACGCCTCGATTTGTTGCCACAGGATTTGTCGATGGGATCGGGGATATTGGATTTCGATTCCGAGGGCAAGTTAACGCTCGTTTAGCTCGGTTGGGCGATTTTGACTGCGGGTTTTACGGGCGCGATAAATGTACAGGATTTTGGGAAGGTTAATTGGATGTGTAGGTCTGAGGGTTGTAAGAGGTTTTGCATTTCTTCTTCGAGGATTTGTATTTGTTATCTCATTTGTGTGTAATGGAGATAATCTTTTTTGGTCGCACTTATATTTGGAAGCATTGGCGTAAGGAGGGGTAAGAGTGCGATGACCATTTCATAGAAATATGAAATTATAAATTTTATAAATTTTACAAACTTCAAATCCCAAATCCCAAATCTGAAATTTCTAAATTCCTAAGTTTCCTTGTTTCTAAAGTCAAATTCCTAAAGTCCTACATTTCTAAATCCCTATATCCCTAGATCCCTAAATTCCTAAAGTCCTACGTTTCTAAATTCCTAGATCTCCCAATCCCTAGATCACCAAATCCCTACATCCTCAAATTCCAAAATTCTAAAATTTCCCCAACTCTTCAACATTATCGCTAAAGTCCCTAGACCTCAAGCAAAATTCCTAGATACTTCCCTGCCTACAAAAACCTCATTATAAAATTGAAAGTAAAACAGTGCAAAAACCAAGTTATAAAACACTAATTATCAGATTTAGAATATGTTATTAGATAAGAAATGTCTATGAAGTTATTACCATTTTTTTTTACTGAATGTATTACATCGGACAGAGGAAAGATATAAATACCAATGGCGTATTTGCATGTCGGCGATAACCGATGCAAAAAATCGTGCGCTTTACCGTCGCCGCTTTGTCCTGTTATTTAGTGGCGACTAACAAGATTACCGGTACACTGTGGAGCAATTGATCTCACTTAATTACAAGCTCCACAGTCGCGACACATGCTCGAGATTACGCTGTTCATTGGTATCTGCTTCTCGAAACGAGCTGATCACTCGCTTTTTCTTTCATATTGCTCCTTTTCTTTAATCGCCGCTGAATCAATTTGTACCGACCGCTACACCATGGGAAATAATTATTCGCCATAATCTCCCATGGTTAATCGATTTTTATTATTCTTTTTAAACGTTCTGGCGTCATGAGAATAATTACAGTAAGTGTGTCTAGAACTATAGTTAAAATGTAACTATAACTGTTACACTATTAACACTATAACTGTGTGTATACGAACATAAAATGTATTTAAATAATCATTAAAAGCTAACATGAAAATTCATGTCTTGTGATGATAGTCTACAATAAGTTTGTCGAAGTGTAAGAATAATTGTCAACAAACATACAATTTTGTTTGTACTTAAATAACATACAAAATTGAAATCTTTTAATGTACATATTCTCAGATTGTACTTAGGTAAATTTTGGTGAAACTTAATAGTAAAATTATTCAACGATCTAACAGCACTAAAATGTTCTTCAATTTTCTACCATTAATAACGTAAAACTTGTGATTAGACTATGATACACTCATGAAAATTAACTTATAGCAACCAAGCTTATAGTCATTAACTTATACATTTCAACAAGTAAAGTAAACATATACGTATCATGTCAACAAGATTCCTCAAGAGAACCATAAAATGCAGTACCGTAGATACGAATCTCGGAGCCCCTCTCCAATATCTGTCTTCCCACACGCGTTCGAAAACAGCCAACCGTCTGACACCTGTATCGACCATGTGCATACATGATCACGTGTTCGTAATTATCGAGATATACGTTGATAGAACCCAAGGCGATCTGTGATCTTCGAAGGATGTTTCTCCGAACGTAGACAAGCAAGAAGGTAGAAGGTCCGAACACGCCCTGGCATCGTCTAATTACAGGATACTAGATCCAAATTCATAATGTCCTTGCTAAGTATCGGCCACTCCTCCGGGATTAGATGGAGCATCCTGAGAGACGAACGCCACTCCAACTTATTCGCGACCGGTTGCTTTCATAAATCGTCGACTCGTTTCGGTGAAAGGTCAACTACTACCGTTTTCACCGTTCGCGTCATGATTACCTCGATCAGATACCAATTTCACCTATTCGTCTCTTCGTAGAGACGTTCTGAGGGGTTGTAGCAAACTTCAACAGTAGCAAAGTTCCAGATAGAAATTTCAAGATATAATCGAAATTCTTCAATTTAAGACGGAGATTTGGGAAATTACAAATTTCTGAATTTGGGGGTCTGGAAATTTGCAAATTTTCGAATTTGGGAATCTGGGAATTTGGGGATCTAGGGATTTAGGGATCTAGGGATTTGGGAACGTTGGAATTTGGGGATCTAAGGATTTGGGAAGTTTGGAATTTGGGGTTCTAGGGTTTGGGAACGTAGCAATTTGGGGATCTAGGGATATGGGAAAGTAGGAATTTGGGGATCTAGGGAATTCGGAACGTAGGAATTTGGGGATCTAAAGATTTGGGAAGTTTGGAAGTTTGAGATCTAGGGATTCGAGAACGTAGGAATTTGGGGGTCTAGGGAATTCGGAACGTAGGAATTTGGGGATCTAGTGATTTGGAAACGTTGGAATTTGGGGATCTAGTGATTTGGAAACGTTGGAATTTGGGGGTCTAGGAATTTGGGAAGTTTGGAAGTTCGGAATCTAGGGATTTGGGAACCTAGGAATTTGGAGATCTAGGGATATGGAAACGTAGGAATTTGGGGATCTAGGGATTTGGAAACGTAGGAATTTGGGGATCTAGGAATTTGGGAACGTAGGAATTCGGGGATCTAGGGATTCGGGAACCTAGGAATCTGGGGATCTAGGGATTTGGGAAGTTTGGAAGTTCGGAATCTAGGGATTTGGGAACCTAGGAATTTGGAGATCTAGGGATATGGGAACGTAGGAGTTTGGGGATCTAGGCATTCGGGAACGTAGGAATCTGGGGATCTAGGGATTTGGAAACGTAGGAATTTGGGGATCTAGCAATTTGGGAACTTGAAAACTAAAAATTTTCAGAATTTCGGCACTTAGTAATTTAGGAACATTGAAATTTGGAAATGTGGGTGTTCAGAAATAAATAAACTTGAAATATGGAAGTCCAGAACTGTAAAACTGAAGTATTCATTAACTCAGAAATTTTCGTACGAACTCAACTCGATACTTCATAAATTTACACATATATTTTCTTCTCCTAAATCGCTATATTCCACAAATTCAATACAAACCAGTTACAGTGCATACCATCCCTATTAACTATAAATACCCCTACAATAATCGTCAATACCACTCCCTTAAAACTATAATTCTCAAAATTAGTGAACCAAAGCAAATGTGATCATAAAATTGCAAGAAATCGTTACTCCCTCAAAATTCCCAAACTTTTCAAAGCGAATTACCGCAAGTTGGCCATAAAATAAATGTTCATAGAACACTACACAGGGTCGCGAGTCCCTAGAGATAAAAAGATCAATGACAGTTAATTTTTAACCGCAATCAGGCTGGGATCTGGCCGGTTCTGGATGAATGGCGAAGAGAAATTAAAGTCGGACACCCGGTACGTAATATATCGGCTGACGGCTCGGCGGGCACCTGCTATGAAAGAAAACTCACGAGGGGGAATACGATAAAGGGCTGGATGATTGTGATCTGAGAGTCCGAACGCGATAGAGCCATAGATCATCGTGGACTGAGGCGGGCCCTGACTTTAGCTTCGCTGTTCTCTCCCTCGGGGCCCTTTTCGTCTCGGGCAGCATCACGATGCAACGTGCAGGGCCGCATCTAACCGCGCATAACTTCTCCGTGGCAGCTCCTTTAATTGGTAATCTCTGCTGCCTATGAGCCGGGGCCCATTTCGAGCGGAATAACGCGGTCTATCCGGTGGAAAAAAGCGAGCGGCGTTAGCCTCGCCACTTGCCAAGCTGATAATTTAGCCCGCTTTGATATACGAAGCACGTGCTCTAGTTTTTTTCAACGGGCTGCCAGTTACACCGGGTCTATTAAGCAATCAGCGGATCGGACCAACGGCTCTCGATGGAAAAGCGGCCTCTAATCGATCTTGATGGACTCTTCATCGATGGATCTTCGCTCGAGGCTTCCGTTTCTTTTTTGCTTTTCACGCTGCTTGTTTTTCGTTTAATCGATGATATTCCGATGCTTCGGGTGCTTCTTTGATCGGGAGATTGTGCACGTTGTTGTATGACATGTATGTATGTAAGGAAGTATTTGAGTGTCTTAGGGAATTTTTGTATTTGTAGATAATTGCACTGCTAAATTTTTAACCTGAATTTCCAAATATTTATATGTGAGTATCTCGAGATCCTCGATCGTCATACCTCAATGTCCCTAGGTCGTTAAATAACTGTATATAAATATCCCTAGATCCTTAAATTTTTATAGACTATATGACAATATTCCTGAATCTCCACAGCTCAATATCCCTA
This sequence comes from Megachile willughbiella, assembly GCA_945859595.2. Classification (NCBI taxonomy): domain Eukaryota; kingdom Metazoa; phylum Arthropoda; class Insecta; order Hymenoptera; family Megachilidae; genus Megachile; species Megachile willughbiella. The sequence continues at coordinate 12,096,286 of OX243799.1, read as the reverse complement.
GATCCCTCGATCTCTGTATTTCAATACTCATAAATCTCTAAATCTCTGTATCCCTAATCTCTATATCTCTGTATCTAAGAATTCCCTAGATATCAATGTTCTTAAACTAAGAAGTTGTTTGATTCAAAAGTACCTAGTTCAGGAAATCCCTAGAATCGAAATGAATAGATCCCAGAATTCCCACTGACGAAATTTCACGGACATCAAAATTCATGGATCGCGAAATTCGTAAATTCAGAAATTCCCAGATCTCGAAGTTTTCAGTAACCAAAATCTCTAGATACCGAAATTCCCAGTACCAGAATTTCCTATATCTTGAAATTCCCAGTACCGAAAATCCCTAGATCCCGAAATCCCCAGTACCGGAACCCCTACACTTCGAAATTCCCATGATCGAAAATCCCTAGATACTGAAATTCCCAGTACTGGAATCCCTATATCTCGAAATTTCCAGCATTGAAAATCCCTAGGTATCGAAATTCCCAGTACCGAAGTCCCCATATCCTGAAGTTTCCAGTATCGAAAGTCCCTAGATCCCGAAATTCCCAGTAACCGAAATTCCCAGTATCAAAATTTCCTAGATCCCGAAATTTCCAACATTCTCAAATATCGAAATCTCTAGATCCTGAAATTGCCAATAATTGAAATTTCCAATACCTGATATCCCCAGATCTCGAAATCTCTACACTCAGAAATCCGCAGACTTCAAAATCTCTACACTCAGTAATCCCCAGATCTCAAAACCTCCGAACCTCGAAATCTACAAATTCCAATATCCCCACGCTCCGAAATCCCTACTTCGTTACACAATTAACAAACTGATTCAATGTTTTCAATAATCCTATTTTGAACGTCACTTTCGAAGAGAGAAGCATCATCCAAGAGACAATCGGAAGCAAATAATTGATTACAATGCAGAAACATCGACGTGTGCGCGCGAGCGATCGAGCGCGTGTCCGTTCGAGCGGACCGCGCTCGGTTATTTGCGGTTTGCGCGTGCACAGCTTCCGGTCGCGGGAAACGGCGACCAATCAGGCGCCAATCGTCTCGGATGCTACCGACTTAACGGCTCTTACCTTCGATCCGCTTCCTTCGACCTTCTGCACCTCACTGTCCTTCCATCCTTCTCCCCCTCCTCCTCCTGCTACTCCCACAAACGAGACGTGGCAACATCGCGTGGGCCCGACCTGCAGGGAAACGGGCCCAGAGCGAGAACCGATCATACGAGCTTCGTAAGAACGGGATGGAACATCTTTGTCCGGAGAATCGGCCGCGAGTTAACTCGTCCGTAGGACTATGTTCTATTTTTTCTTCTTAATCGAGCTAGTTTATAAGTTCATTCATCTTTCGCGTGACATCGTTTTTTCGTGTCGATTATCTAATATAAATTCAACATACTTGTCTATGTTCATTGGTTAAATTTTTTTTATTAAATTTATTGAATTTTATTGGTTGTCCTGATTCATTGAATTGAACGAATTGATCGAACTAGTGAATGTGATCAAATTCATTGAATCGATTGAATTGATCGAATTGATCAATAATGCTACAATTTATACAATATTTATGAGCAATATATATTAAAGATTGCTACTTTCAATTGAAAGTGACTAACTTAAGAATAAGTCGAGCAATTACAAGAAACCCGGTAAAAAACACCGATTTTTATTCAAATTTCCCGCAGGACATACCTGTGGCCGTGGGAAGACGAGCCCAGTGATTCAGAACACCGGAAAGACGAAATTACAATCTACCGTCGTATATTATCGACAGCGATGTGTCCCCGTAAATGCCACAGTAATCGTATCGACTAGAACGCTTCAACAGCCCGGACAATTTAATTTATGAAAGGCGTGCACGGATAAAATGCACCCGGGCCGGTCTTTTTCCGCGCAGCCGCTCGTACTTCATCCGGTAGTCGTTACGCTGTATATAATGAGGCGATTAAATAACACGAACGGCAACGGTATTTAAGCCCGAATTAATTTTTTTTCTTATCAATCGATCTCGACGCTGCTTTTTGCTCGTAAAACACTCGGCCGAGTACCAATTAATCGATTATTATTATTATTAAAGTCGGTGGGTAGGCACCGATTTACGAACCGACCACATCAACTACTTATAACAGCCCTCATCTTACTTATTCTTCCATGCTTTAAGATTTAATCGTATACCTATATCTATGGATGTAGAGATACAAGGATATAGTACCTTGGTGATATGCATCACGATATAACATACTTCTGTTCCGCGGCATAAACCTTCCTCAATTTGTTACATCACAATAAAGTCCAATATACAGCATGGTCTGTCATTACATTGCTACCTTCGTCTACTATTATTCTTCATAAAAGCATTGAATCACTATCATAACCCCCTCCTTTATATCACCACGACGTTACAATTCTGAATAGTGCCAATTTCTTAGAAGTACCCCCATCCGGAGCCCCAAGGTCGGTGAATTATCGAGCGTCCACTGCACAGGTCCTCGCTGTAATCGTCGCTGATAAAAAAAGAACCTTAATTACCTCGAAGATGTAAATACGTACCTCACAGTGCCAATTTCTCGGAAGCTTCCCCACCCAGAGCCCCAAAGTCGGTGAATTATCAAGCGTCCACTGCGCAGATCGTCGCTGTGAGCGTCGCAGATAAAAAAGGAACATTGAAATTTGCCGCTCAATTACCTCGAAGATGTAAATACGTACGAAATGATCGAAACGACGCGGTAACAGAGTTATCGCGTGCTGAAACGTTCTCCGTCCCCGGAGAACGCGAAAAGGTTTGGCAGTTGGACGTGTTCCTCGCAACTTGTTCGCCAGGTCCTTCTTTCATCTGATCTTATTGCCTTGTACCACCGTGTGGAGAGTTGGGTGGGACAGAAGGTTGAGAGGGGGGCCAAAGGGTGAAGGGGGGGACCCGTGTCCAGGCCACTAAATCTCGGGAGAGGCTTCGACGTTGAAATAATAAACATGTCCAGCGGGACTGTCTCTCCCTGGCGTGGTTCCCCAGGACGAGTCGTAGGACGTAAAAGGGCACGCATACACGGGTCTCCAGGGGGGCCCTCGATGAAGGAGGGGGGAATAGGATGACCGTATCCCGTACATGGAACGCAACGGCCCGCCAAATAGAGCGGTTCCCTTCCACCTTCTAATACGGCCATATTTTTCGCCCCTTTTCTCTTCCGCTGGGTGATCTGCTTCCTAGATAACCTTTCATTACCTGTCTCAATTAGCGAAATTTAATTACGTTGGGAATTTAATGAATTTCTTTCTTTTTACGCTTTTTATGTTTTTCTATGTGGACGTTTTGTTTATGTATTTGGTCTACATAAGGATCATTTTATAATTTTGACATGTGTATATTGTTATAATTTTGATGTATGTAACATGTTATCACTTTGACATATGCACAATGTACAAACCTTTCACATATCTACAATATTGTACATACGGCACATATGATGCCATGTACATATGACACATACGTACAATGGTATATCTTTCACATATATACAGTGTAATTTGACATGTGAACAATATCGTACTTTTCATGCATGAACAACACTATAACTTTTACATATGAGCAAGATTGTAAGCTTCATATATGAAGAATACAATAATTTTAACATGTGAGCAATGTTATTATCTTTTACATACGAACAACACTTTTGCATGTGAACAATATTATAACTCTGATGTATCAACATTGCAACCTTGACATAAACGTAATATGGTTGAGATGTTGTTCATATGGTGGAGAAATGAAATCTAATGAAATGATTTAAAAAAATTGATCAAAGAAAATTGTAAAGAAGAGAGGAAGATAAAAGAAGAATAATGTTCGATCAGCGTTAATTGACTTTTCCCAGCGAGTCGAAGAAAGACTATGGAGCAGTTCGAATCCGTGGAATCTACGGCGAAGCAGCATCGTTTTCTTTCGTGATTAAGAAACCGTCGGCTTACACCGGCTATACGAGCGTACAATCCTCGTAAAGGAGCACGGGGAGGTACCAGGCCCTGAAGACTTTGGCCTGGCACAAAAACAGGCCCAGCGAACCGCTGTAAAGTCGTCTTCGATGCAGGGATGCATCTACGGATCTTGTTTCGTTCATTCTACTTCGACTTAAACGTCAAATGCACTTTTACCTACTTCCACTTTCAATTATATCTATTTAGATAACGATTCATATGTGGAATTCGAAGATTCAAATTTTGGTGTTTCGAATTTGGGAATTTGGAGTTTGGATAGTTAAGAATTTTACAATTTGGGGGTTGGAGATTTGGGAATTGGGCGATTTGGAGATTTGGGGATTTGGGGATTTGGGGATTTGGGGATTGGGAGATTTGGGGATTTGGTAATTTGGGGATTTGGGAATTTGGAGATTTGAGATCTTAGAAATTTGGGAATTTGGAGATTTGGAGATTTGGAGATTTGGAGATTTAGAGATTTAGAGATTTGGGAATTTGGAGATCTGGGGAATTAGGGATTTGGAGATTTGGGAACTTGGAAATTTGGAGATTTGAGATCTTAGAGATTTGGGAATTTGGAGATCTAGGAATTTGGAGATTTGGAATCTAGGAAATTTGGGAATGTACAAAATTTAAATTTGACAAATTTAAAAATTTGATGATTTGGAATTTTAGAAATGTTGAAACTTGGAAGTGTTGATATTTAAGGATTTGGAAATTTAGAGATGTGAATATTTGAAAGTTTGGAAATCTTGTTAATCTTATAAATGATTAAAACCAAGTTGAGATGAGAAAAGGCAATGATCGCGTCGAGTCGAAGCGGGTGGCAGAAGCGTAAACGAGAGGAGCGAGCGAGTCGTCGAACTAACTCTCTGGTCACGCGCGGCAGCTGTAATCACGTCAGCAAGGTACCCAGCTCTGTTGATTGGACCGTCGTCCATCGGTCCTTTCGTACCTATGTTTCTCTTTCTTCTCTTCTTCTCCTCTTCTTCTTTTCTTCTTCTCTACAAACTATCCACTTGTATACTACTCATCCTATTTCTCTTACATTCATTAGAACAGAATCTATATACTAAGTGATGGAATTTTGAATTTTTTAAACTTCAAAGTTGGAAATCTTCAAATTTAGAAATTTGGGATTTGGAGATCTAGGGATTTTACAATTTAAGAATTTTAGGTCCGAAGAAATTTGATGATCTAGGGATTTAGCTAGGGATTTGGAGATCTACGGACCTAAGAATCTAGGGATCTGGGAATTTGGGGTTCTACAGGTCTAAAAATTCAGAGATCTAGGGATTTCGAGATGTTCGGATCTTGAAATTTGGTAATTTAATAATTTGATAATTTGGAAATTTGTATATTTGATATTTGGAATTTATACGTTTACAAATTTGAAATTTGAGAAATTAAGTGTTTGAAATTAATAGAACTTCAAAATCTTGTAATTTTCAAAATAAAAAATCTGGAACTTGTTCTACTACTTGGTGATCCGAGACTCGGATATTCAATTTGAGAATATAGAAATATTTTCTCCGATCAATTTCCCAAATTGCTCGGTTAGTAGCTTGAAAATTAAGAAGCGTAACGTATCGAATTTAAGAATTTAGTTGCACCTGTACTGGTCCGCTCAATTGGCCAGCACCGTTCTAGTCGAGCGCTTTGCTCCTCGGTCCTTCGTGAGCCTTCATTCCGCTTCTGTCGTTTCGCCGCTCGTCCTGGTCGTTTTTTCTTTACGTTCCTACTCCGTTTCGGCCGTGTCCCTGTGTGGAAGCCGTCGCGCACAAATGAGGTTGTCGCGTCAGCGCGTGCGTCCACGCCGCTGCGGGCCCCGCCAGACGACCGGGGTCCACGATGTCCGATGGGCCCCGGGACGAGTTTTTTCTCCCTCTCGCGCTCCACTCGCTCGACATTTCTTCCTTTTGTCATTTCGCTGCTTGCTGCTGCTGCTCCTTCTGCTGCTGCTGCTCCCCGTCTTCGCTCGATCATTGTTCTCGGAAGCGACCTGCGCTCTGGATCGTGCTCGAGATTCTATATGTTCATCGGCAGCTTTGTTGCTCATTGGATGACAGTTCAAAATTTCCCTGTTTTTCTACTTTCTTACGATTACTTGTTCGATGCTTGTTTCTTCTCATAGATCTCTTCTATTTGGAAATATTTTTACGTTTGCTTTCATGTCTGAATGTCAAGTATGTATGTAACTTCGATTTGGTCTACAAGTTTTAATATGAGGATTGTAACTAGAATTTGAATATGAAGAATATAATTTCAATTTGGGTTACGAGTTTAAATATGAGCAGTTTGCGGGTTAGGTTTGTATAAGAGGGATATAGTTTGAATTTGTTATAAGTCAGATGACGAAGAAATATTTTCGACAAGACTCATTTTCTGAGAAGATATTTATAAGTTAATTCTTCGACGTCTAGAAATAATAAATTATTTAACAATGATGACATTGCTCTTTTAACTAAGGTGGTAGATAGGTTTTCGAAAAAGAGCATGGCGAATTCAAATCCCATTATGGTCGAAGAATATGTTTTTTTTCTTGCATATATTTACACGACTTTTCTATTAAATGTTAAATACCTTTCAAAATAGTAAAGAGTAAAAATACAATCAAAACAACCAACCAAATAATTGGAATGGAAACAACCAAATAATTTGTTATTCGGAGATATTGCTATACGTATTCGAACGCATCTATTCAGACCTTTACAACCCCATCGAATATAAACACCTACTATATCCCACCATTTCGTGTTATCGCAATCGAATTGTTCCCTGCCATATAACGCGTGGAAATCATCCGTCATCGATTTCACGGCTGGTTCGCAGCCAGAGAACCGCCGAAAAGTCGTAAATAGCTGGTAAAAGGAAGGCCGGTATGCGTGAATATCACGTATACCGGGTGGATACCGAATACGGTGTTGCGCTACGACTTTATGACGGTCCACCATAAAACGCGGATGTAGTACAACCCGTGTATAGTCCCTGTAGGTGTAACGTTTACACGAACGGCGATGAAGAGCGAGCAGGAAAGGCGTGCGAGGGGAGGAGTCGACCAACAACTTTATTATTTTCGGGATGTTACGACACCGGTCGAAGTTCCCGAAAACCAGTCGAGAAAAGGTCGGTAATAATGTAACGCCGGTCCCTGTTGTGCAACGAAATCATTGTTATCCGTTTTTACGCCTGTTCCTTGTCTGTTTTCGAGCGTTGGGCAACTTCGACGCTCGCGTAAATTGCCCACTGTGGGCTGCATACAAGATTACAATTATTTTATGCGTTACAAACTTAAAAATTCTTGAACTATTTTGCCTTAATTGTCACGAATTTCTTAGGTTATAGATTTTATATTTTTTATAAGTATAGTTGCAAATGCGGATAAATTTTGAACATCCCTAGTTTACTATATCATAAATGTGGATTGTGTGTCCAAAGAATTCATATAAATTCATTCAATGTAGAATATGCATCATTTTCAGTGATTAATGGGGTAAACTTTAATGTAAGGGTGGTATATAGTATTATTACTTTGGAATCACCCTGTATATAAACGTGTCTGCAAACAGGAAACAATTTGCTGTTTATTGTACCGTACAAATACCTTCTCGGTTGTTTTTACGCTTGAAAATGTAATTTTAATGCGTGAAGAGGCCAAGATTGCAGTTTTGTAGTATTTACGAACGCGAATGATGGAGCTACAACAAACAGGATAATTCTACTTTCACGATGCCTATCATGCAAGCTAGACTGAAGTCTAAATAGGCTGTTATTAATCTTCAGAGACACGAGGATTATAATTTTAGATTGCCTATCGAGCAGGTGAAAGTATCAGGGAATCGTTGTTGCTCTTTAAATGTTGTATGCATTATTATACATCGATGCTGCTCGTGTCCTAACCTATAATCACTGTTACTACTTTGTTGCGGATAATTTCATGGAAATTACTGCTCAGAATTTCAAGCAATTCTGGTTACAAATTTTAAACTAAATACCTTTCAAGTATTACGTACTTTATTGCATACTTTGATCGAAACACTTATCTTTTGTTCAAGCAAGGTTTTATTTGAGGTTAGGTCTTGATAGGAATATTTATTTTTACTTTTCCTTTTTATTCAAGATTTCAGGATTTGAGGTTAGGTTTTGATAGGAATATTTATTCTTATTTTTATTTTTGTTCAGGCAAGGTTTTATGATTTGAGCTTAGGTTTTGATACGAATATTTATTTCTATTTTCATTTTCAGTGAAGTAAGATTTCATGGTTTGAGGTTAGGTTTTGATGCAAATATTTATTCCTATTTTTATTTTTATTCAAATAAGATTTTATGGCAGGAAATTGCGTTGGTGTTTTGTTTAAATATTTACTTTTATTTTTATTGAAATAAGATTTTACATTGAATCTTCACGAGTGTCCCTTTATCTAGTTAGGTCAACGATTAAAAGTACGTTATAATAAGGAATTTAAAAAAAAAAAACTAAACAGATTTTGTTGAAAAATTGTAAGGAAGTTCAGAAAGGACGAAAGGTAATTAGTATCTATAAATTATCGGTTAAATCCAAGGATGATGGGTAGAATTTCCTGAGGTCGAGGACAGGAAGATCAAACGCCGGCGACTTGGCTGCAAATTGGTTAAATTGCCGCGTTACGTTCTCCAGGTCGATTCCCTGTAACCGATCAGCTTTTTACCGTACCGATCCCTGCCGTCATAAGAAAGACATTGTACTCTCCTTTGTACCTATCTCCGACGTGTCCGTTCCCTCGATGGCCGTCGAATTATCGTCGTACAAAGCCGTTCTTCATCGAAAGCGGACTGGTTCGCCGGACATGTCGCCCTCAGCATCCCTCGTTTCATACTCGCGTACCCACCCTCTAAACGGTTCGTCGTGTACTTACTGGCAATTATTAAATTCTTGCGTAAACGCGGTTTGCCCGAGGTAGAGGTTAACAGGATGAAGCAGTTACGCTTGCGTGTTGTGCACAGGGATTCGAAATTGCACGCGAAGCGATCCCGATGGAATCCGAGACGTTTGTCCAAATGTGCGTTCCTCGAGAAACAGTAGCCGCGGCCGAAATGTTCAAAGAAAATCACTCCCTTTTTTGGCTGACTGTAAAACAAACTGTACACGGTTCAGGTCACACGAGTACTACAGTGTACATCAATTTTTAAAACTTTTAACAAATAGTCAAAATAAGGTTTCAGGTTTCACATTTTATATTGAACAATTCTACCTCTGGACTTACAGTTGTTCGATGATTACTTATTTTTAAATTGAAACTGAAGTAGCAAAATAAATAAGGATGCTACGTAAAGGTTAACCTCTTAACCTACAATTTTCCAGGTAGTTGCACAAATAACTAATTAGTGCTGCAACGTGAAGACAAATAAAGAAAATTGAAAAGTCAGACACGTTTGTTATTTAACGATCCCTGATTATGAAGACTATAATTAAAATTGAACTCCAAATTCGAGTAAAATTGAGTACAGCTGAGTGCGTCACGAGTGCGTCATGAGTCCACAAAGTAGTACAAGAGGTTAACGAGAATAATTTATATCAACGATCCAATTAATCCGGGACCATATAATGACCATATAATTCGATCCAAGACAAAAATGGCAGAAGTAGAAAGGGATTAGAAATTTGTGAAGGTTCAGAAAGATGGTTGGAGGTAAAAGCAAGATTGGTCCTCATTACCAGCACGCAGCTGCTTCGAGGCTAATAAGCCGTCACAGCTTCTGTGCAAACGCGTCCCGATGCAAATGTAGCTTCTTGGAGAGCTACTCTTCCCATCCCGACGAAACGGGGAAGAATGGGAATGGCGGAGGGAGAAGAGACGCCAGCTTCCCAGCGAAAAGGCTCAGGTAACACGGTGGGCCCACTTCGGAGGGACTTTTACGAGGGAGTCGGGATCGACGAGATCTTGCTGGTCGATCGAGCAAGCGTATCTTCGATCGATGTCCACATCGACGGGACACTCGATCCTCTCTCGCGGTATTGTTTCCTGGCCACGCGGTAAATTGGGATAAACGGCCAGGTGAAAGTATGTAAAGAAGATTCTCCACATTTCCATAATTAAGCAATATCGATTATTATTATCGATACCATAGGAATTAACCTTTGATTCGAAAGAATTTTTTGTTGGTACATTTCAAAGATATGTCATGTTCAAATCTGATATCATCACCAACAATGATATGCTTCATAAAATCCTTAAATAAGTTCTGTTAAAATCCTAAATGAGGTTTGTAACATCCCTCTGGATATCCTGGACACCTGGATAATTTCCTCCGCCATGATATACTTGGTAAACTTCTTAAATAAGTTTTGTAAAAATTCTAAACAAGTTTTGTAATATCCCTCTGAATACCCCAATTTTCTTCCACCACGATGTTTCGTAAAATCCCGAAATAAATTTTGCAAAAATCCCAAATAAGTTTTGTAAAAATCCTAAATAAGCTCAGTAATATCCCTCGGGACACCCTAATTTTCCACCGCGACGATCCACTTTTCCCGCAAGGCAATCTTCACCCACGCGCGCGTTGAATTGACGCGAGCTGATCGGAGCGGAATGGAGGCGTAGGAGGCGCGCGTTATCCCGAAAGTTTAGTGGCTGACGCGAGGCAGCACGAAACCGGTAGTAAAGTTATTCAAAGGGCAGGGGCGAGGCGGAGGGCAACGGGAGAAGAAAAGGAGCGAGAAAGAGGCAGAAGAAAGGCGGCCGGGTATCCGAGTACCCGAACCGATCTTCACAGATAAGGGCAGAAGGTGTAACTTACTAGGCCCCGTTGTATACCTCGATACATCCTGGCCTTTATATACTATGCCCGCGTTACATGCCCTTCTCTGTATCTCCTCGCTTCTGCTCCTCCGCCATACTCTTCTCCTTGTACGATTGTAAACCTTCTGGTGTGTTGGACGCGTATACGGCCGCGCACATTTGGATGCTGCGTTGGATTTTTGTAAATAGCAAGGTTGACGATTTTTGTTACTGGTAAATGGTTACGTTCTTGAATTTTGGAATTGGCAAGGTCACAATTGAAGCTTTCAAGGTTCCAATTTTGCCATTTCACAATATCTAGATTTCCACTTTCTATACTCTAATTCTTCAGGTCTCGAGATTACGAAACTTTTATGACATCTTCTAGATTGCTATGTCTATGATCTCTAAATCCGTAGGTTCACATCTCTGGATCCCCAAGTGCGAAGGGTCTCTAGTACGTATGTCAATTCTTATGTCTCCAAACTACACACGGCATATCTACAGTCCCCAAATTCCTAGAGACGTAAATTCCAAAATTCCTAAATTCGTAGGTCTCCAAGTTTCTAACTACCAAAATCTGCAGATTCGCATATTCATAAATCTCTGAAGTTCCCAAACACCTGTAACCCTGAATGATCGACGCAATCCGAGAATTTCAAGTGCTGGACAAATTCCCCAGATCTGGTGTCGAGTGTACGTGACGTGGAAACGCGGGGCAGGCTGAAACGTGGAAGTCGCAACTCCGATCGAGCTACGTATAAGAAGCTCCGAAATATGCTGCCACATGCCGGCCGGTTCCACGAACACAAAATAAAGACAATGGACGCGCGTCTTTGGCCCTCAGCGCTTTTAAGTCGCGGTTCGAACGTTCCCATCTCGGCAGCTCTCCAGATACCGAAATTCCCTAGATTCCTGCAGCAGCGGATCGGAAACTCCGCAAAATACAGAACGAGATGATCAATTTTGGGATAAGGGAATTTAGGAATTTATGGATTTAGAAATTTGGGGATTTGAGGACTGGGAAATTTAGGAATTTGGGAACAAAGAAAGTTAGGGTTGCAGGAACTTGGAAATCTAGTAATTTGGAGACAAAGAAATTTGGGGGTACAAGAACTTGAAAATCTAGGATTTTGGGGATTTGGAATTTGGGGATATAAGGATGTGGGGATCTAGGGTTGCAGATATAAGGAATAGGATGTCTTGGAATTTGGGGTCTAGGGATTTTGGTACCTGAGGATTCGTGGATCTGGGGACTCTGGGGTCTAGGAACTGAGAGATCTAGGGACTGGGGTGACTTGAAATTTGGGGTCTATAGATTTTGGTACCTGAAGATCAGTGGATCTAGGAACTGTGGGGTCTAGGATTTTGGGGATGGAGAAATTTAAGAATTGTGATATTTAGAAACATGTAAAATTGAAAATTTGAGAATTTAACAATTTGACAATTAGGAACTTTGAAACTTTGAAAATTCAAAATGTGAAGATACGAAAATGTATAAAATTGAAATTTGAAAATGAAGTCGAAGAACTTATAAATCTACGTGTTTAAAAGAAGCGTACATTAAGAGCGTGGAAGCAATCGTAAGAACACGGGTGAAGAACGTTTCGTGTTCTCGGTTTGCAGGGGCATATCTTCGAAGGAGCCAAAACAGCTCGTTCGAGATTTAACGCCTCAATTACGAATTCATCGCCGGGGGCAGTCAGCTTCGGCCAGTGATGGGATGAAGACGATTTCAACCGCCGCGCAACACGAACACTGCCGAATATATTGAACACCTTGCTACACAGTTTAAAGCCCTGGCCGTGTATCTCGTACATTTTGCGCTTCCTCCTGACAGCTCGAGCGCCGTAAAACATTCCAACGAAACAATAATAAACGGGGATATGGCTGTTGCCGCCCTCGACAACAACCTCGAGCTTTTTACGTCCGAAAGCATTGCAATAAAAATCCTTCGGGACAAGCTTTAGACTGATATTTAACTTTACGGTGGGTTCGTGATCTTCCATATTCCCTTCCAATTTAGGGATTTTGGGATTTTGCAAGTTTTCCATCTGCGGAGTTTGGGATTTTACAGAACTGGGGATTTGGAGAATTTGGGGGTTTTAAACTTTGGGATGTTAGGAGAATCGGGAATTTGAGAAATGGAGGTTTGGGGAATTTGGGAATTTGAGAAATGGGGATTTGGGGAAATTGGGATTTTTCGAATTGGGGGTCTACAAAATTTGGGATTTATAGAATTGGAGACCTAGAGAATTTGGAATTTTTACAACTGGGGACTTGGAGAATTGGAGAGTGTCGAACTTTGGGGCGTTGGAAGATTCGGGAATTTAAGACATAGGGACATGGGAATTTCCCACGCCCCAAATCCCTATATTCCCATATGCAAAAATCCCCAAATTCCAAGTTCCCCAAATACCTACCCCAATTTCCTAACGTCCCATCACCCTACAAGTCCAAATTCCCAACCCCCCACAATCCTATCACCAAAATTCGTAGATGTCCATCCTCATCTAGTAACGCATTCATTAGCCGAAGACTACTAAAAATCTCAAATAATCCCTAATAGGGATCGTGAACCCAAATGAATGTTGATTCGAGGGCGTTAAAATAGCGATTAGGAGCGTAGTCACGAGCGCGGCTTTATCCACCCTCGTCCTAAGACCTCCGTCGAGATTACGATCTGACGCGCTCTCACAATTTGCATGGGGTGTAGGTTTTCGGGATTAGAAACGCACACAGGATCGCGAACGAGCGTTTTTCGTGGGTCGAAAAACCGGCCACAGACCGGCAAAGCCGAACGGACGTACCTATACGCGTGTATACAGCTACGAATTCACGGTTCTGCTTAATACTGTTGCGCTAAGGCGATTTATCCCCAACGCCTCGATCGGCGCGAGCAAGAAAACAACAGGACGAACATGGACCCAGTCCTGGCTGGGTTACAAGATCGCCAGAGAGAGAGAGAAAGGAACGCGTTCTTCGTTATGTTCCAAATGGCTCTTCTGGGATCTAGGTGTGGCTTTCTTCGTGTTACAGCGTGAAACGTTTTTGCAACTCGGTATCGTACGATACCGATCGATTCGGGTGATTATTGAATCTTTTTGAATTACGTTGTTCGTTCCGCATTTTGGTCAGGGAAGATTGGGATGTGGTCATAAATGACTTTGTTAGATAGTTTGAGAAGTTTGTGAGGTATTGCGATGATGTGTTCATTTATACTGCCGAAATTGCAAGTGGAGGCATGTAGGTTGGAGGACAATGTGGGTCTACTTTGTATTAGATACATTTCAAAGTTATATGTACACATACAGTATTTATAGATCACTGTATACCTAAGTTGTAGTATACCTAGAGTCTAGATGTCTAGATCCAAGTATACATAGGTCTTAGTGTACCTCAGTCCCAGTATATCCAGATTCCAGTATATCTAGATCCTAGTATATCTAAGTCCCAGTATATCTACATCCCAGTATTCCTAAATCCCACTATACCTAGCTTCCAGTATACCTAGATCCCAGTACATCTAGATTGCAGTATCTCAAAATGACAACGTCCCAAAACCCTAAAATCTCAACATCCCAACATCCCAAAATTCCAACATCCCCAAAATCCCCACATCCCAAAATCCCATCATCCCAACATCCCAACATCCTTAGATCCCGCTATCTCCAGGTTCCAGAACCCCTAGATCCTAACATCCCGACATCCACACATTGCTCAAGATATAATATCGATAAATCCCAAGTACCACAAACACCTATATCTCCTTCACCTCTACGTCCCCAAATCCCTATGCCACCCTAATTCCTGTCCCCAAATTAACCCACTCCAAACTTTCAGACATACTTCCTAAGAGTGCAACTAGATAAGCTATGCAAATAATTAGCACAACTGCAAAGTGAGCACATGTTCAACCAACAGCGAGTGCGTATCTGCAATATGCATAGAGGGAAGAGTATAATCCAGAGGCAGGAAACGCGTAACGAGACAACGCGTCGCGGCAACCGGTAACGAAGGCGGGCATAGAAATTAATGGTCGCCGGATGATAGTTCACGAGCTGTTCCGTGTCCTTGACTCGAAGCACGTCAGAACGGCCGAGGCCCCAAGATTTTAATCTGGAATTTCTTCTGAAATTCAGCTCGGTAGCCGGCCACATCGGCTGAGTCAGAAACAGCGCACGGAATCGGAGAGAAGCTTCTTTTCCGAGAATCAACAACGGTCCGCCGATCCGCCACCTTTGGCTGCGGGCTAACCGAGCCACGGCCAAATTAAGTCGTTATTTCGGCAGATGCTCGGTCCGCGGAGATACACCGTGTGATCCACGACTAACCGATGCGGAGGGACGCGTGTAACGAGCGTCAACCTTGCCATCTGTTCCCCTAATTGTCCAGGATACCGATGAACGGGGTAGGTGGACTCCGGCAGGATCTTTTGCTTTATTTCGGTAATTACACGCAGGTGATCTCTCGGATCTTTCGAAAATCACGACAAGGGGATTGGTAATTCAGGAGATCTGAGAAACATGGAAACTTGAACATTTGTGGAACTTGAAACTCTTGAAGAACTTGAAAAACTTGAAAAACCTGAAGACGCCGGAGAACATGAAACATTTGTAGAACCTGAAACTCTTGAAAAACTTGACAAACTGGACAAACTGCAAAAACTTAACAAACTTAAAGAATTGAACAAACTTGACATACTTGACATACTTGACAAACTTGACATACTTGACGAACTTGACATACTTGACATACTTGACATACTTGACATACTTGACATACTTGACATACTTGACATACTTGACATACTTGACATACTTGACATACTTGACATACTTGACATACTTGACATACTTGACATACTTGACATACTTGACATACTTGACATACTTGACATACTTGACATACTTGACATACTTGACATACTTGACATAGTTGACATACTTGACGAACTTGACATACTTGACATACTTGACATACTTGACATACTTGACATACTTGACATACTTGACAAACCTGACAACCTTGAAAAAATTTATAAACTTAAAAAATTTTACAAATCTGAAAAACTTGGAAAATTTGAAACTCTTCCAAAACTTAAACTCGAAAACTTGGCAAGCTAATCAATATACATATTCCAGAATTTAAAAAGTAACAAGTTTGCAAAATAAAACTTGTTACAATAACTCTGCGATATAACACAATGTCAGCATACATGAAGTATATTAACCACTGCTATATAACACATGGTATCATTTCTTCGTAAAAAGAGTCTGAGCCATTACAGATCAATACCGCGGTTCTACGAAAGAAGCTAATTTCCGGGAATTATTCGAAAACTTGTCTTTGATGATCAATCATCGCATACATACAACTTCGATCGTAGTTCTTGTGGTTTTGTGTGATTCTACCTCTCTAATTTTAGTTCCGCTTTCTATTTTAACGGGAAATTGTATGTCCATGTCTTTTTATCTTGTTCGCTTCTTATTCTACTAATCTTGTATTTCTGTTTTAGGTGAGTATCCTGTCTCTATCATTTTTTTGAGGAAATGAGTATGAAGTGACTGTGGTGAGTACAGGCATTGCAATTATTAAAATAGTTGTACAATTTCTGATTTATTAGAAATACATTGAAAATGAGTATTATAGTCCCTAGTAATTTTCAGTAAGAAGGTTAAAAAATTCACAAAAATGTCATATTACTTAGAATAAATACTAACAATATGGTTAAATAATTGTTAAGACACGTTAAAAGCAATCTACAATGTAAAATATAAAATCTCCTAAATCTCGAAATTCTAACTGGCTATAGGAAAGTAAAGAAACTTTATCACCAAGAAACTAAATAATTTTTATTCTAAAATTGTCCATCGCATAAACAAACACATTACTATTAACTCGTCGTTCAAAATATAACCACAGTCCTTCGCTGCGTCTCTAAACGACATCAAATACAACTTGCTAAATCCTCGAGCCCCATTACACGAGGCGTAGTTAACAAAGCAATTGCCATTAATATTCCACAGCCATTCCCCCATAACAATTTACACATCACCGTACGAACTCCCTGCAAACAGAACAGTTTCTACTCGAACCGTCTACCAGTGAACCTGCACAATTTACAAACCATCGACGTCCTAAACTCTCCTGTTCGTCTTCATCCTGCAATCTACAAGGACTCTCGATGTACAGTCACCAGCAAATCTGGTTTCTCTAGGGGAAATGTGAAAACCAGTAGAAAGTACACCCTCAAAAAAGTCTCACTCTGTGACTTTCATGGATTTTTGGGTATGAATTTGGAGAATTTAGGGAATTCGGGGAATTTGGGATTATGGAATTTAGGGACTTTAGAATTATGGTAATGTAAGGATTTGGGGACTTTTGGGGATCTAGAAATTTGGGGAATTTGGGATTTTGGTAATATAGGAATTTGGGGAATTTGGGATTTTGATAATTTAGAATTTGGGGAATTTGGGGTTTTGGTAATTTAGAATTTGAGGAATTTGGAATTTTGATAATTTAGGATTTGGGGACTTTGGGATTTTAGTAATTTAGAATTTGGGGAATCTGGGATTTTGGTATTTTAGAATTTGGGGAATTTGGGATTTTGGTAATTTAGAATTTGAGGACTTTGAATTATGGTAATATAAGGATTTGGGGACTTTTGAATTAAGATACTATAGGGGTTCAAGGCTCTAGAAATTTGGGGACTTTGGAATTTGGGAACTTTAGGATTTGGGGATTTTGCGATTTAGGGTTCTAGTCATTTGTTAACTTTGGGATTTGGGGATTTGAGGCTTCTGGGACTTAGAGATATGGTAATATAGGGATTTGAAAGACACTGAAATCTAGAGTATAAGAATTTAGGGATCCTGGGATTTAGGAAGTTTGAAATTTGTGAATCTACTGGTTTAAAACTTAGGAATGTGTAAATCTATCTATTTGGAGAGTTTGAGACTCCGGAATCTAGGAACATGGAAGTGTAGATACGTCAGAATCTAGAAATTTGTATTAAAATTATGGAAACCCGGGAATTTAGGTATTTAGATATTTAGAAATCCAGCAATTTGTAAACTTGAGAATTTACATATTTAAAAATTTACAAATTCGTATATTTGACAACTTCAACATATTAAAAAATCTAAAAATTTGAATATACTGAAAAGTATATTTATAAATTTGAGAATGTATATATTACAGAGTAGTATTTAAAAATCGAGAAAAATGGTGTTGTAAAAAATTAGAAAATTCGAGTGTATGAAAATTTGCGAATTAAACAGTCTCCATGTATACGCATACATATCATTATCGAAACTATCGATTGTATCGGAGTGTACGTCGGTGATCCAGAAGTCCCGTGGTTTCTCCTCGCGCGTAATCGCCGCGGCGCACGCATCCCGACGATAATCCTTTATCGCTAAAGAGCCGGAGAATCGTAGGCAGATACGAATGCGATTTTCAGAACCTGTTATGGTCGTTCCGGGGCCCTCCAAGGTGGTCTACAATTGCAGTAATAACTCAATTATCCTCTCTGGGGCTTCGTACCCGCCTATCTGCCTCTTTTACTCTCAAATCTCTCACTCGACCCCTTCGACTTTCGCCCCTCAGCCCTCTCTCTCTCGCGGTATATCGTCCTCGTTCCTCCGGCGAGACTCTTCTGTTCACCCTCTCGTTCTTTGGTCTGCGGTTTCTTCCTGCTTTTATCTCGATCCCCTGCCAGCCAGCCCCACTAGCCCTTCGTAATAATCCCTTCGATCCCATCACGATCTTTCCGTCCACATATTATTAAGGGCTGCCCTTAAGAGGCGGCAGGACCAGAAATCCGTTGCCCGTGGATTCGTATCAAAATCGTACAATTAGTTCGAACGATTGCTCGCCAATGACTTCTTTCTCTCTTTTTCTCTTTTCTCGTCATTTTTACCGCGCATTCGATTTACGGTTTTTTAATTGAACATCCAGCAGAAATTTCGGAATTCCTCGAATTGGAGGTTTGGAAATGATTGTTCAGCATATTCGTAAATTTTTGAACGTGGTAGACTCTTGATCCACTGCCACCTTTGTAGTTAAGATTGGAAAGAGTCATGAAGTGATTGATTACTGAATATAGTATTTGTGGATTTTGAGTAAACTTGCATTAACCTTTGCAAGAATTAGGATTAGGAGTAGTTGGAAGATGTTCAACAATGTTTAACATTGAAAATATTTATAAACTTGTTATATTGCCATCTATGTACTACTTAAGATTATGAACAGTGAAACAATCAGTTGTCGAATTTTAAAAGTATTTTACTATAAAGCTATACAATATAACCTACAAATATATAGTATAATAAATAATATAATAAATTTTAACCTATATACAAAAACAATCATGTAATTATAACAATTATAACAAAAATTGTGTCAAGAATTCATCCAACATACATAATTTTACCAGCATACAAATAAAAAGAACGAGCATGTAGTCACCCAACACGATACGAAATTCCCTAGATTTGAAGATGCAGCATAAAATCCGACACGAATCAGAACAAGTCCGAGGTGCACGCACAAAGCAACAGTTGTATCATCACGATCGCATCTCTCGTGGTATAAACATCGTCATCCCCGGAGCAAGTTGAACCCGAACGTTTCAACATTCCAACGGCTAAGTAGCGAAAGCAGAGCCATCAAGTCCGCGATCCGTTCTAAAGTACCAGGCTAATCGCGAATATCTCAAGCTCAGCCCGCTCCCCATAAATCACCGGGTCCCCGCGTCAACCCCCTGATCCACCATTCTACGGATTCGCGTACACTCGCCCGCAAATCTGCCTTCTTCTGGGAACCTATTTAATTATTTTGCATTTTTGTGGGCTTCCTCGAATTATTTTGCATTACTGGGATTCTTCGAATTCACGCATTTGGAGCTTTTCATAGACAGAAATTTGGTGATCTAAGTTGGGACTTGACGATTTGGATGTTTGGGGTTTGCGAATTTAAGGATTTGCAAGGCTATGTATGGGTTTAGGAATTTTGGAATGGGGATTGGAGAGTGTAGGAATTTGGAGATGTGGGGATTTTGGGATATGGGGATTTGTAAGAGTGAGAATTTGCAAATTTATGGATTTGCAAGGTTATATATTTATGGATTTAGGAATTTTGAGATGGGGGTTGGTGACGTAGGGATTTGAAAATGGGGGGATTTGCATGTGAGGGGATTTGGAAGAGTGAGAATTGGTAAATTTATGGGTTTGCAAGGTTAAAGATTTATGGGTTTAGAAATTTTGAGATGGGGGTTGGTGACATAGGGATTTGAAAATGTGGGGATTTGGAGGTGAGGGGATTTTGGGATATGGAGATTTGTAAGAGTGAGAATTTGCAAATTTATGGGTTCGCAAGGTTAAAGATTTATGGGTTTAGAAATTTTGAGATGGGGGTTGGCGACATAGGAATTTGAAAATGTGGGGATTTGGAGGTGAGGGGATTTTTGGATGTGGGGATTTGGAAGAATGGGAATTTGCAAATTTATGGATTTGCAAGGTTAAAGATTTATGGGTTTAGAAATTTTGAGATGGGGGTTGGGGACGTAGGAATTTGAAAATGTGGGGATTTGAAAGAGTGAGAATTTGCAAATTTATGGGTTTAGAAGGTTAACCCCTTGCACTATGACCTATTTGTCAGGTGCGTCAATCAGAATTAACTAAACACAGCTACAATATTAAAACAGACAAAGAATGTTGAAATGTTATGACAACATGGTATTATGCAATCGTTGACTATGCAAATTATAATTGGACTTGAACTCCAAATTGAAGCATATTCAAAATTCGAGTAAAATTGATCCGAACTGAAGTACCAGTGCGTCACGAGTCAGACTCGTCAAAATAGTGCAAGGGGTTAAATATGGATTTAGGAATTTTAGAACGAGGATTTGGGAATGTGGAGATGTGAACATGTGAGGATTGGAAAATTCAGGAATTTGTAAATTTATAAATTCAAAAGCTCGATAACCTGAAAATTTCATAATACACATATTCGATGACATAACCTAAAAATTCCTGAATGCGAGACCAAAAAATTTCGAAACTCAAACACATAATTAGAGAATAACAAGAAAACGTAATAATGTCAAACTTCCTCGGTAAGAAGAATGCAAATTTCCAAACTCGAACACGCGGTAATTACAAAATAGAAAACAATCTCGAAAGATGAAACTTTCTAAGAATCCAGCATTGCACCCGAGTGTACGACCGGATATAAAGGCTGCTCCGAAAACGCATTCCGAAAGAGATCGAGAAGGAAGACACGGTGGAAAACATGAAAGGACACAGAGGAAAGAAATCGACGAATAAACGGTAGAGGAGAGAGAGAGCGTTGTAAGAGAGAGAGAGAGAGGGTGGTACATACGAACGCAGCGTGCCGGAGGCAGCCACGGTCCAGTCCAGAAGGGTTAAGCCAAAGCCCCATCGATCATGGGATCCGGCCAGTCCACGATCCCATGACTCTGGCCATAAAGCCCTGTAAGATCCCGCGCCGCGAGAGAAAGAACGCGAGAGCGCAAAGAGGACGAGGATCGCGAAAAGAAGGAGGACGACGGTGTATACCAGGAGAAGGCGAACGAGAAGGAGCCGCAGACCCCATAACCGTGAACTCTGCACGCCGTGGCTTTATGGCGGTACGGCGACGTGGAATTACCCCCGTCGTAAGCAGGTATATACTTAAATCTCGCGCTCATGCACGTAAGTCGCGCACGAAATTGTACACGACCGATCGAGATTGTGGAAAAGCCACTCGAGCGTACGGCATGGTGGTTCACCGTTCGGGTGTGGCGTGATTTACCATTGGGAACGGTCAACGGGGGGATATGGGGCTTTTATGCCGGACCGCGCTTTTTCATGGGTTCGCGTGCAACCACTTTGAGACAGATACCTCTTGACTTCGCGGAGAAATATTGAGTTGCCGTCGCCGGGGCAATTTGCTTGTTTATGGGGAATCGCGATGTGTCCCCGTGGCTCGTTTCGCGGGAAGCCTGCTCGTACAGGGACGGATGTAAACGGGGCCCTTGGAAAATTTCATTCTTAGTAAATTCAGTCAGTTATCATTTATTTTTATTATTATTTATTATTGAATTATTATTTATTGTTCATTCAATTATAATATATTATTGAATCATTAATTAGTCGTTCAATTATTATTTGTTATTGAATCACTATCAATTATTCGTTCAGTTATTATTTATTATTGCATCATTATTTAGTCGTTCAATTTTTATGAATTATTATTGAATTTAATAGTGTATTCATTACAATAAATAAGTCAGGAATGTTAAAGACAGGATTTACTGAAGGATTAAATCGTCAAGGAACATTACAGTTAGTGGATTTTAAAAAAATTATATAATCCTGTTTGTACAAGAAATTTATTTTTTTTGGGGGGGCTATACTAGGAATTATGTAATTTTTATTTTTTTTATTATTTCTTTCGATTTCGTGGGACTTTGGCACCTTGGACGTGTGTTTGGTTGCTTTTTGATGAGATTAATTAGATGTTCGTGAGTGTTAGTGTATGGGGAATATTAAGGAGATGAAGACTGTGAGAAATCTGGGAGTATGGAAAATGTAGGAAATATGAAGAGAATAGAATGTGTGGAAAATGTGGGGAACGTGGGAAGCACGTGAAATATGAGAACCATAGGGAATATGGACAATTAGGAATGTGTACACAGAATATAGTGAAATAGGTAAACATAGGACAATATAGAAACATGTACAAAAATATAGAATTGAAACAAATAAAAAAATGGAGAATTTTAGAGGGTCTAGTGAAATATTGTGAAATATAGTGAAATATTGAAATATTGAAATATAGTGAAATATAATGGAATAAAATGGAATATAGTGAAATATAGTAAAATGTAGTAAAACATAGTAAAGATAGTAAAATTTTGTGAGATATAGTGAAATATAGTGAAATATATTGAAATGTACTGAAATGTACAAAAATACATAATAAAATACAAAAACATAAAAATATATTAAAATATAAATAAAAAAGTAGTCTCTCAAGTGTACAAATCATGATTACCATATCTTAAACAATTAAATCAATTAAGACTGCAGAATAAAATATAATCAGATCGTTATCTTTTACCATACTAACTTCAGTACGCATAAGAGTGAAAAATCAAGATAAGTTGATTAAATAAAAAGAATTTCCTTTTAAGGAAACCCATAAGCTTTTGATATTTCCGTTCTCGCCGCAAATATTTCAGAATTTCCTTCGCCAGCGGTGAATCCTTAATTGGTTTATTCAAGCAACAAAGAAATGCAACAAGAAAAACATTGTTGTGTTAACACTAATTTTCTAAAGATATTTCTTTTATACCGCGTTCCGCTCGTTACGCTTCAATCTTCTCAACGAGTAATGACCTTAATGAATTACGTCTTAATTACTTGCAAACGAACACTCTGATACTCAAACTTCGATACGCGTACCTGTGATCCTGTTTGCAAAAATATGAATTTCAGTTTTAATGGGTTCGAAAATGAAGCAGCAGAATTTCGTAATTACCGGCTTCGTTGTTTCTCGGAAATTGCCTGGGTATCGTTTAATTACACGATTAATTATAAAATAAAATATTGACAAATTTCGTTCGACATCGTTCACCTGTCGATTAATGTTTTGCTCGTTTACATTTAAATTGCGGCACGTTTCTTTCGATGCTTCGTTTATTGCCACGAAGGTGTTATAATAATTAATGAAACTGCCCGATTTCTTAATTCACCTGTAATTTTATGGTCACTCGTTAATTTGGGTGAAAAATGTATATCTTTCTTGTACTAAAAAATATACATTATATGACCAGAATATATACATCTGCAATGTGGTAAAAAATAAATAACCTAAAAATGTACACACACCGAAAATCGTACATATTTACCGGAGAAATCGTTCTCCCAACCAGAAAATCAGCAATAAAACAAGCATACAAAAAACTATCGTCATAGTCATTAAAAAGAAACGAGCATAATAAATTTTCCGAAGTTGCAACATCGGCGGCAAGAACGTAACGTGACCGCAATAAAATAACAATTAAACGCGATCGCGGTACGATCTCGGATCGATAATTCTTTGAGTGGCCGCCAAACGTTTTATCGGCCGTTATCGGTCGGAGCGTAGATGCTCGCGATTTTCAGCGACTCGCGGCGAGTTAATTGAACATCGTCCACGAAGGTCGGAGGCGAGAAAGGTGTGACACGGTGATTTTTCCGCGTCGGTTTTAATCACGATGCACGACCAGCCACGATAACACCGATGCAAATTTAACGACGCCCCATTAAGGGAGACATCACCTTGAGGCGCCTTAATGACAGTCCTTAAATCCGAAAGGATCAGCGAACCGTTTCGCCTTATCTGAGCGCTGGGGACGAGAACGTTTAAAACGATCGTCCTCAGGACGATAACATCGAATCCTGATTCCTCGTGTTAATCACCGATCCTCTGGATCCTGCGATTCCTTCGTTTTTTGAGCTTCGGTGCTTTCGGGACTGTGCATGGTATTTTTGGGGAAAAGGAACGAAGTAATGTTAGATAATTTAGGTAATGGTAGGGGGTATTGAAATTTGGGATATTTAAATATTTGGGTAAAACAAGCATGTACTCCATTTTTTTAGAGTTAATATATGGAGAACTGTATGTGTAATAAACGACAGTTGTGTTATTACATATCATTACTAGGACATTTTTAAGTTGAATGAGGAAGATAAATAAGCTAACTCAAGTCCACAAGACACCTAGTATCTTCAATAAATGTGATCTGAATTTATGTGAACCTATCTGAACCTAATATCATCTGAAGCAACTAATGAATAGTTCAAATCAATGCTAATTTTATTGCCTTATCTACTTACCAGTCACGTATTCTAAATTCCATCAAAACGAAGAGATAGCTTAATGTACCAAAATTGAAAGGATTAATCACAAGATACCAGAAACATTACCCTAAAGTATCCACCTGTGAGTTCATCACATACTCACTGAACAAATCCTTCCGTTGACGTTCATAGTTCATTGATTCCAATTACCCTGTTGTCCTAATTCATCAAATTGTTTCTATAGCAGAAATGTTTCCATAATCGACAGGATGTTGCATACTATCTACCTAATGATGCAACTGTCAACTTAGTAGACATGTCCTTCAAAACACACCAAATCAAAGAGCTACCTTAATATGTCGAAATAGGAAGGACTCATCACAACATACCAAAAACTTCATTACTGTAACACATCTTCTAAATTTATCAAGCAGTGAACAAATCCTACTGATGATGTTCACAGTCAACTCACTCCATCGACCAACATCTTCAAATCGACAGGAAACGTTTCCATAATCGACAGGATGTTGCATATTATGGACCAAATGATGCAACTGTTAACTTAGTAAACATGTTCTTCAAAGCACACCAAATCAAAGAGCTACCTTAATATGTCGAAATAGGAAGGACTCATCACAAGATACCAAAAACTTCATTACTGTAACACATCCTCTAAATTTATCAAGCAGTGAATAAATCCTACTGATGATGTTCACAGTCAACTCACTCCATCGTCCAAAATCTTCAAATCGACAGGATGTTGCATATTATGGACCTAATGATGCAACTGTCAACTTACCAGACATGTCCTTCAAAGCACACCAAATCAAAGAGGTAGCTTGATATGTAAAAATTGGAAGGATTAATCAGAAGATACCAAAACATTGCCCTAATCATCCTCTGAGTGCAACATACGCTAACTGAACAAACCCTCTTCAAAGCACACCAAATCAAAGAGCAGCCTTAACACGTTGAAGAAAGAATTAATCAGAACATACCAAAACATTGCCCTAATCATCCTCTGAGTGTATCATACTCTAACTGAACAAACCCTCTTCAAAGCACATCGAATTAAAGATCTACCTTAGCATGAGGAAGAAGGAATTAATCAGAAGATACCAAAACATTGCCCTAATCATCCTCTGAGTGTATCATACGCTAACTGAACAAACCCTCTTCAAAGCACACCAAATCAAAGAGCAGCCTTAACACGTTGAAGAAAGAATTAATCAGAAGATACCAAAACATTGCCCTAATCATCCTCTGAGTGTATCATACGCTAACTGAACAAACCCTCTTCCAAGCACATCAAATCAAAAATCTACCTTAGCATGTGGAAGAAGGAATTAATCAGAAGATACCAAAACATTGCCCTAATCATCCTCTGAGTGCAACATACGCTAACTGAACAAACCCTCTTCAAAGCACACCAAATCAAAGAGCAGCCTTAACACGTTGAAGAAAGAATTAATCAGAACATACCAAAACATTGCCCTAATCATCCTCTGAGTGTATCATACTCTAACTGAACAAACCCTCTTCAAAGCACATCGAATTAAAGATCTACCTTAGCATGAGGAAGAAGGAATTAATCAGAAGATACCAAAACATTGCCCTAATCATCCTCTGAGTGCATCATACGCTAACTGAACAAGTCCATACGATGTTCATTCGAAAGAAATGAACAGAAAACGTTACAATAATGAAAGAACGTTGCATGTAACCCTATAATAAATAGTAAGTTTGTCGACGAGCATTGCAGCATGCGGCCACCCTCTCCAATCAGGCATCGGACACGATCGTGTCGGAGGTAGTCGTCCAACCTACCTAACTCTTCCTTCCTTCCTCAGCTCGATTCCTGTGCCCGTTCGCCCTCGGCCTGCTCCTTCCCTTGCCAAAGCAATCTTCCATCCCCGGAGTAAGACATTGAGGCACCTGCTAGAGTCCAGCTCAATCAGCGAGTATAGCGTGGCAGAGAAGAGGCTGAAGGAGGTAGTGGGAGAGCTTGCACGGTATACTCAGGGAACTGTATCCGGACGGGGCAGGGGCCCTCGACCGACTGGGTGGTCCTACCGCTTCAGTTGTGTTCCGACGCGCTTCAAGCCAACACTACGAACACTATTTCGATCCGACCGGTGTCGTTGTCCAGCTCACGGCACTCCGATCGAATAGTCCTACCGGTTCCACGCACCTTTACACGCTTTTCGCGCTTCGATCGGCTTGCGAGTAAACACTCGCATTTCGTGCTAATTCCTCGAGTGTTTCGAAGGTAACCTTTGTGCACGTTGCGAGCTGCCACTCGTGTTCGCAAGGAGCGCATAGGTAGCTCGTATACCGCTGTCGAGACACAGTTTTCTATCGTTTTCAACGTTTTTCGGTTTTGTAGTTTTTCATTATGCAAGTTCGTTTAGATATAGTATGGCTCTGAGCCACGTTTCGATGACACAGGCTTCATTGGCACGCGTGGAGGTGGAGTGCGTTTAGATGGGATTCGAATTTTGACACGTGTCAGGAGTGCACAGTGTTTCTTGAGATTTCGGTGTAGGGGGCTATTTTATCGTGTGTCAACGCTCAGTGCCTCATAAACGTTGGGGATGTTGACTCAAATGTTCACGCGAAATTGAATATGTTTTATAACCTTGTATAGGCATTTTGCATTTTGACGTGTCAGAAGTGTGCAGTGTCCTAAGATTGTACAGGAGGTTTCAAATTTTACCATGTGCCTCTAACACTCCATGTGAGGATGCGTTACATATTGCTATGCGAAATTGTACATACCGAAATTGAGTATATACATTTTCAGAGCACCTCGTATAGGGAGTTTGCATTTTGACACGTGTCAGAAAAAAGTGTGTTCCTACGATTTCTGTACAGGATGTTTCAAATTGTACCACGTGTTCAGTGACAAGTTCCTAAACATCGCATATGGAGTACTCTGAATGACACGATGAAATTTTATGAATAGCATTTCTTAACTATTTACTATAACAATTTTGAATACCCGTCGAAATTGAGTGTACGTTTTTTAAGTATCCCGTATAAAAATTTTGAATTTTAGCGCTCTTCGAAGTCGAATATTTCCCAAACTGCGAACCTCCACACGTGCCAAAACCTGACATTGCCATAAACTCCCTATATTAAAATTTCGAATTTTCATAAATGTAGAAGAAAACCGTAACGCAAGCTTGTCTATCCACATCGAAATCGAATCTGCAACTAACGTGCCTAACACTCTAACCAAGTCCATTCCACAGTGTCCTGTGTCGAAGCCTGCCAATCACGAAGACGTATTCCCTCGAACCAGACGTGAAGTGTCCCCATCGAGAACCCTAACATCTGAAAAGTGAAGTGAACTATTATATCATGCTCGTCCAGAACAGACTAATTACAGAAGAGTACACGGGAAGATAAATGTTCTCGAATGAAGTTTTCACAGGAAGATATTTACCTGTACAGAGTTCAGTTTGATGTCGAGGAGCGAAGTGAAACGATTCGATCGGTAGGTGCGAAGGAAGGAGGAAGGTATAAGGGACGATAACGACAAGGTGGCACGGGGCTGTAATCAAATGCAGGTTTATTTAGAACGGACGCTTTGATAAAGTGGTTAGTGCGAAAGCGTGGATCGAGCCAATCATACCTGATTGCCTGGACGTGAGTTGTGCGAGCCGAAAGAAAGATAGAGCGAGAGAGAGACGGACTGTAGAAAAGACGGGAACGAGAGTCGAAGGAATACATCGAGAGCTGGTACGAGATGAAGACGTCTGGTGCTGATGTTGCAGCCACGTGATTTGTAGATCGCGTCTCGATTTCTCTATTCGATAAACTCTGTTTTGATCAGCGATCGCGCCGATACGTTCCCTACTGCCTGTTAAGGACTGCTGCTGCCGTTTGTACGTGCATGGAGTTGAAAACACGGGGACTGCCCTTTTAGCGGGGATACAGGGTGAGTTTCGGTCGAAAACGACTATCGTTCTTGATTGTAATCGTTTATGACACTTGATTACTGTTATTGCGTTCACGTGTGCAATTTATGGGGTACGTAACCTCGAAAGGGGGTGAGACACGTACATAACCTCAAATGTGAATTCGAAGGTACATATATCTACAAATATGACATAAAGGGTACATATACCTCTAACTATGACATGAAGGGTACATGTACATATAAATATAATATAGAGGGTACATACATCCCTAAATATGACAAAGGCAGCATATGTCTATAAATATGAAACTTCAAGTGCATGTATCTCAAAATGTGAAACCAAAGGTACATATACCTCACAATTGCACAACCTCAGGTACATGAACTTCGCAATTTGAAGCATCAAGTCCATATACCTCAAAATATGAAACCAGAGGGATATGTACATAACAATCTGAAGCCTCATATACATTATACCTCATGATTTGAAACCTCAGCTACATGAACCCCACAAGCTATATCAGAGGTAGATACCTCACATAACCTCAAAATGTGAACTCTCAAATATATAATCTGAAATTTTAGTTTTATCTATGTTACAGTGTAGTAAATGTACAGGTTCGTAGAAGAAAAGATATATTATCAAAAATGTGAGATTTTAAGATGAACAGATGTTGATGAGAATTCGAGCACTTCACAGTTCCATAGCCGAGAGTGTCTTTTCTCATTAAGTTGATAAGATCTTTCTCAATTAGCAGTTATTGACTTTGAGTCTAAAAGCGACATTTACATCTTGTTACCCGTAATGCGTGTCTTTTATTAGCAATGCAAATTGATATTTCAATCGAAATTTTAGTAATGTGTCATTTGCATGATATTTGTGGTTACTTTGCTCGAGACGGATGTACTATGTCCATTGAATTAATGTATGCATAAAGATCCTTTTGAATATGTTTTAATGGAAATCAAGTAATGTGAAACGCTTTTCTAGTTTCTTTAAAAGGAATGAAACTTTAGACTTTCGAAATTGGAGCGATTCACTCATCAAATGCCTTCAAACGCCTTCAAACATTCGTTCACAGGCATTTTAATTGAGAAAAATGATGTTTTAATTCGAGTCTTTATTCTCCAGTTTTTTGAGAATAGAGGACAGTTATAAAGTAAACAATTGAGATAAACTATTCATCAAGCACTTTCAAACGTCTTCAAACATATTCATACACTGTCACGAATCAATAGTATCGACTTTAAAACACTTTCAGTGCAGACTGAAGTCTTTAATCCAAGAAATCTCTTCGATTTTATGTCTTCAACTTCAATGAAACTTTAAACCTCTACAATTTGAACGACTCTCTTATCAAACATCTTCAAACACTCGCCTACTGTCGTAAAACTAAAGATATCGACTCTCAGATTCGAAGAACCTCTTCATTTTCAAGTTTTCCCGAAATAAATGAAACTTTAAACCCCCAAAATTCAAACGACCCACATTCCAAACATCTTCAAACAGTCGCCCACCATGGTCAACTATCTACATCTACTTTTCAAATCATTTTAGAACAGACTGAGATCTTCATCCAAGTCTTCGTTTTCAGAAATAGTAATTAAGATCAAAATTAAATAGGGAGTTCAAACATTCACCTACTTTCGTCAATCACCAACCTGAAGGTTCCAAATCAAGAAATCTCTTAATTTTTGAATTTTTCTCAAAGAAATAAAGTTCTAAATCTTCAGAACTCAAACGGCCCACTTCTCAAACATCTTCCATTCACCTACTTTCTCAAACCACCAATCTCAAGGTACCAAATTAACCTCTCAATTTCTCGATTCTCCCAAAAAATTCAAAGTGTCCCAAAAATACAAATGAACTTCTCAAACATCTTCAAACATCTACCTACCAAATCAAGCAACATCGAAATTTCTCAATTCTCCCAAAGGAAACAAAGCTCCTTGAAAATCCGAATGATCATCTAAAATATCTTCAAACGTCGTAACTCAACGATATCGACTGTCAAACCCTTTCACGAGCAACCGAGACTTTCATCCTCGCAGCAGATTCCACTGAAAGATACAGAAGACGTTGGGTTACGTGGAACCATTTTCTTCACGGAATTTCCCGGACGCGTTCTTCGTGCTCGTCGGTCACGAGGAAGCCTCTTCGTTTTCTGACCAGGTTCTCGGGGCCCAGGTATGCGCCCGGACCGTGGTCCCCATTCATCGTTTTTTCTTATTCTTTCGAACTGGTAGTTTCACCGGGGGACCCGGGTCGGCTCTGGCCACGAGACGCCTAATTCCTGATTCCTATTCTCGCCAGTTTCCACGTTGCTCCGGCCAAGTCCCAAAAGGGACGTAGCTTTCTCGAATTCGAGCCGAACCGCTTGCGGAGAATATCTCTATTATTGTCATGGAGATCAGCGAAGGCCGGCGAGAATGGGCCGTGACGAATTTCACGAAGGAAAGCGTCGTTTTTCGGACCAAAGGCGGACCCGAAAGAGAAATTATACGAGGTGATCTGCATTTCCGTAAAACGAGACACAGGCTCTCCTTTATCGAAAAAACCAGGGAAATAATGGACGAACGAACCGTGACTTTGCCGTTGAAGCTTGATGTACAGGTTCAGGGAAGTACGTAGGGCTTGTGGGTCCCGGGGCCAGGTCCCATTAACATGAAGGTTAGAACATCAAGTTTTTCGGATCCGAAAATTTAACCGAAAGTGTGAATGTACACGAAGAAGTGTGGAGTCAAGAGAAACTTCTAGTTTCCCTAGGCAAAATATGTAGACGGATGTAAAGGACTTCCACTCGTTTCTAGGGATTTTTGGGGAGTTAAAATTTTGATGATGGGTTGTGAATTTGGGGATGGGAATTTGACGATCTTGAGATCTGGGAATATTCTGAAATGGGAGTCTATTTTGGGACCTTGGAACTTGAGGATGTTGAAATTTGGGGATATAAGTTGGGAATCTAGGGATTTGGAAAATAGGAATTTGGAGATGTAAGAATTTGTGTATCTGAGAACCTGGGGATATAAGAATTTGGGTAGCTAGGAAATTGGAAATATAAAGAATTGGGAACCCAGGGAATTAGTCTAGGGATTTAGGAATCTAGGGATGTAGGACGCTAAGAATTTGCATATTTGGACATGTGAAAATCGTACAACCAAGATATCTACAACCATAAAAATTTCCAAAGTAATAAATGTTTATGTTCACACATGTATGCAGAACAGTTTGTACGAAGATTTATGAATAATTCGACGTCGAAGGTTGTAGAGTCCAGGACAAGTGCGCATACACGTCGTTTGCACGATGTCAGCAATGCAATTCAGGTCGAAACAGTTTTATTGTTTAATTAGATAAAGTTAGCAACATATAATCGACAAAGCACTTGAAGTATCCGTATCTACCGCGCAGATCGTAAAATACCATGTTGACAGAAACGATTACACAGCCCCGAGGACTCCCATCATCCTTGCATCACGATGATCGACATTATCCAATCATATGCTCGAAACAAGTTACAAGTTTCGTGCAGTCGCTCGTGCTCGCATGCGTGCTCTCTGCACCTGAACATGAATTTACACTGGACTATAATCCTTGCCGTTTAACGTAATCCTGTGAACACATTCGTTAACGACTATTTCATTCATTCGCTAATTACTTGATTGGATTATAGTGATGCGAGATAACTCACGTGAGAACCGTGTGCAGATTGGATCTAACTTAGACCTAATGCAGACTTAATGGAGACGTAAGATCTTTCGATCGATTCGTAATCTAGATGCGAAAGGAAGCTTAATGTAAGCTGGACCGGGATTAGGTATTAATAGCAATTTTAGATTTAATCAGATTTAGAGCAGACGTGTAACTTGTGTTCAGAGACATGGTTGATACTTAAATCAAATGTAATTTAGATCTAATCTGAACGTAGTGCAGATGCAGTTACTTTAGTTAGATACAATTCAGATTTAACTTAGACCTAATCTGAACCCAATGCAAATGCAATACAGACTTGAATTAGTTGCAATTTAGATCTAACTTGGACCTAATCTGAATCAAGTCCAGATGCAACACATACTTGAGTTAGATGCAATTTAGATCTAACTTAGACGTAATATGGACATAATCCAGATCTAATCCAAATCCACTCGCAGTGCAGACCGAAATCAGATTTGATCCACACTTAACATAGATTTAACCTAAACCAAACGCAATGCAGACCTAAATCACATATGACTATACTTAATTCAGACCTAACTGAGGATTTAAATCCACTCCAGACACGATACATATCTAAATCCGATCTGATCTAAACTTAATTTAGATTTAGACCCTAAGCTGGAGCCAAATGAGACCCAACTCAGACCTCGCGCTTAATGCAGGTTGAGACTTAATCCAGATTCACCTCAAACTTAGCCAACTTTAATTCAGTCCCTGTCACAAACGTGCACAGATTCAATGTATCTATAAATTAGAAACTTGTAAACAACTATAATAATATTACGAATATTTAGTAAGCTAATTGTTGCAAAAATCAGAGTAGATAACAATGAAAATAAAATGGCGTGCAAAAGGTTGTGGAAGTCGAAAAGTGTCAGTAAGTCAGATACGGAGGTAACGATAATCGGCGAGACTGATTTTCCCCCGGGCGCCATTTTCTTTAGCGAATGCCGTGTGAGGCACGCATTGCGTGCAAGGGAAGCGAAGAAAGTGGCGTCGCGACGATTAACATGTGGCAACAGGTAACTCGTTGGTACATGCTCTCGAATACGTTCGAGAGATCGATCACCGTACGCGAGCTCGTTCCTTTTTGGTTTATTTTTAGCCGGATCAACGGGGCCCGGTTGAAACCGGAATGATATCGAGGCTCACCCGGTCCCGATCAGGAAATTAATGAGTTTTTATTTGGATACAGGTTATTCAGTCTCGGTCCACCGTATTACCGATGCAAATAGGATGTAATTTCATTAAAGGGACGTTACTTCGAATTACTTACGATCTCTCCGTCTCTCTCGTTACGTATTACCGGAGCCGTTAATACAGTTATTGGCCGATTTTGCTGGCCGCCACGTCCCGAATTACAATGTTGGCCGCGAGATTGATGCCGTGGATACGCGCTGAGAGGAACACAGCCTCCTTTCTTTTAGGCCTCTTTGCCGTTATTAGCCCTCGGTTATTAAGTCATCGATTTTATCGCTCGGCCAACACAGGATTCTAGATCGTTCTTTGCAGAAGGAACCACGATGAACGACGTTTGCATAAACGCGATAGCGAATGAATATATGTATGAATTTGAAGATCGATTCCTTAGGGGGGGGAGACGTAATTATCGTGCCCCGATAATTGTTCCGGTTTCTGCTTTGTTAATTAACGCACCGCTCGAATTATTTCTCGTTTTAATAACGAAGTGGAAACTGATAACGGTAATTAGCTTCGGGAATATCTGCCTTGGTAATTCGCAGTTCGACCTGGTACATGTAGTTATCGAAGTAATTTATTTTATGATTGAGCTCGATATATCGAATGGGGTACATGGCCGCCATCTTTTTTTTAATATCTTAAAATATCCTACGTGTTCGATACTGTCACTCTTGCTACTTCAATTTATCTTTATGGGATGCGGATGAATTGTAACAAAAAATTAATCAATGTATCGTCAATAGAATGCAAATTCATATTATTCTTTCGAACTGCAAATATTTAGAACTTAAGATTCACATTTGATTGGGTAAAGTATATGATTGATAGGTTAGGTTTTATCAGACATATTGACTTGACCACAAAATGGCGTGCAGTAAGAAACCATGTATTTAAGATAGTGCTGCTAATAGTTTTTAGTATTAATTACTGTTAATTATCTAACACTCATGTGTAATAATCGGATAATCATACTTAACCATCCAATAATTTGATTCTTCAAGAATCATATTTCATCGATTAATAGTAATATATAATCATCTAATGATCGTATTTAATCACCTAATAGCCCATACTTAATCATTTGCTCATGCAATAATCATATGTAATCATTTAATAATCATAACCAATCATCTAATAGTCATACTAAATCATCTGATCATAATCATCTAAAAATGACAATTAACCAATAATTCTAATCATCGAATAATCGTATTAAACCACCTGATATTCATAATTAATCATATAAGTCCACTGATATCGAATCATACTTAACTAAATAAATAGCTGAGGTATACAGACAAGATCTCGTAACTCCACGGATATGGGGGGATAAAAATAGAGAAAATGAAGGAGGTATTTCGTTTGTTTCACCGTTCTTTTTATCCCCTACTGTTTGAAAAAATTATGTACCCGTTGAGGTGCTTTCAGCGGGTTGTTCGGTGAATTAACGACGCGTCAACGCGATGACTTCATCCGCGGCGCGTGCACGCGCGTTCATCAGCGCGTAATTGCGAGAACGTAGAAACGAACGTGTTCGCATAATGTTTCCGGGGAGAAAAGTCACGATTGTATCTTGAGCCGTAGTCACGATTAAAGCAAGTAACGTGACCGAAACGGGTCCTTCGTGGCAACCACGATCTGGAAGCCGATCGATCCGATCTAATCGAGCCGATGACCCGCTCTTTCGTTTTAACCTACGTTTAACTGCTCTTCATGTGTTGCTGTTTTGTAAGAAATTTCATGGTGAATGGTTCTTACTTTTCTATTAGAAACGAGGTGAACAATTTTGTATCTTACTTAACTTCTAGAAATGGGTTGAACAATTTTTCTTTTAGAGATAGGGTGAAAAATTGTTGAAGGAAGGTCTGATTGTTATACTGTCTGAATTTTTTTTCATTTTGTACTAATTTTAGTTACTTATGTAGATTACAATATTACAAACTATAATTATAGTATTATTTAAATTTTGCAAGTGGAAAAATTTCCACGAATAAATTGTTATCGACTCATATGTCTTGAACAGGAAATTACAATACTAATCGAATGACTCCTCGAAGTTATCCTCGAGTGTGAAATCCCAAATTCCCAATTTCAACTAATTAACAAAATATAAAAATCCCAAAGTGTCAGAATGCAAAAATTCTGAACTCCCTATTCAGAATTTCACTTGCACTATAATTGCTAAATTGAATATAAGCATTCCAGTTTATACGTCCGCATTCAACCAATATTACCTGTTCATTACACTATAATTAAATCGGTAATAATACCCGTGCGACGACACGGTAAAAAATTACAAAGGATATCGTGTTCGACTAATAGAACGTCTTTGTAATAGGAGCTATAACACGAGTAACGATCTATTAGAGATCAATCGATATTAGCCTCAATAATTACTATTTCTCTAGTCAATTGTTCACCATCGATTATTCCTATCTCACGATTCAATCACGATCCCTGCAAGTATGGTTTCGAAATCATCAAAACCAGAGACAGTCGATTAGTATTGTAATTTCCTGTTCAAGGCTTAAATAAGGCATTTGGAATTTTACACCTCGGAATGTAGAAACTAAAATTTTGAAAATGTAGGATTTTGAGACAGTGGAATTTCGGAACTTTTGGATGTTGAAAGAACTTAGGAATCTCACTGTAGGTTTAGAAATCGATGCAACGAAGAAAAACCGGCGCGGGTATTGTACCAATCCTCTAAACAGAGGAAAACCGGCGTATAGAGAGGCTTCTGAAAGTGCACGGTTGCAGCTGGCGATGATCGCAAAGACACGTTCGCATGGAGAGTTTCGCGATCGTTTTGCCGGTGTAGTCGGCGGAGAATTTAACAACCAGTAATTGTCCAGACTTGGCCTGGCTCTGGCCTGTCGGAGCCGTAAAATCCGAGCGAGAGCAAACAACCCGTCGTGATCGCTTCAGGGACGGCACGGGGTCCTTTAACGCCCCACGAATTTCGTTTTTACATCATCGTCGTTCGTTCGGCTTCCGTTCGTCGTTACGCGTCATCGAACCGTAACGAGGAACGTAATATCTCGTCCGGGAATCGATCGAAAGTCCTCAAGTCGTATCGGTAATGTTATTGGTCAACGGATCGATGGGAAGTGAAAAGGATTTTCTGGAATGATTGCTTTATTCTTCTGCATCGACCTCTTCTGAACGGGGTACTTGTGGCAGATTAATGATTCGTGAAGTGGACCTCTTTTTATGCAACGATTGGCCCGACGAGGTTTCCGGGGATTTCGGAATTAGCATTCGAAATTGATGGCAATTTTGAACACGGATGACGATACTTGCGGTCTCAATCGCCAACTGATTAGGCCACCTCGTTCATGCGATGCTTTTTGAAATAATCGGTAACGTTAGGTTGGATATCCGTGCTTTTGTTATTTGGGTGCAGTTTTTTAATTACCTGTCACTAATCAGTATTCGTTTATTTAATATTCGCTCGTTACTTGCACGTTCGCTATTCGAACGTTCGTTACTCCTACGTTCACTATTTGTACATTCATTATTCGTACGTTCGCTATTTGAACGTTCGTTACTCGTACGTTCGCTATTCGAAGGTCCGCTATTTGAACATTCGTAATTCGTATGTTTATTGTTTGTGTGTTAGTTATTTGTACGCTCGGTATTCGTACTTTCACTACTTGTACGTTCACTATTCGTACGTTCGCTATTTGTACATTCGCCATTCATACGTTCGCTATTCGAACGTTCGTTACTCCTACGTTCACTATTTGTACATTCATTATTCGTACGTTCGCTATTTGAACGTTCGTTACTCGTACGTTCACTATTTGTACATTCACTATTCGTACGTTCGCTATTCGAAGGTCCGCTATTTGAACATTCGTAATTCGTATGTTTATTGTTTGTGTGTTAGTTATTTGTACGCTCGGTATTCGTACTTTCACTACTTGTACGTTCACTATTCGTACGTTCGCTATTTGTACATTCGCCATTCATACGTTCGCTATTCGAACGTCCACTATTTGAACGTTCATTATTCGTACGTTCGTTATTTGTACATTCGCTATTCGTGCATTCGTTAAACATTCATTTATTATTCCTGACTTCTTCCTGAGTTATTACTGACCTATTACTGAGCATCCTGTGCAAATGCAAAATTAACCCTCCAGGTCAATAACTTGATAACAACTTGATACTTTATATAGTCTAATTGACCTTGGATCATTTACGAAGGAGCAATATGTTAATTCCACGTGAGCAAACCTAAGCCCAAATTGCGAGATACAGTTCTCAGAAAATTCATCTCCTTCATCAACCGAGACCTTCCCCGAGCAATTGAGCTATCCAGGTCGTCGAGGCTCGTAGCTCGCAGGGTTTAACACACGCGAGACTGATTACAGTTCGCGAATGAAGCGTTCAAAGGCAACGCGAGAGAGCTTTTTCGAGATGTTTTCGAGGCCGAGAGGAGGATACACGATGAAGAAATTACGCGATGAAACACGAGGATCTCTTAATTCTGACGGGACAGAAGTTTGTATCAACAGCAGCCTGGACCACTCTGTTCGGTTACGTCTCGACCGAATCATGCTCACGGTTCCTGGACAACCGGCAATTATCTTTGGCAAACTAGAGATCCTCGTGATTGCGCGCTCGTGTATTTTCCCAGATGCAACGATCACGCTTTGATCGCCGTCTCGTGATTTTCCCAGCGCCTGGATTATTAACAGCCGCTCCACGTTGCCGCATCAAAAGGTGTAATTTAATTGGGGGAACTTAATATTCGAAACCCTTTTTACCCTCTTTAGCAATCGGGAACCATGGGACGCGTGCTGAGAACTGTATGAAAGGGAATCACTTTGATGGTGTAGCTTGAAAATGTGCTTTAAGAGGTTAGGTTTGACCTTTCGGAATTTTTCAGGTTACGATCTAGAATTTAGGGGTTGTAATATAAAATTTAGGAATTACGATCTGGAAGTTGGTGGGTATAGTCTAAAATTTGGAGGTTAAGGATAGGTTATAATCTTTCAGTCTTTAGGTTAGAGTCTGATCTGAAATCTTGAGTGTGAAGTTCCACTTTCTACAAGTTATTAACCTAGTTAACATATTACACACCTATGATAACATATGATAACAGTGACAATATATGTTATTATTTTGTTACGCATACAACATATATTACCATATACAGGATGTCCCAGAAGTGCTGTAAGACACGTAACAGTATCATATTAAATATGTAAATATAACAATAAGTTGTGAACATATTAATACATTAATTCACACGCAAGTGTGTAATAATATGTTGTGAGCATATGTTATTAACGTATTGATATACATGTATGTTTATATAATAATATAGCGCGAACATAATATGATATTAACAGTTGGATGCACATGTACCACATAATAACATGTTGTGAACATATGTTATTAACATATTGATACACGAGTGCACGTATATTATATGTTTCGCATATATCATATTAACACTTGGATGCACATGTGCATATAATAATATGTGATGAGCATGTATTATTGACACTTTAATACACACGTGTTTGCATTATATATTCAATAATAACACATCGACATAAGAGTAATTACTGAATTAAATATAAACGAACGAAGAGTGAATAATAAATTAACACCCTAAATTATCTTTCATTTTAATAATAATCAACAGAATCAATTTCTCTTCCTAATTTTTACTTGTCCACGAGTTTAGTGTTCTTCTAGCAACGAATCGGTTGTACAGTAGAGATAATAATTGTCTAAGTAGAATTTAGATGCAGTCAGGCGAGTCACATACAGTCATAATCGTGTCAGCGACGCTGTTAGGTCATTGGTTCTCGTTCCATTACTTTTAAATATAGTTTCGAATCCGAACGATGCGTGGCTGTTAGAGCTGTCCAAATGCTTGGAGAAAGCGAGCCTACCATTGCTCGAATATCTCGAATCGTGCTGGTCACTCGAATATTTCAAGTTGCTCGATCGTTCGAGAAACAATTGTATCGACTAAATCCCTCAAATCTCTTCATTAAAAATTCCTTTACCCCGTGCCCTCCACAAAAACTTTTAACATTGCATTAATCTTAGACTTTTAAAATTTATTTAGTACAAATAAAGATTTTATTAAGCTCTTGTACTTATTTTAGTAATTATTTGTTACTGATATAAATTTATATTTATACATATCACTTAAAAGACGATAGCGTATCTTAACCAAACAAGATATCAGGTAACCACACTTTTAATACTGACAAGTTCTGTGAATTTTGATAATTTAATCAATACTTAAATATGCACGAAATGCATTACATTAATGTACAATTTCATCCCTGTAAATCATAACCACAAATCAAAGTGGTCCGTTATCTGAGTATTAACATCATTCACGTGCACCCTGATGGTCCACGTACGCACAAAACAATCGCACATACTCGATTCAGCAATTTAGCTGCTTAAAACGAGAACTTCCCCGGGGGTTGAAATCCGAGCCATTTCACCGTGTTATTGAAGGTTCCTCACCTCTCTATTTCAAGAAATCACTGATCCATGAAGCGTCTCCTCGATCAACCCCGTGCCACGATTAATCACGGCGTGTGTCATTCTCGCGAACGAAGGTGGTCCTCCGGAGGGTGCAACCCTTTCTAAAGCCCTTTCCAAAGAAGAACGATCAAGAGAACGTTCAAGATCGCCAAACAACCGTACCGAGGCTGAAGAATCGATTGTTGTCGACAATTAGCGGCACATGAGCCACGATTAAGCGGACGAACAGCGGACGAACAGCGGAAACCACGCGGAAGGCGCGCACGCTGCGAGCCCCCTTTTTTTCCTCTCCATGCAAAAAGGGATTCCTCGTCCTACGGCGATGAAAGAGACGAATCATGCGGAAAGTCAACTGCGATATAAAGACATTTCGAGACGAATTGCTCGGGTTGTGTATGCAAATGGCGGTTCGCAGCGGTTCGTCTTTGTCCGGACGAGTTGTTTGCGGTCGCGAGGAAGGGGATGCGATTCTTCGGAAACGTGGCCGGCCAAATAGCGGCCGTTAACGCGTAAAACCTTTGCGAAAAATGTTCCACCAACATTTCGGGACGCTGATCGAGCGGAAACGCACGCGATTCGTCGAGCATTGTCGAGCGAAAATATTCGACGACCCGGAGAAACCGCGGGCGGTTCGGCATCATCGACCTCCGTCCAAATAATTTTGAAACGACTTCGCTTTGCGGCTTTTACCGCAATTTTTTAGGTCGAGAAGGGGGCGGCTGGATGAACGGACACTCGACCGTAACTTAGCTTCCTTTTTCAACGAGGAAACTTGAACGTTTTTTAATTCTCAAAATTATTTTTGAATTAGTAAATTTTTAAGTTTACCAATTTGCGAATCTTTTAATTTTTTTTTAGATTAATTGTTTTCACTTTTCAAACTTTTTTCTGTAAGCTTATAGAGTCAAATTTTGATTTATAAGCCTTTAAAATTTGGAAACAGTGAGAAATGCTTGCATAAGTGAAATTAACGAGGATGATACAAACAAGCTTAGTCTTGTACCACTTCGACAATTCCTAGCTGATATAATTGCTATGTGGTCGATCTTTGATCCCCTCTGTAAAGAGCCATTAAGTCCTCCGTTTTATCGCGATCATGTTCTCCATGCGGATCCCATTTTAACCGCGCGTCAGGAGTCGCGTTTGGTCGTGCAAGCGGATGCCGGGGTCAGTCAATTAACGATATTTCGAGCGGCCATAAACAAGGCTCTCCCCGGTTCTCCCCTAAATACTCGCGTTTCCCGTGGACGTCATCGACGCCGACGTTCTCGCGATGGCCTCTCTCGCGAACTTCGAAACAATGGACCGATTGTCCCCGCGGTTGTTTTCGCGACCGATTGTTTGGCAAACAAACGGGCTGGCTCGCGGGCTCATTGTTGCCCATCGGGTTCGGCACACGCCCGGCTTGACTTCCTGCTCGCGCGAGTAGCACGCAAAATGATTATATTGTCGCGCAATAAAATCGACGGGGTACGTCGGCTCGGTTTAATCACGGTCCAGCGAGCAGCTTTGTGGCCGGAAACCACGTTGACACCGCCTCCCTTCCGGTCCTCGAGGGTCGTACACGGCGTGGCAACGTTCGAGGGCCATAAAACGAAGAATAGGCGAACGGTGGTTGAAATCGGTGCTAATTGAAAGTGAGAGGGTTGCGACGGTCGGCCAGAACGTTTTTGACCCGTGCTGTTGACGTATTGACGAACGTCAACCCCTTTCGGCTTTGTTCGGCAAGGTGGAAGCATTTCGATCGCGGCACACGCCCAGTCTCATTCAACATCGACAGCGTTCATTGTCGAGCCACGAATGAAGAAACAATGGTAATATCGAGATGAGATTGGACGTTTGCATGCATCGATGCACCCTTTCTCTTCGGCAAGAAACGGGCTGCGGATCGTTGCACGATTTTCGGTGATCGTCAATTGACTTCGATTGATTCCGTGAAGGACCCATTTCTTCTTACCTGCGGTCGTCTGCGGTTTCCGTTTCAGATATTCCGATCTCGGGCAATTTCTTTTATTTACGGGATATCTTCATAGTCTGCATAATTTCATTTGTTTTAAATTTATTTTCTTTCGCTTCATCCGTTACATTGGCTTTTTTCTGCTCTACTTCTTGCTTTATTTTTCATCTGCTTCTTTTGTTTTATTTGTTTCATCTGTGCTACCTTGTACCACTTTGAACTTCAATAATATAAATTGCAATGATCATTTCGAACCTCACTTTCTGTCCCAAATAAGACATAGATCTATTTTATGAATTTGACACAAGACTTAAAGTTTCAGTCTTTGCACATCCAAATAGCAATCACAAAGAATCAGTAATTTTACAGCTACATACCAAAATGATTATCATTACAAGTAACTTAGTTAACCCTTTGCACTCCTATGCCGAGTGTGGCTCGACATCACATTTCTCTTGGATCTTATAAATAAACCCTATCTATTTTGTAAATTAAAGAGTCGGTAGATAAAAGAAGTTAAGGAGGGTTAAAAAAGTTCGAAGTATTTGATCACAAAGTATGCACAGTAAAAAGCAGTATGAACTGTAAATCCTTTTCAGCCATTAAACCAATCGGCCCACATGCTCTCAATCAATTAACTCAATAAACGTAATTGTAGCGAGAGTAGCTCCCAATCCGATCCACAAAAGATATTGAAGTTGCCGATAAACGTGCCGTAAGTGTCGAACAAACGCGAGCCATGAACGCGTACAAATTTCTCGACTCATCTCTCCGGCGGCTCGGTATCTCTTCAGGTTCTTTTTTCCCCGCAAAAAGAAGGCTGTAAGAAGCGGAAACGTCGCAACAATGATCGCGGATCGTCCCGGCGGATCTGTTGGTTCGCGCACGTTTCCTCCTCTTCGCTCTGTCATGGCCGGTGTTCTTTTTTTAAAAAGCCGCCGACAATGTACCAGCCGCTATAAATACGTACGCACGCGTGAATACGTCGCGACTGTCGCCACGTGTGAAGCAGCTTGAGGCCGTTCGCGTCTCCGTCGCTCGCATGGCGCGGCTCGTCTCCTCTTCTCTTCTTGTTTGCTCGCATTGCGTGTTCCTTTCGTGAACGACGAAGATCGGGGAGGCAGGGACTGGACGGAGCCGCAGGAATATTCCCGGTCGACATTTTTCTTGTCGGAATGCGGAGTCGTTACGTTCGCGAGGCGTTACGATCGAAACGCCCGAGTGATGTTCTTACCGGTTCCAGGGAGTCCGTGTCTCGCCACGGGATTCGAGATCGAGCTGAAAACACCGTGAACTTTCCAGAGCTTTCTGGCCAAACGGATCATGCGGGAAGACACGTACGATTCCCGAGAAATCAGAGATACGCATCGGTGTACGTGACATCTTATTGGTACAGCCACAGTTCGGAGAAATTACGTTGACGACTGAAATTATGTTGATGTCTAAACTGAACGTTGATGATCGTAGAT
Source organism: Megachile willughbiella (assembly GCA_945859595.2). NCBI lineage: Eukaryota > Metazoa > Arthropoda > Insecta > Hymenoptera > Megachilidae > Megachile > Megachile willughbiella. The sequence continues at coordinate 12,052,907 of OX243799.1, read as the reverse complement.
GCAACGTAAACACATTAGGATCTATATACAAAGCGAAGTATGTATATGAGGACCCTCTGACAGCACTCGCGACAACATCAAAATGAAGAATTAGAAGATTGTACTTGTTCCTTCAAACTATATCTGTGTTCGAATGCAATGGTTTTACAGTTCGAATCTATTTATTTTCGCTTGCAAACTTAACACTTGTAGTGCTGAACAACGATGTTAGGTTAACCTAGATGGTAATCACTTAGCAGCATTTAAACTGAGCATGAAACCTTTCTTGCACTTTGTGAGAAGCAATACTACCCTGACTCAGACTGTTTAACCCAAGATAACCTAGATAACCTTGTAACCACCTAAGAGCATTAAAGTTACATTTGAAGTTGTATCATGTTACAGTTAACACTTCTTCAGTTTTTATGATTAAGATATATTTAGAGAATCTATACATAAAAATTTGTACTAAAACCCTGAATCATCACGAAACAGTGAGATGATCTCCGAGGATTGTTATCCAAAAACCATGTCATAATTCACGAGGCAACAGCTTTACAACTGTATTATCATCCGAAGTTCCCGGTTACACAGCGCAATTCGCGGTAGACAGATGGGAAAGTGAAAGTCCGAAAGACTTGAACGATTCCAGTGTCGAACGTTTTGCACGATCGATGAATCGGATTGAGGCAAAAAGGAGTTGGCTAATCGTGACCGGTCGTCCGAGTTAAAAACCATTGTCGCCTTGATCGTTTTCCCTCGGATAATTAGCGAACTCGCCGGATGGATAATCGATGCTTCTTCGTTCGTTTCCGTTTTTTTTCTTCGATTCGCCCATCAGGCTCGTCTCCTCGAGTCCCCGAGAACGTCACGTGTGCGTCCCCCTTAATCCTTCTTAGAGGCCCCTCGGAACGAATACTCGGACACGAGGATAGCCGAAGCAACACGAACGTAATCACGAGGACGAACGCACACACGTGCGCGCCCGCGCTCGAGGACTCCGACGGGGCAGACATCTCTTTGTTAGAGGGTCCAGTTCTTTCCTGGTCGTAGGAGAAGCCTCGAACCAACCTCGAACCGAGTTCAAATCGTCTCTCAATTATATTTACCTTAACTTTCGTTCGATCCAGATACTCAACGATTACCTACATTGGGAAGTTTAAGAAAGCTGGAGATTGGGGAGATTTGAAAAATTTGGAAAATTTAGGGAACTTCGACAATTTGAAGAACTTCGGGTTTGATGATTTAAGAATTGACCTTAGGATTTGGGGATTTAGGAATTTGAGGAAGTAAGAATTTATGAATATTCGGATTTAGGTATATAGGGATATAGGGATACGGATATGCGACTCTGGGGATTTGGGGATTTAAGGGTTTCGGAATCTAGGGATATGGGGATCTAAGAATTTGGGAATCTAGGGATTAGGGATTTAAGGATATGGGGATCTAAGAATTTGGGAATCTAGGAATTTGGTGTCCTTGAGATTTGGGAAGCTAGAGATATATGGATCTAGGGATTTGGGGATCTAGGGATTTAGGAACGTAGAATTTGTAACTCTCAAGATTTGGAAATATAAAAATTTGAGTATCTAGGGATTGGAGGACGTAAGAATTCGAATCCTTGAGATTTGGAAATCTAAGGATATGGATATCTAAGGATTTCGACGTCTCAGAATTTAAGGTCGTAGGAATTTAGGGATCTGATGATTTGCACATTTAAGAATTTATGAATTTGGAAATTTGCAAAGTTAGAAAATGTTAGAAATATAAATTTGGCAATATAAAAACTTGCAAACTGCAACATTCTTCAATTTGCAAAACTCAAACATCTATAAATTGATAAATTCACATATCTGAACATACAATAAATGCAAAAGCTATTTGCATACATCTCCATCATCCACGTTGAGTGTACTTACAAAAAAATTACCAGATAGCGTACTATTATAAATGTTGAAATATCATCACATAAATGGTAATCTTCATTTCCCCCAATTTATTCCAACAATCAAATCCGCCTTGTTATCATTTTCTCGTGGCTTTCATGCAATTTAAGGAAAATTGCTCGAGGCTCGCGTACATCGCTAGGAAGATGCACGCATAAGCGACGTGTGTAGGTCGGGGCCCGGGAGAAACGTGTACGCTAGTTAGTTAGAGCCGGTGGTGGAGACTCGGGAGTACGATGCACGATCGCACACGGACGGCATTGGTAGCCTAAGGTAGGACCTGGTGCGTGTGCCACGCCGTATATTTCAACGGTGGTGGCTGTCGTTGTGTGCATTGTCGCATACTACACCGGGTATGAGGTCCGAGGGAGATACATATTTGTTACGGGGATGTCCCTTCTCGGCGCGGACGTGATTCGCCTTCGCGATTTCAATGAAGATCTCCCCGCTGATTGACTCTGTTCGCCAGATCCGATACCATTCCTTTGCTCTTCATTTTCCGTGAAATCGTATACACGTTTCATATCGGTGCTGGTTGCCAGCTAGGTTATGGGTGTGGACGTTCCTGGAAATATATTTACAAAATTGGTATTTGGGGTTTCGGGGTTTAGGGACTTTGGATTTTAGAATTTTGGTATTTAGATATTTTTAGGTATTTAGGGATATAGAGATCTGTGGACTTGGAAATATAGGAAAAATTGGGGTTGTGGAGTAGGGGATTTGGGAAATTAGGATTGTGGAATTGAAAATAGGGGATATCAAGATTTGCAGATTTAGGGATTTGGAGATTTCGACAATTTGGGATTTGTTGATTTCAACGTTAAAGTTTAGGGTTCCGGACTGGGAATTTGAGAATCTAGGGAATTGGAAGTCAAGGAATTTGAAGATTTGTAGATTTGGAACCCAAGTATCTTAGGATTTCTAGTTTCTGAGAATTTCCCCTAGATTCTTCCTAGGCTCTCCGTAGATTCTCCCAATATTCTCTATATGTATTTCGTTATTGCATTATCCCTATATCATCCCTAGATTCTCCTGATATTCTCTATGTATTGTTATTGCACTATCCCTAGATATTCCCTAGATTTATACCCTTCCTTTTCTCCACCTCGAAAATCAGATATAACACTCTACCACCTACACATATTTTTAACCAAAATAATCATCCAGATGTATCGAAATAAAGCCAAAAATTGAACCGCAGTAAAAAGTACAGTAGTAAAAAGAATACCAAGTAGAAACCTAACTGGTGAAATCCACGAAACGATAAAATTAAGCGAAATCGTTGTACCGCGTCTCTAATTAGAAAACGCGGTGTGATCGCGTTTCGCATGCTGCGCCCGATTACGTACACGGCAGGAGCACGATTTATCATGTTCGAGGGAGATGCATATTTGTTACGAGAGGTTGCTTCCCTCTCCCGTCGCGTCGCGGGACGTGATTCGCGTTCGTGATTCGAATAAAGACCTCCGGCTGGCCGACGTTCGTTTCCAGGGCGAAGCTCGTCTGGAATCGCGAACACGCTCCGAGGGAAGAAAATACGGCCGATTGGCAGCCGACTCTATCGACGGGCCACAAACCCTCCTCTCCTCTCTTCCTCTTCCTTTTTCTCTCGCTCCGACGGTGTGTTCTCGTTGTAATCGACACGCATCCCGATTCCCGTCGCGCGATCATCGCCTGCTAAACACCTCGTAACCACGTCTTTTCCCACTGGATAACGATACCACAGTTTCCTCACGATTTCCATCGAACGATCGCGGTTACTCAAATAGCTAGCGGGGATGCCCTCTCGTTCAACTCTGACTTTCGTCTGCCTCTTGCCGAGTCTGATCGTCCCGAGGATTTCAAACGTAGAGATTGTCGCGATTAGGGGAAGCTTATTTGCTCCCCGGTGCGAGTTCAGGAGTTTTTAGGGATTTGAAGAGTTTTCGGAGTTTAGAGGTTTGAGTGATCTGGACAGTTTGAGGTACTCGATAAATTTTGGGAATTTGGAGATTTCAGAGACTTGGTAGATTTGGGAGATTCGGGAAATTTGAAGAATTTGGGGAATTTGGAGATTTTGGAGTATTTGGAAAATTTGGGATATTCTAGGAATTTTGGGAATTTCGAGATTTGAGGGATTTGGAGGATTTGGGATATTTGGAGGAATACTTGGGAATTTAGGTATTTAGAAATTTGTGGGATATGGAGTCATGGGAAATTGAGGATTTGGGATCTTATGAATTTGTGGAATTAGTGGACTTGGTGTACTTGGTGTACTTGATGTACTTGATGTACTTGATGTACTTGATGTACTTGATGTACTTGGTGGACGTGGTAGACTTGGTGAACTTGGTGGAATTGGTAGACTTGGTGGAATTGGTAGACTTGGTGAACTTAGTGAACTTGGTGGAATTGGTAGACTTGGTGAACTTGGTGGACTTGGTGGACTTGATGTACCTGGTGGACTTGATGTACTTGATGTACTTGATGTACTTGGTGGACGTGGTAGACTTGGTAAACTTGGTGGAATTGGTAGACTTGGTGAACTTGGTGGAATTGTTAGACTTGGTGAACTTGGTGGACTTGGTGGACTTGGTGGACTTGGTGTACTTGGTGTACTTGATGTACTTGGTGGACTTGATAGAATTGGTGGACTTGGTGTACTTAATGTACTTGATGGACTTGGTGTACTTGATGTACTTGATGTACTTGGTGGACTTGATGTACTTGATGTACTTGGTGGACTTGGTGTACTTGATGTACTTGGTGGGCTTGGTGGAATTTGTAGAATTTGTCAAATTAGTGGAATTCGTCGAACTTGGAAATCTGACCTAACCCATTAAAAATCACAGTGTCATTCAAATACCTTTGAACTGCACCTAACACTCCTCAATCACAAATCCTCCAGAAGAAAACGTATTTCATAATCTCCGAGTGCAATTATTCCGGAACAACGTATTTCGTAATCACAGCCATGCGTGTAATCGATAATTAAGGCTTAAGGTAGTTCGTTCGTTGGTTCTTCTTTTTCGAGACTCCTCTCGTGATCGTCTCGGACCGGCTCGATCTCCGGGTATATTCCTGCGGCGTTACAATTTTTTTCTCGCGTGCCTCTAGTAGGACGCTCATTAAGAGGAAATGGGAGGGGGCGAACGAGCGGCTCGTAATTAGTGCCACTAACGAGGGACGCGCTTCTTGTGGTGCGTGTACGCGCGTAACACCGGTGCATCGTGCTGTTGCATCCCGCGATTTCTGATTTTTCTCTTGCTAGCTTCGTCCACTTTTCTGATCTCCTCTTTTTTCTTCATTCCTCTTCTTCTTCCTCTTCTTCTCACGACGCTCGCTAGATTGAAGTTGTACAAGATTTCATACTCGCTTTTTGCTTTCGGGGAAAGAAAATTCTGTTGATTGCTCAAATTTGTTACTGTATTATTTGCGGGCAGTTAGGCTGTTTCAATATGGGAGATTTGTTCTTTTAAACTGATGAGTACTATGCTAAGGAATTTTAGATAGATTGCACATGAACATGTGTGGATATGTGTACGTATGTATACGTATAGATATGTGGATATGATTATGCATGCTTGTATGTGTCTATGGATATGTTTAAGTACATATGTTCAAAAGTGTGTATGAGTATGAATAGCTGTACATATATGAGTACGTATGATCATGTATAGATATGTATGCATATGTTTGATTATGTTGATATGAGTATGTACATATTCATCGATATATTTATACAAGTATGTATACATGAATATGTGTTGATATGTTTGCACGAATATACATGTATGTACGTATGTATGAATATGTGTGAACATGTATAAACATGTATGAATATGTATGAGTACGTATGAATGGACTACCTACATAAATTTTCGACATATATTGTAACAATCACATATGGTAAACATACATCGAGAATGCACCTATGAACCTAACCTAACACATATTAACAACTTATTGACTCAACCTTGCCTATAAAACCCAAAAGAAGTGTCTTACGTCGTGACATTCACTGCACCCAGAATTGTCCACATAACGTGTACATCTCAACGATTCTGTCTTACGCAATGATGGTTTGGTCTCGGTAGAGGCAGAAAATAGCGGGCCCCGTGAAGAATTAAGACCCGAAGCGAAATTCGATGTAGCTTCGATCAGGCTGTGCGTTGGTTCGAGAGGGGACTTAGGGTCCCGTTCCACCTGCTCTTTTTTCCCCTTCCCGATCTTCGAGTGCTATCTCTGTTAAAGGGCCCAACGTATACGAAACGCTTCTAGTCCAACCGGTCCACACAGGGATGCCACCGTGTAGCCGAAAAACACACCGTGGTACCCCATGGATCGAACGAGGACGGGAGTAGACGATGAACGGAGATACGGTGAACCGGCAGAATTATTTATGGTGGCTGATAGAGACGCGGGTTCGAGGCAACGTTGTCTAAGAGGCAACAGACCCACGCACTGGCATTCCTGCCTCCTTCCATCCTGTGGACACAGCCTGTCTTTCTTCTTGTTCTTCTTCCCCTTCGTCCCTCTTCTTCTTCGTCTTCTTCTTCTTTTCATTGCCGGCCAACTTTATCCCGCTCGACTCGCTCGTCATTCTCCGCCTTCTTGGACACGTTCGTCCGACATGGTCCACGATGCTGATGGGTGACGACCAAGTCGACAGAGCCTGAAGAGGATTTTCTGAAATCGATGGATCCTGGATAAAGATTCTTACGTTCGATTTCGAGACGGTGATTGCTCAGTTTTTATGGCGACTTGATAGTGAGGTGTTGTTTATGGGGTGCTCGGTGAAATTGTGATGTGGGACGTGAACTGTGAACGATTAGGATATGTGTAATGTACGTGTTCATCAAATTTTTAATATTTTGTGATCATATTTACAGTATTGTGGGTCAAGTTGTACAAAGTGCTGCAAAATAATCATAGAAATTTGATTTTTACAGTAATAAAATTGTAGTAATATGTGAGGATTAGTAAGTATTGGACTCTACAATATACGTTTGAACTACAAACACCTGTGAGCTATTTTACTAGAACCAGTGTAATACTTTTTCTGATATACCAAAATTCTCCACTACACAAAGACGTCAGCCCGAAAAGTGACCCTCCCTGTCGTTGACCCCCGTCGACGTTCGAAGAGAGTCTGCGACCTGAAACGCGTTTTTGTCCACGCTAATTGCTGGACACCTCCCGTGTTTTCCCAGTCTTAACGACCAGTTGAACACCTTCCTCGTGTACAGCCATCTATTCGTACACGAATCGTCGGAATTCACCTCCAGTTGTAAAAGTTGCGTTCTCGTTTACCTCTCACCTGCTCTCGAAAATACGAGTCGAAAAAGAAAACTGTACGGGGAGTTTAATTGTCGACGGAACATTAGTCCGACCACGGTGGACTTTTATGGCTCACGAACACCGTGGTGGCTTCTTTCGCGGATGATCCCTGTTATTGGTCACCATACGGGTTCAGGTTTTGCCTCGGATAAGTGGCTGTCGATTTTGTCGCGTTTCTTTCCGACCACGCACCTGCCACCGGGGTGAATTTTGAATAAACGAACGTTTAATGCCCGACCTACGTTTAAGGGGTTGTTCACGTAAAATGTAAGGATGTCGCATACAATTAGATTTGGACGCTTATGGAAGGTCCTGTGAGAAAGTACTCCTTTATTGACGACGAATTTGAACATTTATTGGAATATTTGAATATTTAGTACTTGTACTCTGTATGTGGAACTCAGTGTACAAGGGTTATACTTTCAAGGTCATTCTTAAGTAACAGCACTTATATTTTATAGATTTGTTCATGCAAATATAAATGTGTATTTTGTAAGAGTAATATGTCCGCAAAATATTTTGTGTAACATGTGGTATCCAAAAAAATTTGTCCTGGTGAAATATCCCTAATAGAAATGAGAAGATAATCGAAGTATTCCTCTTTCACAATTTCCATTCGTCAACTTCCTGAGCGTGTTATTACCCCCGTAAAATATGTGTTGGTCTCAAAGTCGAGCTGTTCCTGAAATTTTTTTCTTCTACTTCCACGTGTCTAAAACCACACCGACTGCACTCGTAATTTACAATTTAGACCCTCCATTTCCTCTGTAATTACGAAACGCCCGCCAATCCCTGCCACTTACGAAACGAACCGGCAGATGTTCATCATAACAAAGTTATTGCAAGAAACGCAGCCGAACCGGTGATAATCTTCTTCTGGCCGGTTCCACGCGAAGAAAATTATCACCTCATCGTGGTTGTACAAGCAAAAAATGGTCACCGTGGCGCGATGCCACCGTGGATCGATCATTTGCTTTTATTTCGTCATTAGAATCGCGACGAATGGGAAACTGGTTACGCGACACTATCAACTCCGACCATTTCTGATGCTACCTCGAGGTCAACGCGAAGTTGCTGATGATCTCGCTGATGTGACTACTGATGACGATACTTTCCGGTTTTTGGTCGTTACTGCTGTTCTGCATTCTTTCGGATGGTGGTTAGATATTTTTTCGACCGTGTTCGTCGAATTAACACGTTCGCTGCGACACAGGAGCGGTTAAAAATTGGCTAACATTTTTTAGCTTTAACAAACGTCAGATATTTGGTGTATTTATTGTACATTACAAGCAGTATTTTCATTTAGAAGAAGGATGAAGGATATACTTCTGTGTTTGCTCAAATGTGGATCATATTTCATAATAATTATTTTGATAATTATTATGACTACAATTATAATGGATATATTTATGATCATGATTATAATAATTATTATAACCATCTTTCTCAACTCACTATCATGATTATAATGATTATAATGATTATCGTAACTATTGTATCAATCATAACTGTCATAGCTGCCATATTGCTTACTCAACTATCATACAGCTGCTTGACTATCATGACTATCATAACCATCATATCTTTCATGACTAACATAACTGTCATAGCTGCCATAACTGTCGAAGTTATCATAACTATCATAACTATTATAACTATCAGTACTATTATAATTATTATAAGTATCATAATTATCATGTCCATCATGACTATCATAATTATCGACACAATTACCATACAGTTTCCATGTGAACAGTCAAACAACCCTCGAAATCGGATTCAACGAAGAGACAACAAATATTAAATAAAATAATCCACATCTTTATGATAAATTATTTAATTAAAGTTACTATGTTATTTTAAGGTAGCTACATTTAAGCAGTCAGAATATCCAGTGAACGCATTAACATCGATACAAATACTGGTACAGTCGTTATGGCTCGAGTCGTCCACGCGCGACAAATAATTCAGCGCGCTAATGAACGATTAAATAGCAATATCGTCGCAACGACAGCACGAAAGCTTGCTGCGATTAAATCGGTCGGAAACTGGCAACGCTCGAGACAGAGCGGGAGAAAGATAGGAGATCGTGTGCGCCCATCAGCAACGGTGGTGCCGGTGGTTAGGATCCATGGGGGCCTCACCGGTACTCCGTGGTAACGTGGGTAACTTAATATTCCGGGTAATAAATAAGAGAATGCGGCTCTGTCCGCCCCACAAAAAACCCCCCGCGGGCCAAAGAGCAAGACGCCTACGCTTCTTCGCGTAGTGCCCACAATCCGGTCCGCGGTCCTCTTTCGCCCCGCAACCACCCGGACCCATCCTTTTAACACGCACCGGGGGCCCACGAAAAAGTTTTGTGGGCCCACCTTAACCTCCTGTGGACCCCACGCTCAACACCCGAACGTTATCCGGCCACGGCATCGCGTAATTAAGTTATTACGCTCGCGGGCAACTCTCGCCGTGCTTACCTCTTCTTTCGGGGGAACCGGGCAGGGCTAGGGCACTCGTCGACGACTTTTCGGGGGATACTAGTTTTACGGTGGAAAAGACATTGTGACACGTAATAATATTTTTTGGAGTGTGTTCTATCTTGGTAACTGCTGATTTGGAGAGATCTTGATTCTCACATCTATAGGTTTCCTACATTCACTAGACTTACCATTTTCTAGATTTTTTAGATTTTGTATATTTTCTAGATTTTCTAGATGTTCTAGACTTTCTGGATTTTCTAGACTTTTTGGATTCGTGAAATTCCGTGGATTCTCTAGATTCGCCCGAATCTAGATTATTATATCCCTAATTTTCTAATTCACTTGATAGATTTCTAGACCCTTAAATCCGTAGATCAATACATCCACAATTCCCTACATACCCAAATTCCTGGATCCCCAAATCCGTAAATAACGAAATCCCTAGATCCCCAAATGACTAGTACCCCAACTCCCTAGATTTCCAAATCCCTAGATCACCAAATCCTTAGACCCCCAAATTCCTACATTCCCAAATCCCTAGACCCCCAAATTCCAACGTTTCCAAATCCCTAGATCCCCAAATTCCAACGTTTCCAAATCCCTAGACGCCCAAATTCCAACGTTTCCAATTCCCTAGATCCCCAAATTCCAACGTTTCCAAATCCCTAGATCCCCCAATTACAACATTTCCAAATCCCTAGATCCCCAAATTCCAACGTTCCCAAATCCCTAGACCCCCAAGTTCCTACGTTTCCAAATCCCTAGGTTCCCAAATTCCTACGTTTCTAAATCCCTAGACCCCAAATTCCTACGTTACCAAATCCCTACGTTCCCAAATACCTACATCCCCAAATCCCTAGATCCCAAATCCTATGATCCCCAAGTCGCTGAATCCCTAGATGGCACAATTCTCAAATTTCCAAATCTCCAATTTTCCAATTTATAAATTCTGCTTTTCATATTTCCGAATTACCTAAATACAAAATGTGCGAATTATTAAATTGCAAAATTACCAAAAACTTTCCCGATTCCGAACCCAGCATCAAGCTCTCTTCCTCAACGCCGTCGAGTCGTTCAACCGGTATCCACAATCGCAATCGCTTCTGTCGGGCTCGACGTGCCATAAAGCATCGGCTCATAAACAACGCGCATTAGCAGACGATCATGAACGAATATCTTCGCGTAGGATATCATAGCGATCCACTCTCGAATAGAAGCCCGGTCCCACCGTTCGGAGCCCCTCGGGCACCACCGTGTGCCGTTCTGCCCGATAGAGTACCACGACGACCATCGCCGAGGAAGAAGTCGAGGGGGAGTCTGTATCGTGCATCGGGGATCTAAATTGATTTTAGATCCCGGGAACCGATTGTACAACGGCGAGAGTAGCCTCGCGTTAATTAAGAGTGTCCGTGCTGCCGTCTCAATAAAGCTGGAGCCTTGAATTACGGAATTATGATGGGAGAACCGATCCTCGCTAAACGGTTATCGGCCATCTTCACCGCCGGTGCTTCCGGATTACGACTTTTATACATTCATCAGGCGGGCAGAAAATTGTCGGCTGTTCAATCGTACTTTAAACGGCGGTTTAAGGTTGCTCACTTTTTGGTTTACATTTGAAATTCTGAAAAGGCACGCCGAATTTGTGTGCTCGTGTGTCAAAATGACACGGTGGATGGTATGATTTTATGGTTGCAATGAATAAATTACTATAACAATTTGTAAAGATTTATTCAAAGGTGAATAAATTACTATAATGATTCCTGAAGATTTATCAAAAGATTGCAGAGTTATTGTGTGCCTGAAAGGCAAGATGAAGTTCTCAAAACTTAATGTCCACTCAAATGTCTACCCTTGAAGTTCCTATATTTCCAATTTTCTAGATCTTCAAATATGTTCACAAATTCTCAGATCCTAAAGTTCTTAAATGACAAAATATCTAAGCCACCAAATCCTTAGATATCCACATCCTAAGTCACCAAACAGCTATAACCTCAAATACCTACATCCTCAAATTGCTAGATCTTCAAATCTCTATACCTGGTAATTCTTATGTTCCCAACTTCTCACTCTTGACTCATTTTATAAATCCCTAAAAATCCACATTGAGTTATCTCTTCCCTTTCTATATTTTATCTCTGCAAGTAGGATTATTGATCATGCGTATCAAAATTCCACTGTACAATTTGTATGATAACTGAGCTAATTGAATGGTCGAACGGAATCTATTCTCTTCATCGAAAAGCACCGCAAAATCGTGCAAAAACCGTTCGCAACAACGGTAAGAGGGAATGAAATATCCGTCCGACCGCAAGAGGAACGAGCGGGGCGCGTTAACCATCCAAGTCAGGAGTACCGCAACAAGCACTTATTCAATCCGCGATCAGGCGGCCGGGGCTTTGTTCGCCGGCCATTTTGCGGGAAACCGCGTGTTTACGCGATTCCATATTAAATTTGCGTGGGTGACTTCCTCCGGGCTGTCCGTGGCCCGACAGAGAGAAAGGGCGCCCCGACAGGGAGAAACCGGGAAACAAATGAAGGGACGAGAAGCATAATGGCGCGGCCGCGGGAGGGGCGGCCGGGCAGAAGAGGGATAAGAAATTGGATAAGAAGGTAAGGAGGATTGGTGTGCTCACGACTAAATTTCTGGTTGTCTGGGTGAGTGCGTGTAAAAGGAGGAACGAAGAAGAGGAACAGGAGGTGGAGGCAGGTTGGATCCAACCTGGAGGATTTATGAACGACCGAAACAGGCTGCGAACCCTGGATCCCCTCGCTCCGCCGTCCGCATCCTTTTTGCTTTGTATTGCGGCCTTAACGCGAGTAGTATACCTTTTGCTTCGTATTTCGGCCTTAACGCGAGTGGTGTACCTTTTACTTATATTTTGGAGTAGTATACTACTTCATAGGATGATCAGTAGTTCTTATGTAAGGAAGGCACTCTTTTTGTAGATTGGAGAAATTCCTAGAGTACGTGGGTGCTCGAATCCCTAGGGTGCCAAGTACCTAGGTCGAACGGTCTCTTGATGCAAAAATTTATAAGTACCTAAAGCTCTGAATCATCAATTTTCCAGATCTCTAAATCTCTACATAACTAAATCTTAAATTCTCTGAATCTCTGAATTCTTAGATCCCTAATTCCTTAGACCCCTAATTTTCTAGATCCAGAATTCCTCAGATCCCAAATTTCCTGGATCCCTAGATCCTCAGATCCCGAATTTCCTGGATCCATAATTTCACATATCCCAAATTTTCTAGATATCTAGTTCCTCAGATCCCGAATTCCCTAGATTCATAATTCCTCAGATCCAGAATTCTTCAGATCCAGAATTCCCTAGATCTAGAATTCCTCATATCCTAAATTCCCTAAATCCCTAGATCCTCAGATCCCAAATTTCCTAAATCCATAATTCCTCAGATCCCAAATATCCTAGGTCCACAATTCCTGAGATCCTAAATTTCCTAGGTCCAATATTTCCACAAATCCCAAATTTCCTAGATCCATAATTCCTCAAATCCAAAATTTCCTAGATTCATACCTTAGATCCCCAATTCCCTCGATCCCTATATTCCCAAATCACCGTCTCCACAAACATCCCCTTTCCCACATTCTCATATGAGCAAATGCCATCCCCAAAGTAGCCAGATCCCTATATCTCAAAATTCTCAAAACCCGAAGACCAGCCACCTCCAATTAAACCTATCGAAGAACCTAAGTTTTCTGAACCCTCGTGGACCACAGTTACGCCGAAGAGCAACACTCGCCCTCTCGTTTCCAAAACGTCTCAAGCAGAAAAGCCCCGCCGACTCCACCCACGCGTTGTTCTCGGAGTTGCATCGTAAAGCCCCGAGTAAATTACACGACGAGCCATCGGGCGCATTCAATTAGAGAGGATAGTTTACAGCGAGCGGGGAACGCGCGCGTTCAGGGTTGATCCGCCCCTGGTGAGATCGGGCAGGTTGCATCCGGACGCTCGTACGAACCCACAGGCTCCTCTTCTGCACGTCTGTATCTGCTTCGGTTGTACTCGAACGCTTATGTACGTGTGTGTGTGTGTGTAGAGAGATACGTCGATTGTGTGGGTGCACTTCGTGGTAGAAGGTGGTGGAGGTGGAGGTGTGTCGACAATCAAGATTACGTGGGCGGATACACGCGCAGCCCAGCGCCGGCGGCCTGGCTGTCCTGTCCCGTTTCTTCTTCTTCTTCTTTGCCGTGTTCCCGTATCCTTCTTCTCTTCTCCTGCTTCTTGCCTCGTTCCAGTCCTTCTACCCCGCGTGTCTCGCCGCTTCGGCCACGATGTTCTGCATCGTCTTTCGCTGGCCACACTATTTACAATTCCCGCGGCATGGTCGTGCAAGTGCACGCATCACTCGCACGCTTTAGGACCGCTATAGTTCACTCTCCCTCTCGTTTCGGCCACTCGCGCGATTAATACGTCCGATCACGCTAGGGAAATCGACGGCCAAGCTCGCCACGCGCTAATTAAGGATACGGGGACTTCGGGACCAAAGGGGATCTTGGGGTACGAGGTCTTTAGGATATAGTGATTAACGATGTAAGGATAATAGGATCTGGGAATGTCGATATGAAGGGGTATCGGAATCTAGGAATTTTCGGATGTGAGAATAGTACAATTTAGGGACTTTCGTATGTGGGAATATTGCAATCTAATGATTTTGGGATGTGGTAATATTGAAATCTAGGGATTTTGAGATGTGAGAATAGTGCAATTTAGGGATTTTGGGATATGAGAATAGTGCAATTTAGCGATTTTGGGATGTGGGAATATTGCGATATAGGGATTCAGGGACTTGGGAATTTCGGGTTATAGGAACTTCAGAATATACAAATTTTTGAATCTAGGGAATTAGAGTATAGAAATTCTAACATCTAGAGAATTGTGAGTATAGAAATTCGCAGGTCTAGGGAATTGAGAGTGTAAAAGTTCTGAGATCTAGGGATTTCAGAGTATTTTTGCATCCAAAAATTCCATGATGCAGATTCTTGTATCTACAACTACAGCAATATAGCACTAGATGATTGTAAGGATATCGTTCATCTTACATTGAATCCAGTCCATAAAAGTTCCTCGATTTCTTCAGAGTGCAGAAAACCCCCATCAATTCAGTCGACCATTTTACCTAAACAACGTTGCGTTACACTAGTCCGATTTTGCAAGTGAACCTCCCTCTTCACGATTTTCTCGCTAATTGGTTCCTTCGTTACGTCGAGTCGGTTGAAAATCAACGGACGCGTCAACTTCGATACACGGATCGACCGTGTTACGGTCTATCGAACTTCTCTTTCTCTCTCTCTGTCCGGCCCGTTCGTAAAATACGACGCGGCTCGTGGTAACTAGATATTACTCACCTTTCAACGTGATCGCTCGTTACCTGGCCGATCGGCCAGCTTTCAGATATTAGCCGGTCGAGCACGAGGCGAAGCCTTCCATTCATGTCGCTCGTACGAATACGAAGATCGTGTGGCGCAAGCTAATCGCACTAATTAGTCGCTGTTCCACGCTGAACCGCGCCACGAATAAATCAAGCCACTTTACGAGCCGGGAAATCGTTCGATTCGACGTACATGCGCGAACGATCGAAAACGAAAATTAAGGCTGATGTCCCATCTTCTGTCAACCCCTTGCGTTACGATGTCGTGACACACTCGTGACGCACGTTACAATTCGGATGTGATAGACTCGTATTTTCACTGCAATTTTGTGTTCTCTGATTGTAGTTTGCATACTCAAGGATCACCGACTGCGTAATATACCTAACATTTTAATTCGTCTTGTAGGAACAATTTATATACGTTGTAGGAACAATTAGCAGTGAACGATGCTGTCCAGAAAATTGTAGGTTGGGGGTAAACAATTACACCATCAATTTAATCGATGGATGAAGAAAATGATATGGGAAATTATATGAGTATGAAATTTTAATTTCCAGGTTCAAATATAATACGTTCTTTAAAAGCAATAAATTTCATCTCCTGCATGAAGTCATCTAACATGAATTATTCAGGGGATGTGACCCATAATTCGAGTTGTCATAGTTCAGGTAAAAAATACGCTGCGCAGATTTTCTAGAGGAAAATTTAGTTCTCTTCTTTGTACATAACTTATTCATAAAGATTATGCAAATTTAAGAACCGTCGACATCCTTAGTAAAATCGTTCATCATATTTTATGGGTTAGAGCTAGAACTTGGATTTTAAGATCTTCTTAAATTTTCAACATTCTTCCTGAAATTATTTAGCACGTCTCTTTTGTCAAATCTAGGCTCTGTATTTTTTAACATATTTTCAAGTTTTTAACGAAGTCTTAAAAACATGTTCGATCATTATCAGATATCAGTATTGTATATATGATTAAGGTATACCCAAACTTTCCAGATGAACCAACTGTTAAATTTGTAATCCAAACTTTGTATAATAACTTCGAATGAGTACAGATTTTTGAAAATTTGAATAATAAAATGTTTATAAAGTGTTGGTGTGATGTCAATGTGTTTGTTTCAATAAAATTCCAGGACCATAAGGATTTCGTATAATATCGGAATGTAAGGATTACAGTAATTCGATGCTTTGGCGGAATATTAAGCTGGATTCAATTAAATTACAAGGTCTCTTACGTGTCCGCTCGTTGAATATTAAATTAATTATTTTACCGCTCACCTCGGTTGCTGCTGCTTTCAATCTTCGTCGTCCATCTAAGTAATTACCTGTTGTAATCCTTTAAACACGAACCTTCGACTCTTTCGTCTCCTTTTTATTCCTCCTTTTTCGAACTTATCGGCTTCAATTTATCTCCGAATGTTTCCGTGTAATCGGACATTTTAATTGCCTTTTTTACGTCAGTGTATTTGGTGTTTTTTATGACTTCATTAATGAAAGGATAATCGACGTTGCCATTTCCGAATAGTTTCTGTGTTTGAAGGTTACTTGGTTACGGGGGAATTATGGTTGCATAATTTGGGCATTTGAAACTCACTAACCTCTATAAAATCATCCCAAACGTCCTATTATCACTCGTCATAATACTCCCTAATCACCGATGAAACAAAACACAAAAAAGACTGTGAACTCATTGTCTCCTCAAGTAAAAGAACAGACTAAACGAGGTCCAGCAACATCATCTCCCAACAACCCTTTAAATCGACACAAAAGAAGTGGAATGGTGCAACAAGGAATTCCATCGAGCTTTCGATTCAGCATCCTCAGCGAACTGGTCCAATGATACTGCAACGTTATCGGGCTATCATCTCGTTCCCTGCTGTCCTCCCGTAACCTCGTGCTCTCGGAGGAGGGCTCTCTCTCTCTCTCTCCTGTCGGGATAAATTCATGAGCGCGATGTCCTCGCGAGCGCGCAGCGTCCTCGAGGAGCCGCTTGGCATGTAAATGTAAAGAGGGGTTCGGTTGCTCGCGCGCGCGAAGCGAACGAGCCTGGTGCATTTTATTAGCACGTTCACGGACCGAGGGGTTGGGTTAGGCGAAGAGAAGAAGGAAGAGGGTCGATAGCGGAGGCGGAGGTGGAGATGGCGACGGAGGAGGAGGGCCAAGGGAACCGGGAATCTTGTAAGCTCGCACTCGCGTCGACCTTGCTTCGCGCGAGCACACGTCGCGCTATTACGACGGTGTTCGCGCGACGCAGCGCCGGCCACGTTGTCTCGTGGGATCCTTCATGGGAAATTAACCCTCATGGGATCCGCGACTTAAACGCCGTGAACGAAATTACCTTGCATTTTTACGTTTTCAACTTTTCGTTTGCATTTATTTGGAAATAAGTGATCGATGCATCATTGCAGACAAGATTATTGTTGGTGATTTCAATCGAAGATACAATTTAATTGGTGACTTCATTATTTTCCGAATTTTGTTACGCAACTTTCGAATCTTATGATTTTACGCTCGACATAGAATCGCCACGCGTTATATCGCATCGCGTTATATGGCCATGTGTTATATCGTTGCGCGATACATTTCTTCACTTTATACTGTCTCGCATAATATTACCTCGCGTTATATTGCCACGTATTGTATTGCAACTTGTTATATCGCCATCCGTCATTTCGTCTCGCGTTATATTGCCACGCATTCTACTCCAACTTGTTATATTGCCACCTATAATATTACCTCGCGTTATATTGCCAGATATTGTATTGCAACTTGTTATATCGTCATCCGTCATTTCGTCTCGCGTTATATTGCCACGTATTGTATTGCAACTTGTTATATCGCCTTTCGTAGTATTACCTCGCGTTGTATTGCCACGTGTTATATATCAAGTTATATCACTTCGCTTTATATTGCCACGTTTCATATTCCATCGTGTTATATTGCCTTGCGTCTTATTGCAACGTGTAATGTTACCTCGCGTTATATTGCCACGAATTGTGTTCCAACGCGTTATGTAGCCTTATGTCATACTACCACGCGTTACATTACCTCCTGTTGTATTGCCACGCATTACACTCCCTCGCGTTATATCGCCATTCGTTATCTTACCACTCACTATGTTGCTTTACGTTTCCTTGCTATGCGTTACGTTACTTTGCATTTTATTGTCACGTATTATCTTGCCTCGCGTTATATTGCCACGCATGATATCATAGCGCGTTATAATGCATTCTATCACTATACGTTAAATTGGCATTAAAATTAAATTTTGATAGCGTTGTATTTGCGACGCGATATAAAATTGAACATTATATAACCTCGCCTTATATCAACCCCAAAAATGTATCCTTCTAAAACTATCTAGAATCGCGATTAACTACGAAAGCGTAACTAAAAAGTTATCATAAAATATTTCACAACATAGAAGTGCCATAAAGTGCGCTTACATTATGGCTATTTAAATATAGCAGTTCGATACAAACGAGCGTACCTATAAACATTTTCTTAACGCTCAGAAGATGGAATGGCTGATTGTTAAATGGTGGCGCAAGCAACACAAGCTTTTATTGATCGATGTTCGAAGTAATATAGGATCAGACTTGCTCAACTTCTCGGGTCATTGACAACGTTGTAAATAATCCTTTGGCATTGCGTATTGCACAACGTTATGCACATTTGGTGTAGATGCTTCAATGGCATAACTCAACTTTCTCTCTGGAGACAAGACTTGTAAACCCACAACGGTACAAGACACGCTCTCGTATCGTTGCTGCGTTTCGAGAAAACCTGATGAGTCAACGTAAGAAGTATACGATTTCAACCGATTTTACGGAATTCTGTACGACAGTATCGTTTGTCACTTGGCGCTCGATAATGGTACTTGTCTCGTGTTTCCTCGGGATCCAGCAAACAAGAAATTGACATACTTCGATCTATACGTCTCCGAGGGAGAAAGTCGAGACTCAATAAACGTCTATGTGCGTTAGAATTCATGATGATCTTCGAAACTCTATTGATATCGTTCACGAAGTAGGTTGAAGTCTCGTCAAGATTTTCTTGTCAAATCTCAACATTTTTAAATTTGTAGATTCGTCAATGTTCACATTTTTAAATATATAGATTTCTTGTACATATAATTACATTGTTTCAATGAAATTTGCAAATTTCAAAATGTCTGAATTACCAAATTATTGAATTCCTAAATCCTTAACCCCTTGTACTATTTTGACGAGTTTGACTTGTGACGCACTCGTGACGCACATAGCTGTGATCAATGTTTCAATTTGCAGTTCACATCCAATTATAATTCAACGATTGCATAATACCAAATTAACATAACATTTCAACATTCTTTGTCTGTTTTAATATTGTAGCTATGATTAGTTAGTTCTGACTGACACATAACAAATAAATTATAGTGTAAGGGGTTAAACTCCTTGAATTCTTCCCACAAATCCCTGAATTCTCGAATCTCTACATTCCTAAATTCTCAGATGAACAAATCCCCAGATTTCAAATCTTTAAATTTTCAGACGAATAAATCCCTAGATTGCCAATCCCTAAATTCTCATATCAATAAATCCCTATACTGCGAATCCCTGAGTACTCAAATCCCAAAATTCTCAGCTAAATAAATCCCTAGATTGCAAATCCCTAAATTCCAAAATTCCTAAATTCTCAAATCCCTAAATACCCAATTCCCTATATGCATATACCCTTCGACCCCCAATTCCCTACATGTATATACCCTTCAATTCCCAAATATTACCAAATCCGAAAATGTCCAAGAATTTGATATAGGTAAAAATGGAACTGAAAAGATGGACCAACTTTAAATATCCCTAGGGCAATTCTGCAACTGTGATTAGTAAAACTATGATTCAGAGTTGACAAAACATAACTGTCCACGAAAGAGATAAAATTCCAAGTCACCTAACCTCAACGCAAAGCCTAGTAATATTTTCTACAGTAGAGCGATATCGAGGAGCACTAGTCGGCGTTACCGAAAGGGATAATTTCACGATCGACTTTCGCCGGTTGTTCGAATCGTACGAGCATCGTGCTTCGGCGTTTCTTCCCAAAAGGAAGATCGAGCGAGCGAGCGAGCGGCGGTAATTTCGCCGGTCGGAATGAAGCGTGGCGTACGGGCAAAAAGCGGGCCCCATCGTTTTATGCCTTGCTCGCACCGTGTTGTACATTAGCTGTAGGTGTGCGTACACACCGGTCCGGCTGGATAGAAAAAGCCGACGGGTTCCGGGAGTGAGAGGCAGAGGAAGGTAATTGTACGAGGCAATCACGAGCGCGTTACAGCGTTCTGTCTAAAAAGCGTGACAAAACGTGCCGGCTCCTTCGATTTCGAGCGAAACAGCCGGCCACAAGGGCTCGGGACGCGGGGACGGGGGCACAACTAAAATCTTCATCGTTTCTGCTCACGGACGAAACTTTCGGACCAGGGACGGAGAAAAAAGGGGACACGAGTCGGGAAGGTGGGGCTGCGTGAATAAGCACGAGTTTTCCTTCTTCTCGGAATTGCGAGTTTTTGGCTCCTCAGGAGGACTCCTCGTAGCATTTTTTTTTTCGGTGCATCATGGTTACGTAAGCAGTTTGAAGATCGATTTCTTGCTACGCGGGGTTGGGAGAACCCTCTTTGTTGCACACTTGATACTTTGTTCGCGACCGTGAAGGTTCTTTGATGAAGACTTCGTTTTTGTTCTTGTAATTCTTTAGCGCGGTGAATTCACAAGTTTTTGTGTCTAAATGGTTTCGAACTTCTAATAATCGGGTTAAACAATTTTTGAGATGGTCGGTTTTTAAATTTTAAAGGTCGAATCACGAAATCATAAAATTTTCAAATTTCCAGACCTTGGAATTATTTCATTCTTCGATGTCCAAATTCTTCAGGTCTCACATCTGGATTTCTTTCATGTCCCAATCACTAAATTCCTAAATCTCCAATCTTCAAAATCATTGTATCTGCAGATTTTCAAATCTCTGCATCCTTAAATTCCCAAATCTCTGAATCCACCAAATTCTCAAACCCCCAAGTCTCAAAATTCCCAAATTCCTAAACCCTCAAATCCGTAAATTCCCAAATTCACGCATCGTCAAATGCCTAAGTCCCCAGATTCTCAAATCTCCAAATCCCTAATTCCCCAAATTCTCGAACCCCCAAATCCCTAAATTCCCAAATTCGTGCATTTCCAAATTCCTAAATCCCCAAATTCTCAAACACCCAATCCCCAAATTCCAAACCCCCAAATCCCCAAATTCTCAAACCCCCAGTCCCTAGATTCTAAATTTCTGCATCCCCAAATTCTCAAACCCCCAAATCCCCATATTCCAAATTTCTGCATCTCCAAATTTTCAACCCCCCAAATCCCTATATTCCAAATTTTTACATCACCAAATTCCCAAACCCCCGAATTCCCATATTCCAAATTTCCAAATCCCCAAATTCTCAAACCCATCAGTCTCTAAATTCCGAATTTCTGCATCCCCAAATTCTCAAACCCCCAAATCCCCATATTCCAAATTTCTGCATCACCAAATTCCCAAGTCCCCAAATCCCCAAACCTCCAAGTCCCCAAATTCCAAATTTCTGCCTCACCAAATCCCCAAATTCTCAACCCCCCGATCCAACTACCTAAAAAAAGCACCCAAACCCGAATCGTCCAACCAAATGGCCAGACCACGACCCGCAGCCTCCATCGGCTCCACATAAATATCCTCTACCCATCATCGAGTACAAAAATAAAATGATACCCGACCGCTGAACTTTCTCACAATCGCTTAATTTCGAGCCGAACTTTCACTCGTTGGACAACAATTGAATCGATCTCCCCCAATATTTACGCAACGCGTTAAAAAGTCCCGGTGAAGAATAGCGAACGAATCACCAAAGCCATTCCGCGTCGTGTGGGAAGTAACGATCCGTGGAGATGAAAAAGGAACTGGAGGAACAAGAGGAGGATGAGGAGGTGAAGGAGGAGGGACAGGACCTCAGGTAGAGGAGGAACGAATATCGTGGGTACACCGAGGGTCGTGACTAATGACTCTATTGACGCTCGGAGAGAGAAGTTGGAACCAGAGGAGAGGCGAAGGTCGTTTACCGGCAACAGACGAACCGACTCCATTCTTCAGCGTCTTTCTTTTCGCTTTTTCTCTTCGTTTTCCGGACGGTCGATTCGTCGATACTTATTCCCGACGTGGCTTGTTATCTTCGGGGAAAGGAGGGTCAGAAACTGTCGCCACTGACCTTTTCGTAATGAAGCTAATGTCGGACGCGACGGGTGGCTTTCGCTGCTACGTTTCTGACCTGGTCAACCTTTATTCTGATTGTTCTGATTTGGGAATGTTGAAAGACAATTTACGGATTTGGTACACTAGTTTTAGATCTGGGAATTTGGTGTTCTTGAGATTTGGACATTTTGGGTTTGGTATACCGTGGATTTGGCAATTCAAGGATACTTCAGGGATTTATTAATGTTGGGATTTGGGAATTTAGGGATTTGGTACACTAGGGATTTGGCAGTTTAAGGACTTGGTACGTTATGGACTTGCAAATATTGGGATTTAGGAATTACCAGATTTGGCACGTTAGGGATTTTTTAAATTTTGAGATAGGTAAACTAAATATTTGGGAACTCAGTGATATGATACACTAGATTTGGAAATTCAAGGACTACATTAAGGATTTACAAGTGTAGAGATTTGTGAATTTAGGCATTTGGTATATTGGAGATTTATAACCTCAGAATTTGGTACACTAGGGATTTTGTGCCTTAGGTATTTATAAATCTAGGGATTTGATATGCTAGAAATCTATACATTTAAGAATTTGGTACATGTCAACAGTGTGAACAATATCGATGTCACCAGTATCATCAATGTTATAAATGTCATCGTTGTCATCAGTATGACCAATAACACCAAAGTCATGAATGTCGTCAATGCCATAATCATAAACACTACAGACATCGTACATACTAATATCATCAGTATCATCAATGTCATCAGAGTATGTCATCAGTGCCTTCATATTACCAATTACATCAGCAAGGTTGCAAATGTCACCAAAGTGACCATTCGTCTATATTTTCTCCTCAAACAACTATACTTCTAACACTGAATTTCCTGATAATTTAGCCTCACTAACCTTTTCACATAATTTCCCTATGCACAATGCACATATTTATGTACCTCTAGCCATCTAATTTATCGCATAACTCCTCGAATCGCGATTGTTTCGCCAAGCGGAGATTTATCGAGTTGATATGCATAGCTGGTGCGAGCTATCAGTCATCGAGCACAGTCAACTCGAGTTATTATATGGCAGCTGTCGACAATGGTCGACTGTCCATGGATCTGACGTGGTCGAAAGAGACCGTATCGAATCCACCATTGACACGTGCTGTCACACTTGGAACTACATATATTATACCCATAGATATACCTACCGATGTCAACCCATGAGATGGCGCGTGAAGAGGCTGTGTTTAGAAGAGCTATTGGTCAGAATAGAAAAAACACGTATTTTCGGTGGTAGTATTGGTTCGGCGATAGTTAAAGACAACTTAAGGTCGGCAAACGTTTCACCTCGAACGTCAGAACGTCACATGGGGACTGTTCAAGATGGGGTGCGTCCCTTAAACCTGGCTCAGCCTCCTACGCGCCAGGTTCAGGGTTGCGAAGAGTACCGATGTCAACCCACGAGTTGGCGCGTGAAGTGGCTGACGTGTTTAGAAGAGCTACGGCACAATTGGTCGGAATAGAAAAATGGACAACTCACGCGTATTTTCGGCGGTATATTGGCTCTCGCGGTCGCGCACCAATTAGGCCAAAAACAATGACAGGCAAACGTCTCGAGAGTGAGATAGTGCACTTGCGTTCACCAGTTGTTATTGTCATTATTATTCTTATTAAATGTAACGATGTGTTCACGGGATAGAGCTTCTTTTATTTTGGGTTCACGCACCAGCTCGTGGGTTGTCCTCTGTACGTTAGGCAACATCTCGAATAGCTCTAACTTGTCCTCTCGTAAACATCAATTCATTTTTTACTTAGCACTTGATCGCACGCGATACGCAGTGATGGATTCTGATATCTGGCATCATCGTATTAAAGCATTAAACGTTTACACCTATTATACATCATCATTACCATTCACGTCTCACTTTGCATGGAGAATGATACTCTATTCACGCTCGCGTGCTCATTCACATTCTCTTCAGAAGCTCTTTTAGAGAAGTAAGCTGCTTCTACGTGGAATACAATCGTTGGATAATTACGAAATATTAGATTGGCGACTCAACTTCGCGTATTTCAACTCAAAACTTGTATGCAAAGTGAGAGTTGCGGGTGAAGAATATCAAGTCGTGGTGTTTACTTTAACTACTATTTATTATTTGCTGAATACTGTGATTTTGGTGGCATTGTGCAATTTTTATTGTGCAATTCTAATTATGCAATTTTTAAATCTCAAAATCGATCATTGAAACTTTTCAATTTAGCTGAAAGTTAAAATAGATATGAAAATGTAAAAATTTCGAAATTTTAAAGTTTTAAGGTTCTGACGTTCCAGAAACAAGTTTCGAAACATATAAGATTAGAAATTTCATGTATAAGCGCCTCAGGATCTTAATTTTGAAACATTTCAATATCTCCAGAGTTCAAAGTGCCGAAGTCCCTAAATTGCATAGCTCAAAAACTTCGCAAAGCCAAAATTCAAGAATCTTATAGCTTTCAAGTTCTGTAATTAAAAATTATTAAGCCTTAAGGTCATAAAATTACACACTTCTAAAGTTCTAAGGTCCTCAAGCCTGAGAATTGAAGATTTCAATGTCCCTAAGTGTCAAAATTGAAAATTTCAATGTCCTCAAGTCCCAAAACTAAAAATTTCAATGTCCTCAAGTCCCAAAACTAAAAACTTCAATGTTTCTAAATCTCAAAACTAAAAACTCGTTTCAAGGCCTTAAAAACTCCAAAACTGTAAAAAACACGAATTACAAAGCTGAAATGTACAAAAATCCTGAAGTTTCAAGATCCTAAAATACCAAGGTCTTCATAAACTTCAAAGACCTAAACTTCCAAGTCTCCAAAGCTCTAAAATTCCTAAGGTGCAAAATCCCATAGTCCCAAAAATCCTAAGATCCCAAACTTCTAGAGTTCCAAAATTGCAAAAGCGAATGGTCCCAAAATTCTGAAGCTCAAAACTTCCAAAGTCCTATTATTCCAAAAATTCTGATATCCCAAACTTTTAGTATTCCAAAGTACCAAGATCGAGTGATGCCACAATTCCACAATCAAACGATCCCCTAATCCCAAAAATGAATGTCCCAAAATTCCAAAAATCAAAAGGTCTCAAATTTTCAAGAGCTTCACATTCCTACCCCCACCGCAAAATATTTGAAAATCAAGTACTTCGACGAAAAAAAACACCCAACTAGATGAGCCTAGACAAATAAAACGACAAAATGATAAAAAACGTAGAATACCCCGAAGCTGTACGTGGTCATCAAGATGTTAATAATCAAGCGATCAGCATATTTCTTGCTGGTCCTCGGTAATACCCATCTCGGCGCACTAATCAAGTGGCTCCAATTAACTGCGTAGCGTCCTGAATCGTTTAAAAAGCGAATGTAAATGGAAAAACACGGTGTCGGAGTAGGAAAATGTTGTCGGTAGTGCGTGGCTGATCAGGGCAGAACGTTTTCCAGCGCGGATCGAGCGTCGATGAATAATTCACGTTGTACGGCGTAACGTTTTTGCGCACGAATTACTTCATTAGAGTCGACCAGTCGCATCCTGTCGTGGCGACAGAGGATGGCTGCCTGCCTTGCATGTCGATTTTACCGAAACCTGAAAAGGAAGAGGCGACAAAGAGGCGGTGAGTTTCTATACCGTGAAGAAACCGACCGGGGATGAATACCGTACACCCGTCACGTAACGTTGGGGATATATTCTCGAAGAAGAAGAAGAAATAAAAGAAAAACAGAAGGAAAAAAGAATCCCCCGGAACGGTAGTCGAATCTCGCGTGTAAATCGTTCCGGACAGGGTGGGGTCGTCTTCTGCTTCCCTCTGCTCGCTGACCACGCACGCCGCTGACGAGAGGATCATCGTTAATTAGGGGAAAAGTGTGGACTTAATTTAATGGGCTGTTCGAGACGCACGCGAAAGGAAATCTTAAACGGTACTACCGAATTTCGTCCATTCACAAGTTCTCTGTAAACTTCCAAATTTCACCCTTACGATACAAGAAATTGTCGGCACATAATTATTCACTCTAGGTATCGGTATTTTGTTTGTAATAATGTATATAATATATATATTCATTTTCAAGGTATTCGATAAGATTATTTTTTCAACCCCCAGTTTGAGGTCCCCACCCCCATGACTATTCATTTCAAGCTTTGTAGCATATCAGACATACTTTTAAATAAACATATATCAATTGGGTAATAGTATTATGTACTTGAATGGACTGGATTTCGATGATCTTTTTGAAGATAATTAAGATAATTCCTTGAAGGTATATATCTTCGGATCCTCCAGACAGTATTCAACAATTTAAGAACTATTTTCAAAAATTTGAACATTAAAATATCATGATAATGTCGTGATCATGGTCAGTACATATAATCTTGCAATTAGTGAAATTAGAACCAAACTATTTATGAAAATTAGACCATCTTCACTGAAGATAGAATCTGTCTACTCAACTGATATACATCATCTCTTTTCGAAAAAAGAAAGAAATGAGTTTTTCAAAGAAATTGGTTTCCTTTGGGACCGTTCCGTGTTGTTGCAACCGTGGAGGTTAAAACAAGAGGCAATAAATTCAGTGGGTGTTGCTATAAATTTCTTTCGTGGATACATAAAAAACGCATTAACGTCGACTATGCAACCCTACGAGAGAACAGGTAACCACAGTGATTCATAGAAAAACTACTAATATGTTACAACGGAAGGAAGATAATTAGATAGATATCTTATGGATAGATGGACAGATAAATAGATATGTAGTTAGATGTATAGTCAGATATTTAGCTAGATACATACGTAGCTAGATGTATAGTTAGATAGATAGCTAAATACATATACAAATAGGTAAGTAGGTAAACAGCTATATCATCATAGACAAACATCTTATAGAAAGAAACTTAGATGCAAAGATAGTAAACTGTTTAGATAGTTAACTGCATCGGATAGATAAATATTGTAGATAGACACTTGAAATAACCTAATATATCTATAGGTAGATGAACAAGTATCTTGTAGTTAAATGAAGAGGTAGAACAGATACAGACTTATGAAGTGACTTAACATACTTAATGTATAAATACATTGCAGACAAATATCCTATAGATGAATGAGTCCATAGGTAAATAGTTACACATGTACTGATTCAATGTTACCAATAGAATATGTATCTTTTACATTCGACAAAATTATCTTCATCTACCATTGAGATAGATAGATAGTCAGATAGACAGACAGAAAGATGTATGGATAACTAGATCGGTTAATTTGATGCACATTGTGAATATGTTATATGTATGTTCTCTATCACATATGACAAAATTATCTTCATCTACCAATGAGATAGATAGATAGTCAGACAAACAGACAGAAAGATGTATAGATAACTAGATCGGTTAATTTGATGCACATTGTGAATATGTTATATGTATGTTCTCTATCACATATGACAAAATTATCTTCATCTACCAATGAGATACATAGATAGTCAGACAGACAGAAAGAAAGATGTATAGATAACTAGATCGGTTAATTTGATGCACATTGTGAATATGTTATATGTATGTTCTCTATCACATATGACAAAATTATCTTCATCTATCAATGACATAGTTAGATAGTCAAATCGATATGCAGAAAGATATACAAATAACTACATCAGTTAATTTGTTGCACATGTAATGACTCAATATTGCGAATATAATATATGTTATCTTTCACATATGACAAAATTATCTACACCTACCAATGAGATAGATAGAAAGTTAGATCGATATGCAGAAAGATATACAGATAACTACATCAGTTAATTTGATGCACATGTAATGACTCAATATTGCGAATATAATATATGTATGTCTTTCACATATGACAAAATTATCTACATCTACCAATGACCTACCAAACCAATTTCAATGGAATTTCGCGTCACACCGTCGCTATTTAACACGGACCTCACGTGTCCCAGTCATATTAATTCGAGATGCTAATTGAAAAAAACATTCGGTGATAATGATCGTCCACGTCTAGAAGCGCCGTCCTCTTGTCGCCGAACGAATTCGCCGAGGACGAGCGTGTGTCCGCGTTAAATGAATTAGGCTCACGTACACGCGAGGCGCTACGAAGCGTTCGAATGGCCTATAAATAACGCGCGAAGCTAGCGTATAGCGGCGTTAGGCCGGATTTTCAACGAAGGAGCGGCTTCGATCGAACCGCGACCGCGGCTTGCATATCGATGCGTACGCGACCCTGTTCGCGTGTAAATATCTTGATTAACGAGGCCCTCATTTAACTCGAACGGTGTCGAGGGAAAAGGGGAGCTCTCAACGCGACGAAAACATTATTATGACCGGTTCTCACGAAGCGAACAAAAACCCTGTTACTCACGCTTGTACAGATTTCTCAGTCTTCGATCACCAAATAAGTCCATATTGGTTTTGTATCGATTTATAATTTGACGCGTTCTTGAAAATGTAAGAAAAATTCTTAAAATAAATTTTATATGTACTTTGAAAATTCTTTATGAATTTTATGGCTTCTTCTTTTAAATTTACTTTTGTTGTCATATTTATTTATATTTCTAGCGTGTTTCTTCAAAACGTGCACACGTCAATTAAAACATATATTATTTCATAATCACTCATTGCATATATAATTTAACGAATATTCTTTAATACATATATACATAACCATGCACTGGATGTATAATTTAATAAATATTCCTTAATACAGATATAATTTAATGTGTATTGCACACTTTACTCGATTATATACTTTAAGGAACGCTCATTACTGCATATATAATTTCATAAACGTTCATCAATACACATATAATTTAATATGCATACTACATGTATAATTTAATGACCATTCATTACTAAATATATAATTTAATAATCAAAATGAACTGAGGTTACGTGGGTATTATGTTGACGAACATAATCTTACAATCTTCTGAGATGACTACCGTCAGTGTTTAATTAATTTAACATATCTTATATCATTTTTAAAAATTGACCTGTTAAATCAATTACTGTTCTGGGTCATCCAACTTAAAAGTGATCATACGTTATTCAGAAAATTGTACTTTGGAGACTAATATTTTTTTGAGAACAAATGATCTAATTTTTTATGTGATTATATTTTACTTAAACAGACAATTACCTGGAACAATTTCGAAGTCACTGATAATATACAAAGAAAATAATAATTTTGAAGAAATGATTTTTTATGTAATTATATTTTACTTATCCTAAACAGACAAGTACCTGAAATAATTTCAGAGACACTGATAATATAAAAAAAATAATGTTTTATGGGATTGAAAGAATTGGACATCCACCATTTTTTCGATGACCTTAAAAACGTTAAATGAAGATATCGATGTGACGTTCGAGGTATACCCTGGTACCAAACTGCACCCTCGATTTCGACGATTTTATGGCAATTTCATGAATCCTGTCCGCGATTCATCTCCTTGTAGCTGGCACGCTGCCACGAACGCGTCGAAAGGCGCAACGAGAATTTCTTCCCGCGAAAAGTCGTGAAACGCCTCGCACATGGGGTTATTCTCCTCGCTCGCACGGATATAGTCTTTTTACCGACGTTTTCACCGGGTCGTAGTTCACCCGGGTTGCTTTATATTTAGCCTCCTCTCCCTGCTCGTAAAAAACGCGGGACTTCCTGATATAATCGTACGATGACCGCCATCTTCTTTAATTGGGGGAAAATGGCGCGATTTACTTTCTAAAAACGAGATTTCTAATTATAATACGTGTTATTAGTTCATTCTTGCAGCAATTGTCGAAAATATACTTCTGCAAGCTGCAATTTCTTATTTCACTAATTAATTCTTCAAATAGAATTCTTAGAATACCTTCGATTTATTTAGATAACTTGTTCAAAACGTATTTTGATTTTATTATTACTGCTGCGTTATTCCGAATAATCTGAAATATTTATGATATTAACGCAACCAATGTATGAAACTCATTATACTAATGTATAAAGCGTGGTATTAAGGAGTATAATTTTCCTGGTATAAGATTTAGTACCTAAACGAAGAAGCGACCTCGAACGCAACAGAAGCCCGACAAATCATTTCCAATTCATAAAACACGTCACACCGAGAACCAACAGACCAATCAATTTCCCCGGTAGCTCTATCTATTGAATAAATATAACGCTATCTTTAAAACGAATCGATGTGAAGCAACTGGCACCCACGCACGACATCCATCGACCATTATCGCTTCAATCAATCATTCCATTCACCTGCGATCATCTCAGACGTTCACCTAACTCCCACTTTAATTGAATTTTAATCCATTTCCCACCGTTGGCTGGTCACCAAACGGTTTGGGGCTTACGGTTTCCCGCCATTTTTCGACACGTGGCTTCTTTTGCTGATGGAAACATCAGTGTTTGTAGGTTTATTGTTCTACTGTTTTACTACTTTACTCTTTTATTATTTTATTAATTTATTTTTTTACTAGTTTATTGCATTACTGTTTTATTACTTTACTATTTTACTATTTTACTATTTTACTATTTTATTATATCATTATTTTGTCATTTTTCACTGTGTCGATGTTCCACTGCTCTCCTAATAAACAGCGTAATTTTTCAACAAAATTAAACAAACTTTTGCTACAAAAATTAATATTGTTCAATAAAATTAAGCAAATCTGTCCTTGAAAAATTCCTATTTCTCAAGAAAAATTTCTGAATAAAATCAAAGGAAATATATATATGAAACTTAAGAAGGTTTAAGCGAGATGAAAACTGGTCGTCTTCTTTTCGATTGCGTTTGAAGCGCGTGCCGCTCAGCCGCGTCAACCATATGGTTTCCTTCCCCTCGCGATCGTCCCGTGGCTGGGTTCACCGAGCCGGGGCAATAAATATCATAACCTGAAACCCCGTGGAAGTGTTAGGCTCCCGACTTAATCCGAGTTAAAGCCGCGAAACTCGTCCCCCATTCTCGTCCATGTTCTGCTCGTTTTGCTGGCTCACCCTCTCGAAACAGCTCGAAGCCGCTTTGTCGTCCTCGCACGACCGATACTTCGTCAACGAGCGATTTCGCATCCTCTAACCGATTACGGGTCTACAAAGTATTCGCTAAAGTTTCGTCGAGCTGTTCCGTCGACGATAAACCTGTCGTTCCAGGATTTCCTTCATTTTTTATCTATTTATTTTTATCGGCGATCAAACATTTTTGACGGAGCTGGTTCGTTCAGTTATTTGTTAAATTCTGACGTGTTCTCGTAATCGTATGTGATCACAGATTATTGCAAACATCCTTGAAAACTTGTATGATTTTCTGTAATTATTATACAATTTTTATGTTACTTTCATACAGTGCGTATTTACTTTTTACGACTACAATTTAAAATTACAATTTTTTGTTACCGATTTTCTTTGAATAAATTTTTTTGATAGAAAATACCAGTTTGTCATGTAATTATCCCACAGTATTATCCGTGAGAGTTCAACATTGGTTTTTACAAAGTTAGCAAGATGATGCAGTGAAGGGTGAAGCTTGCAGAATGTACTTGTATGCACATTTTTCTAAAGGAATACTTTGAACAGTTCTCTTTTGAAACTTGTCTACGTGAAAGAACACCGGTGAAACCTGGCAGATGTTCCTGGACAACGCTTAACTCGCCTCATTACCACGAGTCACGTTAATGAGCTTGCGTCCCTTATACTACTTGGCTTCCCTACACCCTTCTTCCTCCATGGTTACAATGCTAACCGAACGAGGCCTATCAGAGACTACAATGTGTAGCAGATGACCAATCACAGTCGATGAAAACCTGTATCAAATCTGAGTGACAGGTCAGACCCACTTTCGCTTAATTACCCTTACCTGGGCTAATCATTATCAAACTTAATATTCACTTGATTGTAAAATCAAAGTCAATCTTTGACCATCATTGATCGTGTGATTCAAAGTTTGTTAGAGCAACTGAAAAATTGATATAGTTCTTTAGAGGTTGGGAAATTTGTGAATATTTTCAACAGGGGATGAATAATTTATACGTGCGTTTATCAGAGGGTAAGAAATTTGTATATGATTTTAATAGAGGATGTAACATTTTATATGTGGAATCATAGGTGCGTGAGGAATATGTATGATTCTAACAGAGGGTGAAAAATTAGTATTTATGTGTAATCATCGAAAGATAACAAATTCGTATGCACGTATAATCATTAGGGGTGAGAAATTTGTATTTATGTGTAACCATCAATGTGTGAAAAATTCATATGTATAAGTGTGATCATCGCAGGGTGAAAAATTTGTAAATATATACAATCACCAAGGAGTAAAAAATTTATGAACACGTATAAAAATTAGAGGGTGAAAAATTGATATACATATGTATGTCATCACAGAGAGAAAAATTTATATACATGTACAGCCATCACAAAGTGAAAAATTTGTACATATGCACACTTATTAAAGGATGAAATATTTGTATACATAAATCATGAAATATATATATGTACAATCATCAAAGTACTGTTATGAAAAGTTGACAAATTTGAATCTATATGTACAACCTCGAAAAAGTAAAAAATGAGTACAAGATTTTAAGACAGTGTGAAAAATATGTGTTAATGTATGATCATCGTAGGATGAAAAATTCGTACACCTTTTTATCCTCGTATGAGAAATATCGCGTCATGTTTTCTGTTTACCCGTTCCCAATTAAGCTATTATTAATTTCTCTTTCATAGTTGTTTTCGTTTCTCTTTCCACGCCTTCGGAGCTCGGCAGTCGGCATGGAACAAGAGGCCGCGAATGGAGGACCGACAGATAAAACTCGAGTCGTTAACTCGCCACGCCGGAAACCGACGCATCTATCTTTATCTACGGTCCGTCTGCCAGCGAGTTGGTTTCTTCTTGAAATTCCTACGGCCTTCGACTGCACTTTGCTTTCGTCGTTTCTTTTCCGTTTCTCTAGAAAAACAAGGCATCGCGATTTCCTCTACACGTTATATGACAACGGGTTCTATAGCCGCTGACGGGATTACGAAATCGATTGCACTTCGGAAGAATTCGGACGAAATCGGTTGAGATCGTTAGTTAGGAAGTTTATTTTTATGGTGCGAAGGTTTTGACTAGGGAAAGGTGGAAATTTAGATATTTGGAAATATTAGGCGGTGATTTGGAGGTTTTGGGGAATTTAGGGAAGTTGGGAATTTGGGGATTTGGGGATTTAGGGATTTAGGGATTTAGGGATTTGGAGATTTACGGATTTGAAGATTTACGGATTTGAAGATTTAGGGATTTAGAGATTTGCAGATTTGGGGATTTAGAGGTTTTGGGGAATTTGGAATTTGAGGATTTAGTGATTTGGAGATTTGGAGATTTGGGGACTTGGAAAATTTGAAATAAAGGGATTTGTGATATAGGGAATTGGGGAATTGGGAATTTCAAGATATAGGGACTTGGAAATATGGGAATTTGGAAATTTGGGAACTAGGGGATTTAGGGACTTAAGATGTAATAATTTGGGAATTATGGCGTTTAGAAATTTCTGAACTTGGGGATTTGGAAAATTTGGAATATAGGGATTTGTGATATAGGGAATTGGGCAATTAGGGATTTGAAGATATGGGGACTTGCAAATATGGGAATTTGGAAATTTAGGAACTAGGCGATTTAGGGACATGAGGATGTACTAATTTGGGAATTATGGGATTTAGAAATCTGTGAATTAGGGAATTGGAGTTTGCAAAATTCAGTGTTTGCAGAATTTTGGAAATTTTAATATTTAGGGCCTTAGATGTTCATTTAGTGAATTTGGGCATTAGGAAGACTTGTATCTTTAGAATGTTGCGAATTCGGAAATTATGAATTCACTAACATCCTAAATCCTAACTACCAACCTAATAAAAGTCTCCGCTAAAGCAACCTAAGTTGAAAAACTAACAATATCAAACGAGAGCAAGTTAATAGAAAGACCGTTCGAAAAAAAGTGCTTGACAAACTAAATGGAGGAAGGAAACTGGTTGCGAGGGAGACAGAGCGCATCATCGGAATTGAAAGGAGATAGTATAAAGGAAGAGACAAGAGGAAGAAAGAAAAGAAAGGAAGAGAAGTGAGCAGAGAGGCAGAACCGTACCACGAGTCATCTGGCACTCAGCAGGATTCGAAATAGAATCGGTTCTCGTTCTAACCTCTCTGTCTCGGTTGTTCGTCTGACTCGAGTGAGAAGAAAACGACGGGCAAAAAGATGTCGAGCCAACAGGGCCGACGATGTTTTCATTGTAATTATGTCCCTTGTCCCTCTGGCTCCTCTCGTGGCCAGGCTTTTTACGGGCCTGCTACTAAGCAGCCTGTCAAAGCGTCCTAATTTCTGTCCCGGATTCGTCGGCTACGAACTTTCTACGACCCTGCTCTAATTCATGGATGTTGCTCCGAGAACCGTTCGCCTTTTTCGTTAATGTTTTTACGCATTCGGGAACTTCTCGCTGGATGTACCCTTGCTTTCCTACAAATTTATGTACGGAACTCGCTAGCTGGTGAGGTCCAAAAGAAGCTACATCACGTTGTTGACTTTTGACACTGAAATGTTAACAAAATATAATTCAAATAAAAACTTGATTATAAATGTTCTACCGATTGGACAATATTCGAGAAATGCAATTGAGATAAAAATTGCTTCATGAATGGAATAAAATAAAAATTATTTTAACAAGTAACAGTTTTCAATAAAATAGCAGATAGCGAAAGATTCGACCGAAAGAAAAATTGGGTCCCGTTTTAACCGCATCGTAATCAATTAACACACGCAAGAAATTCTCACGTTGAAATTGAAGCGTTCGTTGTTGCAACATTTTCAGCACTGATTTGGCCGGATGTGGCATCGAGGACATCGGTCGTTTTTTCGGTGGCGTCGCGCATTGTATAACAAAGCTGTTAACACGATCGGTCGTGTAAAGCAGGTAACGAGCATCCAGTAATCGAGATCCGTGGACTCTAAGTAAAGTCAAACAGTCGAACCGAGCCGGTTGTCTTTGCTCAGCAAACTCGCGCCAGTGCGGAGCCAATATTTAGACAACGATCGGCTCAAACATCGTAATACGCGTTAAAACGTTATGACACGCGCCAATTGCCGTCTCTATTCCCCCATGGATATCGTTTGCTTTTCGCCTTTCAACGAACACCGGTAACTTTGACACGTTCTGATATTTTACCTTATTTTGTACAGGGTGCTTCAAGAATTTAGCTTAACTAGGCTGTTATATTCAGGTTGTTTTGGTATCTAGGTTATGGTAATATACTGTAATCAATGAGGTTAGAAGTCTGGGGAAAATAGTGTAGACAGGATCTAGGACTACAAAGACAATCGAGGTTTAGATATTTGTGAAGGGGGTAAGTTTCTAAATTCCACTGCAAATTTTTAAATCCACAAATTAGCAAATTTTTACATTCTTAAATTAGCAAATATTAAATATGTAAATTAACAAATTAAATATGTAAGTTAGTCAATTTTTAAATATGTAAATTAGCAAATTTTTAAATCCACGAGTTTGCAAAATTTTAGATTCTTAAACCATCGTAGCGCCAAATTTCCAAATACCTCCATCTCAAAGTCCTTGAATCTCAATATTCTCAACCCACAAATTCCCAAATCTGCGAATCCTCAATTCCCGAAATCCCCAAAATAGCCCAGTCTCTAATCCCAATATCCTCAAACTCTCCAAATCCCAATATTTCCAAACTCTCCAAATCCCAATATTTCCAAACTCTCCACCCCCAAATTGCCAAATTTTCAAATCTCGCACTTTCGAAATTCTCAAATATCCCAGTCTCTAATCCCAATATCCTCAAACTCTCCAAATCCCAATATTTCCGAACTCTCCACCCCCAAATTGTCAAATTTTCAAATCCCCAACTCCCCAAATTCCCAAGTCCCCAAGTCTGTTATCCCAATATCTCCAAACTCTCCAGATTCCAACATCCCCAAACTCTCCACCTACAAATTATTAAATTTTCAAATCCCCAACTCCCAAAATTCCCAAATCCCCAAGTCTATAATCCCAATATCTCCAAATTCTCCAAATTTCAACATCCCCAAACTCTCCACCCCCAAATTACTAAATTTTCAAATCCCCAAGTCCCCAAGTCTGTAATTCCAATATCCCTAAACACTCCACCCCCAAATTCCCAAAATTTTCAAATCCCAACTCTCCAAGTCTCTAAACTCAATATCCCCAAACTCTCAACCCCCAAATCCCTATGGTCCAAAATCCCCCAACTTCTCTAAAAAAAGATATCTGTCGAGATCCATGGGAAAATCCCAATTCCCCGTCGCGTCGCAAGAAAAGTTTCCTCGAATGTCGACGAAGTTCCTCGAAGAGACGACCTTGGCAGTGATTCGCTGCAGCTTCTCACAGAGTTCTGGACGCGAGCTGCAAGCGGATTGCAAGCGGCTCGGCGAGTTTCCAATAAAGATCTCAGGCCACCTGACGTTCCTCGCGATTCCTCGAAGAATCTCGAGGCTCGCAAAGAGGTGGTCGTAAAGAGCCACTAACGACGGGACTCGGAGAACATCTTTGAAGGTAGCAGACACGCGCCATTTCCCGATGTTTCGAGCGTGGCGAATGATCGTCACTCAAAACTTGCCTCGTCTCTTTTCGTCGACCTGCCGCATACTCTTTCACCCTTTGTGCTCTTCTACTCATGCTGCACCGGCTGAGACAACGCTAGTTCCTTTTCACTGGTGAATTATAATGGAGTCATTTCTTGTTCGGTTTTGGTACTCTGTATGTAGCTTCTGACGCGCAGAATTTATAGTTCTCTTCATATCGAAATTTTCGAATTATATTCAAGACGCTTTACGATAGAAAATCCCTAGATTATCAAATTTCTACATCGGTAATTCCCTAGATCATTAAATCCTTACATTCTCAAGTTTGCGAATCTTTACAATTTAGTTTCACGAATTTTATTATTTTTAATTCCTAGATCACTAAATCCCTAGGTCTCCAAATCTATAGACTAAATTTAGCAAATTTTATTCCACATTTCCAAATCACTGTTCCAAAATTTCTGTAACAAAAAATTGCTACAATAGAAAATTCGTAGGTGATGAAATTTCTAGGTTCCCATAATCCCAAATCTGCAAATTACAATTTTTTTAAATTTGTACTATTCCAAATTTCTAAATCACTAGATCCTGAAATCTATAGACTAAACAACCCATAGACTACCGAATCTCTAGATTCGTAAATCCCTAGATCTCTAGGTCCCAAGATCTTTATATCCCAAAATCCCTAGATACCTAGATCTCAAGATATTTGGATCCCAAGGAACCAAGTTCCCTAAATCCCCAAATTCTCAAATCCTAAAAATTTCAAATTCTAAATTTCCTAGATTCCGAAATTTCCTAAATTTCCACAGCTGCAAAGTCCTAAATTCTCAAATCTTTAATATTCAAAATTCTAAATTCCTTAGATTCCGAAATTCCCTAAATTTCCAGATCTGCAAATTCCCAAATTCTCAAATCCTTAAAATTCCAAATTCCGATATCCATAGATTCCGAAATTCCCTAAATTTCCAGATCTGCAAATTTCCGAATTCTCAAATCCTTAAAATTCCAAATTCTAATATCCCTAGATTCCTAAATTTCCTAGATTTCCAGATCTGCATATTCCCAAATTCTCAAATCCTGAAAATTCCAAATTCCAATATCCCTAGATTCCGAAATTTCCTAAATGTCCAGATCTGCAAATTCAAAAATCCTCGAAATTCCAAATTCCCTACATATCGAAAGTTCCTAAACGTCCAAATCTGCAAATTCCCAAATCCTCAAAATTCCAAATTCCCTAGATTCTAACTACTAACTCACAGCCAACAATAATCGCAGTCGGTGCTAAGTAGATGCGTCCGCAGGCTAGCCTCGAGTAACGATTACTCGCACGCGAAATTGTCGATCCATCATCGGTAACTGGATCCAAATAGAATTTCAGGAGTGTCCGAAAGCGGTCCCCGAAGGAAACGGAACGCGACCAAAGGCGCGGGACACGCGTCGTTTCCCGATATTCCGCGCGTGACGAACGGGCATCGCGATTCTCGGATTCGCAGACGAACTTTTCATCCTCGTTCTTCTTCTCTCGTGAGCACCTTTTGTCCGCGTCGTCCAAACGGGAAAAAAGTATCCGTCGCGTTTCCGACGAACGATGGGGATGAAACAAGAGACCTCTTTCGCTAGAAGACACCTGTTCCCCGACGACGACGCGGCGAAAATAGAATGTTTGACGAAGAGACACGCGCCATTTGTCCTGGCTTTGAGCGTGTCGTAATTTCATTCGTCAAACGACCGTTCCTCTCTTTTTGCATTGTCCTCTCCGGATGATTAATCCCGCTAGGCTGCTTTTGAGTTATGTCCTCCTCTTCAACAGTACCGTCATTCACCGACACTTTCTGGATAACTGTTCTTCGTAACCTTGATGTTTAAGCTAAATTTGATTATACTGTTACCCTTTCAATGTATACCGTGAACTTAGGATTCTTGCGACTGTTTTCATTTATTGCGAGTTTATACAATTTTTAGTCTATCATTTTCGGTCGAACTTGTGTGTTTAACGCTAGATCTATGGACTCTGTCAGAGTGACGGATTTTGGACTTATTTTCAATTACGGAAATTATTTAAAGAATCATTGTTCAAGCTAGTTCACGTGTTATTTATGATTTATTTATTCTCATAGTTTATTTTTAATTTAAATAATTCAACGTTCGTAAATTTGGGGTTGAAATTAGTAACAGATGGTTACAAACGAAACAGCACCTTCATATTACTACAACAATAATAATAATAATGAACAATTCTAAACGTATTAACATTTGAAATGTTTATTTTCGCAGATTGACAAGCAGCACGACGGCGATCGGCAGCGCAGGAACCGGGGGCGGTGGTGGAGCAGGAAGTGGTGCCAGCGGAGGGGGCGGGGGTGGGAGTGGGGGCGGAGGTGGCGGGGCAGCCGGCAACGGGACTTCCGGCGGTGATTTCCTCCGCAGAAGTCACCCCCTCTCGGAGCATACGGCCCTGCATCCCGCCTACCGGCTCAACTACATGGACCACCTTTACCACCAGCTTCAGGCCTCCACGCACAGTCCCAACGCCTCGTTACACGGTAATTACCTTCTCCTCTATTTCTTCCGAGATAATTAGAACGACACGTCGCCTAATTTCAATCGCCACGATCGAAATTTACTCCCTGCGGTAGTGATTGCCGCTTGGGGCTGATCATCTGTTTGGGTGTTGATGAGAAAATTGGTGAAGTTGATAAATTAAAGACATATATAATTTTATTATATAAAATTGACGAATTCCATTGAATTTTATTATATAAAATTATATACATGATAAAGAGGGTTGTGTTTAAAAATTATTGGAGTCCATGACATCTTGGAACCAGAAAGATGGAAGTTTAAGGTATTCTGAATTTTCAGATTAAGGGAGGTTATGAATATTTTTATTTGAAGTGTTACAATTTGTAATTGAGCTTATGTAGTTTGATAAATTAATTAATTGTTGATGTTACATGGGGTTTCTTACGTGTGACAGTAGATATTTGAAAAAGTTGTTAGGGTTGATAAAACCTGGGGCCAGAAACTGAACGTATGAGGTTACTGGAATTTGATAAAAATTGTTATACATAAAATATAAATTACATTGTCATATTAGAAAATGAAAAACGAATTGTCGAAACCAGTTAAATAATGAATAATAAAATATTATCAAAAAGAAGTCGTAAAATGTACATTTTTAAGATACGAAAGTAATGTACATATGTGATAATGTACATATACGTATGTATGTATGAGTAAATGATTTATAACGTCCTCAATAAGTAAATAAATATGAGACAATTAATGTAGCGCACGAACCTAGAACAATATCAATCTTTCTTGATGAACGTAATAAGGGTCATAGAATACCTTCGAGAGAAAGAAAAGGGCCCGCATTTCCGCCGGAAGGATCTCTTTGAGAATCAACCTCTTTAAACTCTGTCATACTTCCCACTTGAGAACGTTGTATTACATGGAAGATTTTCTCTCGCTCTATTATTCATAATTGTACGTAATTCTTTTGTTCGATTTGTTCTCAGGACTGGGTGGTTTGGGGCCCGAATACCTTCTGCATGCAGCGGGGCCAGCCAGCACCCTTGCTTCCTCGGAATTCCCTTTTTCCATCGACGGTAAGCTATGAATTAACTATTAATTTGCACTAATTGCACTCAATGAAATTCGTATATTGTTCTAATATACTAGAATTCACAAAAAATGTTCTTGCACTGGAAGGCTCAACTATCATGTTCTGAACTGTAAATAATTGCAAATTGCTAAAAGAAAATTAGCAAAATTATTTCCAACATTAACACATGTTTTCGTCATAATGAAATATATCGCACAAATATAATATGTTAATAAATATTAACTGCCCAAGCTAACAAGCAGAGAAATAAACAATCATACCGTAAATAACTATAAACTGATACAAAAATTAAAAAGCAAACAACGAGTAATACCATCAGACACAAGATGGTAAGTATAAACAAGATGCTCCATCCACATTCACAGCAAAGTACCCAAAATACCACTAAAACATGCCATCACACCGTTAGAAGTAACAAGGAACTTCACGAAGAACGTTAAAGTGACCACCCTGTATATTTCCAATAGAGAGAGACGAGTACATAGACGGAATCCGAGAGCGAGTATACGATTTCCTTGAACGAAATCAGAGAATTTTTTCAGCGATGAGGTTCGAGGACGACAAGTGAATCTAATGAAAGATCCTGATATGCACGGTACTCGTGGCTGGCCGTAGGTGTAGCAGAGCTAGCAGCAGGTAGGAGATCGACCGGTTAAGAGGCCGAGAGGCTAAAAGACGACTGAAAGGGTAAACGGGGCCTCGTTAGTCGCCACCGGCGCATAATTGAATCGACTCGGAGCGACACGACCTCATTAACACCTTAGCGCCTACCCTACAGGTTGTCTCACGTTTCTTCTTCGTCTTCTTACTTCTCCTTCTGCCCCTAACCTCTCGACAATTACAACCATTATTAACCCTCGATCGGCCGTGAACTTCCCCATCGGTGTTCACGTCTCGTATATAGGGAGAATATGGGGATTTTGGGGATACTGGGGTCGAGGGGATGTTGAGATCTACGGGATATTAGGATTTAAGGGATGTTGAGATCTGGAGGATATTGGGATATTGGGAGATACTGGGATTTAGATATTGGGATATTCGGATCTGGGAGATATTGGGATTTGGATATTAGGATGTTGGGATATTTGGATCTGGGAGATATTGGGATTTGAATATTAGGATATTGGGATATTGGGATTTGGATATTAGGATATTGGGATATTGGGATTTGGATATTAGGATATTGGGATTTGGATATTGGTATATTGGGATCTGGGAGATATTGGGATTTGAATATTAGGATATTGGGATATTGGGATCTGGGTGATATTGGGATTTGGATATTGGGATGTTGGGATCTGGGAGATATTGGGATTTGTATATTGGAATATTGGGATATTGGGATCTGGAGGATATTGGGATTTAGATATTGGGATATTGGGATATAGGG
Source organism: Megachile willughbiella (assembly GCA_945859595.2). NCBI lineage: Eukaryota > Metazoa > Arthropoda > Insecta > Hymenoptera > Megachilidae > Megachile > Megachile willughbiella. The sequence goes on along the minus strand of OX243799.1, from coordinate 12,010,912 downwards.
AATACTAGGATCTAGAGGATGTTGGGATTCACGGGATGTTAGGATCCAGGTAATATTGGAATCCATGGGATATCAGGATCCAGGTGATATTAGGTTCCAGGGGATATTGGATTGCAAATATTGGAATCTAAGGAACAGTGGGATCTAAGGAATATTGTAATCTCTGAAATCTTAAAATATATACATACCAGAATTTAGTAATTTTTGAATATATTAATCTAGACATTTTTCACAATATAAGAATTTTTTAATATAGGGGTGATCATTGAACTTTTGAATATAGAAATACAGTGACTTTAGAATATTGGTATGTAGAAATGTTTAGATACAAAGTAAGAAATTTTGAGGCTTAAGAACTTTTCAGTATATGAAAATTAGAGCGATGAATTGAAAATTTGGAGCTCGCAAAGATGACGAGTTCGATGATTTGAACCGAGCAGTAGGACGATAGCGTGCGGCGAGTAGCGTCGAATGAGCCGCGCCGATCGGAGTGGCCGATTGCACCAATTTACATGTCTCAATCCCATGTTTGTCCGCGGAGGGACGCCGAGGGGACGAGGGTTGGAACGTACGGAGCGTGTAGAGTCCAGAGGGTCGTGGGTCACGAGGACGCACGGGCTGAGGGGAGATGCTGTGAATCGTTCGCATATTCATTAAAGTCCGAGCCTCTTTCGACGAGCAGACCAACCCTTTGCATCCTGCAGATAAGACGATCTACCTGCATAAAAAGTGCATCGAGAATCGCGTCCGACCAATTGCGAGTCTTCTGCGCCACCTCTCGAAACCTCTTGATATTCAACGTTATCTGCAAATTCATTTCGGAGATATGCAATAATTAACGATCACTTTAAAAGTAACAGCAATAGCGAAGAGTAAAACTGGTTTTTGTGAGGAAAAATTTAATCAGTGAAGAAAATATGGCTTTTCTATGGAAAATATAACCAGTAGAGAATATATGGTTTTCATAGGAAAAATGTAACGATCATTTATCTGTTGGACCTACGAGTATCTATGAATTTGTTAATTTGAACATTTGGAAACTAGAAAAGTAACCATAGTTTAGTAATCTAACGATTTAAGGATACGATGTAGAGGTTTGGAATGAAAAGTTTGAAAATTCGAAAATGACCTAATAATAAATTAACAATAAATTACTTGAAAGTGCAGAAATAGAAATATACGAAAGTACAAAGAATAAATGAAGGGATGAAAAAAATATAACATTTCCAAACTGACGAGATAGAAATGTACAAAAGTATAAATGTAATGTTAAAGAAAAGAATCCAGAAAGAACGATAAAGATATGCGTCAGTATTCGAAAGACGAAGAAGAGCCTCGAACGACCTCGATCACAAGATGGAGGAACCTTAAACGTCCGAACTCATGCGGAAAAACCGCATGGCAGCCGCTCGCGTTCTTCTTGTTTACTCGTTTTTTCTTCGCTCACCGCCGTAAATTTGATCAGTGCTCGAATTAATAACCGGGCGAGGGGATAAAAGAGCACGTCGAGCAGGGACCACGAGAAGAGGACGAAGAAGAAGCGAAGCTTCAACCGCGAGTAACTCTACACCCGTTGTGCGCGAACGAGCGATCAACCGAGTGGAAACCGAGGAGAAAGAGCTGCCTCGAACCTCTTCGTGGCTCTCTGTGTATCGCGTTGCTCGTGTGAGACGACACGAACAGATAGAGGATAGGCGGGAACGATCCAGAGGTAGAAATGAAAAGGGGAACGGAGAATGGGAGATTGCGGATGATGACAAACTTCTCGTTTGGGCGATAAGGGTGTTCAAAACGTTATAAATGATGCGGGGGAGGAATACACGTGCACAGTTTTAAGTATACTTTTAGGGATTCGAAGTATTCGAGTTTAATAAGCCTGAAATTATTGTGCAATGGTAGAGGTCCTAAGGTAAAATATTGTGGGGTGTCGAAATTATGAATTCTTCAATTCTACAATTCTTCAATTCATCGATTCTTCGATTCTTCAATTCTTCAATTCTTCAATTCATCGATTCTTCGATTCTTCAATTCTTCAATTCTTCAATTCTTCAATTCATCCATTCTTCAATTTTTCAATTTAAAAAATCAACAATTCGACAATTCTACAATTCTTCCATTCTTCAATTCTTCAATTCATCCATTCTTCAATTCGACAATTCTACAATTCTACAATCTTATAATTCTACAATCTTACAATTCTACAATCTTACTCCTCTACAATCACACAGTTCTACAATTCTACTATCTTACTCCTCTACAATCATGCAGTTCTACAATTCTACAATCTTACTCCTGTACAATCATACAATTCTACCATTCTACAATCTTATTCCTCTACAATCATACAGTTCTACAATGCTACTATCTTACTCCTCTACAATCAGACAATTCTACCATTCGACAATCTTACTCCTGTACAATCATACAATTCTACCATTCTACAATCTTACTCCTGTACAATCATACAATTCTACCATTCTACAATCTTACTCCTGTACAATCACACAATTCTACAATTCTACAATCTTACTCCTCTACAATCATACAACTCTAGAATTTTGTCCTCCTAAAATTCTACAGTTGTACAATTCCAAAATTGCAAAAATTCAAAACCTGTACCGCATCTGATGCACCTACCGCCACAGAAGGATCATCGCAGAGAAAACGAAGAACAGATACGTTAACAACCGTCCGTGGTAAAAAACTGGCCACAAGCATCAACGGGATTAAAATATACAACAATAAAAACGCTTAAGACAGGATGAAAAAGAGCGTAGATAATAAAGGCGCGAAAAAAGTATATCATCGGGTGAAAATAAAAAGGAGGCAAGAAGCAAGGAGGCGAAGAAGCGGAGAACCAACGATGCCTCGTACTTACAAGCAAATGCCGCCACCACGAGCTTTAAGAAAGTGGTTTGTATATTACGTCGTTGGCTTGCGGTCGCAGGCAAATCGCCGCTAAAACGTTCTGGCCGCAGAATCGTCTCTCTTTCTCTTTCTCTCTCTCTCTCTCTCTCGCTCTCTTCACCTCTTCGCCTCGTGTCTCTCCAACGGGCTTCTACGCTCGTATTCTGTATACGTACACTCAGGTGCAACATGGATTTCCTTCGAATATGCACACGTGTATAAACTTGCGAATATTTTCATTTATAAATTTGTCAATTTTTGGATTTATTAATTCTTGACCTTTTAAGTTTTCGATGTTCTTAATTTATAAATTTACAAATTTCTTAATGTTTTGTGAAATCTCAAATTTTGTCATCTTTAGGTTACTAGATTTCTATACGTTAAAATTGCTAAAATTCTTCTCGAAGTCCCCAAATCTCAAAATACCTAGATCCTCGGTTAACTAGATTCCTAAATTTTTAGATGTCTAATTATCTAGATTTCCAATTACCAATATTCCTAATTTCACAGAGTGCCAATTTCCTAGATTCCTAATTCTTAAGATTCCCAACTCCCTAGGCTCTCAATTCCATGGATTCCCAATTCCCTAGACATCCAACTGTCAAGATTCCCAATTCCCTAGACTCCCAATTCCATAGATTTCCAACTCCCTAGACTCCCAACTTTCAAGATTCCCAATTCCCTAGACTCCCAATTCCATAGTCTTCAAATTCCCTAGGTTCCCAACTCTCAAATTTCCCAATTCCCTAGAATCCCAATTCCATAGTCTTCGAATTCCCTAGACTCCCAACTCTCAAGATTCCCAATTCCCTAGATTTCCAAGTCCCTAGACTCCCAATTCCATAGATTCCCAATTCCCTAGACATCCAAGTCTCAAGATTCTCAATTCTCTAGACTCCCTAAATTTCCAAGTCCCTAGACTCCCAATTCCATAGATTCCGAATTCCCTAGACATCCAAGTCTCAAGATTCTCAATTCTCTAGACTCCCAATTCTATAGATTTCCAATCCCCTAGACTCCCGACTCTCAAGATTCCCAATTCCCTAGATTTCCAAGTCCCTAGTCCCCCAACCCTCAAGATTCCCAATTCCCATGATTTCTAATTCCCTAGATTCCTAAATCCAAAAATTCCCAATTCCCAAAATGCCCAATTCCAGAGATTCTCAATTCTCTAGATTCGTAATTCCTTAGATCTTCAATCTCGGGACCCCAAATCCCTAATCCCCAACTCCTGAATCCCCAACTATCTATATTCCCAAATTCCCATCTCAGTTAATTTCTAGATCCCGAAATCCCTAAATGCCCACCTCACTATCTTACCAAATCTAAGAATAGTCTACTCTATCCCCAAATTCTTAACCCATCCCCAAATGTCCCATCCCTAAACGATCGCTAAAACGTCTGTAAAAGATCAGAAGTGGATACCAGTTCACACTCGGTTCGCAGATTTTCCCTAGGGAAGCCTGATTTGCCGTTGACTGTACCTGGTTACGAGCGCGCGTACCAAAAAGCAGACTCCGTCGAAAAATAAAGGAATCTACCCTTGGAATATTTCTTGGTAGTACGAGCCGCGAGAATTCGTAGCGCTTAATTGAACTGGTTCCACCACGCCGGTTTTCACGTGGAATATTCGCGAAGTTGTCGGCCGTGTTCGCGTTGCAAATCGACTGTTCGATGAGCATCGACTTTATTATATTCCCTTCCGAGGATTCCCGTTCACCGCCGGCCAATATTCGTGGCGGCGAGCTAACGAACCTCCGCAGATTTTAATGCCTGCTCGGCCGATTATCGTGCCGGGAGTTGTTCACCTTTTCCTGGAGTGACAGCTTCGCCTTTCTTTCTTCGTTTCTTTTTTCATCATTCGTTGCCGAGTAATCGAACATCATGCGTGGATAAATTAATTGATTAACCGATGCACTCGCGGTACTCTGTGCGGCGCAGCAACCAGCAACGAGACGCAGTAGCCATTTCTCTTATTTCGATGACGGAGCTATCTGATCATACGTTTCAATTTATTGTAACTGTTTTAGCTTTTGAGAAAAGGAGGAGTTGCGAACACTGCGTTATGTGTTTGTTACACGAACGCGTTTATGATTTATCGAGGTCTGCGGGGTAAACGGAAATTATTTAATAGCTTGCGGATCTTGTGCGGTCTGTGATTTATTTACGTTTTGCGGATCTCGTACATTGTGTGATTTATTTACTTTTTGTAGATCTCGTACACTGTGTAACGTATTTACATTTTGCAGATACATTGTATGTATGATTTATCTGCAATTTGCAGTCGGATGTATTATAAATGCATGAACGTGTGCAGTGCAATTATTGTTAAATATAATTTTAGACTTAAGCGAAGTCGTCACAAAGTATCTTTATAACATCCTGTCACCATTTTGATATCGTTTCAGTTACGTCAGGATTAAGAACAGTATTAATTTTGAACGTAATATTTATTTTCCAGTGTCAGCATCGTCGAGGCTAGGAAGTCCAAGAGCTTCCGCCATTAGAGCCAGCCGGAAACGAGCGCTGAGCAGTTCACCATACTCGGATCGTTTCGATATTGACAGCATGATCAGATTCAGCCCGAACAGCCTTGCCTCCATCGTGAATGGATCTCGAAGCAGCAGTGCGAGTGGCAGCTACGGCCATCTTTCTGCCGGTAAATATTCATTCATAAACAATTAGTGCATTATCACTCTTTCATAAATCAACTTGACGCCAAACAATTTCGACGTGGTCCTAGAAAACAATTTTGTACAAAAAGAACTATCATGACACATTATTCTACAATTTTAAAAAATTTTTCAAAGTGATCCTAGATAGCATTATAAATAATATTAAACAAAATTGAATGATATAAAACTTTGGAATACACGTGTCATTTTTTTGAACAACTTCAAAGTGGTCCTAGAAAAAAATATTATACAGGAAGACTAATTATGAAGTTTTATAATACACAGACATTTGTTCAGCAACTTCAAAATGATTCCAGAGAAGAAATATTATAAAAAGAGGAGTAATAGAAGATTTTGTTGTACACAAACAATTTTTTAAACAATTTTGAGGTGGTTACAAAGAACAATATTATATAAAAAGGAATAATATGAGACTTTATATGAAAGAGTTGTTTGCAGTTATAATATGTTGGCCGCCATTTTGACACGTTGATCGTCGTGTCACCATTCGTCTGCCGCACGAATTTATACTTGAGAATTTATCCTACTAATTATTCATTTTATGAGGAATATTTTAACTTATCCATCGATAAATAATTTTATTAAATACTTGAAAGTGTAAGTAATAAAACTGGGTAACTATCGTCAGAATAAATGACGAGGTCTGATGAGAATAAAATTATTCAATCTCTGAGTAAGTCTCACTCAATGTAAGCGTTTACGGTGTTAAAGTAATTGTGAAGTACGAGCTCGCTTAAAATCTCAATAATTTACATACTTCAATAACTGAATTAATAAAAGTAGTTAACTGTCGTCAAAGTAGTCAATGAAGTGTATTAAAAGTAGTTATCGTTTGTTACAATTTTGAACGAATTTAACATGGCTACTCAAGGTAATGAGTGCATTATAAAGAACGAACTTAAAAGTTCAGTAGTTTACACACTTCAATAATTGCATCTAATTAATCTAGTACACCAGTAGAATGGCAGATAGCACAACAAAGGTTTAATAAAACTTTCAACAAGAGTACATGAAAAGAAGTAGATATCGGGACAGGAACATATTCGCTGGAGGAGAATCGCTAGGCAATTTTGATAATTGACCGGCTGGTACTTAATTGATTGCCGTTTCTCGGCCCGTAAATTTATCGTGTCAAGTTCGTGCGCCGCACCTGTGCAAGCGTAATCGTCCGTTCCGCTTGCATGGAAGTCGCGAGCAAGACGTTACGAGCGATTTACGCTCGGAATAAATAAGCAGGTGAATCGCGACGATGCCCAGGACGGTGAAAAAGGTGTAATTAAGAGATCACCCGCGCACGATACACACCGAAAACGTAAGTCACCGATGCTGTTTTCACGGGCCACGCTGATTGATCGCTCGTAATTACCGACGCGCTCGTGCAAACTGCTCGTCGCGGGCAATCGGGGCCCTTGACTCGCGCGGCTGTAAAACGCTTCGCGCGAGATACGCGATACGTGAATTATACGCCTGTAATTACACGTGTTATGTCGGTCGTTTGTGCGTTCGCGCGATTCCTTAATGCGCGATTACCGCGTGACAACCGTACTTTTTGGATTATGTATCTCGGCGATGTGTTCATCTTGTTTAGTCGACAATTCTGCAATTTGTCGAATTTTTTTTGTTTGGTTGTTTCTATGTTTTCGTATTTGGGAATTTATGGGTTTGGAAATTAAGTGTCTTGGGGGTTTAGGGATTTGGAAATATAGGGTCCTGGAAATTTAGGGATTTGGGAATATAGGGACTTCGGAGTTTAGGAATTTGGTAATTTAGAGTTTTGAGAATTTAGGAATTTGGGGATTTAGGGATTTGGCAATATAGAGACTTGGAATTGAAAGATTTGGGCATTTAGAAATTGGGGAATATAGGGAATTGGAAGTTTAGGAATTTGGAAATTTAGGGATTTGGGGATTTAAAGATTTGGAAATATAGGGACTTCGGAGTTTAGGAATTTGGTAATTTAGAGTATTGGGAATTTAGGGATTTGGGAATATAGAGACTTGGAATTGAAGGATTTGGGGATTTAGAAATTGGGGAATATAGGGACTTGGGAGTTTAGGAATTTGGATATTTATAGTCTTGGGAATTTAGGAATTTTGTAGAGGTTTGAAAATTGGAATGTACAGAAATTTAGAAATTTAGAAACTTGAGAATTAGGGAATTTTCTTGTGCCCAAATCTCCCTCGAATTTTCAATAACCCTAAATCCCCCAAAACCGAAATCCTAAAACACACCAAAAACCATCTAAAGTTAAAAAATAACCAGAGTTCCCTAAAGACCAAGAATACCCGAGTAGACAATTAAAAAGAAACTTACCCTCCATATTCAAGTATCATTTCCCCGTGGTCGAAATTTCGGAATATCGATCGTTAAAACCGATATTTTCTCATGGAAACCGGGTGTTCGGTCCGCAGATTACGGTAATTACCAAACCCGTACGAAAGGAATAAAGTCATTGAACGGTGGCGTAAACGCGGAGGCCTCGTCTTCGCAAGGATCAGGTCCTGACGTTTAAGGGCAGAGCAAAGGGGCGGCAAGGGGCATCGAATTAAGGTTTGCGGTGCGCATGAAGTCATTATAAAGCCGGCTGTAGCGGGAATCGCGTTGTATCCCACAAATCGGCCGGACCTCCTTGCTCGCGAGTTAAGAACGACCGGTAATTTGCGATTAAATGAAGCAATTAACGGATTAAAATTCAAGCGACGCGCGCTCGTCGATCGTTTGTCGGCGCGATGCTTCTCGGGACGTTGTCGCTCGTTAAAATTTGCACCCGCCATTTTCCTTTTAACTCGTTCATCTTCTCTTTACTCGCTGCGCAGACATTGGGAAATTCACAATCGTAGATCAAATTTTATATGTAACATCATTTGTTTAATTTTCTTTTACCTCAGGCGATGCGAGGACGTACCTAGATACCTAGGGACCCTAGAAAAGATACATTAGAAAAAATATTGTGTAACACTTTGAGGTTAGGTGGAGTAATTGCTCCATCTTCAACTTAGATTTTAATGCATTTTCATGCATTTTTATAAATAGTTGAAGTTGCTTTTATGTTAAATGGACAGCGTGACTGCTCTGTATATATGTACATAATTAAATTAACATATTTTCTGTTTTTCTTTTTATTGTCACTAAATATGTATTATTTCAAACGATACTGCAAATTTCATTTGTCGAACAAGAAATGATCATTCTTGCAAAAGTACTCGGACAATTAATTTTCTTATGCTTAAATATTATACATATATATTTTCTTTAATTTTTATACAATTCTGTGTATTCTTAATTTTTACATAATTTTGCATATACCTAACTTATATTTAATTCAAATATATTATTTTATATTCGTTGCACATATATCACTATTATTTATACCGCTATTTATTAAGTCAACAAAATGAAAGTTCAACGAAGACCAAGACGATAAATTTCGCGAATTTCGCAGGGTATTATCTTGTACGTTTTAAGAATATTTGCATGGTTGAATAAGGACCGAGAGAAGAGAAAGCCATCAGTGATTAAGCGATTATCTTCTCGTAAACGAATAAATGACTAGTTGGCTGTACAGCGTACGACCGATTCCACAAAATTATAGTGTCCTTAAATAAAGCATCGTAGGCGTACACCTCGAGCGCTCTACGGTTTTACGTTCATTTGAATCGCGACTCGGGAAACACAGTCTGACAAGCGTTTTACAGTCTCAACGCGTAAAACGCCATTTTTCTGTCATTCCTGTGAGCGTTCAATGAGGAACGAGACGTAAGATCCTTGTTCGAAGCGACGGGGCATCCTATTCGAAATCGTAGTTCCGTAATTCGCAAGTCGACTGTTCTTGATTTGAGGGAGACATTAAACTCTTTATGGAGTCACTTATGGTTCTCTGGTAGATAATATTCGTTTCCAATGCGTACATCTTCCATATTTCTATTTCAGTTATCGTACTTTAATTATATTTTTAATATTTATTACAAGGTTTTGATATTGTGTGTACTAAATATTTTGATATAACCTGTTATATTTACCTTTTTAATTGAAAGTATAATTCGTATTGGGTACTTCAAGTGATGTATAGTACAGATAAATAAATATGTATAACAAACATATATTTACGTATAACAAAAATAATAATATATAAAGTCATTAGATAATAATTATATAAAATAATATATAATTATCTAATTATATTATTCGATACATTTTGTATATGTGCTACAAAGATAATAAAACGAAAGGTTTGTTAAAACCAGAAACGCAATCGGACATTTTGTAATTTTCAGTCGACTCGGTATAAAGTTATTGAACATTTTAAAACGTCGCTCGATTTAATTGCGTAATCGATTAAGTTTTTAATCGATCCGCAGTATTTAGCCAAGCATCGACGATTACCTGGCACAAGTATGCGGCCATAGAATTTTGCCTTTCGAGGCGCGAATATCGTGGAAACTAATTTATAGACCAATGATAGAAGGAGTGTCAGTAGAGACTTCAATTAGAAGGAAGCGTGATTCGAAAGCTCGTCACGTAACGTACCGGCAACACCATATCGAACGATGATTAATTTAGCCATAGCAATTTATCCAGCCAACTTGCTGCCTGTGGTGCGTATCGATAATATTTTATCGGGTAACAAGCTATCGTACCTTCACGATTCGCCTAGTCACGATACCGTCGTCATTATCGCTATTTGAAAACTTTCCTATTTTCTAATTTGATGGTCTTCGAATTTTATCGTCTTTCCGTTCATTCGTTCTTCAACTTTCGAATTTTCAAGTTTTTTAGTTATTGAATTTTCGAGTTTTCAGGTTTTCAAGATTTCAAGTTAGCCAAATTTTATATATTCTCATTTTTTTATCCTAGATCGACATACCCTAGAATTCACAAAGTCGGTGACTGCTATATCCATATGTAACTATATCCCTAGATCCCTATATCACTCAGATCTTTATATCCCTAGGTTTTTGTAATCCTAGATCTCTATACCACAGGATTGCTAGAACCAAAGGTAACTTTATCCCTAGACTCCTATAACAATTTTTCTATCTCTAGATTTTAATATCCCAATATCTCTAGATTCATATATCCCTAGTCCCCAATATATCTGTATCCCAATATTCCTAGATCGTAATCTCACTTTATCCCAATATTACTAGATCCAAAATTACTGATCTAAATATTATTGACCCCAATATTTTCAGATACAAATATCACTAGATACCAACATCATCAGATCCAAATATCCCTAGATCTGCAGATCCCTACGATTCCAATACTCGTAGGTTCCAATATCCCTAGGTTCTAATATCCTCAGAGACAACTGTCCCTAGATCTCAATATTTAGATTCCAAATTATCTATCAAATTTCTTAAATTTCAATAGTTATAGATTTTATGACGACAGTAACCCCACATCTGGACAATAGAACTAGATATCCAGATTCCTAGACCCGGACATCCCTAGATCTCTATACCCCTATATTGACTAGATCTCTGTGTCCCTAAGAGTCCTACACTCTAATATTTTTATATCTCTAAACCTTGTAATCTCTTAACTTCAAGAACCCAATATCCCTAGATCCCCATATTCTTGCATTGGTATGTACACATCTTGATCTCTATGTCCCTAGATTCGTATTAACTTTCCTATACTGCCAGGTCCATATATCTCTAACTTCGATAATTTGTGTGAAAGTCAATATAAATTTGGACCAACAAATTAAACTTGTCACTGAAGTAACAATATTAGGGTGACATCGTTAAAATTAGCATAACGTCCACCAGAAACCATAAAATGATTGTAACAAGCATAGAGGAACTTATAATAGAGAAATAACGTGTTCATGAATGATGAAACGAAGAACGTGTTCGTCTCCGTAATCGATCGTATTACAATTAGAACGAGGAAATCGTTGAAAACACGGTCGTACGATTAACGTACGAACACCATGGACAGCCATACGGTTTCGTAAGAGAGTACCAGAAGAGAGGTCTTTACCATTGAAATGCAAGCTTAGGCTACGTGCCGGAAGTCCGGCGTGTCGTGCCGCGACTGTCAACAAAATGGACGCGGTCCGATTTCGATCTCTATCGATTATCCTCGTATCACCACCCTCGTTCGAACAATCGCCGTGCAACGGGGCCCCGTTTTACTCTCTGCTCGACAATACCGTATCTCTCCACGAAATCTGCCACGAATAATTTGCCCCGGCACACGGTTACTTATTTTTTCTCCCCCCACCCACCGTGTCACGGTGTTGTTACGCTGTTACCGTATCGGCTTTCGGCTCTGTACAACGTGCTTTTCCCCGCGATTAATCGCCGTCGAAAGCCGGTCGGATTAATCGTATTCCTTGCAGGAAGTACCACAGGGAACATGCGTTTGATCTCGATCGATAAACTGTATCACTTGTTGCACCGACTGACTTGTTTAACCCCTTGTGTTCCTTGATGATGTTTCTATCGGGTTCTGGGTACAGAAATTATTGTATCTTTGAAACGGCAGTTGAAATAAAAGTTTGCCGTTGGATGTGTTGCTAGGTTTGCTTTGAAGTGATTTGGATTTCATGATAATTGAACTACCTGTTGAGAAATGTGTTGGCAGTTAACTGGTTCAAACGTTGTAATAATACATGAGAAAAATAACAGAAGTAATAAATGTAATATATAATAGAACAATATATGTCGTGATGATGAAAGACATACAAAAGTACAGTCATTGTATACAGTCATATAGAAATGATAAATTCAATCATTTTCGAAATTTTTCAACATAGAAGTATATGATTAATGAACCTGGGGATGTACATGAATAAATGAATGATTGTATTTAAATAAAAAAATGACACTTCTTTACAGAGTGTCTACCACAAAAATAAAGTGATAAAAGACTATACATAAACTGAACATTGTACGTATGTAAAATTAAATCGAATTGAATGAAAATAAAATTGATGCAAAATGAAATGAATGTACAAGTAAAATAAAATTAATATACAAATAAAATGAAATTCATGTGCATGTAAAAATGAAATTGATGTGTATGTGAAATTAATGTATGTAATTGTTGATGGACGTAAACAATGTAATTTGAACTTTTTGTTGCAGCAATGAGTCCAGCTTTGGGAATGCATCCAGGAATGGCACCTCATTTGCAGCAGTTACAGGCTCACCTTTTGAGGAGTGCAGCTGCAGCAGCTCTTTTACCCCATGCTCACCCTTTACAACCCCCAGCACCACCACCTCCACCACCTCATCCTCATCCCCATGCTCATGGATTATCGCCACACTCGCAATTGTATCCAGGTGTACCACCTCACTCGACAGCCTCGACAGCACTTGGACCCCATGGGGGTGGATTACCACCAAAAAGTGAGGTGAGTTAATTGCAAGTGAGATTAGTATATTGAATAAAGTATCGATGGAAGTAAATGCTATTAGAAATTCAAAGAAAGACAAATTTGTAGTAATATTGAAATAATTGGTATTTGTATTTGTTAATAGAAAAATGTATATTACAAGGGGTGATGATTTGTCTCCTTCGACAGATAAAATTTGAAAGTATTTTTAGAGAATTTTAAAATTTACCTCAGTGTAATTAGTAACATCTTAGACTTCTTTGCTTTTTAAATTTTTAAATTTGATCGCTTTTACATATATCCATAATGCATAAGTACAATACATCTTACGTTACACAGCTTTTAATATATATTGTATAATAATTAAACAAAATTAGAATCTAATTAGTGTTCTGCAGGTAATCGACTCGAATTATCAACGATTTCAGTAATTAAGCAATTAAAAATACCATAAACAACCTCACAGAGAATCTTTGCAAATCACCAGCCATAATTACTCACAGGCCTATCATTAAATCAACAATTATGCAAACCTGTTATATTTTCTCCTCCGTGTTTCACACGCGTATCACAGATTGTAGGATCCCTGGACTCGAATGTACTCGCAGTCTAAATATGGCGAATTCCCATATTTTTCATGATTTCAAGTTTTTAATTTTATTTTCCTATATTCCTAAATTCTCGATTTACATATTTCCAAATTTTCATGTACAAATTCTAGATTTGTTAAATCTCCAAGTTCCCAAATTCTCAGATCCACAAATTCCTAAATTTTCAAATCCCTATATTCCCAAATTCCTAAATTTCCAAATTCTCAAATCCCCTTATTCGCAAATTTTCAAATTCTCAAATTCCCAAATTCTCACATCCCCAAATTCCCAAATTTCCAAATCCTCAAGTTCCCAAATTCTCAGATCCCCAAATTCCTAAATTTCCAAATCCCTATATTCCCAATTTCTCAGATCCTCAAATTCTCAAATTTCCAATTTCTCAGATCCCCTAATTCCTAAATTTCCAAATCCTCAAATTCCCAATTTCTCACACCCCCAAATTTTCAAATTTTCAAATCCCTATATTCCCAACTTCTCAGACCCCCTAATTCCCAAATTTCCAAATTCTCAGATCCCCAAATCCCCAAATTCCCAATTTCTCAAATCCCCTAATTCCCAAATTTCCAAATCCTCAAATTCCCAAATTCTCAGATCCCCTAATTCTCAAATTTCCAATTTCTCAGATCCCCAAATTCCCAAATCTCCAAATCCCCAAATTCCCAATTTCTCAAATCCCCTAATTCCCCAATATTCGAATCCCCAAATCCCCAAATCAGATCCTCAAATTCCCAAATATCCAAATCCCCATATTCCCACGTACTCATATCCCGAAATGCCCAAACCTCCAAAACACCTAACCTCGAAGTCCATTAACACAAAAATTCCAACCCCCAAAAACAGAAGAACGGTAATCTCTCGGTTTGCGTCCCTAGGGAATATTTGCAGTTGACTGTACTCAAGACAGGTGTGTGTCGAATTGTTATTGGCAGCGAGGTAGCGACGTACGCTCGGTAGCCGTTGATCGATTCATCGAGAATAAATAATCGTTCCCGCAGCCTCTCACCTTTCCAGGCGTAGACTTCTCAGCTTCGTCCTCGCGACGCGGCACGCAACAGAAGAAGACCATCGAGGAGAAAGAGAAAAAGATTGGGTTACCCTCGCATGCTCCTCGGGTTACAAGCAATCTCGCGCACATTATTTCGCCGGATCCCACCCTCATCCCTTCGTTCGATCAACCTCTTTTATCTTCTTCTCCTTTCCGTTCCTTCCTCTTCGTTTTTCGTCCTCTCCTCTTTCGTCTCGTTGCTTACTTCGTTCCTCCTGCTCTGATTTATCTTCGCTCTTCGAGGCGTTTTCATTCTCTTTCCCGACGACACGACTCGCCGCGTGTCCGCACGCTGTAAACTTCCCCCACACCGATTGCATCGGCTTGCGTTTCTGCGTTTACACGCTTCTTTCCGCTCGTGATCGATGGATTTATAGATCTACTAGTTTAAAGGAACTTCAGGATGATCTGTATGATCTTAATGGTAGATTCGCTGTTTTTACTGGTGAGGTATGTTGTGGTAGGTTTTTTGAGATTGACTTTCTGGGTTAAATTCTAGGTGAAACTGTAGGGTTGACTTTAAGGTTGGACTTTGGGGTTATTTTCAAGGTCTTCAGGGTTAATTTCAAGTTTACTCTTCTAGGTTAGCTTCTATGTCAAATCTTTGGATTTATTTCAATGTCAAACTCTTCAGAGCTAATTTCTAGGTCGAACTGGGGAGATAATTTCAAGGTCAAACTTTAAGGTTAACTTCAAGTTTCAACTTCAAAATTAATTTCAATATCGCCCTGAATTTTTATATGAAATTTCTGAATTAAATTCAATGTCAGACATTTAGATTAATTCCAATGTCAAATGTTTAGGGTAACTTCAAGGTCAAACTTTATGGTTAGCTCCAAGGTTATACTTCAGGGTTAATTTCAAGGTCAACCTTCAGGCTTAATTTCATTTTTAAACTCCTGGCTTCAATGTCCAACTTTAATGTGAATTTCAACATCGAACTTCAAGATTAACTTCAACATCAAACTTGTGGATTAATTTCAGTATCACACTTATGAGTTAACCTCAAGGTCAAATTTAATGGTCAACTTCAAGGTTAACCTTCAGAATTAACTTGTGAGGTAGCTTCAATATTAAGCTTGTATGTTAATGTTAGCATCAGAGTGTTGGGTGAATTTCAATGTCAAACTTCTGGGTCAACTTGAAAGTCAAATATTATGAATAACTTCAAGGTCATATATTTTTGGTGAACATCTAGATGAATTTCAAGGTCATATCTCAAAGAAATATCTGTTATTTCATTTTGTACTCCAAATCTGACCTACTCAAACATATAATTGTACGTTTTTAATAATAATTATATACTTCCTAAAATTAATAATTGTATACTTCCCTAATAAAGTTTCAATTAAAATAATTGAATACATCCCACACGTGAAGTTTCAATTAAAATACGGTAATTACTACTGTGAGTTTCTAAAAACCTTGTCACATGTGTCCATACCCGTATCTTCATCAGCCTGCATGTAACTGCCATCAGAAGTATGTAAATTCTTGTTCACATTTACAAGGTGACGTTGCGTTTATTATGTAATAAATTTATCGCTCCGTCGAGTAAATTGAAGAAGACTCTTACAAACCATCCACGTGTTACTTGACACACGATCAAAGCGACAACAGCCACGCTGTCGAAAGCATCCAGAAAGTGTTAATAGTCACTATCTACCATCTCTATCTCCATTTTGTCCGTCTATTCTAGCTACCGGAAAGTGCTAAAAGTTTTCTCTTCCTATGTTTGCGCAATACATTTCCGAACGTCGAAGCAACTTTCATTCACGTATCCCTTCGTGTTCTCACTCGTTCTAGCACCGGATATATCGTTAAAACATTAGTGCCTGGAACCCTTCGGTTTTATTGTTCGTCGGATTAACACTTTCGGAATCCTATAATCCAGGGTGTTATAAATATATTTTACGATTAGTCGAATTGCTCAATAATTCTGGGGAATGTCGTGTTGATGCGTTGACGACTGTCCCTGAATTTCGAGAATGTTGGATCTGCCGGATGATTATGATTTTATATTTGTACGATGCTGGAGATTCGATGCTGATAACGTGGCGGTGATAGTTTACTGTTCGGGTACGTTTATGACTATGTTTACAGGTACAATGGTATGAGAATTATACAATTTTTGAATATATGAACTTCTACATTTTTCAGTGTTTTGATTTGAGATCTATTCCCAGTTTGAATCATATTACTAAATACTTGATGTCTTCAAGTTCATGTAATCTGTGAATTGTTAAACTTCCGAATTTCGAAATCTCCAAACTCTTTGATTTATAAATGTCTCACAACCCAAATTCATAAATCTCCAAATTTCTAAGAAGCCAAATTTCTATATCTCCACATTTTTGAAGTCCCAAATTTCTAAGAACCCAAGTTGCCAAACTCCTAAATTCCTGAAGCTCCAAATCCTTAAATCTCCAAATCGTTAAATCTCCAAATTCTTAAATCCTCATATCTCCAAATTTCCTAATCTCCAAATCCTCAAAATCCTAAATCTCCAAATCTTCAAATTCCAAAATCTTGAAATCCTTAAATCTCCAAATCCTCAAATCTCCAAATCTTTAAATCTCCGACTTCTCAAATCTCTAAATCCTTAAATCCTCAAACCCTCAAATCTCCAAATCCTTAAATCTCCAAATCTCCAAATCTCCAAATCCTCAAATCTCTAAATCCTCAAATCTCCAAATCCCAAAACTCCCAAACCCCTAATTCCCCAAATCTTGAAATCCTTAAGTTTTCAATTCCTTAAATCTCCAAATCCTTAAAAATCCCCAAATCCTTAAATCTCCAAATCCTCAAATCTCTAAATCCCCAAATCCCCAAAACCCAGAGCTGCCAAACCCCTAAATCCCCAAATCTTGAAATCCTTCATTTCCCAAATCCTTAAATCCCCAAATCTGGAAATCTACAATTCCCCAAATCCCCAAATTATCCCTAACTTCTCAGGTATACAACTCTCGCACTATTGAAATGTTGATCGCTAATCGTCTATTCGTGTAGAACGTATATAATCGCTCGTCAGAGCGAACGAATTAAAACGTTAAGCGTCGAATCGCATTGCACGGCTGCTACCACCGCTCATAACATAAAGCGGTAATTGCTTCGGTGTAAATTGAAGTTTGATGCAAGACTCGATCAATCTTTTTCGCTTGTGTTGCAAGAAACTGCCGCGAAAGTTGCAAGCTGTTATTTAATGACGATTATGAGTCGCGGCTTCAGACTCCGTGGAGAATATGCATACTATGTCAGAACGGTTCGAGGGAAACCTCATCATTTATGTATTATTCACTCTGCGTATGCATTCATTATTTGTTATAGATATGTTAAATTCGTTTTACTCTTTTACAATTCACCGCTAAGTTAAACGGAATTGTATTAAACAGTTCAGCGTAAATGTTCAATGAATTTCAGCCTTTTAGAATTCACTGTGTTGTTATCTGCGACTGAATCGTATTACAAAATGAAGTATGAAATGAATATTTGCCTTTTAGAATTCGCTGCATAACTCTGGTCAGCTGAATGATATTAAAGAATCAAGTATTAATTGTTTAATGAATTACTCTTTCACAATACATTCTAATCTTATGTTAAACATAACCTAACAAATGAAGTGCATATGTTAAACAAATTTTAGTCTTTCAAGATCTACTACATCCGTATGTAACTAAAAAATGAACTGTAAAGATAAAGTACATAGAATAAATTATAAAGATAATGTAAATAAAATAGATTGTAAAGAACGAAGTGAAAGAGGTTAATCGTTAAATGAATAATATTTTAAAAATATTTATAAATTGTGTTGCAGAGCGCAGAATCATGTAGAAAGGCGTCAGAATCATCCACGAGGTCCGTGACCGCGGAAGCGGACACATCTTCAAGAAGAGCGTCCACTAAGGTGAAAAGAGAACCAGCTACAACAACAACGAATGCAGCAACAACAACAGCACCACCGACTCATCCTCAAGGTCTCAGTCCCAGTGAAGACCTTCGAGACGAACCTGGTGACTTCATAGAGACAAATTGTCACTGGAGGGATTGTGGTCTCGAGTTCCCCACCCAGGTAACAACTTCAGAACATTTTGCAGCGCACTTTATTCAAAATAATAAATAATATAAACTGAGTTCTTTATTGTAACTTTATAGAATAATTTTAGTGATTTTCTGTATATTCTTCAGCATTGTTTGTAGAGGATGATTGTAGTCATTTTTTTAAATTGTCGGTATAGAACAATTCTAGCAGTTCTCTCACTCTTCAACATTGTTCATATAAAATGATTTTAATAATTTATATTCTTCAAAATTGCACAGGATGATCTAGTGAAGCATATCAACAACGACCACATTCACGCGAACAAGAAAAGCTTCGTCTGTGGCTGGGAAGAGTGTTCTAGGGAAGAAAAACCGTTCAAAGCTCAATACATGTTGGTGGTCCACATGAGAAGGCATACCGGTGAAAAACCCCATAAGTGTACCGTAAGTATCATCAGACTTCGAAGATTTATTCTCAAGATCAATTTATATATTTTTGTATTTTTGTTGCAGTTTGAGGGATGCTTCAAGGCGTACTCACGACTGGAGAACCTGAAGACTCATCTTAGGTCTCATACCGGTGAGAAACCGTACACCTGTGAATATCCTGGATGTAGCAAAGCCTTCAGCAACGCTAGTGATCGTGCTAAACATCAAAATAGGACCCATTCCAATGAAGTAAGTATCAAAATGTTGTGCATTATGTGTTCTGTGGTTGACATAAGGATTAAGGAAGGTGGAGGCTAGTTAGGGTACAATAAGGTAGATGGGATTGACTCTTTAGGATGATAGTTTGAGCTGTATGCTGTAATTATGGATTAGAGCTATCAAATTACAAGATGTCGGATTAAGTCTTCAAACTTCGTAGTAGTCTTCAAACTTCGTAGTTGATAATCATCATCATCATCATCAGGTTCATAGTAGTCATCATCTTCAGTTTAATAGTGTCTATCATCACCATCAAGTTCATAATAGTCATCATCTTCAAACTCGTAGTACTCATCATCTTTAAGTTCATCATATTCATCATCTTCAGATCCATAGTACCCACCATCCTCAAGTCATCTTCAAGTTCACTAACCAAAAGAGTGACCAAAATCATAAACATGTTACACAGAAGTCCGTACATGAATACTCTTCTTTCTTCAGAAACCATACGTCTGCAAGGCACCAGGGTGCACAAAGAGGTACACAGACCCATCATCCCTGAGGAAGCACGTGAAGACCGTGCACGGTGCAGAGTTCTACGCCAACAAGAAGCACAAAGGAGGTGGTGGTGATGGTGGCGGGAGCGACGAGGCTGGTGCAGGAGGCCACAGTCCCAGCAGAAGTGAAGATCTTCATCCGAAGACACCCAGTCTGTCCAGTCCCAGTGTGAAATCCGAGAGCGAAGCTAACAGTCCACCCATGATGCAACAACAAGGTAGTCCATTGGTCGGTGGCTGCAACGACGAGGTTGCTGGTGTTGGTGCACTGACTGGCGATGGTGTTGCACTTGCTGAAGAACCTTGGAATGAAGAGCCGGATGACCTGGACATCGCTGACCTTCCAGTTGCTCTTCGTGCTATGGTAAGTTTCGATGTTGAAGTGTAAGGGAACCTTGAGAAAAATTATATCTTCTAAGTTAGAGCTAGATAGTTCATGTCCTGATCTAAAGATGAAATATACCTGGTTGAGTATATGCAAGGTTATGGTTGATCTTGACTTCAAAACCTTAAGTCCCAGAATCCAAGGCTCCAATCTCTGTCCTATTACCCTACCATCAGATCTTCGGAATTTAGCGATAGATATACCCATCATTTACAAACAGCACAACCCTAACCTCTAATCTTAATACCTAACCTATAATTTGGATTGAATTACAGGTCGGTGGAATGGAGTCGCAGCAGCAACAGCAGCCGCCGCCTCCCGCGTCGAGAAACCGTCTGAAGAGCAGATTGAATGCCAAGGGCATGCCAAGTCTGCCCGTCAGCGTGTCCGGAATAAGAGGTACACGTGGCATGGGTCCCCAGGGCAACATCGGCGACCTGAACAGAAGGATCACGGACCTGAAGATGGAAGGAGGTGGACCCGCTCGTCAGACGAGTCTGTCCGATCTTCAGCTCAGGCTACAACCGTTGAGCGAACCACGAAGAGACAGCAACAGCACTGTCAGCACCTATTACGGTAGCATGAAGTCCACGGACTTCGGCAGCAGACGGAGCAGTCAGGCTAGCGGTGTTAGCGCCGTTAGAATAGGTCCAGCTGGCCCTGGTAGCTTTTATGACCCCATCAGTCCGGGTACGTCTAGAAGAAGTAGTCAGATGAGTACCACTTCCGGGAGGATGAACCCGCCGAGTCATCTTCAGGGTCCTTACTCGACCAGTAACCTTGTGGTTCAGACGCAGAACATGTCTCTTCAGGTATGAAATTGTTTAATGCGGAGTACAGTGTGGACGTGTATGTGTTGGATGGGTGTTTAATGTTGTGTGATGGATTTAGGGTATTCAGGGTATGCCAGGAGATTGGAACGGTCCGACCGGACACTGCACTCAGCCTTCGGGTGATCGTCGCATGTCTGAACCCACCAGGGGTCATCAGGCTCAGAGGAACTCACCGCCTATGCCACCCAGGCCAAGGTCAGCCCAGCTTCCTGAACACCACCCTAATCAGGAAGTTATTCTGGACGAAGTTGGAGAGGGCGAGATGGTGGAGAATAAGCTGGTCATTCCTGACGAGATGATGCAGTACTTGAACCAGGTATGTGTCTTGGAGTAATTGGACAAGGATGTATTAACTTTGTTGGGACAATCGATTAACGAGGTTGTTATTTCAGGTACAGGCGAGTGGAAATCAGGTTAACTATCGCAGCAGTCCCTTACCCATCTGCCAGTCCCCGATTTGCACCAACCCCTTGCACTATCAGCGTCAAATGCAACCCACATGCAACTACAGTCAGTCGCATCCACAAAACTGTTATCCTCAGCCACAACCCACGCAACCACCTTGCACCAACTATCCAAACACTTCCCCGTCTCCTTACAACCAGTGTCCCTCTCGACCCGCTCAACCCAGCCCTCAATATTGCCCTCCACCTAGTTATCCATCTCAACCGAACGGTGGTCAAGTACTGAGTCCAGCAGCAGGTCAAGTGATGTCACCAGGATCACACTACGCACCCAGTCACATAAGCGATCAACCTCTGACCTCGCCAGCAGCCGGTGCTCTGGTTCCTCAACACGCTCCTCAAAACCTCCCTCAGAACTCTGCTCAACTAACCAGGAACTGTCCTCAGAACCACGTGCACCACGGCTACTACCCCAACTATGGTTGTCAGGGTCAAATGAACGCGAACTGCACCGCCAACCCTGGCGGCCAAGTGAACCACCACGCGAACCCCGCGTGTGCTCCGCCAAATCATGCTACCATGACCCCACAGCAGTGCGTGCAGATGCGATCAGCCACAAATTGCCCGCAATTATCGCCTCACTGCACCCAGCAGCCTGCCATGCCTAATCAGCCCACCATCAATCATCCTAATTCCCAGTGTGGTCAGGTGACCACTCAGTGCGCCAGGCCGATGGTGACACCCAACGGTCAGGTGCCCAACTTGCACACTGGTCAACAGACCACCGTGACGAATCAGTGTGCCCAGATGTCACCTCACTGTTCGCAACTGAACATGAACCAGGCCAAGCCGGTGGCTAACATGTCCGGTCTCCAGGGCTGCCAGCAGCAAGGTCCACAGGCCACTCCGTGTCTCCAGATGGCCAACTGCGCACATCCAAACGGCAGCCACAGACAGGTTACCGAGAACAGTCTACCTAAGAGGACATCTCCTCAGCTGTGCACGGCGCAACAGACCAACTGCAGGGTGCAGCTGCAGCAGCAGACTTGTCCGCACAATTGTCAAGCCAGAAGCAATCCACCTAATCACCAATACAACTGCAACTGCCAGTGGGGTTACGGCGGGGAGCAATGCTATCACGAGCAGTCCGGAACGACCCTGCCCGAGATACAGTGCCAGGATATCAGTCAATCTCAGCAGGGATCGCCCATTAAACCTCCTCAGGGTATGAGGCAAGACTCGTACAGGAGGACGCTCGAATACGTGCAACAGTGCAGAAACTGGTCGGGAAATGCTCAAACTCACGAGACTAACGTCTCCAGTTCTACTCACCCTTTATCGCTGCCTCAACCCCTGCCTTCGAGCGCCAATATGGTGGTCAATGATATGACCTCATCGCTGAGCTCCTTGCTAGAGGAGAATAGATACTTGCAAATGATACAGTGAATCGTATATAAATATTTTTTATCGTCATTTTTCTTCTTTCTTTGACCCTTTGGAAAATCTGTTCGGTTTCGTGGGTTTTTATGGTCGTCTAATGAGATTGGTAGGTACGAAGCTTTTGGAATATTGTGGAGTGAGAGAAATTGTGTGCATTTGTAAATATAGTCTCGTTATATTGTGCGGTTGGGATTGGGAGGGGAGCATTGTGAAGTTGGTGATATATTGGATGTTATGATTCTTATGTGGAGTACGTGTGACGGTATAACGTTGCGATATACTGTGTGGTGATGTAACGCGTTAGTTGCAACGCGTAGCGATCTGTGTATTTGTATATGGGAATTTAGAAATTGACAGATTTGAAAATTGGTAATTGGACGATTGGGTAATTGGAAATTTCAAAATTGAGACACAGAAGAATTGACAAACTAAAATCCAAAAATTTCTAAATTGAAATACAGATCGCTACGAATCCCCAATCCTAAAATGACAAATCTGCACAAGTATACAAAAAACGGCAATATAACGAGAGTGTATTATAATAATTATATGAAGAGACATGAAAATATATTTAGTATAAATTTAAAAATTACTGCGAATCTCATGCTCCAAAAAAAGGGTTAATAACAATCGATAAAAGCGAACGATATAAATACATATAAATATAAATATTTTCTATTGTAATTTTTACTCCGAACTGATAGGAGAAATCGAATTATCGATTAAAAAAAAAAAGAGAGGGAGAGAGAGTTCTAGCGACTTAGACTTTTGTATTTTTTATATAAACCAGAGAGGAAATGTATTTTGTATTGTATTGTACTTGTTAAGGGGGCCGAAAAGTAGCCATAAATTACTTAAATTAATTTAGTAGAATTGTTAAGATCGTGACCTCACGTGTGGATGATACTCTCGGTGATTAAACAACGATTACGATCGAAGTGATACGTATTACGAAACAGTTCAAAAGTGTCGTTAATATTGTTTAATATACATAATATTATAATATGATATTTGTACAAAAAATTCAATGGAACATCGAGGTGCCTTATCGAACGAGCTATGCGCGCACAACGCGTGCACCAAATACATAATTTATTATATTTTTCGGAGGATTTATATTTAAGGACGTGTTATTGTCGAAATTTCGATGCGAAATTTACCTGTAAATTTGTCGATGTACGCTTATGCGCTGAGAAAAGAAAAATGGTTTGAGAACCTTGTTAAATTGTATAGGAATTTTTGCGTCAGAGACTGCAGAATACTTCTCTCCAAGATTATGGTCGATTTTTGTTATATTGTCATCGACTAGGATAACTTAACATTCTTTTATGTTCCTAACTTTAATTTTCAAAGGACCTGGAATTTTTAATTCTCTGAACTTTCAAATTTTATGTTTCTGAATTTTCCAGAACCCAAGATCTCGGTTCCTGATATCTATCCCCAAATCACCAAATGTATAAATCCCCAAATTTGTATTTTCTCAAATTCTGTAATTTCTGAATTCTGAAATTTCCAAATTTTCCATACGTTCCCATCTCCCCAAATTTCGAAACTTCTAAATTTTCAAATCTGCAAATCCCCAAATTCCCTAGATACTCAGACTTCCTCAAATGTGTCAGTTCTCTATTCCCCAAATCATAAATCCCCAAATCCCTAAATCTCGAATCCCCAAATCCCTAAATTTCGAAATTTCCAATTTTCTAAAATAGTAAATTCCCTATTTTTCAAGTCATAAATCTCCAAATCCCTAAATTCCCGAATCTCATATTCTCCAAATTAAAAAATATCTAAATTCTCAATTTCCCAAATTTAAAAACTTCAAACATCCATTTTCCAAATTCCCCAAACTCCAAAACTCCCAACTCTGAAATTTTCTCCAATTCCAATTTTACAGACATCCTATATCCCCCAAATCCATAATTTCCCATATTCTGAATTATCCTAAAAAATTCCCCAAGTAAAATGAAAGTGAAATACCCTAAGACGTTAGACAGTCGCAAAATGGCAATATAACGAGAGTCGTCCTCATATCCTCCCAACCGTATTTTCGTACGAGTCCTTGCAAAACGTGCCAACGTACCGTTTTCCTCGTGTCATAGTGTAAGTGTTTCCGGTGTTTTCATAGCGTAAACGACGAATGGTGTACGACGTGCACTGTGATACGAACCGCGTCCACATGCGACCGAAAAGGTACCGTCAGATTATCAGTTATTGCTACGAATGAGATTAATCGACGTGAACGATAAGGTAGAAGTCCGACTAGAGTATAAAGTCTGTAGATAAATCGTAAGATAAGATCATCGATCAGGAATGAAAGGTGTGCACGAGAAAATTTAGACAATCATTTCTGCGCGAGTGTATGAGAACGAGTGTGTGTCTTTCATAACAGAATCATTGTAAAGAGACCTAAAGTAGTTTACGAGCGTCATTTTTATGTAGCTTCGGTTTAACCGGAATCCATTTTGAAAACCTTGTCCGGAGTGCCTTTTCGCGACGAATAAATCAAACTTGGCGTACCTAGAGCTATCTTTCTTTGTTACGCGAACGATTTTGTACGAATTTTATTCATCCACGGAGGAGCCTTGTGAATATTATACATATCCATGGTATATAGTTTAGCGATTCAAGCTCATGTACGCGGAGGAGACGTTTTACACCCTGAGAATTGTTAATTATTTGAAAATAAATCATATCGATCCCATCAATTATGTGTCTTCTTAAAGTTCAAAATTACTACCCTTGATACTAATGGATTATTTCAGCTTAATAATTAATTTCTGTACTATACAATTATTTATGTTTATAATTATTTAGGGTAATTTATACCTTGAAGTGTAGGTTCTTAAACTGTGGTCTGCAGACTTGTGGGGTTCGTGAAATAATTTTGATATTAACTTTACATCCCCCAACTTTTATTCGAGTGACCCATTTAATAAAATGGTCAAAGACTTTTTGTATTTATTCTCACTGGACTAGTCATTAATAACTAAACAATAATCAGTAAAAATGTAATTATGCAATGAGGTCCACAAAAAAAACGTTGTTCAAAAACGACTACATAAAGACCCTAGAAGATTAAAAGATGTCCTAACAGATTATATCACCTTAAAAATGAAGACTTACTCCTTCGCATTATAAATAAAATTGCACAGTTTCCAAAATATTTGACGTATAATTTCAAAAAAAACATTTGATAGTTTTTCAGATGGTTTTATTTATACAGAGAAATTTGTAGGTACAATCGTAGAAAGTACAAAAGAGGAACGGATTCGCGAGTAATCACATTGACATTCACACTTAGGAACGAAACGTAACACGTCCGTAACACGATGACACAATCGATAATAAAAATAATAAAACGAAATAAATCTTTGCGACAATGTTTTCGCGTAATTATAAGAACACGTCGTCTCGATTAACCGAGGTACCAAATGACCCGAGTCAATCAGAATTATGCAACGACTCCCGAAATCGAGAGCCAACACGTTTCTCGGGAAATGGCGCTCGTGCACTTCACGTTTTCATGGCCGACGAAAATAAACGTCGAGTAATGTTTCTTCGCGCAATGAAAAATCATGGTCGTCTCAAGGCGAGTCGTTGGAACCACCGTTCGAGACAGACTTCTCGATATTTATAGTACCCTCGGATGATTCAGGTACCTGAAACAACAACATGATAATTAATAATGCTCTAACTTTATATTTTATGTAACACGTGCTAGTTTTACTAGGAACAGTTTATTATGACAGTTCTCTTCGTTGACTATGATTATTACTAGTTTTGGAATAATTGAAATTTGTTTAATTTTTAAGGAACAGAGTTAGATTCCACCTTGTCAAAAAGTTACATTTTTTTAAATTGAAATCTGAAAACATACGTTGCTCAAAACAATGAGAATTTTTCTTTACTATGAAGACAATGAATAGGGAATAAGGATGATTAAAGAATTTATACATAAGAGTTGGGGTTCACCAGATTTAAGTCTAGAGTTAGCTGGAGTTAGCAATTCCTAAGTTTCTTGTTATCGGCATTTCAAAATTCTAAAGCCCTGGTGACTCAAAGTGCCTAAATTCTAATGTTTCACTGTTGGAATGTCCCATAATTCCTACATTCCGAAGTCTCAACGCTTAAAAGTCCCATAATTCCTACGTTCCGAAGTCTCAACGCTTAAAAATCCCAAAGTTCCATAATTGCTAAGTCCCAGATTCCCAAAATTGTAATTTTTTGGAACATCCCATAGTTCGAACGTTCCAACGTCCTGACGTTCCTAGCCCCAACGTCACATAGTCCAATGTCCCATAGTCCCAACGTCCCATAGTCCCAACGTCCCATAGTCCCAACATCCTAAAATCCCAAACGTCTCAAGAGTCCCAAAAGTTTCCAAAGTCTCAATACCCCATACGTCCCAAAGTCCCAAACGTCCCAAAATCCCAAACGTCCCAAAATCCTAAACGTCCTAAAAACCCAAACGTCCTAAAATCCCAAACATCCCAAAATCCCAAATGACCCAAAATCTAAATGTCCCAAAATCTCAAATATCCTAAAATGCTAAATAACCCTAAAGTCCCAAAATCCCGAAACTCCAAGAATTCCCTAAAATCCCCAAGACCCAAAAGTTCCCCCCAAAAGCCCCAAATGTTCCCCAAAACACTAAAAATTCATACCTGACGAGGTAGATCCGCCAAATTAGTCCTGAGCCGCCTGGCAGGCAGCACATCTGGCATGGGTGGTGGAACAGGTGGCTCCCCATAAACTTCATGGAGCTCTTCAAGCCTGTTGCTCAACGCCGACCCTCTCCTGCTGGTCGCGTTCATCTTATTCATCAACCACTTGGCTTGTTCTTCCAGTCTCTTCAATCTATCTTCCCGCGCGGCCATAGCTTCCTCAGGAGTCCTGGTCTTCGCGCTCTTCTTCTCCTCCTGCTTCGAAATTCCGCTCGATTCCTGTACGCTCTCCTGTCTCGAATCAGTCGTCTCAGGTTCCTTCACGGAGAACTCTTTCACGGTCTCCATACTCGAAGAAGAGTCCACCGACACGCTGTCGCAGTCGACCCGTTTCTCTTTCGAGTCCCCGTCCTGACTTGTGTCGAAACGATTGTCCGTCAAAGGTGCACCGAAAACTGGAGCAGAAAATCGATTATGCGAACCGGTGACCGGTGTCCCGTTGAATTGGGCATTTTTCACGGTCGCAGGTGTCACAATGGACGGAGGGAAGGGCCCGATGGAGAACACAGGCTGCGTGCTGGCTGGACTAGTTACGATGGGTACGTGAGACACAGACGATTTCAGGGTATCTTCGCTCTTTGCTTTCTCACCCGTTTGCTTCTCATCCGTGTCTGAAGTTGTGTGCGTATCTTCAGAAACATTAGCAACTTGATCTGAAATCGTGTGGGTTGCTTTGAGATCCTCTTCTGATGACTCCAGATTAGGTGTGGTCGGTTGTGGGTCTTCAGGGATTTCCTCGATCTTCGTTAGGTCACTTTCCTTGCAGGAACTCGAGACGTCCTCGATTGCTATGAGGTTCTGAATGACGTTCGTCAGTGCTTGGTCCAGGGGATCCAACGACTCTTGAGAACTCTTCAGATTTACCTGAAGAAATTTTGTTATAAACTTTGTGATTGAAGAATCGAAGTTTTGCGAATGGGTACGTACTGAGTTATCTGTGACGCTTGAATGCTCGGAAATGGAGGCTGTCACTTCAGGTTCGTCTAACTCAGCTTCTGTTTCCGGTGTGGATGTTCGTTGTTCTAACGTTGCTGAAGAGCCTGTTTTGGATTCGGATAGCTCGGTGTCCGTTGGTTGCTCCGATTCGGTGTCTGGGGTTGGGGCTCGAGGACTCTCCTGAAGATAATTTTTATTGTCAATTAGAATTATTTAGAACCTAGAAATTGGTCATTATTACCTACAATAATTACTAGAAGTAGGGCATTAGTAAGTACAATTATCAGAAATCGGCAGTTAGTGACTGAGGTTACCAAAATTAGAGCTCAACGATTAAGTTATCAAAATTAGATATCAGTAGTTACAGTTACCACAAATTAATAAGAATCACAAAAAATTGGAAATTAATGATTAGACTTAAGATTATCCTTATCAACCTTTCGTGGTCTCCTTCGTGGACCAAGTCTAATTCTTTCTTCAACAGAATTATCTTCTTCTTCATCGGTATCATCTCCTCGTTCATCACTGAATCCACTCTCAGCACTGACAATTAAAATTAAACAGTCAAATAATCACAATTAATATCAAAAGTACAATATTTCCCTTAAAAAGTATACTTATAC
The DNA here is from genome assembly GCA_945859595.2 of Megachile willughbiella. Lineage (NCBI taxonomy): Eukaryota > Metazoa > Arthropoda > Insecta > Hymenoptera > Megachilidae > Megachile > Megachile willughbiella. The sequence goes on along the minus strand of OX243799.1, from coordinate 11,981,717 downwards.
TTCTTTCGTTTAACAATGATTATTTTACTTTACCTATTGTTGAAGGAATCGTGAGCAGCCAGAGCTTTCCTAGCAGCGAACTCTCGTCTCAAGCTTCTCCATTCTAATTCAGTGTTTGTATTCTTCTGTCTGGCAGACTCCCACTTTTCACGACAATATTCCAGTTCCTGTTTCAGCTCTTGAAGCATTTTCCGCTTTTGTTGAAGCTCGTAACGCAGAATCTTCTCGTGAGTGTGTAGCTGATGATGTTGTGCTTGCATGCGATCCACTATGGTCCAGGTTTTGCTCAACTCTGCAGACACTGCTGATAATCTCTTCTCCTGATAAATCATGTATCAAATTCTTTTCATTAAATTGTCCTACATCTTACAAACGAAAATGAGAACGAATTATTTGAATTAAATGCTTCGCTACTCAAAAATTAATTGAAACACATCTAAATTTTGCAGATTCCAATATTAGTTGACAATTAATTTTATTTTGTTACCTGTTCACCGAGTTTGCACTCCAAATGCGCGTTCAGTTGCTTCATTCGGTTCATCTCTTTTTCCAAGTGCTTTTTCTCCAGGATCAATTCTTTTAGACGAATGTACGTTTTGCTGACGGATATCACTAGTCTGGGACCAGCTGGTGTATCGACGGACTTGTAACAGATGTTCGGATCCGAAGAGGATGCTGCAGACGCGGATGGTGTACCTTCTGCGTGACAGCTTAGCAATTCTAACAGAACACGCCATACCTGAGGAGAAAAATGAATTATATCAAGATTCTCGAATTTTAATGACTAACGTAATGTATTTCGTTAATAATAATTTCATTAGATGCTTTGTTAATTTCGTATTACACGTTAGGAGTTACAACTACCACATATGTGGACACACATGGACATATAAACACATAGACACATACAGATATACGTGTTGACATATGTCAAGATTCATGTAAACACATGTAGACATATATGGACATATACCACCTATAGACACATATGGATATGATTAGACACATGTAGATATACATGTTGACATATGTCAACAGATATAAATACACATGTAGACATGTATGTAGACACATGTGTAGACACACATGGAACGTACACATAATGATATGTATAGACACACATACATATAAATACATGATAGATATAGACACACATGCACATGGTTCAAGAGTAGAATATCTATATGTACATGTCTAAAAAAGAATATTCTTAATTATTACCTTGGGTAAATTGTGTGCAATGTCTTCTTGCTGAAGATCTTCTTCTTTCTTCTCCACTTCAGCTTCAGCTCCATTATTTTCACTGTCTGTCCGTTTCTGAGAACCTTTGCCACCTTCCACTTGTTCAATTAAGTCAAGAAGAAGCTTCGGAAGAGCTGCAGCCTCGGTGCCTTCCTCTCTCGCCATGTCACAAATCAGATCGTGATTCTCCTAATAATTAGATCAGCCAGAAGATTAATAACTAGTTATTTCAATATATTTGTTGATTTTATATCAAGCCGCGTCTCGACCGTACTGTTACCGTCATCTATCGGTGAGGCACGAAACTAACAAAGAAGGTAATTGTTTCGTAGAAGGTAAACACCTGTATAGTAAACTTTGTGAAGACAAAGAGAGATTCTATATACTAATTTATCTAATATACTGCATTTATTTATTCTTTAAATTTATTTGCAATTTAAAATGAGTTCCACGTTAACCAGTGTTAAACCTCCAGATAACACATCTAACTCGTATAACTTGTCAATCGTGCATAAAATTTTGGAAAAGAATTAACAGTACCTGAAGTAGCTGAGTCAGTCGATCAAGGTCCATGTCAGCAGAGGAAGCACCCAGCAGCATCTGAGTGAACAGCCCATTTATAAGTGACATTTGGTTCTGAAGATCTCTGCAGTCAGCCTTAGTAAGTCCAAGTTGGGACTCCAAATTCGTTATCTCCGTGTCCTGTGTATCGATCTGACCCACACAGCAAGTTAAAATCTCTTTATTCGTTTCATCGGAAACATTATAGTCTCACAATACCTTCTCGTCAGCCTTCCTAAGATCCTCCTCCAAGCACTCGGACTTCTTCAGGGCTTGATCCAATCTCTCCTTCACATCCACAAGTTCCCTGGCTGCGGCTTCTTTCAATTCGCTCAGCACTTTCAGCCTTTCGTTGTAGAGGCTCTTCAGGCTATCGATGTTCTCCAGCTGACGCTCACACTCGAGGCCAACGTCGTCCTTCAGGTCCAAGAAACTTCTGTCCCCTAATCGGACCAGAATCTGCGCGAGATGGTCCTTCAGCTCGTTGGCACGTAATTCTCTTCTGTGAAGAGCCTCCCGCGTTTTGTTCGTCAGCTCTGCCAAGCTTCGGATGCGATATCGATGCTGATCGGGCTCTGTTTCCAGCTGGTAACGGAGGTCGTCCATTTTGTCGATTTGGAAACGAATGTCGGTTCTCAGTTCGTCGGAGACCTGAAGGTTTTAATGGAAATCTCTCTCAAATAAAATTAATCATATGTTATATCATATATAAAGATGATATAACACATGGTAATAAGGAGAGTAACATGCAATGATGCATGTGGCAATTCAACGATGTGTGCTAATGCAATGATGTGATATAACATGTGGTGATGCTACATGTATCAATGTAACGCTACCTAAATTCTTAACCAGAATTAAACGAATGAAGCTAATCAACAATATTATTAATATCTGTCTTGTTGAAATTTATTACAATGTGTCACTTTACCTTCAAGATGCTCGCCAATCGTTGCGCTTCAATTCGTTTCATAGCCAGCTCATGTTCATCCGGCTTTTGATCTTTCATCCTAGATCGTTTTGAATTTTCATCCAGGTTTCTTTGCGTCTGTGCTTGAGGATCGCTCTGTGCAGACCTCAAAAGGTCTAACACCCTCGACGTTTCTGAATGAGCCTCCTTCTCTGCATCTAATTCTCGTCTAAGCCGTTCCATTTCCGAGGAAACAGCAGCGATGGCTCTTTGTCTGGCTTCTCTCTTTAAAGTCAATTCCTTCTTGAATTCCTCCAAATTCGTTGCACGTTCTGCTGAGGAATTTTCTTGCGAATCATCTGTCGATTCGATTGGACCTATTGATCATGTTTCAATTACGTGAATTACACTGAGAACTGAAAATATTTGCGTTAAAATTGGGACTGTTAAGATTTTTAGGTTAAGGTATATTCATGTTACAATTGCTAATTTGTATATTGTTAGTGTAGATGTTAACTGAAAATTGTTAGAGATTTCTTTATTCAATTATATCAGCCCGTTTTTAATAATCCATAAAATGAGTAAAAATAGTGAATGTTCGTGTTAATATCGCAAAATATAGAAAATTTTACGTTGAAACTGGAAACACGTAACTCTGGAACCATTATTTCTGAAATTTCTAAAATAACTGTTAAAAGAATAAAAATTAAAGTGACATACCAACGTCCTCTTTCGAAGCGTCATCATCGCCTTTTTTCTCAGTCTTGATAGTCTCCTTCAGTCTTTGAATCTCATCCAAAGCGTCCTCGAGAGCCTTGATCTGTTTCTTTTTATCCGAAACCTCCTCGGACAATTGTGCCTTCAGTTTCAAAGTCTTCTGGCTCTCTATGCTTTTGATCTGCTCTTTTTCTAACAAAGACTTTTCTAGGTCCTGCTCTAGACTAGAGATCCTCGCCTCGGCAGTGTCTTTTTGCGTGTTGAACTTATCAATTTCTTCCAACAACTTTTCCGTTTCCTTTTTTGCTATGTCAAACTTTCCCATAAGCTTATCGTACTCTTCTATGTGCTCTTGCAAATTTGATTCTGCTTTCTCGTGTCGGGTTTTGGATTCCTGTAACAATTTAATTTTATTGCATGAAAATCGGTATGTTTATGGTGCACCTCTAAACTGCTATTTTGGTTTGGTACGTATGTGTACTCTGATGTTATATATGTGTGTAATTTTGGTATGACATGTGCGTACTTTCGATTTGAGATGTAGTATGTCATTTTGGTTTCATATGTGTATGTAATTTTTTGACATATGTGTATAATTATGGTGTGACACATGTGTGTAATTTTTGTTTCATATGTGTATGTAATTTTTTGACATATAATTTTGGTTTGATATATGTACATTCAGGTGCAAAGAAATATTTATATGTAACATATGATCATACACGTATGAAATAACATGAGCCTAAGTGGTGTATCGACATTTCACTTATTTCAATCCACATCAGACATGCTCTAAAGAAAATGAAGAAGTCTACATTGCACCTATGTGTACATACCACAAAAATTCACATGGTACTCAATGATATTAATGCTTTGCTTATTTCACCAAATACACAATCCTGTCTTCAAGTGAAGCCATACCTCATAATCCATCGTCAACTTGCCCACCAACGCCTTCTCCTGAGACAACTCCTTTTCCAGTCTTTGGTTTAAGCATTGATACTCCAGTCGTTCAGCCTTTAACCTCTCGACCTCTTCCGATAGCCTGATCACCTCTTCCCTGAGCATCCTCTCATCCCCCTCGCTCTTCATCACACACTCTTCCCCAGACTTTAAATGCAAATTCACCATCGTATCGTCATCAGATCTCGACTCTCTTCGCCGATTTTCCACCCTGAGATCCCCTCGACTCATGTCACGCGTTCTATATTCTTCAGGTACGGTGCTTGGAAGCTTATCACAGCCGATATCGATCTGTCGACGATTCGAATCGTCGCAATCATCCGTCGTTTCATTCGTACACCTCAAATCTCTGTTCATCATCATCTCCAATCTTTCGACCCTGGACCGAAGTTTCCTGTTTTCGTCCTGACACAGGCTTCTATGTCTGATCAGACAGGTATCCGAGTCCGTGGACAGGTTCTCCAGTCTGTCGATCCCCGCCTCCATTCTTCGTTTCTCTTCGTAGTCTTCGACGTCTTGCTCGATCGTCAGCCGTTTCTTCGACGGCTCCGTCGTTTCGCGTCTTCTGGACTCTCTCTCCTTCCGAAGTTCAACGTACAGGGTCTCTAGATGTCCCAACGTGGCCGCGTGCGCCGTGGCCAGCTGTTGATTCGCCATTGCTAACTGAGAGATCACTCTAGACAGTTCCATCGTCTCCTGAGAGAACGAAGGGCTGTGCCCCTCGGCCGACTGCCAACCTGTCATCTGTGCGGCGTACGTCAACTGCAATATAAATAAATGGACTAATTTCAGAGACGCCGATCGGAACCTAAGTCGATCGACGATCGGAATTTTGGATCAAGGAATGGTTACGTGGCTCGTTGCTCTCTTTGCATTGCGCCGAGAAAAACCGAGTGCATGAATGGTTCTCTTTAATAATTAAATTCGTGAATTTTTTATGCAATTTTGAATTAAGTTTCCTATGTCAGCATTAATTATTTTTGCATATCTTCATGAAGTTAGAAATGAAATAAAGCATCGTACGGTAAAATGTGATGATCGACTGTTCTGTTATTTCACGTTAAATGAATTCCCCAACTAAAATCGCACAAATACTCACACAGATCGAAGTGTTCACTAAATCACCAAGATCAACGATTGATACTAGAAAAGTATCGTACACGACGTCTAAGTCTGATCAAAGCGCAGAAACGAATGGAAGTTCGCGTATCCATGTACGCAGCGTCGACAAAGAGACTGCGTGTATCGACGAGATCGATCGCGAGTTTTAAAGCTGGATCCTCATCGAACGATCCACGAGAGTGCACTGGCACCAGACTCGTCGAGTTCTGCGAAGGAACTCGAGACACGAAGGCACGTGATCGTGATCGATGCCTGCGAACTCTGCCTCTGGTTGACCGTGACTCAGCGTGTTCTCCCGAAATCATGAAGAGACGCCAGCGCTTGGAGAATAGCCAGATACTCGCGACGCTTTTCCATCAGACAAAAGAAAATGCCTCGGAAAATTTCGAGCCAACGACTGCGGTATTCTTTCGACAAATAAAACGCAAGCTTTAAAAATTTGGGGAGGGCCTTAGTCAACGATTTGAGTAGGTTGATCAGAGTTTAGCCATGAGTAGATTGATTGCTTGGTCAAAAATTTGAGTAGGTTCATCTTAGTTGGAGACTGATTTATTAGAGATTTGGAACTTGATCAAAAAATTGAGTAGAGGTTAGTCAAAGACTGGAGGAGATTTATTAGAGTTAATGATCTGAGTAGATAAGAGTCAAAGGTTTGAGTAGATCAGATCTTGGTTAAAGAGTGGATTGATCAGACTTTGTCAATGATTTCATGATGTTATTGACTAGAATTTAACCAAAGGTTTATTCAAAGGTAGATTGATCACTTAGTCAAACATTTAATACGATTGATCAGGAGTTAATTATACAAATAAATTGACAAAAGCTTGGAAGATTCAAGTATATATATTAATAAAGACTTGATGAGATGCTCCAGCAGATTAATCGAAGCTTAAGCATGCAAATAAACTGATCAAGGTTAGGTTAAGTTCAAATAACAATTAAACACTCAATTAATTTCCTCAAAGCATAACATTCAGCCAGATCAGATTGAAAATAAGCTGTTTTATCGAATAAACAGATTTTATCGTCCCGATGAAGAGTACCGTTAGATGTGATGTAAGTGCGTATTATTAAATTTTGAGGATGCTTTTTCGAACCACTGAGTGGCTGACACAATGGGATCTCACGGTCTTGACTGATCATCGCCAAGTTCTGAAGCTTCAGGGCTCAATGTTGAATCATCGAAACGTATATAAAATTTTAGAGAACTTCAGGAAAGAATTGTGTACCAGGAATCGGGGATTAGAATACTGAAATGTCGTCATGGATCAAATTTCAGAGTTTGAATGAAATGGAGGTGGGAGAATTAAGATGGTAGGTAAATTCAAAAGTTAGCACATTAGTAAATATAGCGAATGAAGTAATAGTCCACAATCTTGACTGTGGAGTACATAACTTTTAATTGTGTAATAATATTGATCGTTGAATAGGTATGTTCTTATAAATTGTTTTCACTCTTCAAATAATTACAAGTACTATGTTATACACTTAATGTATTTTATAAATCTTGAACAATTTCGCTTTCTCGAATGTATCATACAGTATATATATTTTTTATTTTTCATATATGTTGTAAGTGTGTGAACATCTATAATCTAGTGATTAATCTGTTCATTTAATGAGCTTCAAACTCGAGCAAATAAATTTTTCATTAAATTTCCATCACTCCAGATGACACAAATTGTTAGAATATAACAAAGAAAAATATTCTCACCAAAGTCTCTCGACGAGGATGTCTCAAGTTCGACAAACTGGGCGCTGACGGTCTTTGACTCCACCACTCTTCGCCCCTGAAGGTCGCATAAGGACTCGGACCCTATAAAACGCGAATAAAAGCATTTTCGAACTCGCGTGTTCTCATTCAGCCTCAGGCCGAACACCAATAAATATTCGCTTTAAATTTAACCTGTGATCGAGGTTCTTCACCCACATCGAACGCGCCAGTCCTCCTCCTTTGTCGTATATTTTCGTTCGTGTATTCTGGACAGTAAGACTCCTCTGTACCGCGGATAAACGTCTCCTCGTTTCGTTCCATGGACGGTGCCGACGGTGATGGTGCACCGTTACTACTTGCCGTCGCACCCATGATACGCTTGTTCTACTTGCTTCGCCAATTTCCACGCGAAATTCGTCTTTTTGGAAATACTTGCCCTGTCATGGAGAACAAGCAATATGGCGAACTTGAAAACTTGGTAAAGGTCTTTGAAACACAATGTAATGTATCAGGGTTTTTAATAACAGGCATATAGTGTGAATCAGTAAGAACTAACCTATAAATTAATACGTTATATGTACTTTGTATAACTTGTATCAAATACTGGAGACTTCAATAAAGATTTTAAACAAATGATATAATATATTGTTAGTACATCAAGGTTTTTAATAATCAACTTGCAGAGTGAATTAGCGAGACCTAACCTATAAAATAACATGTGACGTCTACTTTATAAAATTGACTCGTTTTAAATTGTTTCAAACACTTGAAAATATAATGAAGATCTTAGATAAATGATATAATATATTGTTAGTACATCAAGGTTTTTAATAATCAACTTCCAGAGTGAATTAGCGAGACCTAACCTATAAAATAACATGTGACGTCTACTTTATAAAATTGACTCGTTTTAAATCGTTTCAAACACTTGAAAATATAATAAAGATCTTACACAAATAATATAATATATTGTTAGTACGTTAAGGTTGTTAATAATCAACTTCCAGAGTGAATTAGCAAGACCTAACCTATAAAATAACATGTCACGGGTATTTTATATAATTGATCCCGTTTTAAATCATTTTGAACACTTGAACCTGTAATAAATATCTTAAACAAATGATACAACATATTGTTAGTATACCAGAGTTCTTAATAATTAATATACAGGGTGAGTCAGTAAGAACTACCCTCTGAAATAACTCGTCATTGTACATTTTATATAATTGACTGTCTTTTACAATTGACATCAAACACTTCTAACTACAATATACAAAATGAGTCAATAGAAATTACCTAGAATAACTTGTAACCTATTGATTGCGTCCAAAAAGTTCTAAATAAAATATCACATGTGTAACATTCTAAAAGATTCACATATTTATACAATTTATAAATAAATAAGCTTGATACGAATATTAGTTGGTAGAACGGTATCAAATTGTGTCGCTGTTACTACTGCGAGTTGCATCAATGGTGCCTTGTTCTACTCGAATGGACAAATCCTTTGGGAAATTTGCCTCGTCAGGAAAAGCACTCACCCCATAAAACGGGGACCATAAGACTGTAAAAACTGCATGCAATTTATACGGAAAGTTTATAAGCGAAATTCTTAATCGCGAATATGCAAATTTTTCGTAGTCACTGCATTTAACCTACAAATTCTATTTATTCAATCTAAATTAGTTCTATCAGCTCTACAGAATATGTTCTATATATTCTCCAGAAAATTTCTCAATCTCTCCGTCATTTAGAAACTGTTAACCTCCTGAGGAGAACCAATATACAATTAAGTTACACTTATTTAAAATTTATTTGCTCTTCACATTTACTCGGGTCTTAATTCCATCACGTCCCCCTAACTCAATTTCACAAGTACCTTGTTCCTAGAAATGGCAGAGAACTTCAAAATAGAGCGAACGCTAAGGCAAACGAATCTATATCGATATCTGCGATGTACAAAGAAGCAATCAACTTCGTAGCTAGAGAGTTGGCACAGAGAAAAAAGTCGGGCCGGGTCAGTTCGTATTTTTAGAAGACAGATCAATCTCGATCCTTCACCGTAAAATGGGCATTGACGTCCATCGACGGTGGATAAAAAAAAAGGATGAATATTCTACCGGATAGCAGAAGGAAAAAGACACATTTAATCTTCAAAGTTAGGTTAATCGTCGAACGAATTTTCGAAAAATCTTACTCGTTTGTTTTTGCGTTTTTTTTTTTTTGGTAATTGGAGATTTAAAAATTTTTTTTAATTTTTTACGAAGATCAGAGGTGCTACTTTTACGACAGGGAATGTTCGAAGAAGCTTTATGACTCGCGTGCTACCGCGTCTCTGCTCGCAACGCCAGCTTTGTAAATATGCTTAAATATAACTCGATCTACGATCGAAAACGGACGCGTATTTCCGAGCTAAACGAAGGAAAACAAAGAAGTAGCTATAGAATTTTTATTTCATGCGAAATAAAACGGTTTCCTTTACGCAACAGTTATAAACAACCTGTGACGTTGTTTTCTTAGGGAGGGAACAACAAATAGAGATTTCAAATCTTTATATTTTCACGTTTGCAAACTTTCCGATTTAGAAATTTATGGGTTATCAAATTTTCGGGTTTTGAAATTTACGGATTTTTAGATTTTCAAGTTTCCAAATTTTCACATTCTCAAGTTTCTAAATTTTGGTTTGTTCAAATTTCCAAATTTTCATATTATCAAATTCCTAAATTTACAATTTTACAGATTTGGTAATTTGCACTCTCTCAAATATCCAGATGTAGAAATTTACACTCTCTCAAATTTCCAGACGTAGATATTAACACTCTCTCAAGTTTCCAAATTTAGAAATTTTCGCAGTTGCAACTTCTCACACTTCACAACTTCCGAACATATAAATTTTCGGATTCAGAAATTTTCGAACTTGTAAGTTTTCCAATTTACAGACTTCCAAATTTATAAATCATCATGTATACATTTTATATGTCCCAAAATTGAAAGAGGTGGTGAAATGTCCTCCATTTTCCCTCCACCTCCCCAAGTTCATCCCCCTGCTCCCACACTTGTTTTTGAATAAACAACCTACGTTTCATATCACACGTGTTACCGGTGGTTCATGATATTTATCAAAGACTCAAGTTTAACTATAAAATTTGTTGTTAAATTTAAGAATTAAGCTATAGAAAAATTGATCAAGTGCGCTATAAATATTCTATAATTACGATTTTGTATAAATAAACCTAAATTAGCTTCCTAATTTATTCTAATGATGTTTGCTGGACTAATCTTGGTATCAACTAAATATTACACATAATGGAATGTTATATTTATGAACAAAAGCAAGTGAATACTTCTCAAACAAATAAATAAAATGCAATATTGAAGACCACACTGAACAATGTTATTCAACAAAATCATTTGCTCAATCAATCCATCAATAATAGAATAATTTATAACGAGCCCACTAAATGATTCACCCTGTACATTTAAGCAACAGACTAACTAAATTTTTGTGGACTACATAAACGTCCACACGAAGTACTTTAAATCAGAAATACAATCCATGCAAGAGTACGTTGAAATAAATAATAAAAATTGTAAGATCAGTAAAAATTGATGCCATCACGTGTTGCATTAGTAACTCGCACAAAATACATAATAAATTCGAATAAAGATGAACAACCGAACCAAGCTTCCCAAGTAAACGCAACGACTTATATTTTACAGAAGTAGAAAATATAAATAAGCAATTAAGCAGAAATTTGTACTAAATAGACGGGCATAAAATGGTGGCAGTTTACTGCGGTTCGTGTAATCGAGAGATTGTACAACATCCATCGAACATGCGAAACAAACGCGAGCACGAGTCGGTCCGTTGCCATAAATACATCATAAATAGGTGTACCAAGGAGTGCAGCACGGGTTCCAAATTTAGATCCACGAGAGAACGGACTAAGCAGGCACGTCGAGAGCATCGAATCCACCGATTTTTCGTAGCACGTGTCGTGAATCGCGTAATCACGCGTCACGAGGAAGAATTGCGCGAGTAACAACGGAAATTGCGAAACTGCCAGAACGATTCGAAGGATCGAAGCGAACGAAGTCGAAGTCGACGTTCTTCGTGGCCGAAAATCGTATCGGAGAAGAAAGAGAACTCACCGGTGGTCATCCGAGTTGTCGATAGTTCGCCAGGGTTCGATTTCCTTAGGGTCAACGACGACACTTGACTACCGTCGCTGCTTGCGAACTAGCGACTCACTTCTCTAAAAATACCATTTCGAAAGACCGCGTGCGCAAAGACGGCTTTGGATCTGGCGCATGCGCGATCGACACTTCCGTGTGGCTGTGATCTAGGAAGTCGATAACACCTTGATAAACTTCCTGAGTTGCATCGATCAGCTGGAGGTTCGTTAGGTTTATTGCTGTTCGATGCCAGATGCGCAAATGCACATTCCAGCCGCCATTTTGGGAGAAAAATGCGGTATAAATTGTTCCTTCCATTTTTTTGTGGTGAAGGTACATCTACGAAATAATGGAGCAAGTTACTTGGAGGTTTTAAAGTAAGAGTACTTGAAAGGTACCTAAATAGTTGTATTCACATCTATGAAATACTATGAGATGTGGTCTATGAAATAGGTGTGATGATGCATGTAAACTTGAAGGTTTTAAAGTAAAACTGAAAGGTACTTTTTTCAAAGAAAAGACTTTCAAGAAGAAATATTATTTATTGTGGTAGTGAGAAATTTAGGAGAGGTTGAAACTCACCCTTCCAGAATTACTATCCACAAAAATTACGTTATAAGTTAAATTTCACTGTGGGTAATTTTTCTTTATTTCCAAACCCAATAATGACGATAAAAAGTTATAAATGATGAAATAAATGTAGTATTATTATCTAATATTGAATGCAATGTATAACAATTATTCTTTACTGTGAATTCGAGTAACGAATATGCAGTGAAATTACACCCATGGAGTTTGAGGATTAAAAATTAGATTTGAACTGTAAACTTAAAGTGTATTTTACACTAACCAAATACATACCTTGAAAAACAAAAATGCAAAAAACTCACCCTTAAGACTTCATCATCAAACCAAATGAACATTGCAAATGAACTATCACTCCAGTAACTCCTTCGTTTCAAAAGTCATTGAAATAAAAAACAACGATAAAAACAGTAAAACATACCAGAAATTATAAAAATTTACAATCAATTTCAGGTATAAAAATCTGATTTGTAAACTGAAACTTGCAAAACTGTAATATGAAACCACTATCGAAAGAAATGTAAGACTAAAAAAAGTGAGAATAAAAGGAATGTGGATTATAAATAATAAATTGGTTCAAAGCCCCCGAGTATTTTGACAGTGATGAATCGTGTCACGATAGTGACTGATGTCACGACCATTGTACGGCGAACTTTCTGGCGTCGTAAATTCATAAATTCGTGCGAAGACACCGTGGAAAAAGAGACGCAGCTACGAAAATACGTACAACCCAACAATAACGCCGCTTCTGTTCTATATTTAGTCGGTTTTTCGAATGGTTCGACGGGGCGATGCACATGCTCGCGGGCAGAACTTCGACTTCCTGTACGACGTTTTCCACCCTGTCACTGTGACCTCGTACAACTCTTTCCGAAATAAACAATTCGATAGTAAGCAAACAACTGAGACTTAAGTTTGCACTATAACTTCGTAGCAAAACAACGTTTATGTAAGCGCTAATGCAAAATTCGACTCCATTTTGTTATCTCGAGTTCCATGTCTCTATCGCGACTTATTTGCATGCTAGTTAAAAATAATTTATGGAACATTGACGTAGTCAGGATTTCTGTCTAACAATAACGTAAATCTATATAAAAAATATTAAATACATTCTACAATTTTTGTTGAGGTTAGGAAAACGAATGAACTTTTTAATGTAATTTTATTTGTTTTAAATCGATCACAGTTAAATTAAAAATAGTATTAATGGAATATGAAAATGTGACACCGTGTGGATGTATTTCTGCGATCAAATTTGCGGTTAAAAATCGGTGTTCTGCTGAAACGTGTTTATTAACGTTTCGATATCGCACAGAAAGGATCGTAATGGATGCAACGCATTTAGCACGAACAGAAATAACGTAGAAGCGGATATTGAACGCAGAATATTCAACATTTTATTATTTACAGCTCGCGTTTTTGATGACGACAATCGGATTTTTCTATCAGACTGCAGGGTTTTGCAGCGAACTTGAATCCATTTAATTTACGACTGTATCTGTAAACATATATAAATGAAATATCGGCGCTGTCCATTAAGATAATTGTGATTAAAAATTCAAGTGTTAGTCTCCGATACCAATATCTGATTCGATAGAATGAAATACACTAAAAATGTAATACAATACTTGATTATTTTAAATAAAACGATTGCAAGATACTGTGCCAATTTTTTTCGTGTGTCGTATTTATTATATAGTGACTCAGAGCATGATGCAAATACGTTTTCCTAGAATTTACGGATGATCACACACACGAATCAAATTTTTGCGATAACATAAAATAAAAATAGAAGCTGGGTAAGTGCATGTGGAGAAAATCATTTTTGCAATGTTTAAATAAATTCCTTTGCAGTTTAAAATAATTATTAGTTATCAGTGTTTAGTATATTGCATAATATTTTCTTGCAACATTACCTCATATGCAGAGATCTATCAGTTACGTAATAATGGACAATTTAGCGTTTCTACATTTTATTAGAACAGACGACGTTTGAGGTGTCTCCTGATTCGTTTTGGTTTCCATACTTTTTGGTATATCAGAAGACGTAACATGGATCCCTTGAGCTTTCAGACAATTTTTCAAACTTCTCTCGACGTTATCGATCATCTGATGCATTCTATTAGACATTTTCAAGTAGCATTCGCCTTCGAGCACCCATTCTGCGAGAGACAAACATTGCATCAAATCTATTATGGTTGTGGTACCTTGAATGCTGTGGAGATCATTGGTGCATCGTTCTTAAAAAATTCTTTATGCAACTTTTTTTTTTAGAATTTTGAGATTTTGGGTGTTTCAGGTTTGGGACATTTGAAGTCTCAGATTAAAAAATTTTAGAACATTAAAATTTTTAATCTTTGAGACTTTCGTTTGAACTTTAGAATTATAAATTCAGAGTTCTGGCACTAAAATTTACAAACTGACATTTTGGAACTTTGACACCTTCATTTTTTATAAACATTTTTTAGAAATCAGAAATCAGAAGGTGTATATCAACGTTCTCCACAACACTTGTATTAATCAAATATCTTACCCTGTAAATTATTTCCGTCGGATATCTGATTACTATCAATTGCTTTGGAAGCATTATCAACGTCCACATTGTCCTCCGTTTCGTTTACTTTTTGAACACAGTTCTCTTCGATTTTACAATCAACCTTATCTCCTTGCCCGTTTATCGTGTCCTCCTTAGTTCTACATCTACATTTATTAAAAAACACATTATTCACTATACAAATTATAAATGAACATATTTACCGCTGATTATCAGAATCCTCCACAATTTTTGATACTTCCTTGTCGAATTCCTCCATAACCGAGTTAACTTCAGAATTATCGACAGTCATTACAGTTTCGTTTTTTATAAATAATTCTTTGACAACTTCCGGATTATGAATTACCTTGACGAAATCGTCAGATAAATTCTGTTCAAGGGATTATACATAGTATTTAAATTTGTTGTTGTTAGAAGAAAGATAGAATGAATTTTACTGGTTGCTGAAGAATCTCCTGAGTTTTGTTTGTCTCCGTGATTTCTTCATCGTGGTAGGTCTGGTACTCGAAGGATCGATTGAACATCGAGACCTCTGGAATTGGAACAGACTTGTCGCCTTGCTGGTCGCGTATCGAAGATAATTCTTTGGACTTCACTTTTTGTATTGTGATCTAAATCAGTAATGAACGAGCGACCGAATTAGCTTCAATTCGTTGCAACCTTTCGTTCGATATCTGCAATCTGTTTCTATTTTCTGTTTTCATTGAAACTATTATTGCCTGGAGTACTATTACATCTGTTAGTGAAACTGTTATTGAACGTATTGAAACTATTACCGGAAGAACTATTGTAAACATTTTAGACATTATTATTGAAAACATTATTACTACATCCAAAACAGTGTTATATTACTCAAAGTATTATCATTACTTAAGAATTCTCAAATTATTATTGAAAGTATTATTGTTCAAACTATGACTTAAAGTATTATTACTGAAACTATTACTAAAAATATTATTAATACATTAATTAAAGTATTATCATTATTCAAGTATTACCAAATTAATATTGAAAGTGTTATTACTGAAACTATTACTAAAAGTATAATTACATTTATATAATAGCTATTAAATTATAAAAATAAAGACTATGGTACAATGGTAAATTGGTACCTCCCTCTTCATGGTATCTCTGACTTTCACCATCTCCATAGCGTTCAAACGCCGGAACATTTCATCGACGAAAGACTCATAAATATGCAGCTTTTTCGACAGCGTCATCCGCGCCATTTTCTCGTTCTTTAGGGCCGCTTCCGTCAACCCCAAATCACGTTCCAATCGTCCCACTCGCGCCATCAATTGTTCATTAAGCAACGTTAAAAACTGTGCCTAATATAATTGAAATTCTTTTAAAACATTCTTTGATCTGAAATTTGTCTCAAAATTTTAAGATCGAATTTCTAACCTTACATTTGGTAATTGAGATATGTAGAATTTGTGAAATTTGTGAAACTTCTAAAATTTGTAACTTTGAAGTTATTAAATTGTGAAAGTGGGGAAGTGGGAAGACGAGAAATTGAAAAATGAGGTAATTAGGAAATTAGGAAATTAGAAAATTAGGAAAGTAAGAAAGTAAGATATCTGAGGTTATAGAAACTCGAAAATTTGATAATTTTTAGAATTCCTTAATTCAGCAGTTGGGAAATTAAAAATTGTGAAAAATAGAAACTGAAATTTTGGGAAGTTGAAAGTGTGGAAAATCATCTCACAAAGTTGGAAAAAATTAAGAATTTAGGAAATCGAGAATTAAAAAATTTAGAAATGTAAAAATTTTCCAATTTCCACTCCTTCATCACATACTCTTCTTACATCACCTAGTATATTTATCTCAATAAATCCCACTGCAGTGATTAATCCCCATTTTCTATAAAATCCAAACCCACCCCAAACACCATAATCTCCAAATGGTTACACTCGGAAAGTTTTATCGACATCGAAAATTATCGAATACCTCAAGACATTAATGGAAGTTTAACCTTGTTTGCCGTGTACGATGAATCAAATTTCGAAGCGTGGCAAACTCGACACGTTCTTCGACGTTGATCCGAGTACCCGCATGTCGTGCGATGCGCTTCGAGGATGCTGTCGATCGATTTGCTCTTCGTTATTTTTTCGATATCGATCGGTCTGGGCGACACGATCGACGGTAAATGACCGTCGTTAACGATCTGTAGGATTACATTTGATTGTTAGCGTTCGATAGGGTGCGTCCGTTTTACAGGAACGAACGGAAATTGCGAATTCGCTGTTACGAGACGACGACGACTTACTTCTGGCATGTCGGGTTTTCGATCGAGGGAACGAAGGGGAGGTGACAGGACGAACCGGAAATAGGAACTGGTCCCCAGGATTTTTATTTCTTTGCTCACGTAGACGAATTGGTAATCGATGTTCGACGACGCCTGCACCGTTTTTTAAACATATCAAGGTTTACTGATATCTCCCAAACTTATCTACTTAGATTTCACCTAACAATAATTGTCAATTAATAATTTTATTGTTAACTTGTCAAGTGGTATTGCTGACTAGTCGAATTAATAGCAGAAATAAACCACAGCTGTTTTGTAACTTAGGTCTTGGAAAATTAATAGTGTATATTTTAAATTACTCAAGAGTGTGTAGATGACCGTATCAGTAATTTATAAAAATTGTCAACGACATATCCACAATCTTCATAAAGAGAAATAAGTCATAATTTGAGGTATTAAATAAACATATCATAATATGATATTTAACTGAATTTTTCAATTTCCAGACCTCTCGATTAAAAGTGTGCAGAAACATGATGCTACGATTGGGTGATAATAAATCTCTAGGTGCAACAACGACGTATTCGAAAGTGAGGTATTGTTGAAGATTGGCCCATCCTCGTGGGAAAATTCCGATCCAATCGCGTGTCGAGGTACGTACCTGAAGATTGTAAATAATGATAGTAAATAAGATAAGTCGAGACTGTAATAAAAGAATTCAAGCTATCAATTAGGTATATAACGGCACAAGTCTATAAAAAGTCTATCGATAAAATTGTACGAACTTTATCTTGTAACTTATAATCTACCACTATATCTTCATCGACGCTGTATCTCGTTTTCAGTTTTTCAAATTGAACTTCATTGGTGTACTGACAATGAAATGTGCCACGTGCACAGCAATACATTTTTATAAACGTTTGTAGCTGAAAAATAAGGCTAAAAACGTCGCTGATCAATGATTCGTGAAGGTAGCCGTTTTTATTATTTTATTGGGACAATTTGGTTATCGGAAATTGACAAATGAACGATGAATATATAAAAAAGATTGCTGTAAATAACATTGAAATTGTATTAATGGATAAAATCTTTAAATCATCGCAATTTTAATGAAAATGGGTAACGTGTTCATCTTTCGTAATTATTTGTATTCGTATCAATTGCAAAGTACGAAGCAGCAGCTGCCATCTAGCAGCGAAGTGTAGATAATCACGAACGTCCGAATGCATACCAAGAAATCGTAAAGTAGTGTGGATAAATTATTCTGCAATCCAACTGGTTTATATACACATATTTTACACCGTGTAAATTTATTCAATAATTTTTTCCACCAAGCATTTACTCATTCCAGAAAACCATTAACATCATCACGCGTGTGTCGTTTCCGACCTTCACAAAAATGATTTGTACTTAAAGTATACAGTAACAACAAACGCGCACAAAATTGTGTATTTCTCTTCTCTTCTTCCTTTATAATGTCACAATAGAATAAAGATTCATTAACAATCAATATATTATGTTCCACAATTGTAACAGATGGAAGAACGATGTTTCACGGATAAGATAACGAAAACTGTTATCGCGATACACGTTAAATACACTCGGCTTCGATGTAGACTTCCTTTAATTATGGATAAGAGTACAGGAGAGCTATTCTGATTATTTGTTCTTTATTTCGGAACAGCTTAATGTATGTACATTTTATTTCTGCGTGTTAAGATTGCAAACAAATAATAGTAATTTTATCCTTGAAACTTTCGACATAATTACAGCGGTAATTATATAAGTATATATTAGCATTATAATGTACTAGTCTGGGAACACTTAGGGTCGGTTGTTTATATAACTCTTAATTTACAGTATTCCAATTTTAAGATTTGTAACAGGGACAAACAGTTTTATATTATCTAATATGCAAGATTATCATAAAAAAACAGATAGTTGAACTGAAACAAGCAGTTTGCGGTCCGCTTTTACAATTTCCTATTTTTATATATGTGGTGTTAGAATGAAGGTACTATTAAGAATTCTAATTCTTCTACTAGAGATACAATTTTTGGAATGAATATAATTGTATTGCAATGAATTTTATTCCAATAAAGGAGATAAAACGAATTTGTGTCGTAACTTAATACTGTAGCGACGGTCGTGCGAACGTCAGCGGGGTAGAGAGTAGAGATTCGAAAGTTGCCGCCACGGAGTTGCGTAGTGCGCACGCGCAGGAAGCATCGCACCGCGTTCCTATTGGTCGACGCGCGAGTCGACCGCTGGAGCGAACGCGCGCTCAAGTGCCGTACTGATCGCCTCGATGACAAGGCCGTCAGTTACTGTTCGTGCACGAATGCGACCAAATACCCGGGTATCTTGGCGGGTTTTCGCTCGGAGCTGCGCTCACGAGACCAGCTCGGGAACGAGAAAACGGAGGTGACGTTTCTGCCAGGAGAAGGAAACAGTGAACGTTCGATATCGAGAGCAACGTCCGACAAGGATCAGGCAGGAAGGACTAAGCGTACGTGACACCAAACAAGTGGAAACCTGTCGAACACCTGGGGCTGCACTTTAGTCCACCTTTGGCCGCGCACATAGGCAGACGATTGTCAGGTTAGTGATAGCCGTAAACGATGCGTCGGCGCGACTAAGCACGCGGTTTCTCCGTCTCGCTTTCTCCCGTATCCTCGTCACGTTCACGGAAATTCTGTCAGACTTTTTATCGTACACAACGGCCGTCGAATAACCCTCGGTTTCTCGTTAGTCGCTGTCGCGTAAACTCGAGCGAAAAGCTCATCGTTCGAACGTGACACTTACGGTGCCGAGTGACCGACGAATATTTGACAGTAGACTGACAGAAATTCGATTGTACGAGGTGGACTGTTCGGGACGTGGATCGTTATCGATGCTGCCCTTGTTTATCTCTGTCTCGTTCGCGTTTTCGTACGTTTGAATTGTGGTTCGAACAGTGGGTATCATGTTGGCGTTAAAATATTCATCGAATTTGGTGTTCGATAACGGCAAGGCCCGTTTTTATCGATTGATTTTGCGACCAATCGGACGTGTGTCTTCTGCTATCAGTTATAAGCAAGGATCGACGTCTTTAGACGTGTCCATCGACTTTGCAAGCGAACGTAGCGGAAGACCCTCGTCGCGACCTTGATCGGGTAGCTGGTATAGCGGTATACTCGAGCCGCGCGCGTCGATAATTCCTGTCGTGCATTCTCCGTCTCGTATTCGTCGTCTTCGCGCCAATCCGCTCGTTCCCGTCTCAGCTGTGCATCGATGCCTGTTTACAACGTGCTTCTTCGAACCCGATTATCGTAGGGTTGCAAATGTACGAATAAATATATTCGCTTCTTTACGAACCTCTTTACAGAAACGTTAGTTTCTTCGATTGATCCTTCGGAGAGAACGTTCAACTTCTTCCATTGAACTCAATATCAGGCACATGTATTTAGATAAATGTTACTTACCTGATTAGTACTATTACTGTCCTGTAAATCCACCTTTCTAACTGTACTATTATTCCACTGTGTCATTATACTATTATACTGCTATCTACCTTACTATTTTAAGAGAACTTAAACATTGACTCATAGCCTGATTACGGCTCAATGACAATCGGGTTTCTCGAACTCTTGGATCCTAAAATCCCTAGGTTCGCCCCTAGATTCCCATCTTCATTACAATTGTATTTAAATTAGCAAGCAGTCAATCATTTGAATAATAAAAGTAATTTATTTCATGTAAATCTTATTTTATAATGTCATTTGATCAGATTTAAAAATATGCACCTTGTTGACAAATCAAAAGAAATTAAACTCGTTAAACCCGAGCAAAACGGTCGTCGAGTGTTTATCAGTTTGACACTGGTTCAGGATAAACTGAAGATACACTGAAAATATTTACCTCGTTGGATCCATCGTAGAATTGAATTCTACAGTGTTCGTCCAAGTGAAAGGTGTATTGTTAACGACAGATTCGAATCGTTCCACGATTGTGTAAAAAATTGGATATATAAGGTTAACCTTACTTACAAGTACTAGTTATCTTATAGAGCAGCAATCAAACAATAAGCTGAATAATGTTATTCACGGGCAACTGAATAACTTGCAAAGTTCTGTTTCGTTTCGTTTGAAAAGTTCGACGTACCTAGTACACCCTGTATCAGGGTTTTCATTTGGTCTTATAATAGAGCCTGGTAAAGAGCATAGTTGCCATTGTACGAGTTCAACAAAGGGAACGTTGCAATCGTAATGGACCATGATGTCCGTGAAGCTCTTAGAAAACGTGTAATTAATCCAGGCCAGCTATAGCGAACGGGTTGATATAACTTTAAAAGGTGGATCTGATTTTATGATTAACCCTTTACCGAATCAAATCACAGTTGTGATCTGTATACCGCACATTCAACTTTCGTAGACGTTCTAATTTATGTAATGGATGATTTATACAATTTTTTACAATCTTTATCTCATTTCGTTCTACGTTTTTATGTCATTTTTTTAATGAGGAAACTTTGTACACGGTACTCTTGATATATACATACTCTCTCGTTATATTGCCATCAGAAGGAGTGTAGAAACAGTTTGTAGGGTTGACAATATATTGTATCTTCATGTACTGCAATAGTGAAAAAGTGTTAATAGTGTGTATGAAAGTGTGTATAATGGAGTCAACCGGCGATATAACGAGGGTCCACTATAATTTAAAATATATGGTTCCTATGTGTTACGACAATGTGGCGCACCACCAATGTGCGTAAAAATCCATATAAAGGAGAATTCGCTCAATCGGCAATATAACGAGAGTTTGCTGTAATTTAAAGTACGCGGTAAATTTCGTAAATTTCTGTCATACAATGATCAGAAATACTCATCAGCCACGATAGTCCATGTATTGAAAATTCGAACAATTGGCAATATAAGGAGAGGATACTATAATTTAAAGTACGTGGCAGATTTCGTGAATTTCCGTGTCTTACAATGATCAGAAAGTGTAATTAGCGTGACAGTCCACGTATCGAGAATTCGAACAATTGGCAATATAACGAGAGTCTAGTATAATTTATAATATACGGCCTTCATAGAGTTCCTCGTGATTATAAAGGAATGGTATTTAAGATACTTTGTACTTCGTGTAACATTTAATACGCCGGCAATATAATTGGAGTTTGCAATGTGTTTAAATTAATAGTCATAATCCCTAAAGAAACTGTAGTTCAATGTAATATCGTAAAATTTGAATTTAATCCAAGTCAAAGGGGATAACCGTATAATTTTGCTTGCCATCGGGGCTGCGCATATAAATAACATTAACCACGCCGCTGATGAATTATATCGTGAATAGCGAGCGATGCCGGGTCACAAAACCGTATCAAATGATTTGCCGTTCAATCTTTAATCGCGCCGTTATCTTGGGTTTTATTTATCCGCCGTCCAGTCGGACGACAATCTTTATGCATTATTGCCCAAGCCTCGCAGCTAATGGCACTTGTCACGCGATTTAAAAGCATCGCCAACAACGCCAGTCGACCGAGACGTTTCTTTCGATGCGTATCGATCGAACGGCCATTACGCACTCCATTTTTCATTACTTTTTTCCGTTTCGAACGACCGTGCACAGACAACTAACGATGACCGACGTTGTCCCAGCGTTTCGGTCACCATTCGCAACAGAATCCACGACAGTTCTCGCCTGACACACCGTGTGCGTCTTAAAATCGACACCATCGATGACGCATCGCGTGTGTCGTACACAACCTATGACATATCGTACGTGTTCTAAAATATTCGATGCTATAAATGACGTACGTTGTGTGCCCTATGCTATTTGATACAACCTGTGACGCACCAGTTGTGTCTTCAATAATTGATGAAACCGAAGACACGTCACAAGCGTCTTAACACTTTCGATATAATCAATGATGCATCTCATGTCTGCCACGCTAACTGATATAACAGATGTGTCCTACACTGTGTACTCGAGTTCATCGATGATATATCGCACATTAATTAAATTATTAATTCGATGTAATCGATGGCACACCGTACGTGTTATTTATTTTAAGTCTGATGTACTCGCTGACACACCGTGTGCGTCCTAAAAGATCCAATGCATCCAATGACACACCATGTGCGTCCTAAAAGAACGTGTTTTAATTTAATTTTAATTCGAAAATGTGTAGAAGTTTTAATTTAAATGTAATTAATTACACGTCCAGTAGACATATTAAAATTGAAAGTCATAAAAGGAAGATTGAGAAAGTAGATTGTGAAATATGATAATGGAATGCAGCTTAGGCAACTCTGAGTCATTGAGTAATTATCCTGTGCAGCGTACGAGAATCGATAGTTTATCTGAAACTGCAAGAAAGTCGATAACGTAGCTATCGACTAAATGGTTTCATTTTGAGCGAAGAAACTAAATATTTGCAGAACATCGTTGATAAATGAAAAGTTGCTCGACGAGGAACAAAGTTTTCTCGGAGTTCTCGTAGAATCTTCAAGTACGACGTATTATAAATTAATTATTTACGCTGTTTTTCTACAACGAGTGTCGCAGAGCAGAACTTCTACTCTCAGAATTATTGAACTGTCGATTGCAGAACTTCTGGCATAAATATACATGTGCGTCCCGTAGAACCGAACCCTGTAAGCACGTACAGGAACTATACCGTAATGTACTGTACCACGGGCATATCGCGCAGTCAAAGAGAAAATTTAATCCATCAGAAATTATTGCTTAGGTTACTCGAGATAGTTTGCGCGGATTTATAGTACCAAGTTCAAGTAATGCGAACTCTCGTAAAATACAATTCTATTTAACGAAGTAACCTCCATTCGTTCGCTTTCTCAGCTCTGCTAGGATGTCGGACAAGATTAATATAAATTCCATCGAATTATCTTAGAGTTTGCACAAAGTCATCCGCATGTCCATCGAACGACTCACGTTCTGCTCGTGCAATTTTAAAACCCATCGAACATACGAAACGACAGGAATAACCAGGGATCGTGCTTTTCATCCTCGATTCTCAATTAAAATCGAGAAGACGAAAGTTCGAATTCGGTGTGCAGAATAATTTACATTAACGTCTAAATTCGTCGGACTCGTGATCCCGTTTAATTGAATGCACATCGATCCGTGCCTGTTATGCTCTGATTAGCGCCTACCAATTGACGTTCGAACACACGAGCCTCGAAACGTCGAACCTTCTTCACTTCCTCTCGTATTACGACATATCGAATGTATTCAACTCTCAATTCATCCGTTCGTTTTATTACAAGACGACCTAAAAGAGCCGTCATTTATATTTCCAATTAAAATTTATCACGTTCGTCACATCAAACGGGAACAATTTTCAGTCAAATTAGTTTTATTATACTGTTATTATTCGCACATTTCATTTATATTCTCACGCATTGTACGGCAGAGTGTATTGGTACGTACCGTACTTTATCGATTTGTATTTACACGCGTTGCGTTCCCAGCTAGTTGTATTTTCAAGTATTTATGTTTCTGATGTACTCTATTTTCGTTATATCAACGCATTATATTTTCGAGCACTGCACTTGAGACGTGTATTTGCAAAATGTTGTATCGCACTGTATTTTCAAAATATATTTTTATGTTGTATTTTCGAAACGTATTTCGACGCATTGTTTGTTTCAAATGTGGCGCGTTATATTTGCGGTGCGTTGTGTTTGCAGTGCGTTGTATTTGCGGTGCGTTAGAATCTCCACGCGTTGTATTTGGGGTGCGTTGGAATTTCCACGCGTTCTATTTGCAGTGCGTTAGAATTTGCACGCGTTGTATTTGCGGTGCGTTGGAATTTCCACGCGTTGTATTTGCAGTGCGTTAAAATTTCCACGCGTTGTATTTGCGGTGCGTTGCGATTGCAGCGCGTTGTAATTTCGACGCGTCGTACTTGCAGTACGTTGTATTTGTGGTGCACTGGAATTTCCACGCGTTGTATTTGCGGTGCGTTGAAATTTCCACGCGTTGTATTTGCGGTGCGTTGTGTTCACAGCGCGTTGTAATTTCAACGCGTAGTATTTGCAGCGCGTTGCGTTTGCAATGCGTTATATTTACGGCACGTTGTGTTTGCAGTGCGTTGAATTTACGGTACGTTGTGTTTGCAATGCGTTCTATTAACGGCGCAAAAATTATCAATCATTCGTCACATTCTATTACAAATAAACTACAAAAAAATCACATCTACATGAATGAACCACACATTCCACGAAATGACCAAAAACATTTCATGTCTTTCCTACATACCCCATTTATGTGTTAATTTGCAATGCAACGCAAATTTCCTTCAAACGAATTTATAATAAAAAATTTATCCACGTATACTTTTCATAAGTTCTCCACTTTCTGACAAAATTAAACTGGTGTAACGAAGGGTTGAGGTTTCATCAAGGTATATTAAATTGAACGAAGTTGTTAGTTAAAGGACACAATGAAAGGTACCCGCAGCAATAAACTAATAACCATGGTTCATTCTCAAGATGCTACGGGTTGGCCACACTATGCCGATCCATCGCGATAACAAGGGTCACGTGTTTGATAATTAGGTCATGCATTTTCGGCCAAGCTCGTTTACCGCCTTTACATCGTACTGAATCTCTCCTCTTTATCAACTGCGCTCCGTTCAAAGCATACCAGTCGATGACTTGGCACGGCATTAATTAACGAATTTCATCGTGGCACCGTGTTGTACAGTGTGGTTTCCACGTACCCGTTCTACAGGAACACGGGATCCGTGAAATTTATCGATCGTTTCGTGATAACGTATAGAAACCCGTTAAATAATCTTCGAACGCAATTATCGACGATTTTGTATACGAAAATTTGCTGTTCCCAATCTTCTCGTAAAACATACGGAAAAACATGACTGCGTAAAAACGACCAAAGTGTGCTTATACACACAACAATTTTTATTATACAAAATTTGATAATGTAAAATAAAAATGTCTTTTTAATTCTGAAGCTTTCGAGTCTCTTTCAGGTATCGAGCTATTTTCTGTTTGTTTCAATTTCACGAAAGGATGTTGCTTTTAATAAAGTGATTTTCTATACACGGTGATATTTACGTGGATGGTTCTCCAGTTACGTCATACTGTTTCGCGTAATTTCGCTGAAAGCAACGGACGCTTCTTTCGATCATAATTTCCTTTGTAAATAATTTTAATCCCGCGTAGATGTATCGCGCATTAACATTGCAATTCAAAGAATCACATTTATTCGAAAAAATGTTGCGCGTTCTTTCGATCACGTTTCTTTGACGGTGGTTCACGTGTCGATCCCGGATAATCCCCATCGAATTTCGTGATGAAAGGATACCTTTTTTTCCCGCCATTAATTATTTAAGCGAGCTGCAACGAACGCTGTACACGTCGAGGATTTCATAATTCAGGTCACGCGTATCTCTGTACCCGTTATTGTACTCGTCGGGTCTCCACCATTGTTTCGATGGATACTTTCCGACCGATCACTCCACAACGAATCGACACTGCCACCGACGTGGATCGATACAGCTTTCGATTCCGTAGCGTCGTCCGAAAAATTTCAAAAAAGACAGTCCCTCGTTTATTTCACCCGACTGTTTTGCTCCGACCTTTGACATGTGAATATTGTAAATACGAACTTTGTCAGAAGTTCGATTTATCGATTCTTATTTGTTGATTTTGTTACAATATCGATGCATTAATATATCTGTTTGGTCCAAAAAATTTGGATGAGTTGACCGTCCCTCGTTTATTTCACCCGACTGTTTTGCTCCGACCTTTGACATGTGAATATTGTAAATACGAACTTTGTCAGAGGTTCGATTTATCGATTCTTATTTGTTTATTTTGTTACAATATCGATGCATTAATATATCTGTTTGGTCCAAAAAATTTGGATGAGTTGACTGTCCCTCGTTTATTTGACCTGACTGTTTTGCTCCGACCTTTGACATTTGAATATTGTAAATACGAATTTTCTGATTATATAAATATCTTCTGATTCGATAGTGTCACAAAATTTGTTTCAAGTAAGAAACATTAAGTGCAATTTTCATTAATATTTTGGAAATCAATGTTAGTCTGCTTTATATAGATCAGCATTTGGTAAATGACATTTTATACAAAAATGTGTAGGTGTTTCTGATGATGCTTATCAGATATATGAAGTGATAATCACGTTGTATATAAAATTATACTGACGATACATCTACAACATTAGTGATCAATATATGACACTAATTATATCTATATGATACTACTCAAAATATGTGATATGTGATACATAAATATGTGACACTAAGCAAAGGTACATTTTATAATACTAATTGTACCCATATGATAGTAACCAAGTATTAATACATGATGCTTACCACGATCATGTGATGCTAATAAAAAATGACATAAATGTATGACACTAATCATACTTCTATAATTCTAACCTCAAAGTACGCGAAAACATGATGCTTATCATGGCTATACGATTCTAAAAAAAGTTACAGAAATATATGATACTAACCATATATGATAGTAATCAAAAAGTTCATAAATATATAATAGTAGTCATGAACATGTGATAGCAATCAGAACGTGCGTGAATATACTAAATATAGCTACCTGATATTAATAAAAAAAATACGTAACTATACGAACGAAGAGTATTAAATTGTTACAATTTCTCTCGCGTTCGTAGAAATTTCGATAAATTTTCGGAAATATTTTCCATGTCCTCCGATCGAAATGACACGCATAAAAAGGCTGCTCCGTTTCCGCGTAAAGCGATCGGCCGCGTTAAGGAGCTTTCGAAGCCGTGGAAGCAACCGCAAGCCGAACAGAACATCTTGAGGGGTTTTCTCGCGCGTAATCGATACTGGTTTGATAACATTCCTCGGGAAATGTCGGGTCAACGATCCGACATAACGTTCCCGACCAGCCTGTCGGCCAACTCGTGCCAGCTCCGTGCTTTCTTCGCACCGATCGTTTGGCATCGAGCTTTGAATCGCGTCTGATTTTGCTTTGTTCGGTCACGGTGATCTCCTCTATCGACGATTTAGGTCGACCATTATCTCTCGCGTTAACGTTGTCCTCGCATCGAAGAATCCTTTCGTGTCCTTGTATGTCGTGTGTTAGCGTGAGATCATGTTGGATCATTCACGACGATGCGACGATCAAAAACGACGCGGGTACCGATATTAGTGCTGACGTGATTGATGGAGGTTACGATGGTATTTGGACATTTTTGGACGTTTTGGGACTTTTGGACCTCGGAGCAGTTTGGATATTTTGGGAATTTTTTAATTTTAGGATATTGGTATTTTGGAACGTAGGAATTTCGGGACTGTCCAATGTTCGAACTTAGGAATTCTGGAATTTAGGAATTTTGGGACTCCCAAATTTGGAACTTAGGAATTTTGGGACGCCCCAGTTTCGGGACCCCCAATTTTGGAATATAGGAGTTTTGGAACTTAGAAATTTGGGGACCCCCAATTTTGGAATATAGGAATTTTGGGACCCCTCAATTTTGGAATATAGGAATTTTGGTACCCCCAAATTTGGAACTTAGGAATTTTAGGACCCCCCAATTTTGGGACTCCCCAATTTTGGAATATAGGAATTTTGGGACCCCCCAAATTTGGAACTTAGGAATTTTAGGACCCCCCAATTTTGGGACTCCCCAATTTTGGAATATAGGAATTTTGGGACCCCCCAAATTAGGAACTTAGGAATTTTAGGACCCCCCAATTTTGGGACCCCCAAATTTGGAAATATAGGAATTTTGGGACCCCCCCATTTGGAACTTAGGAATTTTAGGACCCCCCAATTTTGGGACTCCCCAATTTTGGAATATAGGAATTTTGGGACTCCCCAATTTGGGAATATAGAAATTTTGGAACATAAGAATTCTGGGCCCCCAAATGTTGGATCTCTAGAATTTTTGAAATTTCACTCAGAATTTGGTATTTTTGTTGGAGACCTAAATTCTGTACTTCAGAACTCTGTAACTGTGACACTCCGATAGTTTCCAGGACTTCCGTATATCGATTCCGAAACAAAATGTGGTCAAATAAAATCGTCCTAATTTATCCTGCATCAACAACACAATTTCCCCGGTGCATACATAAATAACAAGATTATTACATAATTATTATTACAATTGCCGAGCTCACCCCGAGCAATATGGAATTTGGACCGTTTTGCGGTCGAAGATTGTTCATTCATGTTGATTCTACGCAATCGCGTTGATTGATTTGTAATTAATTCGTTGACGAACGGCGATTTGAATGTGCGTGAAATCGCGTTCAATGAGATCGATGATTACAGGGAATTTCAGTTGTAATTAGGTTACATGGATAACACGAAGGCAAATACTGAATGGAGTTGTTTGTTTAAGCGGCATGGCTAACCGTGTTCGGAGAAAATCGTTTGTTCTCTCCCGCAGAAATTGGAAATATGATTTATGGGATAAACATTTCATGACTGACGGAATAGTTTAGTTTTACGAGGAACGCGCGGTGAGATACGACGAATCGTTTTATAGCCGTTTCTCGCGTGAACACGAAATGAAAAGCATCCTGTGGATCTGGAAGTCGAAAGGTAGAAGAATCGCGGAAAACACGATGCTTCTCTCATTTTCTATTTATCATCACTCGTTTCTTCGCCGATTTGTTACGTTTACAACGTTTCTTCATTTTCACATGGAAATTGTATACTGATATATACAGAGGCATGGGGATTTATGGATTTACGAACTTGGGACGTAGAAATTTACAAATTTAGGATACAGTGATACAGAAATGTAGGTATACAAGTTATCTAGGGTTATAGGGGTCGAAGAATCTAGGGATATTGTAGTCTAGGGATATCGGGAATTTGGCATATAGTTGTATAAGAATATTGCGATCTGGGGATATTGGGATCTGGGGATTTTGGGATCTGGGGATATTGAGATCTGGGGATATTGGGAACTTGGGTTCTAGGGATGTTTGGATCTAGCGATAGTGGGATCTAGGGATATTTGGATCTCGGGTTCTACGGATATTTGGATCTAGTTGTATTGGGATCTAGGGATATCGGTGTACAGGGATATTAGAATCTAGGGATATTGGAAATGTAGAAAAATTGGAAGTCTAGGGATATCGGAAATCTAGGGACGTTGATATCTAGTAATAATGAAAATGTAGGAATATTGTGATATAGGGACATTAAGTTGTAAGTATACTGGTTCTAGGGAATTTAACAAAGTAAAATTATGAATTGTGCATTTCCGAAAGAGATGAATGTATTACAAAACAGTTGTTCCAAAGAAGAAACATTTATAATCGTACAGAAGCATTGTATTCGTCTTTCAAACGCGAATCTATTTTGTCCGCAAATGCCCACTAAATACCAACATTAATCGTCTCTTTTCTGCAAATAATTGTCTGGAATTTCATTCTTCTTGTCAACAACTCGCCAAATTTATCTTCGCCCCAAAGAGTTTCTTTCTTGTCCCAACAAAGAATAAAAGGAAAAAAAGGAATCGCAAGTTGTAGAGAAAAGAAACTTCTTCGAAATCGTCTTGCGCCATTCAGAGACACTTTCCACCTCGGTGTCTATCCTTGATTCTCATCGGTGACCAAAATGGACACTTTACTTTCTGTTAGTCACGAACAGTGTGTGGAAGAAAAAAGGAGAACAATTGAAACGATAAAGTTCAATGTAGTAATTATTTTTGATTACTAACTTTTCAATATATGTACTTGTTAATGAATCAGGTTTAGTTTCCGTGTATGTATGTATTTATTTGTTAGTCAATCCTTAAGACCTCAATATATGTATCCATTTATTATTCAATCGTCAAGATTGCAGTGTACATGCATCTACTTATTATTTAATCGTGAATGTTTTAGTGTATGTATCTAATTGTTACTCAATCATACAAATTTCCGTACATGTACCTACTGATTACAATCATAAAAACTTCGGTACATTCCTACTAATTATTCGATCATAAAAGATCGCACTATACTTATCACTCAATTAACATGGTATATACAGCGATGTTTGCACTTGTTTCTCAAGTCATTTTGGATAGAAAAAAATAACTACCTGTAATAATCATTATGAGTCGAAAATTGTAATAACTACTCATATGTAGTTACATGTAAATAGTTTAGATATGATAAATAAATAATGTGGTCGACTTGTTTCTGAGGTCACCTTCAGTCTTTTCTTATGACTAACAAGAGATAACTAGGTGTAATTATTAATATCAGTCGAAACTTGTAATAACTAGTCACATATGAAAATTCTAAAGATACGATGAATAGTAATAAATACCTTTTCAAAGAACACTCTTACAAATTGAATGGTTACTCTCCCTCAATGGAGACTCTAGTTCAAGAAATGCGTTCTTCATGCGAATTTATTTCAAAGTGACAAATCGATCAAACTACGTAAACCAAACGAAGAATACTATGAAAATAATTTGATGAAAAACTGTGAGCCGATCAGAATGAAATTCCTGCATGACAAAAGAGGGCTGCAGTTTTCGTTTAAAATCGTTTTAATCCAGCGAAACGTTTCCCGGTATCTTCAGGTCCAAAATTGGCTAAAAACACGACGGTGTCCGGAGCAAGTGTCTCGTTGATTGTTCTCTAATTAGCGAGAGCTGCTGTTGCAACGACATTTTCTCTGGTGACTCCGGAGGACCCTTGAAAACGGTGCTTCAGCTTTCGAGCAGCTGCCTCTGCAATCTTCTAGCATTCGCGCGGAAGAGCACGCGAAAATCTCATCCTCTTTTCGCTCCCTTTTTTTCCCCCCCCGATTCTTCTCTCTCTTTTTTTTAGTTTTGGTCCCCGTTACGACCAACTGGAATTTCGTGGGATGGCGTTAGCACGCGAAATTGAATTTTTTAATTATCGTCAGCCACGTCGGTGCGGCAGGTTCGCGAATAAATGAAAAAAAAAGAGGAAGGAACCTTTCGCGACGGAATATTTCAACGGGAGGCATACAACGGGGATGAGATGAATTTATCGCGTACAGTTTATTAATGAGCCGTTTCTTTCTCGTTTTTGTTTGCCTTTAAATTCAGGTTAATTTGACCGGGCGAACGAGCAACGGGCTGAGGTTAACTAAGGTGTAATTATGATTTACTTGTTTCTTTGCCACTTCGCGGAAGTTAGTTAGCAAGGTGTTATCTCTTTTTTTGGTTAATCTTCAAGGTAGTCGCATTACTATTTCTAGTTACCTGCGAAATTGCTGGTAAATTGCATTGGGTGGGAATAATTGCAGTTAGGAGCTTTGTTCGCGTTGGTAATAGCCGGTGAAGTTCTTGAAACAATTTTGGAGGATGAAAGACGGAATCGGAAATTGTGATTGGGTGTTAATTAATATTAAGAAAAATAGGTATGTGTACTTCTAACGCAACACAATGTTTCTCTTATCGTAAATTATTTTATCACATTTGATCTCAAATGTTCAAGTTCTAAAATTCCTACAATTACAAAGCCAAGTTCAAAAAATCCCTAGATCCTCAAATTCCTGGAATCTCAAAAGTGAAGATACCAAAATCCCTAGATCTTCAAATATCTATATCCCCAAATTATAAGATGCAAAAATCCCTAAATATACAAATACGTAGATAAATATCCCTAGATTTCGAATACCTATATTCCAAATCCATAGATCCCAAGTGCCCTGATTCCAAGTCCGTAGATCCCACATTCCCCAGATTCGAAATTCATAGATACCAAATCTCTAGTTCCCAAATTCCCCAGATCCTAAATTCCCTAGATTCGAAATTCATAGATACCAAATCCCTAGTTCCCAAATCCCTAGATTCCAAATTCCCCAGATCCTAAATTCCCCAGATTCGAAATTCATCGATACCAAATCCCTAGTTCCCAAATCCCTAGATTCCAAATTCCCCAGATTCCAAATTCCCCAGATCCCTAAATTCCCCAGATTCGAAATTCATAGATACCAGATCCCTAGTTCCCAAATCCCTAGCTCCCAAATTCCTAAATCCCAAATCCCTAGTTCCCAAATTCCTAGACCCCAAAATATCATTTTACAAGTTAAATAATAAATGTCCCCTTAAACAGTGGGAAGGTTATTTCGAACCGTGTGAACAAAGTAGTATCTCGGTACGGTCCGAATGCATCCAAGTTAAAAATAGAAATTAATTTAAAAGTTGAATGTAAATTAGCGTGGAAGTAGCGAGCGAGGTTGTGCAATATTTCGAGCCGTTTTCTCGAACATCCGTCTAAAATCCTCCGCGTTACAAAACTTTTCTCTTCACCGTCCTTCTTCTCATGATAATTCTTTTTTCGATGTTCCTCACCGGTGCATAATTTATTCAAATACGTCTCGTTCGTTCTGAGCAAACACTTCGCTTCGGCTCTGCCTTTTTCCGCGTTCTTTTGTCCGTTACTTTCTTACGTACCTCTCTTCGAAAGGATTTCAAATCGTTTTATTACTCGAAATTCTAACAACACGAAGATAATATCGATGATCTCACGGGGATATTATTTTAAGTTACCGTTGATTATCAGAGGTTTTTAGTGTGTACACAAGATTCCGTGACAATAAAATGAATCAGGCGTTGCTCGAATCGAGACGATGGTTTCATGTTTTAAGGAGAATTCGCGTGCACGAGTAGCGCTTTTTTCCTTGAATATTTTACGATGTTCTCGAGATGAAAAGTGTGTGCAACATGGACGACCGTAACTCTTGAATTTTTCAGCGTAAATATACTGTTCGTGGAAGAAAAGGCTGAAATTAGCACTTTGATCGCCGCAGTAGAAATAGACTATCCGGTGGGGCACATTATTGCATGGATTATTCAACAATTTTTTTATTAATTTTTTAACGCGGCGCTCTAATTGCTGGGGCGAGTCACTGCGAGTTATTGTTAGTTTCGTAGCTGGGGTCATTTTTTATGGTCTACTCCCTCTTAGTTTATTTGAAATTTCCACGTTTTCAAGTTTACAGATTTAAAAAATGTTCAATTTTGAATGGTGAAATGATCAAAAATTCAAATCTTCAAATATTCAACTTTTCAAATATCAAATTTATTCATCTATAAAGTTCTAAAATTCTACAATTGAAAATGTTCCCAAAATTTCCACATCCCAAAATCCTAATCTTCCAATGTCCTAAAAGTTCCAAAATTACCATATCTAAATATCCAAAAGTGCTGAAATCCCAAAATACGAAAGATGAAAAATTTTAAAATGCCAAAGTCGAAAAATCCAATTGACACAGTGTGATTGTTGAATTAACAATTGCACGGTGTCATGTAACAGTTATTCTCCTTTCATTGACCAGCAAACGAACACGATTGGAGAAGGATTACGAAATGAAATCCATTGTAGTTACCTCAGAGAAGAATCGAAGTTCCATTGAGAACTACAACCATTCTGTACGATATACTGCAAACATTTTGCAACAATGAAATCCGTGAGAAGCCCGATACAGGAAATGGTGTTTATCTTGACACGGAAACTACGAACCATTCAACTAAGTTAGGAGTCGTTTCATTAGATTAACAGTGCACTGAACTGTTCACGTACAACGTAATAGAATATCTTCAATTTACGCGTATCAACTTTACAACATTTTTATCGTGGTTATCAAAAACGATATTACTAACTTCCTATACTCTTCAGATCTTAAACTATAACAGTTACAAACTCCTAATTCTTCTGCTTTGTTAATTCTGCAAATCACTAGTTACCAATTCTCAAAATTACTAAATCACTAATTTCTTGTTTCTCGAAATGTCTCATTCCCCACGTATTCAATTTCCGATGGTAACAATTTGTAAAATTATAGAATTTTTCAATTCCTAAGTTTTTAATTACTCAAATCCTGAATCCCCCAGATTGCAAATTCCCTAAATCCCAAATTCTCCAAATGCAAAATTCTCAAAACCCCAAATTCTCCAAATACAAAATTCCCCAGATTGAACATTCCCAAATCCCAAATTCCCCAGATTCAAAATTCATCAAATACTAAATACCCTAGCTTCAAAATTCACTAAATCCCAAATTCCCTAGATTCGAAATTCCCCAAATCCTAAATTCCCTAGATTCCAAGTTCCCAAATCCCAAATTCCCCAGATTAAAAATCCCCAAATCCCAAATTCCCTAGATTTGAAACCCCAAACCCGAAATTCCTCAGATTAAAAATCCCAAATTCCCTAGATTCGAAATTCCCCGAATTTCAAATTCCCTAGATTCCAAGTGCCCGAATCTCAAATTCCCCAGATCCCCACTTCTCCAAACCCCTAAATTCTCCGAATCCCAAATTCCCCAAATCCCCAACTCTTCAAATCCTTAAATTGTCAAGTCTCAAAATCATAGAATTTCCAAAATTCCTTTTTTCTAAACTGAAATATCCCCAAATCTAGAAGTCCCTGAATCCCCAATGTTTTTGAACTAAAAAATTTTCCGTGACATACGTATAATCGAACTTGTTAAAATCAAAGGGAATTTCGAGAACAAGATCGCAACTATATCACTATCGAACGAATATGTATGTACGAAAACGATGATCACAAAGCTTGATTGATAATCCTCGACCACAGCTGTTCCATCGTCGTAATGTTCTTTTCTCGTGCAACAAATACAAATGACTCATTCCGTTGATCATTTAACTGCGTCGTTGCGTTCCACGCTGCGCGATCTTTGTTTCAAAAAATATCACCGAGCCGTCGAAAAGAAGCCAAACAAGCGATCGTTATCTGTGACCGATTACCGTTTATTGTTCACTTAAAATAGCAAACCGGTAATCCCCGGCTGTTTTCCTCCATGGAATCGTAGTATTTTCCGCTTCATTTTGCGCGCCAAAGCATGTACTATCTATTGTTTCTGGAATCGCCGCTTTCTGGAAGTTGACGTAAACGACACGTCATTTCGAATGATCCTTGTACCGGTCTATAGCAACAGTCACTTCGACGTGCATGATATACGTCCGATTTTGCCGTGGGTTTCACGAAAACATCCTGTTCAA
The DNA here is from genome assembly GCA_945859595.2 of Megachile willughbiella. Taxonomy (NCBI): domain Eukaryota; kingdom Metazoa; phylum Arthropoda; class Insecta; order Hymenoptera; family Megachilidae; genus Megachile; species Megachile willughbiella. Next base: position 11,945,927 of record OX243799.1, on the reverse strand, counting down.
AAAGGTCGATTTGCTTTCTCCGCTCCGTTTAGCGTGTTCGATACGCAGAAACATGTACATACCGCATTACGCCGTGTCTATCGAACAAACATTAACGCCGGACCGAGTTTGCTTTTCCGCTATTTTTGCTATCTTTGTTTGCGCCATGAAAACGGATCTACGATCTGAGGAATTTTTCAGCTATGATATTCGACGATATCGAACACTCTGAACAGTGCGTGAGAACTAGACGAGATACGATCAAATTAGATCGCTGAAAATTGTTTATGATATCAGTTGGAAAATTCTAGATTTTCTAGTTGATAATTGCTTATTATGTTTACGACGAAAAAAGGAATTATGTTCATATCTCAATTTTTATCATTGATACGGTATGCGATAATATGATCACATATTGTATTGTTACGGTAGAACGGAACAGTGAGCTCTGTAATAAAATGCTGATACCAATATTAATGTCAATATCGATATCAATATCAATCGATATCAATGTTAGTATTAATGCGAGTAGCAGTACTAATATTAATATCAATATCAGCAAGTTTTCCAATTTCATTTATCTCATCAGCTTCATCGATTTCATCAATATCGTCAATATCAACAACATTGCCAATCTTGTTTAATTTCATCAATATCGTTAGCATCATTAATTTCATCAACATAACCAGTTTCTTCAGTTTCAATACCAATATCAATTCACGAGTATCAATAACAACATCAATATTAATAGATCAGAATTTTATTTTTAGCACACGTCTATTTCACAACGTTCGCGTACGGAAAGATAATACAGGTACAGCGAATCGCGAAGATTTCGTAAGTGATTTCCTTTGTCTTTCGAAGGCAATCATCTCTGATGGAAAATCGTTCGATCGCATTAAACGATAAATATTGAAGATGACTTCAAAGATATCCCGTCGATTGCGTCACGGGCGACGACTATTATTTTTCCACACCATCTTCGAGATTGAACATCTCGTTGAAAGGTCGAAAATAATTGATTACGACATTAAACGGTTAGGAGAATTCCGATTCCTGCGATTGATCAGAATCGATTCTGTCCCTCTTGGCCTCCTTCGCGTTCATCGAAATTCATTTTTGCCACGAACAATCGTGCAATCTATCGACTCTTAATTACCGATATCAACGAACCAATTAAGATAACGCGAACTTGAATCTGGCGCAAAATGCTCGATGGCGAATCATTCGTTAAATTTGCATGCTGAATGTTTAATTAAGCGGAGACCGGTTTCAGTTAGTACTTCAATACGAAATGTAATGCATTAAGCATACTTCGTGGAAATTTTTCCATACGAAAGACGATTATTTAAAAGCAACTGAAGTGTCAGTTTTATCAAACGCTCGATTATTATTCATCAGGGTCCGGAATCATTCTGAAGCTACATTTCGTGCATTGTCCCGACACAGTACCGGATTATTTCTTCTAATTGATGAATCCAAGTTTTCATTTGTTTTTCAACGCGATACCATGCATACAAACAATTAAATTATTGATTTATGGCGATTGTGCCGTGAAAGAGAGATCCTGGGGCTCGAGAGCAACTTTGTAAACACACAGAATGAAATATCGTCCCTTATGAATAGATCGTGAATGTTTGTGCACTTCATGGCATATTGGACTCGCAAAAAGCGTGCAAACTATGCGATGCGTATAATGGAACAAAACGAATTGTTCACAGCGTGCAAAATATTAGGATCAAGATAACCCTTTGAATAACCTATATAGAAAAGAAAATATTTGATAAGCCACATATGTACACTAATATCAAATTATAAATTCATTTAATTTCAAACATTCAAATTCTATGAAGTAAACCTTTTATATCGCGATTGATTAGAATTTGCGAATGCAGCAATAGAATACGATTTAATGCTTTAATAATTAAATTGAAGTGCAGACAATCGAATGACAGTGAGGTGGAATGATTGCATCGATCTTCGGGCGAAATAGAAAAACTGCAAAATGTGCACGGTGTGAAGTATCGTTCGACAGTAATCTTATCAAAAGTCTTATCTGAATCCCGCGTTTAATCCTATTGTCCCCTACTTTTCTCGTGTCAACACGTAGTTCTTTGACAATCACGGTTTATCACCAGGCAAGGCGCGTTCCCAACCTCGAACCCATTAATCCTTTTGCAACCTTGTAGACCCCTAAGTATCCGAGTACCGAGTATTTCTTTTAACAAGCTTTTTATATCTCTAATATCTCTAGTTACCGACATCGCTATGTGGCGATAACACTATTTACCGATATCTCTTTGTACCTATATCCATAAATGCCGACATACATATATACAAATATCCCTATATACACCGATATTCCCAAGAACCTATATCCCAAAATTCTAATGTCCGTACGTACTGATATTCCTAGATCGTGATATCTCTAGATATCGATATTCCTACGTGACAATATCCCTAGATTCCGTTATCCACACATACCGATATCTCTAGATTGTGATATTCACACGTACCGGTATCCCTAGACCCCAATGTTCCTATATTCAAATATCCCTAGATCCCAATATTCCTAGATCTCAATATCCCTAGATCCCGATATCTCTAGACCCCGGTATCGCTAGACACAGATATCCCTAGATCCCGAATCCCTAGATCCCGAATCCCTAGATCCCGAATCCCTAGATCCCGAGTCCCTAGATCCCGAGTCCCTAGATCCCGAGTCCCTAGATCCCGAGTCCCTAGATCCCGAGTCCCTAGATCCCGAGTCCCTAGATCCCGAGTCCCTAGATCCCGAGTCCCTAGATCCCGAGTCCCTAGATCCCGAGTCCCTAGATCCCGAGTCCCTAGATCCCGAATCCCTAGATCCCGAATCCCTAGATCCCGAATCCCTAGATCCCGAATCCCTAGACCCCGATATCCTTAGATCGTAAATCTCTAGATTCCGAACCATCAGAACCCGAATCCCTAAATACCGATATCCCTAGATCTCGATAACCCTAAGTCCCGAATCCCTAGATCGCAAATTCCTAGATTCAAATATCCCTGAAATTCCTTTCGATTCCTATATCTTCAAAATTCGTGTATTCCCAAAATTTCAGTATCTGCAAAATCCCTATATCTTGAAAAGTTTGCGGGGTTAATTCCATGTGTGATGAATTAGTTTCTTGATGCTTGAAACCTTGATATCAATTTTCTTGCAATCAACGAACCATCGTACGAAGGTTTGACGTAGTAAACTGGATGAAAGTATTGAATATTTTTAAAAAAACGATGATTCAGCGTTAAGGCAATCGATGTAATCGTATTAAGCAGCTAAATCATTGCCTCTTACGTAATGTTGTTATACAATATTGTAATACGTAACCTTCGTAGACACTATCGTGTTAAGAAATCTTTTTCTTATTCGTTATATATAAAAATCGATGTCCAAACTAAACGGTTTAACGCTTCGATCGAGATTCCAATATCGGTCTTGATTTAAGTAACAGAGCTTCTTCGACGTGGCTGCTGCTGTAGAAGCTTATGTTAATCCTCGAGATAAAGAAACGATCGTGGACATTAATTTGCAATTTGTACATGAACGTGTTCGCAACACCTATTAACATTAAGATAAGGAGACTATGGATTGCAAACGATGTTATGTAAAAATGATGGAGGTATATAAATGTCCAGAAATACCATCATTTTTATAATTATACGAGATTCGTTTATTTTTATCGCGCCATTGTGTAAGAGTTTTAGAACAAAGTTGCATCTTGTGTTATCGATTTTATAAATCAGTGACTTATCTGGAAAACTTGTTTTGAAATATCAATTAAAATTAATTACTGCGCTTATGAAATCACTATTGTATTATATTGTCAAAGAAATTTATTACGTTTATTTTATCTTTCAGGATTATTTGTTACTATTTAATGACCAGTGAATAATCTTTTATCAAATTTGTTATCATTTTTATACTCGTCTGCAACCAAAATTGTGTAACTTTTAAATAAAATACACCTACGCACTTAATTGTTACTACAACTAGTAACTTTCTGTAAATATAACAATAGTTGAAACATCACTCACGATATCACCATATCACCAACACGATTCTATTCCGATTAATCAATATTATAATTTATTCACGTTTTCATTTAAATATTCCATAGTCAATGAATCGTTCGAATGTTAACTCGCAAGAATTCGCAATGAATTTTGAAAAACAGTTCTCGCGAAACATTAATGTCGCGACTGCGTGAAGCGCAAAAAATTACCAGACAAAAATATTGCGCCTCGTTTAACTGAGCACAATCTACCGACTCTCGAAAATAATCCTCGATTGTTCAAAATGCCGCGCAAAATCAGTGAACGGACGGCTCGAAATCATTAAAAGTCAAGTAGCTTATCGATGCTTCGAGCCGTCGTCGACACGTTCTTTCATGGATAATAATAAGTATTGATTCGTGTTTGATCGATAATCAATTTAACGTTAGAACAAGTTTGTCGTCACTAATCATCGATTAGTTCAACCATAATTGACGTTTAGATCATTAAGTTGTTTTGTATTTTAGTAGATGTGTATGAGGATCTATGTTAATTCAAATTATTTAATTCTTCAACATTTGTGTATTTGTTGATTTAGATTTTTAGCAATTTGAGCATTTGGAGATTCGGAAATTTGAAATGGAATATTTGGAAATTTGGGAAATGGAGTATTTGTGAAATTGGAAATTTTTGAATTTAGTGATTTGGGGTTTTAGAAATTTGAAATTGGAAGACTGATAGATTGATCGATTGGTGGATCGGTAGATCAATATATCGATAAATCAATCAGAAATTGATGAATCAATAAATTGATGTATTGATCAATTGATAAATCAATAAATTAATGTATTAATGAATTGATGAATCAGTAAATTGATGAATTGGACAATTAATGAATTGATATATTAACGAACTAATGAATTAATGTATTGACCAGTCGATGAATTGAGTAATTAATAAACTGATAAATTGAGTAATAATTAAATCGATGAAATTATTAATTGGCAAATTAATGAATTATTAAATCGATGAAATGATGAAAATGGAAGAGTTGAAGATTCTTTCAGAAAATTTCTATTACGTACAGCAGTAAACCCACCTGTCGATAAAATTTCAAGAAAGTAGATACGTGTCACTGGTTTTTATCACAATGCAAACGAGTTCGAATCAGATAATCGTTGCGTGTTAGCTGGATATGAACACATTTTTGAGCGATAAGTCTTCGTCAATGTTTGACACCCCTCGATAACTTTCAGGAATATTCCATCAATGATACAAAAGATCTTGCACAGAATATAAATTCAAAGCAATTCGAATTTCTGTTTCGGAACGATTAAATATTGTAAGCTAAAATAGCATATAATTAATCGACTGATTAAAACTCAAACTGTTGTCTGAGTAAAAGTGGTACTCCACGTTTCAAGTATTAATTTATCAATTAAAGGTCTCTTCACGAAATGAGCGTCATTCATTCTTCAGAAAGAAGAAATGTCGGAAGACCGTACCTAGGGGATATAAATTATTCGTCATAGTGGATTGGTTTAAATATTACACGTTCCAAAAAACCAATTACATATTTTTTCAAATATTTTCCCCTTCTTGAAATTCCTGTCTCGCCATAAACACAAATTTCGTAATTAAAAATTCGCCGAAAAATTACAACTGAACGTATACTTCCGATTAAAAATCTCTCCCTAAAAATTGCAGCAAATGCACAATATTGAGATGCGTTCTTTTCAAACTCGAAATAAATAATTGCTCGAAATAAAGTCGCTGTTCACCGGCGGATAAATGGAGTTCCACTCGCTCGTTGCATCCCGTTCGATTTCCCAGAAATATTGTTTTAAGTCTCTAACACAATTAACGGGTCAAGTGGAGCGAAATCCGGAGATTCTCTTTCCTTTGGATCACTTTTTTTTCCTGTTTCGAGCTGGCTGTTTTCGCTTGATCGACGGGAATAGCCGGTCACAAAGGATTTGTTTGGAAGCCCCGCGTTACAGAACGGCGCATATCGAAAAGGCTTCCTCGGTGCATTCGTCTGCCGCGCTTAACACATTCAATTACCCCTTTGGTGGGTCACCGACGGGTCACCATTTCATAGTGTCGCGTTCAAACGTGCACCATGATTGCTTTAACGCCGTTACTCGATCGAGTCCTTCGCTATTTATAATTCGAGACCGTACCTTGTGAATGACAATCGTGAAAAACGAAAAGTGACCATGTTTCTTTTGTAATTTTATCGACATACGTCATCTTGATAATTTCTTGGTTTTGCTGCTCTTACTAATATAGTAGGGGGCATCTATTTAAGGGAGCTTTTCGTTCGGTTTTAGGATATGGTGAGGTAGAGATTTTGGGGATTTTCGAATATTGGGACTATGAAGATTTGGGAAATTAGGAATTGGCGAAATTGGAAATTGGGGAAAATGGTAATTGGGGAAATTGAGAATTGGGGAAAATGGGAATTGGGGAATTGGGAATTTTGAAATTTTGGAATTGGAGCAATTGGGAAGTGCGGAAATTGGGAATTGGGGAATTGAAAATTGGGGAAATTAAGAATTGGGGAAAATGGGAATTGGGGAAATTGGGAATTGGGGAATTGGGAATTTTGAAATTTTGGAATTGGAGAAATTGGGAAGTGCGGAAATTGGGAATTGGGGAAATTGGGAATTTTGGTATTTTGGAATTGGAGAAATTGGGAATTGGGGAATTTTGGAATTGGGGAAATTAGGAATTAGGGAATATTGGAATTGGGGAAATTTTCAAATTTGAAAGCTTGAAAGTGTGTAAAATTGTTGAATAGAAAATTTGTCGAATTTAAGAAAGCAGGAGGCTTGAAAATTTAAGGAAACGGATTACAGAATTTAAAAACTTGTATCATTTGTTTTCTTGGTAAACTACTTTTTTTTCTACGATTTGTCGCAGTATCGGGAAATCACGAGCGAACCGAGAGTCGCCTCGCGTTAGCCTGTCAGAAAAAGTTCTCGTTTCAAGGGAACCGAGAACTTTTCTTCATGATTCTGCTTCTCTACCCTCGGGAATCTATTTCTGCGGATTTCGTCTATCTCGAACGAAAGATAAAGCTATCTCTCTGTGACCTATATCAAACTATTATCGACGGAGGCTCTTTTCTCGCGAGTAATGTTGGAGTGAATGAAATGAAGATCTTTCGCTGATGCAAAGTCTCAAATTTATAAACTCTTCAAGTATCCAAATCTTGGAATCTACAAATTCTCAATTCTCAAAATTTTCAAGTCTCCAAATTTCCAAATCTTGAATTCTCAATTCTCAAAATATTCAAGTCTCCAAATTTCCAAATCTTGAATTCTCAATTCTCCAAATTTCCACGTCCCCAAATTCCCAAATCCCCAAATTTCCAAATCTTGAATTCTCAATTTTCCAAATTTCCACGTCCCCAAATTCCAAAATCCCAAATTTCCACGTCCCCAAATTCCAAAATCCCCAAATTTCCAAATCTTGAATTCTCAATTTTCCAAATTTCCACGTCCCCAAATTCCAAAATCCCCAAATTTCCAAATCTTGAATTCTCAATTTTCCAAATTCCCACGTCCCACGTCCCCAAATTCCAAAATCCCAAATTTCCACGTCCCCAAATTCCAAAATTCTCAAATTTCCATATCCCCAAATCCCCATATTTCCAAATCTCCAAATTCCCAAATCTCCAACTTCCCAAATCCCCAATTCCTCAATTTCCACCCTCCACAAATCCAAAATCCCCAAACTCCCCAATTTCCACCTCATCAAATCCTCGGTTACAGTCCCCTCCGCGGCAATATAACGGGAGTCTACTGTATCTCCATAGATAGATCGCAAGTTTACAAGAATGTATCGGCCAAAGGAGTAACATAGGTCAAAGGGCTTCAGAGTTCGAGGCTGAGGGTCAATTCCGAATGCAGCTTCAAGGACGAACGTGTTAAAACTGGAGGGCCCTGTACACGGTCGATTAACTCTGCTGCTTTTACCTTTGTGCTTCGAATAGATCGAAACATTAACCCTTTCGTGACTGATTAGGTTCTTCCCTGAAGTTAGGATCCTTCAAAGATCCTCCTTCTTCGTTTCTAACTTTTTCAAAATCAACGAACACTTTCGTGTTGCAATTTTTAATTCGTGAATACACTTTGAATATTAAGAAATATTTGTTTAACCCTTCCATACTATATTTTATCAATTTTGTAAAAAAAAGTATATTTTATAACATTAACAGTGATAATAAGATATGTTTTCTATATTACAAATACATTTAAACGAAAATTGTATAATGTAAATTTGAATTATTGCATTAATTTGAGATATATTTTCGATAATTTTAATCATAGTAAAATATGTAATTTATGTACGTTTAACATATAATAATTATTTGTATTTGACAAAACATAATAATCACGTGGTGTTATTTTAAGAAGCATACTCGCAACGCAACGTAAATGAAGAGTTATATAGAATAGTAATTATATCATTAATTATAACATGAACATTTTTGCGTTACAATCGATTTAATGGTTCGATAATCCTGGAAGATGTACACGATCACGTTGAACGACGTTTTAACAAACTTGACTGACCTTTTGCTCTCTTTAACGAAGCTGAATTCAATTTAAAACTTTGGTAGAACTGGGACACCGAAACTCTCGTGTTCGTCGCTCAAAAAAGCTGTAGCACATTTTTTATCACACGGAAGCATTTCTTCGGTTAATTAATGTATCTGCAATTGAATCGTTAATTAACGAGAAATACGTGGACGCGAAAAACGTCGATTTCGAATCGTCATTAAACGCTGGTTCTTCAAATATTCACTTTCCGAACCTCTTCAACTCGTATTCAACCCCACCTTCTAGGGAATTATTTTATGCTCGAAGTTTTATCCGCGTTAAAAGATCTTGTAAAATATTGAGTAGTGATCTACGGTGGTGGAATATCTTAAATAAGTGGCCATGACCCTTGAAGCTTTACAGTTCGATCATCGAGACAACGTTTCCCTTTAAAATCGATTAGGCCGGATGTGTTCTTAACGGGCGCGCTCATACCAAGAACTTTGCAGGGTAAACATCAGAATTCATTTAGACGATCGATCAGCATTCTGTTCCACATTCGCCAAGGTTTATAGCCCGAACGGTTACGGAGTCGTAAAAATGCTAATTCGTTCCATTGTGCAATTTTCCGTTGCTCATCGTTGATAACAGCTCTGTTTAAACAACGTCTAACTGTTCCGTGGTATCCTAATTTTCTCGTGTGCTCGAATGGTCAAACGCGAGGTTACAGGCTTTCCCATCCTTTTCCTCCAGTGTATCCTATTTTAAACGATAGGTGATGTAACGTCGCTTGACAAACGGACTTATGCAAATAATATCTCGAGTTTCTTTCGCAACGGTAAGACGCTTCGAAACGTAGAGAAAGAATAATATCGATGTAAAACGGCTCTTCGCGAACATTCGTATTCTGAATACAAATTTTCCTCGTTTGTTGCCTCCGAATTTTCCGTATCTCTCGAAAATTCCGACACCCAGAAGTCCTCGGCAAAGTTTCACGATTGATTCGATGTTCCAAATTTCGAACCACTTCTATCAAAATTTCAACCCCAAAAACTTTATAATTCCTAAAAATTTCGAAGTCCCAAAATGTGTCCCTGAGTGCGACTGCACCAAGGGACGCTTCAAACGAACAAATAAGAGTTCCCTCTCCACCTTCCCGCGAACGACAGTCTAAGTCGCAGAGGCACTCGCAATTTAAACCAACCATCAAATGTAAATCACCTATCGAGTACCCCGAATTAAACGTCCCATAATTCCTCCTCGTTCTTCTCCTTTTTGTTACAAAGAATCCGATAAAATTCAGCTCTGAAATTCCGTTGGGCTCAAGTAATTCCTCCGTTAGTTCTCTATTTTTCCAGTCTTATCCTAGTGAGCTATAAATCGATGAACGTAATTCTCGATTTTCACTTCGTACCTCAGGTGGTTGAATAGGAAGTCTTTGGTAAGGATTGCAGAGAGCCACTAGCACAAGGAGGTCGATGATCTTGTTCTTTATGGGGCTGCCAGGATATAAGTTGCGCGGCCGGACAGACGGCGCCAACCTCTGTCTCCTTGCCATTAGGGAAGCCTACATTTCTGTGTCCTACACGAACCACCCACGGATTCCTTGCGCGTTGATCGAACAGAGAGGAACCTGAACGGACGGCACGTGACTACTTGCGCGCAGAACCCGGTCGTCCACGAATTAAGTTGTTTTTCGAAACTTCCGATCGGGGTTACGTCCTTGGTTGCTTACTGCCCCCGTTAGCCCAGGGGTGTGTCCCAGATTTTTATCGAGTGCACTGTTTATTTTTAGGTTTCTGCGATATTGGAAGATGGTCCGTGCGTCAGCAACTGTCTCATCTCCGTCTTGGACCAACTTTGTCCTTTTTGTCTTTCTTTTGCCTTTCTAACTCAATGAAGCCTCTGTTCATTCATTTTTCTCGCGTGCGCGTCATTCAAGACTTCTCCGTGCCACTGGATTCGTCATATGTCTCAAATGAACGATATCCGTGACCTCTGCACGGATTCATGTAGAGTGAGAGCACGTGGCGTTCGAAGTAATTTGAATTTCGCGCCACGCGAAGGTCACTCGTGCGCCTGCACGATAGCTGTCAACGTGACATTTCGCGTGGGAACGTAACAAACTATAACAAAGTCAATTCTGTGTTCGAAAACGAAGGATGTGGAGAGATATTAATAAAAGAGGATCTATATTTCGTAGATGCATTAAGAAAAATATAGAACATTTGCACAGAATTGTTTTAAGTACCAGTTGACAGAACAGTGAGGTTAGGTGCTTTGCATGTATCAGAGAAGTTATTTTGTGTAATAGAATGATTGAAATAAAGTCTTATGGACATTTATCATAACGTTAAATTTTTGTTTCAGCTGAATGAGGCTCATGGAACCCTTGGGTGTTGCCCCAGACGTGGTGGAGACGGGCGCATTGAAAAAATGGTCCGACTTCCCTGTCCATCATCGATTCACAGACTACTCCAATTCTATTGGAGAACCCACGCATCATACTATAAGTCCCTTTCCATGTCAGCCAGCGATTAACAGTAAACTTGCGCTATGGTAAGTTTGAATTTGAAAGGCAGATATAGTTTCATTTCTATGAGATGCTTTAATCAATTCTGTTCTAGGACTGGAGATGTTTCTGTTCTACAAGTGGATGCAGTGGTAAATTCCACCAATGAAACAATGGATGATAATAGCCCTATGTGCCAAAGAATATTTGCTCGTGCTGGTTCACCCCTTAAGATGGAAATATTTAATGAAATAAAAGGTATTGCTTCTTTTTTGTTACTCCATTTAGGTGTAGTATATGTAATTAACTATATTTACATTTTCAGAATGTAAGACTGGTGAAATAAGAGTAACACAAGGTCATGGATTGCCTGCACGTTTTATTATCCATACTGTTGGGCCTGTTTATAATGTGAAGTACCAAACAGCGGCTCAGAATACATTACATTGCTGCTATAGGTAAATAGATTAATGGTATTCAAATTATGTAAGAGATAATAAATCGACATATGGAAAATAACACGCGACTTGTTTGGTAGAAATGTTTTGCAAAAGGCAAGAGAGCTCGGATTACGTACGATTGCGTTACCCGTAATTAATTCAGTACGAAGAAATTATCCTCCTGATGCTGGAGCACATATTGCTCTTAGTAAGTACATGTTATTTAATACTGGGATTTAGGAATCTTTCACATCTTATGAATTAAACATAAATTCGTCACTGTTTGTTTTAATAGGAACAATAAGAAGATTCTTAGAGCAATATGGTGATTCAATAACATGCATTGTATTTGTTCTGGAACCAAGTGATCTTGGAATCTATGAAGTTCTTCTTCCACTGTATTTTCCAAGAAACTTAGCAGAACAGGACAATGCTTGTTGGCAATTACCGAACGACATAGGTGGTATGGATGGAGAACCTTTACTTCCTGACAGACAGATCAGGATCATAGACAATCCACAACATGCTTTACATGGTAACTAAACGAAATGATGTATATTATCAGCAAAGATGTATTGATTGATTCATTAATATCAAAATGCATAATCGAAACGTATAATGTTATAGGTGATGAAAGTGTAGAACTGTCAGCACAGTTGGAGACATCCGTAAACATTGGTGAACATGCATTTGCACAGATGCAGGGTGACTTGGATCGACAAAGACTTCTCGGTGAGAGACCACCTGCTGATCCATTGGCGGATATAATGCTGAAACAGATGCAGCAGAAAGAAAGGTACGATTTAAAAATATTTTTATATCAACATTTGCGACCGTATTTATTTCTATGTTATGATCTCAATGATAAAATCAATATAGAATGTCATATTGCAACATTTTATTTGTTTATGTAAATATTTTGTGCGTATTTTTGCCAAAATATCTGGTTTCATGAAAGTACACAAAATTCCATTCATGATACACCACAGATGCAATTTTATACGAAATCAACATCGTTTACGTGCGTCATAACGTTATTCTTGACTATTCAAATACAAACAGTGCTATTTTTACTTGCTCTCGAGTATTACGCGCAGTTTTGTTTGCGAAGGACAAATTGACTTGCTATTTTATGATCTAAATCCTGACTAACTGTTGAAGGAAACCCATCGATATAATTACGTTTTCTGATTTTATGTTCAAACCGGAGATTCTTGTAACTTCGTTAACAGAACAAAATTTACCGCTTGAATCTCTCCTTTTTATCGACTGATGCAATGTTTACTATCTTCTATGGAAACACTTTTTCGAGACGAATGTAGATTCCTGCAATACCGACATTCGCTACATGAATGTTCTATTCGGTAACCGCGTTCCATTGATAAGAAAACAAATTCTTCAATGGTAATAGTACTCGCGTAGTAACTCGTAGTACGCGATTATTGACGTTTTATTATACTTGAAATAATATATAATTAAATAATTTTATTTTACAATTGTTAATTCAATTGTATTAGTTATATTAAATTTGTTTTAAGATTTTGTTTATAGTAGACTCTTGTTATATTATAATTGATGGTCCTGTAGGAGTGGGTGTAACTCGCGGTTATATAACACATTGTAGTACAGAATATGACGATGTAAATTGTGATGATTCCGAGTTTATAGATAGAGAGTGTAGTGATGTAGAGCGTGGCAATATAACGTATAGGTAATACAATGCGTAGGTAATACAATATGTAGGTAATACAGCTGCGTGGCAATATTACATGTTGATAATACAAAACGTTGCAATGCGACATGTAGGTAATATAACGTGTGACAATATAACATGTAGGTAATATAACGCGTGTCAAAGTAACGTGTAGGTAATATAACGCGAGTCAACGTAACTGTTCAACAAAAAGGAGCACCATTGGCGTGTATGAGAGTTGACACGAAAATGGCAATATGTATAACTAGAATCGTCCCTAATACTATATCTCAGTCATTTTAAAAAGCGGTCATCGATTTTCCGTCAGTCAATGAAACTCTTCCCTATTCATTAACGAGGTAAAAAAAAGGAACTGTCTGTCTTTATATACATAAATGGTCCTTGTCAATAATACCAACGATGCAAATGACCTCGTAACCTTTCCACGTCCGTAGTCTCGTTTCCGTAGCACAGAAATAACCGAGTCTACGTGGAAAATGGTTAGCAACGCAATATCATCGATAAGCTACGATCTTTCCCAATTTTCACGTAGCTTCATTCAGTCCGACCGTCACTCGAATTCGCGTCATTCGAATTATAAATTATTTGGCTGACAGTTTGACGATTCATTAAATAAGATAAGTTCGAAGTTACCTCGTCAAGGTTTATTGTCGCCGATTTTATCGTGATAAAGCTTTCCTAATGACGAGGAAGTCTAGCTGAAGTCGACAAAGTTTATTTGCTAACATGGTTGAATAAATGTAAGAAAAGATGACAAAATGATGAATTCTTGATTCGTTAATTTCAGAGTTGGGCATTTGGAAATTTGAAAATTTGTGGCTTTGAGGTGGGGATTTAGAGATGTGGGAAATTTGGAATTTTGGGATTTGGAGATTTGGGGATCTAGGAATTTTTCAATTTGACAATTTGGAGATTTGGGGATCTAGGGATTTTTGAGTTTGACAATTTGGGGATTTCGGGATTTTTAAATTTGAGGATTTGGGGATTTTTTAATTTGACAATTTGGGGATTTGGAGGTTTAAATATTTGGTGATCTAGGGATCAGGGAATTTAGGAATCTAAGAATGTAGGGATTCTGGGGGTTTAGAGATTTCAGAATTTGGAATTTTCAAAGCTTGAGAATTTGGATTTTTACGGATTAGGCATCTAGGAATTTAGCGATTTAGGCATCTGGGGATTTATGGATCTATGAATGTAGACATTTAAGGAATTTAAGAATCTCTGGAGATTTAGAGGTCTAGAAATCTAGAAATTCTGGGATTTAAAAATTTGTAACTTTCAGAAATTCAGAACTTAGAAATTGGGGAATTTAGGAAATTGGAAATGTGGAAACTTAATTGACTACTTTCGAAAATATCTAAAGTTCACGTTAAATTTCCCAAAAAATCACATTATGCAACGATTAAGATTTTCTCAATCAAGAAGAACACGAGCGGTCTCGAAGGTTGCGTGTTGATGTGTGTCCACCATTTCGCGGCCGTGGCCTCGATTAAAATGGTTCCAAGGCGTTCCTTCCACGAAACGTGTAATCAAAGGCACTCCTTTGTCGAAATCGTGAATCGGAGCCATGGATCAAACGATCGATTGCGAATCCGTCTCTTACGATCATTACTCCACCTTCAATTCACTGATTGGTCAAGTCGTAAACTACCATCGACGTTTTCTCGCTCGTGTGTCTCCATGTTTCAAGACGTGTACACGGAAATAGAAACACTCTTTCGAAAGTTTGATGCTTGTTGTTATAAATGCAGCAATTTTCACTCGCGAAGATCGTTGCATTCACGGCGCCAGATGTTCTATCCTCAACAGATGTCTAAACGAACGTTTACCAAACATGCATTATCGTAAAATAAACCAATATGCATTTCCGGCTCGAGTGTTTTGAAAAACAGTCAGAAACTACGTACTCGATAATTTTCTGTCGACCTGTTACACTTCTTGTATTTCCCAAAATTCACCTAATTTATGAGATACAAAGTTTTGAGTTTTGAACAATTTTTTTATGATTGTTACAAAATGACGCGGTAAAAAGGTTGAGAGTTTCTGTACTTTCTTCAATTTATATTTCCTGAGGAATACAGATTGTGGAAGAAATACAAACATAGCAAGTTACATTTAGGTTGAAAAATTGATGTACAACATTTTTAATGATTTGATTCGTGGAGCTTAGAGACAAGGACAATTACAGATTGGAATAAAATTGTACCAACAAATTTTTAATAATTTTAATATTTCATGTTATTATTAACAGAGCACTCAAAAATGAAATAATAAAAACTAGAATTAATAAAGCAAATTCTCAATACAATTACAATTGCACTAATAAGAAATAAGTTCTTGATGTTAATAATTCAGATTATTATAAGATTTATGTCACAGATTTACCGCTAAAAATTTATTCTTCTCGCATCCGAATAAATCCTGCTCGAAATTTCCCAGAATTCCCAGATGTTTCCCGCGTAAATTCAAGGCTCTCAGAGTGTAACGATAATAGAACGAACGTGCGTCGAAAAGCACGCTGAACGTTTCTCACGATCCAAAAGCGTCCTCGAGGAATTGCCAAAATTACACTTCCGGCTTCCGGAGGAACCGAGGCGTTTACACTTCGTGGTAAATTCGAAGAAAGGCCACATTTATGGTATGGTATGCAAACCCGATGGTTAGTCCTCGTTTATTTGCAGCTTTTCCGAGAAATCGAACGTCCTATTTTCATTTCCTCGAAACACTGAAATGATTGTATCGGTAATCGATAACAAGTGGGTTGCTATTTCTTCTTGTTTTTTAACTAATCATTTGTATTGGAGGATAAGAAATTAACATGAAAATTAATAGTTACGTTAGATGTGCAGATTAAAAGTACGAGGATAAATAGGGGATGAAACATGAAGTCATTTATGCAATTATTCTTCGTTTTAGTAAAAGTTTACATTTCGATAACAGCATCTGTAATTTAAAATGAGGAAGAAATTTTTGTACTTTAAAATAAAGAATCTAACAAGCCATTTTGACGTGCTTCGTAGACTTAGTATTAACAGGGGATGAAATTAGTAATTTAAAATAAGAAATTTCTATAATTCCAAATCAGGAATCTAACAAGTCATTTTGACAAGTTTCTTGAAGCTAAAGGGATTAAAGAAATTAGCAAGGGATGTATCGATTTAAATGCGAGTGCTAACTGTCACGATTTAAAATAATAATTGAATATAATAGTCGACTAAGAAGCTTTCGTTCGTTGAAACTGTGATACATTTAGAAGCAATCGACCCAGAAATTCGAAAGCGTAACGCAATTTTGGTGTTAAGCTGTCGAAACAATGCTTGCATAGATGCAGTCGATTGCGAAACAAAGTGGCTAGCTCGAATTCTAGTTTACCGAGTTCGTATACATTCAATGACCACTCGATTTAACGTCAACGAATCATGACCATCGTTTTATAGAGATTCTATTGAAGTACAGTGCGCTGGAATGAACATAATTAGTTGTGGAACTTGGTTCACGAATTTTTTAATGGTTTTATGGATTTCCAAATATTTTCCAAGAATCCAGATTCCAAGTTATTGTACTACTGAATCTTAAAATTTCTAAATTTCAAGTTTTAAATTTCTAAATCTTCAAGTTTCAGATTTTGAATTTCGAAATTTGTATGATTCAAATTATTAAAGTTTTGAGTCCTCAAATTTGCAAACTCCTTATCGTAAATTTAAAAATTTCTAAATTTCTCGATTGTAAAATTCTAGTCTCAAAGTTACATTGTTGCAAAGTTCAAAGTTCAGTTTCAAATTTTCGAAGTCCCAAAAGTTCAAAAATCCAAAAATTTATAAATTCAACGCCTTAAAGTTACAGAGTCTTCTGTGAAATATAGAAATCCCAAATTTTGAAGACTCAAGGATCAAAAATTCCAGAATATGAAGTATCAGAGTCCGAACGGACCCAACAGCCCCAAAATCCAAGGAATCCAAAATTCCATAGTCTCAAAGTTTCAAACTTTCAAAATCACAATAATTCACTGTTAAATCCCAATATCTCAAAGCTCGAAAATATCAAACTCCCAAAGTCCCAAAATCCAGAAATTCCATAGTTCAAATATCTCCAAGTTGGACAATTACAAAATGTCGACGCCCCAAAGTCCGAGAATTCCGAAATTCCAAAGTCTCAGAATCCCAAATATTCCAAGAGCCCTAAAGTCCCAAAATTCCACAGTTCTGATACTTCAAACTTCAAAAATTCCAAAATATCAAAGTCCCAAAATCCCACAATGTCAGTCACAAAACTGCTCAGGCCCAATACTTCAAACTTAAAAAATCTCAAAATGTCAAAGTGTCAAAGTCCCAATATCCCAAAATCCTAAAATGTCAAAGTCCCAATATCCCAAAATCAAAAAATGTCAGTCACAAAACTTCCCAGGTCCAATACTTCAAACTCAAAAAATCCCAAAATGTCATAGTCCCAATATCTCAAAATCCCAAAATGTCAAAGTCCCAAAATCCTAAAATATCAAAGTCCCAATATATCTCAAAATCCCAAAATCCCAATATGTCAAAGTCCCAAAATCCCAAAATGTCAGTCCCAAAATCCCAAAATTCCACACTCCCAAATATGCAAATCTGAAACTCCCAATTCCACAGTTGCAACCTTTAAAAGTGGAAAAATGCAAAAATTGCAAAAAGTAAAATTCCCAAAATTGCAAACTTGTTAATCGTCGTTTCCTCTTACCCCGATCGAACGCAATAACTCTCGGAATCTCTATTTCTATCGCGGTCCCGTCTTTTTACTCATCGAACACGTAGTACCCTAAGCGGAGCAGGCGCCGTGACGCAGCCGGCGCGGTTCGACGCGGTTCGTCGCGGCGGAGGAGGCACGCGCCCACGAAGACGCGGCGTCCCGACGTCGTTTCGCCTCTCGTCTTCCTCGTTGAGGCGGCTCAGTGTGTTGCGACTCGCCGCGTATGCTCGTCGCGTCGATCGTTCCTCTTCCTTCGATACGTGTGCCCGTGTACGCCTCCCTGCGTCTACCAAACAAACGTTCACATTTTTTCTTCCCGCATCATCATCCGCGAGAACGTATCTTCGGGAGAGTCTCTGTTCAGTGCTCCGATGATACCAGCAGGGGTTCCCTCGTCGATCGAACCCGAGAAATAAACTCTGTTCGCAACGGAAAAGATTCGCCGGGTGATTTCTTCGTGAACAAAGGGTGCACATTGTCAGAATGGTCATGATTGACATGGTGGATATGATCGAGGACGAAGACCGGTGCGTAAGGACGTTCATTTATTTCCGCAATTTTTCAAGCTCTGGTGTTACGTAAATTCTGTGTCTGGCTTTTTTATCGTCGCGATCGGGGTAGCCCGGGCTCCCACGAGTACGTGGGCTTAATCGTTTTCCGATACGCGGGAACAATTATTTTTGGTACAACGCCCAGTTCTGTTTCTCGCCCTTCGTCTACGCTGCGTTTGGTGGCGGTCCAAGAAAACTGATTTTTCCAGCGATTTGTTGTCCCCGAAGGGAAAGCAGCGAATCACGGGCTCGTTCGAGTGGATGCTGGTCGATAGCACGCAGAGACGCACACCCGCGTGTGTTTCGCGGTACCCGAAGCGTTTCGGTTTTCGTTTCGACCGAGGATGTAACGCGCAATCATGGCGGGAATGCTTTGCATTGAAACGAGCCTGCGAAAGTGATTTTTCGGATAGTATATTTTCGACCGATTCACGAGTTCTCGTTCTAACTTCGATTGAACGTTCTTTTATTTTTATTTTATTCGACAATTTTGTCGAGATCGAAGTTTGTTCGTTCGATGTAATTCGCGTCGTTCGCGTTGAACTAAACGAATAAACGTTCTTTCACCGAGGTGAAAGAAAAGGTTCGGATTCAGCCGAAGGGGAGAAAATGAGCGTTTGTTCGTATAGTATAAACGCATCATAAGCAGCGTGGAAAACGAACAGACGGCGGAGAGAATCGAGATTGTAACCGTGAAAAATTTCAGTCGCAAATTGTTTTGCAATTTGCGCTCTCGTTTTTTGTATGTAAAAAACCATTCGATCGAGTCCGTTAAAATTATCGAAGTCCTTGGATCTCGAGAACGCAACGCAGTGATTAGATATTGAACTTCTCCGAACCATTCGCAATTTCATAAGCGGTAGATGATCTTTGTTCATAACTGATATCGGTTTAAAGACCAAATCATACATTTAATATCAGTATGTTGGAAGCTATTTTAATCGTCAATAGTTGATTACCAATAATCAGCCATTAATATTTATTTGTTATTTTATCGAAATATTCTTCACAGAAGTGTCATAATATTTTGAATCTCTTCAGATATAGATATATTCCTAAATTCCCAAGTGTAAATCATTCTATCTCTGAGTATCCCTAACTCCGAATGTCTCTAAACCTGAACACTCCTATATTGCAATACTTCACGATTATAATATCCCTAGATATAAATGTTTCTATAACACGATATTTACAGATCCAAATATTGCTGGATATTTTTATATTTTCCCAGAGTTCAATATCCTTAGGTCCAAGTATCCCCAGACCTCAATATTCTTGGATGAGAGTATCCCTAGATTCCAATATCCCTAGATCTCAATACCTTTACACCAGAATATCCCCAGATTGCAATAAACCTAGAGCACTGTATCCATGGGTTCTAGTATCCCTAAATCCCAGTATCTCTAGATGCAAATATCCCTAGATCCCAGTATCCATGGGTTCTAATATCCCTACATCCCAGTATCCCTAGATTCCAATATCCCTAGATCCTAGTATCCCTAAGCCCTAGTAAGTCCCGAGAACCCAGTAACTCCCTGGATACGAACAAATCCCTATATCTCTAGATCGCAACGTCGAATACCCTTAATTATATTGCATTTTGTTGTTTTGAATTTTTGGCAACTTTTGTATTTTTAGTTACCAAATTAGATGTACAAATTTATAAACAAGTGAACACATATAAATAGTTTGTTGTATATCATTTATTCTGATGCATTCCATACATTATACGAGTGCAAAATTCGCGAAGATACCACGCTAATCTCTCCGCATTAGAGATTTCGCAATTACGCCGAGGTTGGTGAAATCATCGAACGCTGCGATTGCATTAATCATTCCGGACCCTAGAAAACACTGAAGTACTTCGATATTAAACTCGCGAGGAAATGTTCACGAATTTCTCTCGGTCGTTAGCAATTTCGCGATGAATTTTTATGATGTTCGCAGTCGGGCGAATCGGAACGAGTAATAATCGAGCCTTTCCAGAAAAAAAACATGAATCGCGGAGAATAAATGTTTTTCATGCTTACGCGTTCAACTTGTCGGTACATTACGCTGAAACTATGTTGTATGAAATAGTAATTTAAACTTCTGTATCTTGTCAATCGTAAGGGAGAATGTCGATTTGTTATGCTTTTAATATAAATGTAATTGATAATAAAATGTCTTGTTATATATATACGTTCTCACGGTGACATTCAACGCGTGAAATGTCAAATAATTTATTAATGAAAACTCATCGATTCGGTTCTCCTTTGTATCGAAGGAGTCGATACGAAATTAGCTAACAGTTTCGTAGCCGTTCGAACGGTTTTCCTCGTCTCGTGAGAAGCTGTCGCTCGAAAAACAATGGCGGTCTCGTAACACGAGTAACAATTACAGAAACGGCGGCATGTGTTGCGAACTCGTAATAAACAAATGCGAGATAAACGAGAACCGTGAACGTGTGCGATGAAAACGGGCTTGCACACGGATGTTAAAAGGGCTTCAGAGGAAAAATGAGCTAGTATTGTTTGTCGCATGTATGACGCGCAATCACACATCTCGAGACCTTGAACAAGTCTAGTGGTAAAAAGGTCAAAAATACAAACAGGACAAAAAGTCGATAGTAGAACGACAAAATGTCGCTTCGATGCACTGAAATTCTTCTTACCGATTGGTCGCCTCTAAATGTGATCCAATTGACGCAATAGGAAGAGACGTGTCTAGCGTGACGAGCGATAATGATATCATGAATTATCAAGGATTATATTCGGAATTATATTTCTGATCAATTACATCCATGTGCTTTTTTTGTTTTTTAAAATTATTGCTGTAATTTTAATAGTGCTGAACTCTTTTCCTTTTTGTTAATTTGTACGACTGGTTATCTTTTTAATTGACACAAGTAAATGGAGATTCGCATTACGAACTGAATATGGCAAATTCGTGTTATATCACAACTTTGGATGCATTTTTATGTTGTATTATTACGCGTTATATGACCTCGCGCTGCATTGCCATGCATTACGGGATGTAACATCATGCGTTGAAAATGGACGCATTTACTCGCGTTGTTTCGCCACGCATTGAATTCCCTTGCGTTATATTGCCACACATTGAGTTTCCTCGCATTATATTGCCATACATTGAATTTCCTCGCGTTCTATCACCACGCTTGGGATTCCTTCGCGTTCTATCACCACGCTTAGGATTCCTTCTCGTTCTATTACTACGTTTGGAGTTCCCTCGCATTATATTGCCATACATTGAATTTCCTCGCGTTCTATCACCACGCTTGGGATTCCTTCGCGTCTATCACCACACTTGGAATTCCTTCGCGTTCTATCGCCACGTTTAGAGTTCCCTCGCGCTATATCGCCACGCATTGATTTTCTTCGCGTTGTATCACCATGATTGGAATTCCCTTGGGTTATATCGGTACACAATAAAGTTTCTAATCATATATCGTCATACATTGAATATCCTCGCGTTATATCGCCATGCATCGAATATCCTTGTGTTATATCGCCACGCATTTAATTTCCACGCATGATGTCGTCACGTATTAAATTTCTTCGTATTATATCGCCGGATTGACTCTCCTCGTGTTATATCGCCTCGTGCCGAGTTACAACACGTTTGTGCTACACTTCACATGTGTTTTAAGATAATAATCGAATAATATATTTACTAAGGTGCAGTAAATTATACTGTAATAATGTGTTATTCTGTAACACATACTTCAGTGTCGTCTTACAACATGTCTTACTACATATGGCGTTTTTTCACTGCGGCAGTAGAAACAGTCGCGTCCAATTCGCCACGCGATAACCAAAAGTAATCTCTATCCGGACTATTAAGGATTTTAACTTTTTTAATTAAGTTCGTAGATTCGTTATATGGAATTATCAGTATAATTTTAACGATATCGAAGGTTTTCTTTCTTTGCCTATTTTCCTTTTCCTTATTCGACCTAATTAAAGCGTCGTCTGGCACAACCGCGTTTAATAACCTGGATTATCAACGGTATTAAGGATTACTTTTTTCATTAAATAATTCCATTTACTATTTGGAATTGCAATTTTAATAACGTCGGAGGTTGACTTTTTCTTATTCAACTTAATTAACGTGTTGGTTGCTACAATAAAAACAACCGTGTCTAATACAGCACGCGATACTGTTAATTATCAAGCGTACTACGGCTCAGTTCTTTTAATTAAACTCGCCCATTCGCTATTGGCAGAGAACTATTATATTTTTAGCAACGTATTGCGCAAAGCATTGTATATGTTTTTTCTCCATTTCTCCGTGGTAATGTGCGTGTTAACTTGTACCTCTTGCTTGTTTCTATTATTTATATGCTGCATGATCTTGTTTCTTGGACAACTCTCTGAATACCGACTAGTCTACATCGTTAAAATCCCCAGGAAGTCGTGTTCTTCGTTTACATGCGGTAAAATGTACGCGGCCTGATATCATGTTATACCTAGTCGTAAAATGAGATCACCGCGTTTAGTTATTCAACAATGTATGGTAAAGCAAGAAATTTATTCGAATGAGTTTGCAATGCGTTCGATGATATTGCCTCGAAAAGGAAGAAAAAAACATGTTGATTTCTGGCGAAATACTATAGTAGAAAAGTCGAGCGTGTCGAGATTCGTAACAAGGTTCGCGTGTTTGCACAAAACCACACGCTCGTCATCGCGATTATCGGTACGTGATGACATCGATATTCGAGACACGAGTGGTTTTGTCTTTTCCTTGTTTTTGCGTGTAAATATCACGAAAATGTATCTATTAACATATTAATATTTGCGAAAAGTGTTCGCATACGTGTAATTGAAAGTCGAAACACAGTATGCACGTTCCACGATCGAGCTGAACCGTGAATGAAACTCGTGCTTTACGACATACGATTGGAATTGTAGATTATCGTTTTTTAAATCGAATACATTGTGGTTGTATAATTGGCCAATTAAATTATAGTAGATTCCCAACATATTACCTTCACTCGAACTTTTACGTTGTATTTTCATGCATTGAATTTCGGCCCGTTATATTGTCACTCGTTAAATGTCGATACGTTACGTTACTTCGTGTTATATTGCCATTATTGAATTTTCACATGTGTTACCATGTGTTAGTATTTTACCACGCATTGATTTTCTAACTGTTGTGTTACCACACGTTATATTACCGCGCGGTACTTTGCCTCGCATTACAGTGCCACACGTTATATTGCATCGCGTTATATCACCGAAAATTTGTATTACAATGTATCCATTTTCTATGGATTCAATTCCTACGCGTTATATTGCCGCGCGTTATATTACCACCTATTGAATTTAAATGTGCTGTATTGCAATATGTTGAGTATCTATACATTTCAGTACATTGTCTCGCATTATATCGCCATATATCGTTGTCAAGCGTTGTATTATTTCATTAACGGCAATATAACGATAGTCTACTGTAACACATTGACCGTCATTCACAAATAACTCGCTAGAGTTTTAATGGAATTTTGAAGTCAGAATCTTCTTTTGTAAAGAATTGTTACTCTAAATATTATCTCTCGACTATTGAAGAAGAGCCACGCTAAATATCATAAAACTGTTATTGATTCACCCGATTACGAAACTGACGTAGTGCAAATAAGACGATGAGCGCGATTTCTAAATAAAACTATGTACGTAAGCAACGTTGTTGCAGAATTTATTTTTCTTTCAAGAGCAGAAACAAGGAGTTCGTGAAATATTGCATCTTTTGTTCCAAACGTTATTTCTCGGAAATATGGAATGTATATTGCTCTCACATTTGTTCCGAAACAAGATTAGAAAATTTGTTTTCTCGTTTCTACCGGAATTCTAATGAATGTTAAAAAATTTAAAATATAATGAAAAGAATTTATATGTTAAAAAATTCATACTTGAAATGTTAACAGAAAAATTATTAACATGAACTTCGCTTGTTTGTTTCAGATACGAGAGGTTGCTGCGAAGAGCAAAGACAGAGGACCTCTCTGAAGTTTCGGGAATCGGTTGTTTGTACCAGAGCGGGGTCGATCGTCAGGGACGGCCGGTGGTCGTGTTCGTCGGCAAATGGTTCCCCGCGACTAAAATCAATCTCGACAAGGTAAAATGAAATTCCATAAACGAACATTCAACCGTCACAGCCTGTAACGCGGTACTTACGCCAATTTTCCGTGAACTTTCTGAATCATCCTCGCAAATTGATCCAAGTTCAAGCCGAACACGATGAAATTGTCGGGAGTCGAAGGTGCGGGCGAGTGTCACCGGCGCAAAATCAATAAGCGTGTATACGTGTATTCCACTGTTGGTTAGGCTCGGCTCTTTTATTATGGACTGGCGTGTTTAGCAGTTCTTTCACGAGCGTCGATCGATCCGTTTAGCACAGTTCTCGCCGGTAGCAAATTACTCCGATTCTGTTCGACGAAATTCAACGTTGTCGATTTCGCTAATCGAATTTATCAATGAATTTATCGTTTTAATCGACGCACCGACTCGACACGGAGCGCACCGTTCCGTTGGGTACACTCGAAAGCAAATCTGGCTTCCTCTGGGGAAAGCTCACGAAATTTCGAACTTTTGAAATTCGGAAATTTAACAGTTGCGGTATACGGGGACTTAGGGAGTTAGTAATTCGGTACATTGAGAGTTTGGAAATTTCAAGATTCGGGGATTTGGAATTGTGGAGATTTGGGTATTCGGATTTTGAGAATACGGGAATGCCGGAATTTTTGCATTTCGTACTTGGGATTGTGGAGATTTGGGGACCTGGGAATGTTGGAATGTGGAACTTGGGGATTTGGGATTTGAATACGTGGGAATTTCTGCATTTGGGATTTAGGCGTGTGGGAATGTAGGATTTAGGATTTTGGAATGTGAATTCCTTGAATTTCCTATTTACGAATGTGAAATGTAGGAATGTAGGGTTTTAGGAATGTGATAATATTAAATTTAAGAATGTAACGATTTAGGATTTTGGAATGTGAAACTCCTTGAATTTCCTATTTAGGAATGTGGGAATGTAGAGTTTTAGGAATGTGGAATTCGCTTATTTGGAGTTTTGGAATGTGCGGATTTGCTACTACAGGATTTAGGAATGTGGGATCAGTGAATGCAGAATTTGTACATTTTTTTAACGTGGAAAGGTAGGAACTTGTGAATTTCAAAAACAGAACATTCCTGCGTCAACAACTTCAGTGAATAAAAATTTGATATATTTGATAGAATTTAAGATTTAATTTTGAAAATTGTAAAATTAGGAATTATCTAACCGTACGTCGCTCCCTAATTGCGAAACGTATGTTGCGAGGCTCCCGTCCCTACACTCGTCCTCAGCGGAAAAGCAGGCAACGTTGCACTCGAGTGTACAGTCGCTTCGAAGTTAATGAAGATGGTTATAAATATTTAACGAGCCATCGAGTCGAGTTTAGAGCGGACGTTTGCCGACGAACGAGAATTCAGACGAATTCGGAATGTAATTTGCATCGCGATCGACGGGAAGATTTTCTTGCCACGTCTTATAACGAACTGTGTGGTATTTCACTCGTTTTAACGTTGTTTCCTCGTTCAACTCGGAAACCGAGATTTTTAGCATAATCAGCGGAAAAAGTGCTCTTATTGAATGCATTATTAAAATTTTCCACGGCGAAAGTAACGGGTATGCTTGGGTACCTTGAAATATTAATTACAAGTGGATTTATTTGGGTCGACGGTGATTTGAGATATTTATCAGCATCATTTTATTTCACTTTTTATTTCGAGTATAATTACGTGCGATTTTAATGATAGATCTGCTGAGATCTTTCAAGATTTTTTTTTTTTTAGAGTTATGCAATTATTTTGGAATTTTTGGGATTTTGAGGTTTTGGAATTTCGGAATTTTAGAACTTTGAAATTTTGAGATTTAAAAATTTTTGAACTTTGGAATTTGTGTGATTTTGGGACTTAGTGGATTTCTGGATTTTACGAATTTTGGGATGTTGGGATTTCGGAATTTTGAGACTTTGGGACTGAGATTTCAGAATTTGAGAATTTTGAAATTTTGAGACTGGTACTTTCAGCTTTCGAAATTTAGGAACATCCATATTTTAGTCCTTCACTATTTTAAGATTTCGGAATTTTTGAATTCTGCAACTTGTACCTCCTTGCTTCCACATTTTGATATTCCAAGATTCTAACTTCTGAAACTTCTAAATACTTGAACCTTTGAACTCCCATACCTATGCTATTCCATCACTATGTTTCCCATGTAGCAAAAGTTCAAACATAAATTCAATCATAATTATGGACAAAATTAGTAGCAATTCAGTCGAACACAGTCAGATAGCGACTTTGCGCCGGAAGCCGTTCCAAATTATTCATTCCACCGATTGAATATTTATTCCGAACGTCGTTTGTCTGATAGTCGGACTGAATTATCGTCGATACGTCTCTGAATTGATCGTCACTTGATCACTTGACCATGCTAGGTGTCGTGTTGAATGGCTCTATAAATGAATCATCTTGCATCACTGACTCTCGACCCTCTGCTGCATGGTTCAAAGTTGAACGTCATTCACGAAAGTTCAACTTCTCTGATAATTCCGTTTCTTCCTACATAACATCAGCCTATTTTCCTTTTTACAATCTCATTGGAAAATGAAAAATTATGGTACTTTTTATAATAATGAGGTTCTTTATACTCTCATTGAATATGGATGAAGTTGTCTGCGTGTAACTTGACTTGCAATCATGCTTCACGTGTCATAAAATGTAGCAAACTAGTGCCGATTTCGTTTACAATGTTGCAGATGTAGATTTAAATATTTCTATACACTTTTACCTAATTCCTGAAATATTTCTACTTCTGCGCTTCAAATATTTCTGTGCACTTTCAAATAGTTATGTTCTTAGAATAAGAATTTTTCAAATAAATATAGTTCTTCGTGAAGGGTCTGATATTGGGAGTTTTGAATTTCTGTTTCATCTTATTTTAATTAGTTTCCAATCGATACACTGTACCTTGCATTATTTTGAAGAATCTCGTGACGCACTCATAACGCACTCGTGACACACTCGTGACACACTCATGACACACGTGACACACTCATGACGCACTCGTGACACACATGACGCACTCGTGACACACTCATGACACACATGACGCACTCGTAACACACTCATGACGCACTCGTGACACACACATGACGCACTCGTGACACACTCGTGACACACTCATGACACACATGAGGCACTCGTGACACACTCATGACACACTCGTGACGCACTCGTGATCAATTTTTCTTGGATTTTGAGTATACTTCAATTTGGAGTTCAAGTTCAAAATTTTACCTAGTCAACGATTGTATAATATGAAATTGATACAGCGTTTCAGCTTGCTTTGTCTCTTTTAATATCGCAACTCTGATTAGTTAGTTCTGACGCACCAAAGGGGTTAAAAAAATCAAACCTTGTTGAACGTTCAGTAAAAATTTGACTGTTAACTGATAATTAAAATTGATATGAAATAACTAAAAATTGGCAAATAAATCAGCTATGAACAGGTTCAGTTTCGAGTGCAATTTCTCCCTGTCTGCAGTAGGGTTGCAGTAAAGTGGTCGTTAAAGATTTCCAATTAATTTCAATTCCCCCGATCTTGTGCGTATCAATATCATCTTTGCTCCTTCGTATCTGGTCCCCTTTGC
This sequence comes from Megachile willughbiella, assembly GCA_945859595.2. NCBI lineage: Eukaryota > Metazoa > Arthropoda > Insecta > Hymenoptera > Megachilidae > Megachile > Megachile willughbiella. Next base: position 11,917,733 of record OX243799.1, on the reverse strand, counting down.
TCGTTGGTGGCAAGCCCACCACCGCCGGCGAATCGATATTTACACGTCCAGAAATAGACCGACCACGGAACAACCCCGAAGCCGAGGGCGTACGAGCTTGCAATGTCGTCATGGGCTGATCCACCCTGGAAAAGTTTGTTTTCATCCCTGCACGTGACCCTTTTTCTTCGACGCGGCGTCCTTTTGAAGAAAGCATCGCCGGATATAACCGGCAACGATCGAAACGGAAACACCTGCTCGACCTCGCCCTAAAACCACCCCTTTCCTACTCGACTTTGATCGATACTCGCGATCAATCAACAACTTTTGTTCGCTGCTTTTTATACGGGATATTGTTATTCCTCGGAGAAAATATTTTCTCTTGCAACGATTGTTTCAATGCGTCAACATTGTTAGGCTTTTATGCTTATGGATCGGGGAATTTGTTAATAAGATTTTAGGGGGTGGGGCATTTTTGTGGAAGGTTGAAGTTGATCAATGAGAGTTATTTTATTTTTGGGATTTTAGGGGTGGAAGGATTTTTGTGAAATTTTGAAGTTGGTCAATGAGAATTATTTTATTTTTGGGATTTTAGGGGTGGGAGGATTTTTGTGAAAGTTTGATGTTGGTCACTCAGAGTTATTTTATTTTTGTGATTTTAAGAATGGGAGGATTTTGAGGAAGTTGACTGAGAATTATTTTATTTTTGTGATGGTTGTATAGGATTTTTGAAGTTCTGTGCGATGTGATCTGCATTTTTAAAGGTTTCGAAATTTTGTAATTTATTTATGAATTTTCGTATTTAGAAGTTTGTCGAGTTATGAATTGTGAACTTTGAAATTCTTGAATCATTTTAGATAGAATTTGTAGGTTAAGTCAGAGATTTGGAAATTTGGAAGTCTGACAATTGCGGAGTTGCGGAACTTGAACATTTAGAAACTTGCTGATGTATAAATTCGACAATTTTCAAGTTTGAGACATTTGGAAATTGAGAAATGTAACAGTTGGAAAATTTAAGAAATTTGGTAACTTGGAAATCTAAAAAAGTTTCAGAACTTGAAGATTTGGGAATGTGGTACTTGATGATTTGAAATTTAGAAATGAAAAATGTTCGAGTCTGTAAATTATGTGACACAATCCGTGAAATTGTTTTTAGCTAAAAGAAGCTCTCGCAGCGGAGTGTATATATTTTTGGCTGCAGCCTTCTATCACACGGCTGGAATTTTTCGCTCGTTTCGTTCCAAGGTACTTGACACAAAATTAGCCGTACGCCCCGGAAATAACTAATAGGTATAGATTCATTCGGAATTCCTTGCACTTTATATCTCAAGGCAGCCGCTGCTTCAAAACCTAAATCACAAAAACCACTTATTCCCAAATTGAAATCAATTACTTCGATTAACGATTTCAATCACAAATGCTCCAGTTGTAAAAATATTTTAAAACGTGCATGAAAGTTGTATAAAAACCAATCGAAATTGATAAATATTTACCACCGCAACAATTATCTATTTGCAAAGTGAATTTGTACTTCAAATATTATATAATATCTAAAGCTCAAATATAAATGGTAAAAATTCTGTTTTTCCCCACAAGAGCAGAAAATCAGTTTCGTTTCTCGCGAAGACTGCTCGAAATCGAATCATGTTTCGTTCAGGCCAGTTGTCGATACCTTATACGTCAAGTTATCGAATGGACCGGTTCATCGAAACGGTGGTTTCGAGCACATCCTTTCGGCGCAACTTTTCACCGGATGCCAACCGATAAATGTGTGACCTGGAACTGTTCGCGAGGTCAGAGGGAGAATGATCTAATGCGTCCTTGAATCTCGGACAGCGACCTACATTCGCAGGAGGATTGCTCCCGTCATTTCCATCGTCTGCTCCTTGCATCAAGCAGGGTAGAAGCACAATACACTCCTTACAATCTCGTTTAATTTTTCTTATAACTAAGAATTCAAATAGCATTCACTGAAAGAGACGTAGAAAAAATATTAAATGGTGCATTACTACATGTTCGATTGCCACGTGTTATATACGTCTCGCGTTTTATGGCCACGCGTTAGATCACTGCTCTTGGTATTGCAACGCGTTGTGTTACTACGCGTTATATTGCTATGCGTTATATCGCCACACGCTGTATTACCTCGCGTTATATCACCACACGTTATAGTGCCATGCGTTATATCGCCACGTGTTGTATTGCCTCGCGTTATATTGCCACGCGTTACACCACTACGCGCTGTATCACCACGCGTTGTAATGCCTCGCGTTATATTGCCATGCGTTACAACACTACGCGCTGTATCACCTCGCGTTGTAATACCTCGCGTTATATCGCCATGCGTTATATTGCCACGCGTTGTATTAGCACTCGTTATATCGCCACGTGTTGTATTTCTACGCGTCATGTCGCCACGTGTTGTATTACCACCCGTTATATCGCCACGTGTTGTATTACCACTCGTTATATCGCCAGGCGTTATATCGCAATATATCCCAAATTCTTAAATTTCCAAATATTTAGATTCCCAAAATTTGTAATCCACAAATTTTCCAACCTCCAAATTCACAAATCCTTGATTTTCCAATTTCCAAATTTTCGAACACTCAAACTCTAAAATTGCAAAATCCTACAATCTCAAAGTCCCGATATTTCCAAATTCCATGGACATAAAAATCATAAACTCGTAAACTTCAGGATTCTCGAACTTTCGAATTACTGACTGATTGCATCAGAACCATCCTCGCCTTGGCAATCAACATATCGATATCTCTGATTCATGCGCAACACTTAACAATCATAAATAACCTGCAACAATTCGCAAGAAAAGCACATACAACTCTTTTCGTACTTCTGACAAGATCACGATAAGATAAGCTTTTGTTTTCTTGCAATCTAGAATCCACTCATCCTCTCGCGAAATAAAGAAATCAGCGTATTATCGCGTATTTTTAACTGCACTTATCCGCTTATTATCTCGTCGTTCTGAAAAGATTCTAAAATTTCTTTCCCGAACGTCTAGCGCAAACGGTGCAATTCATCCGACGAACGCTAATTACACGTGTTGGCGAGATAATGAGAATTTCAGGGTCGCGATACAAATACTGAACGTGTTGCGAGACTCGTCACGTCACGAGGCTTAATTTTATGCCATCGTGAAATTACCGATATTTAGGGTTCTCCTTTTGATAAGATACAAAGTCGTTGGCTTCGTTTGATACATGCTCGTCGTTTCACGTAACTCTCGGTTCTTTGTCTATTCTTTACGCTCGAACAGGTGTCGAAACTCTCTTCTTTTGTACCTTTTGTTCGACATGATAAAACTGTTTGCTCGGACGAGCTTTCGAACCTTTTTCGCTCTCGCAAAGGTGAAGAAAGCATCAAATTAAATCAATCCTCTCCTTTCCTTTTGTGTTCCCACCGTTTGAAGCAGCTCTCTAACTTTTATTTCGTCTCCGTTATTAAAGTTTATTATTACTCGCGAGAAAGTGCATTTTTCAATTAATAAAATTAACGACGGATTTGATACAAAAGTCACGTTCCTTGTGTCTTCTTCGACGAAGCTCTATTCTTTTCCTCGCTTGCGTGTGTGCACGGCACGTGTACAATCGAAACTTGGAGTTAAATAGATCTCCACTGCTGACACTGCTGGACGAATAAACGTGACCTCGATAGAAAATTGAACGATCAGACGAATCGTTCAATTTTCCTTAGGTTAGCAAACTCTGTTATCGAATGGAACCTTTAAATTTCATTCATTGATTTCTTGTTTGAATAACGCTGTTACGACTCTTGATTATTCCGCGAGGAACGTTTCATCGAACACACGTAGTCTGTGAAATGATACGTTTGATAAGGCGATACGTCGATGTCAGTGTTTGATTGTGAATAAGCTATAGTAGAAATCTTGTTATATTGTCACTATTTGTATTGCTGCGTACCCACGTTCAAGTTTTTAGTTGGGTTTCAAATTTTAAGGCCGAAGCTTCATATCAAAAAATTTGAGTTAATTTAGAAATTGGTAATTTGGAAATTTGGTAATTGGGAAGTGCAGAGATTTCAAATATTTGTACTTGAGAATTTAGATATTTGGAAATTTAGAAATTTGGGAATGTCAAAAATTGCAAATTGAAATTTTGGAAACTTGGGAATTTGGGGACTAGAGAATTTGGGGGCTAGAGATTTGGGATCTAGGGATTTGGAAATTAGGAATTTGGGGACTAGGGAATTCGGGATCTAGGGATTTGGAAATTAGGAATTTGGGAACTAGGGAATTTCGGATCTAGGGATTTGGAAATTAGGAATTTGGGAACTAGAGGATTTGGGGACTAGAGAATTTGGGATCTAGGGATTTGGGAATTAGGAATTTGGGGACTAGGGAATTCGAGATCTAGGGATTTGGAAATTAGGAATTTGGGGACTAGGGAATTCGGGATCTAGGAATTTGGAAATTAGGAATTTGGGAACTAGAGGATTTGGGGACTAGAGAATTTGGGATCTAGGGATTTGGAAATTAGGAATTTGGGGACTAGGGAATTCGGGATCTAGGGATTTGGAAATTAGGAATTTGGGGACTAGGGAATTCGGGATCTAGGGATTTGGAAATTAGGAATTTGGGATCTAGGGTTTTGGAAATTAGAAATTTGGAAACTAGAGAATTTGGAGACTAGGGAATTTAGGGTCTAGAGATTTTGGGGACTAGGAAATTTTGAAACTTGGCAATTTGGAAACTAGGGAATTTGGATACTGTGGAATTCGGGAACTAGGAAATTTGGGAACTTAGAAATGAAAAAATCTAGAAATCTAGAAATTTAAAAATACAAAAATTTAGAAATGTAGAAATTCAGAAATACAGGAATTTGGTACCTAGAAAATGTAAAAATTCGAAAACGTGACAGCATTTGAAAATTTATTTCCGAGGACGATGATTAACACCATCAGCTAAATCCTTGAACTCTCCGGTGTTTTGTTTGCAATTCTATTGGCAAGCTCACAAATTCAGCACGTTTAAATGGTAGTTTCCAAAAAACAATCTGAACCGATAACATTTGGCAAAGTTTCAAGACCCGTTTCAAACGTCAAAGTAATATTTCCTATATTTATTTAACAGTGTTCTACGCAAAATTTTGTAGAAATAATTCTACTTTTAAATGGTTAAATAAAATTTCTGTTGAAATGCACGTATACTTGCATGAAAATTGGAAGTAATACACATCAAATTGGATGTATACAAATTGGAAGTAATGCGTATAAAATTTGACTAAACACTTCTATTTCCAAATGTTTTAAAGACCAAAAACTTGTATCCTTTACTTTCGTCTATTTCAACTGAAAATATCTATAATCTAATTTTTTTAAATTTTACTTCAAATTCCTACTTTTCAATGTTTCCAAAATTTGCCTCAGAACTTTTCTCGGCCTATAAAAATTTGACCAACCGATCTTAAAAATTCACTTAAAACCCTCCAAACTCCGACTTAATTAAAATTCATCTTTTCACTTTCGAGAACACGTGCCCTTTCAAATTTCTGCACCCTTTCCCTATCTTTTATTAAAACACATTGTCGACCCATATAGGTACAGCAGCGTCCATAATATCGGATTAAAATACACGCTCGACATTCTGACGTCACGATCAGAACGAAAGGGAAAAAAATGCGAAGCGTGTAAAATCCTTTGGAAACGATATCAGCGTGAGAGAATCGCAAAGAAATCTTCAGCCCTTTTTTTCCACGTGAATATCGTGTGGACCGTTTCGAGGTAACCCTTTCGCCAACCCCTTTTGCCCTTTTAATCGCGAGGCCTCCGACCTGATTTCGTCACGAATCCACCCCCGTGGCGGGGGTGTGCACCCCACAGAGTACTAATTCGAGCTGTAGCGTCGCGATATCGATTAAAACGCGATGACGAGTGCGCTCTGTTGAGATCAAAGACTTGTTTGCGAACGTTTCACGTTTGTTGCTACGTTCGCTGGGTTGTCAAAGTAACGAGGATAATTACGAATTTCGAGTCGCGTTCGAGGCCGCAGACGGAAACGGACGTTCGTTTCGTGGAATATCGAGAAGGGAGGGGTAATTTAGCGGCGATTAAATAAGTGTTTGTCTTGTACGATATTGACCTTTTAACGTGATGGCTGGGTCTGCTCCGTTTTTAGGTGCTAGTTTGATGAGCAAAGTATGGGAGTTAAATGATCACGGTTGTAGATTTTACTGTTTTCTTAATTTGGCAATTTTAGAACTTTACAATTTTGAAATTTTCTGATTTTTTAATTTTCTTATTTTATTAATTTCTTAATTTTACAATTTCAGTTTTCTAATTTTACTAATTTTCTAACTTTCTTATTTGACTAATTTCATACTCTTGCAATTTCAATTTTCTAATTTTGTAATTTTTTGATTTTGTAATTTTCTGATTGTGCAATTTTCTAACTTTGCATTTTCCCAGTTAGCAAATTTTCGAATTACAGCTTTACAATGTTTCAAATTTACGGATTATTAAATTGTCAAATTGTCAAGTTTTGAAATTTATAAACTTTGAAGTTGTCTAGTTTACAGCTTTATAACTTTATAATCTTTCAAATTTACAAATTGGCAAACTATCAAATTTTCAAGTTTCGAAATTTATAGTGTTGCAAATTTACAATCTGTCAAATTGGCAAATTTATGAATCCATAAAATTAGTCTTTCAGAGTTTCATATTTAATAATTTAACAAATTGAAGATCACAAATTTTCAAGTAAACTTTTAAAAATTGAGCGATATTGAAACAGTCATTGATTTGTCTTTATATAAATCAATGACTTTTTTATTGATGTTTAATTAACAGTATCATATTATAATTATTATATAATTCATCGTTTAATCATTATTATTGAATCATTACTTTTACGTAAGACGAGTAAAACTCCACTCACTTTCACGCTAATAAAGGACGAATTTAAAAGCACTATAACATCGTACAAAGAAAGCGAGAAATATAAAAATAAATGGTGATAATTTCGTAACATAAGTCCATCCTTCAAAAAACTTGATATTATTTGAACTTCGTATTATAAATCATCAACACGACTTTTTCCCGACAACTTTTTTGTAGTGTGAACCCACCCCGCGAAGTAATGGAAAGAAAATAAATTTTTAATCTACTTTCAAAAGATAAAATAGCGATACAGGTTCTGGTCCCGTAGAATGTCGAGAAAGGAGGTTCTATTTTATCTTTTCGGTGGATAAATTTGTGAAGTAGAAACTTGCTTCGTGGGATAGTGAAAAGAAAATAGTTTTTTACCCTTTTGCTCGTAGATGAAAGGAGGATGTAGGTATTCATTTCGTAGAATGTAGAAAAAGGATATTTGATCCTTTTCAGTTAGGTTACTTCGTGAACCCTAACGAATTTTTAATCCTTTTTCGATATATAAAATGTGAACGAAAATTCTTTTTTGGTAAAATATTGAAGGGTAGATCATTTCAGTTCTCCCCTGATAAATAGTAGATTGAGACAGAAATTTTCTTCATGAATGAAAAATAATTTCGAGTTGTTAGATGGTTTCATAGTTAAAACAGAGAGTATACAAATGTTTTTATTTACTTTCTTATTTTGGTGAATTTCGGAAAATATGACTTGTCACATTTTCGTAACACGCCTCTGTATACTTATGCTATAACGAGTGCCATAAATTCCATTAATCTTTCTGTACGATGCTGGCCTACGTGATATTCTAAGAAAAGTTCGTAAATGTTTAAGTGTACACAGAACAATGACGTACATACTATATTTAAGACATAAATACCATGCAATCGTGGTACTAACACGAATCATTTTTAAGAAAGCAATAAGTGGAATATCAAATACAATAATAAATCTTATCGTTCATTTGAATGAATGTAACAATTAATAATCAGTAAGACACACTACTGAAATATTAAATAACAATTGTCTTATCGTTCACATTCAATGAAATAATTTAAAAAATGTAAGTAACACTTACACAAATAAATAAGACAAGGTATACAGATAAAAGAACGCAAAGTACTACAATATTTTAGTTCAAGACAAGTCTTTCGTTTCGTTCTGAGTTCGTACGTTTATTGTCTACTTTCAGACACGAATGACATGAGAATATTTTACACTTTACAGGAAATCTAGATCGTAGTAACAGGAAACATTCAATTTCTGTTACAGGCGTTGCTGTATCTGATACAATTGCTAGATCCAATTGTAAAAGGCGACTACGTTATCGCTTATTTCCACACGCTAACAACAAGCAGCAACTACCCCAGCCTCCATTGGTTACGTGAAGTGTACAACGTGCTTCCTTACAAGTAAGATTTACTTTAATCGTATTTTAACTTACAGTAATTCGAACCATTCAAATATTCTGTGTATTTGAATTTTGGACTAGGTGCAAAATATTTCATACATTTCAAATATTACCACTCGAATACAGTAAGGATTCGAATTTTATACGTGTCCAATATTACAACATTTGAATACCACTAGAATTTCAATTTAGAATAACTGAATTATTATTCGGTTATTTTCAATTATTCGATGGGTTCGAAGACTTGAAAGGTTTGTTCGAATATTTGGAGAATTCAAGATTCGAGGAATATTCGAATATTTGGTAGATTCAAGACTCGAGGAATATTCGAATATTTAGTGGATTCAATGGCTTGATAGATATTCGAATACTTGGTGAATTCAAAGATTCGAATTTTCAGTGGAGAAATATTCAGTGTATTCGAATTTTAGTTGTAAATAATTGAATTAATTCGAATTTATCTTGAAAAAAATCCAAGAAAAATACGACCCTGGATTCGAACCGGGTACCCTAAGATTATAAATCAGATACCCTATCAACAAGACCGATACCGTCCCCCACAATCGTCTCTCCTATAATTACAATAAATTGTAAAATTATAGTAAATGAAATTGCTAGTGACGAACTACTCGTATCCAATACATTCACAAAATTACACATTTCAAAAGTCCAATGATCGAATAATATAAAATCACAATATCTATAATGTAATTTATACAATTTAATCAGTTATGTTCAATTTCTTAATCTTATTTCGTTTCTTCAATCTATGATTCATACACATTGCATCATGTCACTCACACGATTCCTGTCATGCAAATTAGATGTTTTGTTTACGACTATGTACGTGTTATACTTTATGCGTAACGAATGATCGATCATAATAATCGGAATAATACATCATCTCTTTATGACGTGGTGACCATGAGAGCGTAGATTTATAGGATAAAAAGGATCGTTTGTAACTGTTACGGGAATTTCAAATAGATAAACTAGTTTAAATCCGAAATTTTGATCGTTCGAATACAGAATTTCTTACTCTTATACTAATATTTCTTAATTTTACAATGTTATTTTTGTTTTGTTCCAGGTATAAGAAGAACCTTAAACACTTCTACATCATTCATCCAACCTTTTGGACCAAGGTTTGTATTTCACTTCTTCCATTACATTTTGCTTTTGTTGCAAAGCTGTTTTCATTAATTTTGGTTAAAAATATTCAGAAATATACTGTCTTATTAATTGGGGTAATCTCAAATCATAATTTTTAATTTTTTAACTACCCAAGTTCTTTATTGTACACGTGGTAGATTAAAAAACTTTAACTACCATTTTTTTTAATATTTTGATATGTATCTTAAAATTACGATCTTAGGAAAAATGTCGTTTTTATGTCTACCTACACGCTACTACTCTTATATTTACATGAGAAGCATTTTTACAATGTAATATTATAAAAATTCAACAAGTAGAAAATTTTGAAATATCTATACACAAAAATACGTGTTTATTTAAATTTAATATTGTTGCACGAGAATTTGATTTTACTAACGCTCAAAAGGTTTCACCATTCAAATATCGAGGATTATCGATCAGAATTTACTCTGTTCATCCTCCCGTGTCGAAGATTTTCCATCCTCAAGGCTGTTTCCAACTAAACTTCGTATTTCGTTCGTGTATCGATTCAGTAGTTGATAAGGTGCTAGTTTAAGGCGTAGAAGCACACGTTGAAACTATGTTTCTCACGAACGATCGTATCGAATCTTCCGACCCTCTTCCGGTAGCCGTTTACCGTACACGTTTTACGTTTCGCGATTTGCGAATCCGCTTTGCTAACGCGATCTCTGAAATCCTTGACCCGCCACGAGGCCAATTATTATCCGTTGATCTGGATTTCGCGTTAGTCCACGGTTCGCAGTAATTTGATGAAGCGTAAAAAAGGAAAGAGAATAATTGGTTCCTTTTATTTGTACAATTCCGTTTTATCGTGAATTTCTCAACAAAACAACACCAAAAAGAAAGAACAATCCTGTACCTTTATTTTTGAACAGATCAATAATCGTTCTGTTTTAATATTTTGTACAATAACTTCACAAAGAATCGTGTACCTATTTTTACTTGGAAATAATCGTTCTTGTATTTTAATATTTGTTATTAAAGTTTGATAAGTAATATTTAATACTCACATATTTCAACGTTCTGTTGCAGATGATGACATGGTGGTTCACAACGTTCATGGCTCCAGCCATCAAACAAAAAGTCCACAGCTTACCCGGAGTGGAGTATCTTTATGAAGTTATGTCACCAGAGCAGCTAGAAATCCCAGCGTATATTACAGAATATGACATGACGGTAAGAACTTTCATCTTGGGAAAGAAAGTCGAATGAAAGAATATGGAGAGTATTGAAGAGACTGATAAAGTTAAAATATCTTTTATCTTGTATCTTATTTATTACTGTAGTAAATGTTCTCTTACCATCTTCAGATAAATAATGTTCAACAGTATTTATAACCTGTTATATTGTTCACAATTCTTCATTTTGTATAAATTCTCCTTATGATCTTTGATTTTGAGTCACTTATAATTGTATGATGATACAACTTCTGGTTGAATAGAAACAAGTTACTCTTTCTACAAAATATTCATTTGCTGTGTCACTTGTATCACTATTAATGTGAAGGCACAACCTATTCAATAAATATAACAGTTGATATTCACACATCACATGTACAGTAATCAAAATTATCAATCAAATATTCCCCTAAACTCCACCAATTTCAAGAATCCCCATATACTCAAGCGACATTTTGCCAATCTCCAGAAAAATTAAAAAATAACCTGCTGATCTCCAGAAACGTGTTACCCCCCTCATATCATTCTAACAGTAACGTGAAAGGGGTGGATTAAGAAAGTGCAAATGTTTCAGATAAACGGAATGAGGTATTATCAACCAGACCCAGTCTCTTCGTCGCCGTCGACGTCCACGTAACTCACAGACGCGGATTCCCATCCTGCGAAGCACTGGATAGAAGAAATTCGGATCGACTGTTCCGGATAGTACGGTTTCGTGCGTGTTTCCTCGACGACCATTCTGAATGCCCGCTTCCGCAGAAAAAGTGTGTACCACACGCGAAAATAATAACCGTCGACTCTCGACAAGGATCTTGTCGATCAGACGGCTCCTCCAAAGCACCGGGACGTCTGCGTCGCTTCGAAGAAGTGCCTCGCGTTAAAGAAATGAAACGAAACGACGGTGCTTCGCGCGTTTATTCGCCAATCGATCGTTGAAGAATCAAGTAAACCACTGCCCTTCGTCATCACGTGTTTATTGCTGGAAAATACAAGATAGCTTCTCCGATTGGCTACAGATGTTACAGGAGGATATTGGACAATCTTAGACAGCCACCGTGGAGAGAGAGAAGGATCATAGGTGGTTCGAGGATACCAGAAATTGTTATTCGCTCGAGGTGCGAGTGTCGGCTGCCAAAAACACCAATAATCAGTATTCTCGTCGTCGTTGTTATGATAGAGAGGATATTTACCCTTGAATGTTAAACAGTTCAATTGGTTTCGAGACAGGGTCATGATGTTAACGATTTAGAGAGAGAGTCGACGACTAATTGTAGAGTTTAAAATCAGACGGCTTAATACGAACTGTCGATCGCTTTTCTGTTATTTTCTTATCCGTCGTTGTACAGCGAAAGAGCGTATATTCGATTTAACGTGTGTAAATTGTATCGATATTTTATTATGTAACGTCGTTATGACGTCGAACAGTCTCGATACACGACTACACAGAGCTGAAAGCTGAATCTCATCGGCTGAAAGAGTTTGCTCTATGATGTTGTGAGTTGTCAGACTTATAATTAGCCTGTGTGTCGTTACATTCGTTAAGATTATATGAAACTGATGTGTAAAGGCAGAAATTTACCTCCGTCGTCGATGACGAATCGATTTTATAGCTTAACCTTTGTTTCTTCTATTAATTTAATTATGTAATAACAAAGTGGGTATATACACATTTTATTGATACATTCTGTATTGCCAATATAATATTGTCAGTATTTCTATGTTGAAAGATTGACAATATATATTGTCTAATGTATATATACAATATATATATCGTCTAAAATATATATTGATTCGTGTCTTCTGTTTTCAGTAGTCATCTCATCAGTTAGAAAGATGAGCTAATCATTAACGCTATTGCAGTTAACAGAATCTTGTTTGTCTTTTATTAACAGTTTAGTACCAACGATTCCCCGCCAGATGGCTATAGCGTTTCTGGATACGTGAAACGCAATTTTTTTAATTTTAGATTTTAACGCTTCAAACAATCTGTGATCCGTTAATCGAGTTACATTGTGACCGTCTAACGTTCTGTTCGTGCCAATGAAGCGCAAGTCTCTTGTTTTCATGTAAAAAGAGGCAATTTCCTGTTTCAATAATTTCCATAGCTTACAGGATACTTTAAAAATAACAGCACGGAAGAAAAATGGATCATCATGTGTTACATTTAATAATAAGCTATGGAAAGTTAGATATTTCTTGTTGCAAATAAAATCTGATGAACTCACGGTTGTGTATCAGAATTAGACGGTTTGATATACAATCGACAGTGGCGATCATAGCAAAGGGATTTGAAATATCAAACTGTGGATAAAAGTTTAGATAGAGTTGAAAGAAACTGATACAAATGATTCGTCATCGACACGTATTAATCCCTGAAACGTTCAACAGCTGAATGCCGAGCTCGTACTCGCGGTTCAATTCTAGATTAGATGAAGCAATAAACTTAAGAGCTTTCTCGCGAATCGTGTACCTACCAGTATACGTACATTTCGTGGGACAGAATCGTTATACTCGTTGTTAAGCATTTTTAGGCGATCGAAATGGCGAAAATAAGTCGACGTGTTCGGCATCGATCAACCCCGTTTCTCTCGTAAAAGCTTTCTCGCGTTCTACATCGGAAACGTGGTTGATCGATCGCGGCTCAGTCGAAGGAAACTAATGTGTGTATCCACGTAAAATAATTTTCCATATGTTTACCTCTGTATAGTTCGAGTACGCTTGATCATTGAGATACTTTTTCTATTAATTTTTATTGCGTTGGTGATGTTTCGTTAGTATAGCGTTAGAATCGCATTTCATTGAATAAAGAATTCATCCCGAAATCATTGATATTCATGTCATTGAGAGATGTTCGTTTTACGAGGATGATTACTTTTCGTTGTCGTTGCTCGAATATTTTTCGTTTCGATGAGAGTGTCTCTTCCTCGATTTTTCTGTCTAATATAACGCGAGTGACTCGAGATCGTTTGTAACCGAGTCACACGCCTGTGTCAGTTCGTGGAACTTTTCAGCGTTTTATTATACGTTTAACGACCTCACTGTCCGTCCCTGAATTGTTTCTAGTTGATATAAAGAGAGTCGCGCGAAATTTCGCTCAGCGTCGCCATTTTTCAAGTGTATCTGCATTCTGAAAATATATAATCAAGAAATTAGTTAACAAGAATTATATTATGAGAAATTATATTAATGGAATATTGATGTTATTCGAATTGGTTAATTTATGACTTTGAGGTTATAGTTTGCCACCTTATGTAATAAATTAATACTACCTTATGTTATGTAACAAATTTTGAATCAGTCAAAATAGCAAATTTAAATGATAAACTTACGAATGAACTACTTTGAAATTATCTTCATTTATAATTGAGTGTCAATAGCACATTAATTTTTAAAAATAAATGTATGCTAATTTCAATGACAAATATTGAACTAGATGAAATGAATTATGGAACAGGGAATGCAGATAATTTGAAAGAAGAAAACTTAAACGGTTTTGACGTTTGAACGTTGTTTTTGTCGCGGCTATATAATTATGTTGAAAAAGAGTTGATTGTAAGAGACGTAAGTGAATGTGTCGTAGGCAAGGGGAGGTTTGTGACAATATGTAATTATCGCGTGCTTATGCGAGTGACGACTGAGATTCTGTCTGAAGCCTTTTAAAGTCCTAGTCTGGTCAAATTGATCGTGTCAACTTAAATGCGGTCGAAAACTTACAAACTATTAATTGATTAATACATTATTACAATAATTGAACTTAACTATGGAGTATTATGAAACTTTTTTGTGTAACATTCTAGAAAGAAAGTTGTAATTTATCAACAAAGTTATTCTGCAAATTATTTTCGTTTATAAATTAAATCCTACGTTCCTAAATCCCAAAACATTGCATTTTGGAGTTCCCAGAATACAAAATTTCCAAGAAATTAAATTTCTACCTTTCTATATTTTTGAAAACCATTTCTAAATTTCTCCATATCCAAATCCTTGGATCCTAAATTCTTATATTGCTGAAAAGTCAAATTTCCAAATTCTCAAGTACTCATATCCCTAAGTTCTAAAATTACCAAAAGACCAAAGTTAATCTAGATATCTAAATTTCTAAAAGCTAAAATCTGTTAAAACTAATATTGCTAATAATCCAAATTTCCAAATCCCAAAATTCCCCAATTTTCAAGAGACCAAATGTCCACATTTCTAAATCCCCATACTTCTAAATTGTTAAAAGCCCAAAGGTTCCACAAAAATGACGTAACGAGTCCACCACATCCAAATTTTAAAATTCGACAAATGTCTGAAACAAGAAAGTTATTGAAAGTAGAGCACAGATCACGCTAAGACTTTAAAAGAGTACGCTCGTGAGTTAGGCTTAACGCTTAGAAGATAATCTTCGGCTTGACAAAGTAAATCGAAACCGCTGTTCCCTCGCTTTTAGAGGCCTCGAAACGGAGACGATCGGATCGAAGAAGAACTTGTAAAACTGTGTCGTGTGTGGCGTCAGTTTCGAACGGTGCTGTTTACTCTAAAATTCCCGAGATTCACGTTTAATTTCCGAACTTTTCTCGTCGTGCACGTACGTGCTGTTAAATACTCTCCGGCAAAAAACCTCGCGATCATATAATCACCGCTTTCAATGGTCGTCGAACAATACCGGTGACAGAAATTTTACGCGAATAAATGCAACGCAGTTAATGCAACCGTGAAGTGTTTCTTCGTCAAGCTTTGCTCGCGAAGAAATGAACTTCGGTTCGTGGAAAATTGTTGCAGTTATTCCGTCACTTTTGTAGAAAATGACGCTTAATTATTCCATTGCTTTAATGGAAGTCAATGCCATGGCTCGTGAATATGCAAAAAAGGTGGCAAGCTTGAAGTTAATCAATATTGATCAATTATAAATAACGAGTCAATGTAGCGTTATCTTACATCCACTTCATTTGAATATTCGTGTATTCGGTATAAATACATCGACGTCAGTTTATTTCAATATTCGCCTTTCGTCGAAGATCATTTCATTTTCTCCGAAAGGAAGATTCACGTTTTAATATCGTGTTTCACGTTCGCTTTCTTCTCACGAAATTACCTCTTCTAAGACTAAATGTTAATCGATTTCTAAATACATTTCAAATCGTTCCAAGAACGTTTCATGAAAAGATACATTATAACGCATTAGGAGGAAAAACACATCGAAGAAATTTAGCGTCGCGAATTTTATATGAATATTAACAATGAAATATACAAATCCATTCGTCTCCGGACGAAGAAAGACGAACACCTTAAAGAATAAGCGAAACTGAAATTTCGGTGGATTTGTACTCGACGTCGCAGCGAATTTGTACGCTCCATTTTTCTTTTTTATACGACGACACTTTTTACCAAATCGCGAATGGAAGATCATCGGCCAAGGTAGCTGACGAGAAGGCAAGTTTCGGAAACTACACGTGCATTGTCGTATGTATACGTACGCGATTACGGTAATCACATGGTTAATTATAATTGTTGTCGCGGTTGATATAGATTCTAATTAATCGAGGTATATTTTTCTCTTGGCGCCCGGCCTTTAAACAGGTGCACCTTGCCCCTTCATCTGTTTTTTTATAGATCGAGCAATAAACGTATTGTTTCAACAGAAGGTATCGTGTCATTTATTCCTGCCAGAAAGAGAAAATAGTGTTATCTTATCTTAATGGCAGTGTTCGACGTTTGGACCAACTTCGAGAATGTTTAAGGTTTAAAAATTTCTACCTAAGAAATTATACATTTTATTTTTATAAGACAATTTTTTGAACAGAAGAAGATTCCTTTCTAATGAAAGATTCAACCACATGTGTGGATACGTATCGTACTCAGATGTCTAGAAGTTCAAAGGTTTAGAGATCTAAGAATTTAGGGATTCAATCATATACGTAGGAATGTGAAGATATAGATATCTAACAATGTAAAATCAGATTGACGAGCAGGATCGAAGCCATCACTACTTTCTACGCTATACTCTGGTTTACTCTCAACAGACCATCCTCATTAATTCAACAACATGTCCAGACGTAGTAATGTAAAAATATAGATATCTAAAAATGTAGGACTACACGTACATCTTGATCTATCAGTCACATACGTTTGATTCTTGAATGTAGATAGAGTGGTTCAGCTTGGCGAGCAGGATCGAAGCCATCGCTACTTTCTACGCTATACTCTGGTTTACTCTCAACAGACCATCCTCATTAATTCAACAACATGTCCAGACGTAGCAATGTAAAAATATAGATATCTAAAAATGTAGGACTACACGTACATCTTGATGTATCAGTCACACACGTTTGATTCTTGAATGTAGATAGAGTGGTTCAGTTTGGCGAGCAGGATCGAAGCCATCACTACTTTCTACGCTATACTCTGGTTTACTCTCAACAGACCATCCTCATTAATTCAACAACATGTCCAGACGTAGCAATGTAAAAATATAGATATCTAAAAATGTAGGACTACACGTACATCTTGATGTATCAGTCACACACGTTTGATTCTTGAATGTAGATAGAGTGGTTCAGTTTGGCGAGCAGGATCGAAGCCATCACTACTTTCTACGCTATACTCTGTTTTGTTCTCAGCAGAGCATCATTGTTTCAATCACATGTGTGGATACTCGCGTGTTGTACTCGCAGCCTAAAGGTCTAGAAGTTCAAGAGTCTAGAGATCTAAAAATCTAGAGATTTAATGATATCAGAATATACAATGTAAATATGTAGAACTCTAGAAATGTAGGATACATCTTGATTTACCTATCAGTCACACAAGTTTAATTCTAGGATGTAGAGTAGATCAGAATGACGAGCACGGATCGAAGCCATCACTACTTTCTACTCTATACTCTGTTTTGCTCTCAGCAGAGCATCATTGTTTCAATCACATGTGTGGATACTCGCGTGTTGTACTCGCAGTCTAAAGGTCTAGAAGTTCAAGAGTCTAGAGATCTAAAAATCTAGAGATTTAATGATATCAGAATATACAATGTAAATATGTAGAACTCTAGAAATGTCGGATACATCTTGATCTACCTATCAGTCACACAAGTTTAATTCTAGGATGTAGAGTAGATCAGAATGACGAATACGGATCGAAGCCATCACTACTTTCTACGCTATACTCTGTTTTGCTCTCAGCAGAGCATCATTGTTTCAATCACATGTGTGGATACTCGCGTGTTGTACTCGCAGTCTAAAGGTCTAGAAGTTCAAGAGTCTAGAGATCTAAAAATCTAGGGATTTAATGATATGAGAATATACAATGTAAATATGTAGAACTCTAGAAATGTAGGATACATCTTGATCTATCTATCAGTCACACAAGTTTAATTCTAGGATGTAGAGTAGATCAGAATGACGAGCACGGATCGAAGCCATCACTACTTTCTACGCTATACTCTGTTTTGCTCTCAGCAGAGCATCCTCATTGATTCAACCGCGTGCATGAACGCGCGCGTGTTGTTGTACTCGGAGCGTCGGCGTACATTCACAAAGCCAGTCTTTCCTGTTATACGCGCGGCGCCGAGCCAGTGAGCAGCGCGACGCCGAGCCGAGCGGAGAGAAGCGTTGAACGCCGTTAAATTCCGCGTCGATTGCGCGCACGATCGTGATCAGGTGTTCTTACAGAAGATTCATCAAACGTGAAACCATCTGCCGGAAGAAGAAGAGAAAATCCGACGATCAGCGTCCGCAAATGGCCAGACGTGTCGAGATAACAGGTAACCGCGTGCTTCGAATCGACGTGATACCGAATCACCTGATCGTCTATTTTGGTGACTCGTGTCACCACGACACTGATCGTTCCTTGACCATTATCATATTTTCTCATCATTTTCTGATACTGCGCCGAGAGATGCACCGACCTGTACCTGTTGAAACCTTGAGTATTTCTGTGGAGACTCTTATCGGATCTTTGTGACCTTCGTTCGATTTTGCTGAGGTTTTACTTTACTTCTTTGGTTCATTTTTAGTCGGGTGAAGAATTGGGAATTTGGACGAATTGTGAATTTGATTGAATTTGGAAGAATTGTTTTTTCTGTTGGAACTTCAGTTGTGATTTATCAACTTCTTCTGGTTGATGACTTCTTTAGTTAATTATTATTCTGTTGATGAATTGTTACTTTGAGAGAATTGTTAGTTTAGAAGAATTGTCAATTTGCAAGAATTGTTCATTTGAGAAACTTCTTTTGGAAGAATTGTTCATTTGGAGGAAATGTCTTTCTACATCAGTTGGAACTTCAGCATTATGATTTATTAACATCAGGATTTTATTACAATTTGTGATCGCGACATGTAAAATTTTATACCTCTGTAATTGTCATCCTATTGTAACATGTAATTGAACATATTTTTTTTATTTAAATTTTGATCATTTATTTTGTGAGTATCTTTAAGCATCATGAAATGTGATTGAAAATTGTTTTCTTTCAAAATTTCTCTGCCTGAAGAGTATGACAATACTTGTCAAAATTTTAATTATTGTGACTTGTCAACTTTGTAATTGTAACACTTGGCAATTTATTTGGACATTTTCTTTTCAGAACGTATCTATCGACGAAAATTTCAAACCTAAAATTATCAAACAATACGTCAAGTTTCAGTTATCATAATTTAACTTTGTAATTATGATATCATTAACAAATATGTATAATTGATAACCTTCTACTTAAAACTTGTATATTGATATTTGATCACATTCAAATGATCTCGTGCATTAGAATTTAGATCATCGTCCTGCTTTTTAGTCTTAATGAGTTGCAATCATGCTATCAGGGAATATAATTAACAAGTTTTATTTATGAACTCGATAAATGCATCAGTGAACAATTTTGCAAGTAAAATTGTCTATTTATGCTCCTTAAAAGTTCAGTTCACTGGTGAACTCTGTGACTATAATGATACTGGAAAATCTATTTAAATATAATTGGACAATTGAATTGTTAATAAACCATCATAAAATTATCACTTAGATATAACACTAAGCATCTTTTCCAATTTTCTAATTAAGATATTAACAAAGAATCTTTTTGATGAAATAAAAACTTTTTGAAAGCAAATATTTAATGAATGGAAACATGTTAAAGTTAAATATTTAACGAATGAAAATTTTTTAAAAATAAATATTTAATGAAAGAAAACTTCAAAAACTTAATGAACTCGATAATTAATTTTTTAAACAAAAGTTTATAGAATCTATCGCTTCTGTTGTTCCGTTATCAATTTTCTAATGACGTTAATAAAAAATGTTACGAAATATTCTTCTGTAAATATTTTGAAACTGTTACGAACATTCTGTTGTCCTTTTCTAATTTATGCTAAAAGCATTGGACTTTATTTACGTTCCATCGGTGTCAATAGAATATTCGTTTAATAAACACGTTTGTTAATTTGTTTTCCAACAATTTTCTGACGCAAATCGTTTCGTGTCAAAATTTCGTTAACTTCGTGTTAGGTGAAAATCATCGTCTGTCCGACTTGTAGACTGCGTAGTCGTTTATTAATCATTCTTTTAACGACTTCCTGATTCCCAACCTGGCCTAAACGAGCGATGTATGGTGTCAAACTAATAAATTCTGATACCGTAACATCATGAGACACTTATCTCATTGAGGTCGTCAGGTTTTGAGTACTTCAAAGTGTTTACAAATAAAACAACATTTTAGTGATTTCAAAGGAACGCTATTTATGATCTATTTCTTGGACAACTGAGATAAGTATTTCTTCAGTAAATCTGCGTAATTGTTTGCTGTTTTGATTGCAACTGCACATGATAATTTATGGAAACTTCTTTACTGTCAGATGATTCAAAGTATTTGTTGCTGAAGGTGAAGAAAAGATGGTCTTTGTAGTGAAAAATGTAGGATTTGTGGTATGTCACTTTTTTGTACATGACATATTTCAGAAAGTCTGCAAAATTAGCAAAATGGTGTCCAAATTACCAAACAATGTAACTTGCTCCAACAAGGTGTACCGATAAAATTAGAGTCATAATTAACAGCGAATTCTAATTAACCCACAGTGTAACGTGTACCGATAAAGTGAAACAATGGTAAACAAGTACGTGTGAAAATTACGAACAAGTAACGGCTGTAGAAATGTTAATTTTCGGCTTTCAAAGTTTCAATATTAATTAGCCTATGAACTTGAACTTCACAGAGGACTTTTATGTGAACACTCATGTGTGTAAAATTTATTCTTGTTCCAAATATAGCAGTTTATTCAAGATCTCGGCTATTATTTTTAACTGTTGTCGATATTCTGCATTAATTAATATCTTTATACAAGGTCGTGAACAGAATGTAGATATTTAATCGATAAAGACTGGGAAAAAGTTATATAAAAATCTTCGTACGTGGCCATGCATGAGAACGTTAAGATATTTAGAAGATACATGATTATTATTTTACAGTACATGGTTTTTATTTTTATTTACAAAATACAGGAATATTGTTGTTAATTACAAAGTACATTATTATTATTTTTATTTACAAAATACAGGATTATTTTATTTAACAAGAGCACTATATAATATGGTACAAAACCATTTTCGGGGGATCAAAGAAATGTTATATTAAAAATTAGAAAATAAGAGAACACCTAAATACTTTTTCCAAAATTATAAACCTAGTACAACTACATTTTCAAGATGGTATACAAACGAAAACACAGTCCATACACGTATAATGATGGTCCTTGTTTTCAAGGATAAACCTAAAAAGAGAATGAGTAATAAAACAGAAAGTGATCAGAAGAGACACAGGAAAGTGCATATAAATGTGTTCATTTTGAGAATTGATGAATTCAAGCCTCGGATAACCTATCCTAACTTTACATAATAATTTCTTCCCGATCACGGTCGTAGAAAGAACTGGAATATCGTGTGCACATTCCATTTGCTTTCGAGGCCAAAATTTCGAGAGAATAGGTAACGTTACCGACGGTACCTCGGGGTCGATGACACTCTTAAACACACTATTCTAATTACCGGCGGAGAAACGAGTAGCGGTATACACTGTTATGTCCATCGATTTGTAAAATACTATTCTCGGAACGTGGAATAGTGATCGATGGGAAACAGATACATGGACGGTTTGATGGACGGTGTAATTTTGATACGTGCGATCTTACAGCAGGGGTTCCCAAAGCATTTTCAAATTTTAGAATTATGATTTACATTTTTACATTTGACGTCTACCTGCATATAATGCACATTTAATGTCAATTATGTATACAATTATATTGTACTATAATATAAATTATTTATACAATTATGTTATACTATAATATACAAATATTATAGTATAATATAGTACAGCATAATATGGTATATATACTATAATTTATTACCGATTTATTACTTTCTTTATTACCGATTTTTACGCAATATTTTATTGGAACAGACTTCGTGAATAATGCATGAATATGAATACGTACGTTGTACTGTTCTGACGAATCGACAAATTTTCCACGTACTTTTTGTTTATATTGCATTCATGCTGCTGTACGATATCGTATGACTATGCACATCACACGTTTTCCTGGATGGGGAGGTCATTTTTGTTTATGAAGAAAATATTGGCTTTTACTGGCTTCTGATGGATCATTTTACTATGACAATTCACAATAATATATTGTATAATTGTAAAATGCATGTGAGGGCAAAATTAACATTTATTTTAACAATTTTATTATTTAAATATCGTGACCAGAAATATAGAAGTCTGAAAATTAATATTTAAGAAAATGTGAATGGTAAAAATGCAGTGGGTCCAAAAATTGGAAAATGCATGTGAGAGCAAAAGTGCATTAACATTTGCCCTGACAATTTTATTGTTTAAATACAATTGTAAATGTAGAAGTTTAAGAATTAAAACCTGAGAAAATTTGAACGATAAAGATACATAAAAAAATACTTAACATCTTACCTTTTTATTAAATATTCTATTTAGAAGAAATATGGTACTGTATCACATCTCCTTATATAATACGTTACATCGTTTATTATAGACACACAATGCATTTTAAATGACAATAGCAATTATCGTATCGAATCGTATATCAAGATTGTGTCGATACGTTGTAGCAAGACCATCAATTTATTTAAGTAGACAGGTACTTTGCCATTCAATTGATCCTTCGCATACGTTTAACCTCGCCACTCTTGAAAACGAGACTGGAGAAACGTAAAAACTGTGTCTGAAAAAATACTTGATACATGTATACCTTGAATGTGTTCAAAGTACAGCCAAATACGATGCAAATCGTACAGCAAAATTTCTTCTCCTTTCGTCGAAGATCGCTGACCGTGAGTTATCAGACACGTGAGTCAAACAAACTTCATTGTTTCTATTTTAGTCATCTTATCAACCTCGTCTGTGTTCGTGTATACAAAACTAGTAAAAACCTTTTTAAGACGTCAAAATGAATACCGATTTTTTGACAAATTCATTACCAAAAGTGATAAATAAAATTTTGGAGTACGATTGTTCGGATATATTTAGAAGTCCGAACATCTTTAGCTTCGTTCTTGAAAAGTCACTGCTTTAAAGTCTTTATACGACACAATACAGAAGATGAGACCAGGCAAAATACACTTAAAATGAAAAGACGTGTTTTTAATATTTAAAAGCATGTCATAAGACTAACAAATTTTGTTTATAGTTGCAATGCATAATTAATGTGCACCTCTCATTACTAATGCAACGGGTGACTTAACAGATTGTAAAGTGTAAACGAAATCAGTGAATTTTTTGACTCGACAGTGAATTTATGAACTGATTAATTATACAGATAACAATGTTATGTGCACGGTATTATATGTATATTAAAAATGAAACACAACGATGAATACGTAAGGCATGGAACATAAAGTAATTTATACAATTATTCATCTCGAGAATAGTTACTACGTTTCTGCACAAACATCTTCATTTTTGTAATTTAAAATGAAGGTGCGCCATTTTGACACGTTGACACAGCCATTTTATCACTTTCGACTATCGAGTTATATTAAGCAAACTTAAATCTACCATCAATGTTATTTATTTAATATTAACGTTATCAAGAATGAAGAATGTTCAACCGAATACTACCGAGTTGTATTAACCTAACATAAACCTACTGTCAATGTTATTCATTTAATGCTAATATCAAGAACAAAGAATGTTCAGCATCCTTTATCTACTTGTATTAACCTAACATAAACCTACTGTCAATGTTATTCATTTAATACTAATATCAAGAATAAAAAATGTTTAACATTATTTTTGTTTGACTTTTGAGTTATATTAAAGCTGACCCCAAAGTTAGAATATATTGAAATAAATGTGAGATTGGAATATTTGAAATGAAAAATGAAATCTATTGAAGAAGAACTTGAGAATGAATTTATTAATCGAATAACGTGTTTGTTATTGATAAATGTGCCAATCTCTGGTATTTACAGATCTGGAGCAGCAGCTTTGATGCTACGTAAAGTAGAAACAAAAGAATGGAGATGTTGGGTATAAAGTTTGCACCGTTGAATGTACCGTTGAAACGAAGACTGGAAACGCTGTCAGCCGCGTTATGGATCATTTGGTTGAGCGCTGGAGATTTACTGGGTTACCTGATCACTGCTTATCTCTTGTTCTATACCACGATCATACGTTACTTCGTGTTACTGTATTTTCTGTGGATGTACTATGACTGGGACACGCCTAACAAGGGAGGTAGGAGGTAAGCTTAATAATATAAAAATATTTACAAATTCAAATTAGCTTCAATAAACACATATTCATTTTAATAAATACGAATTAGCTTCAGCAAATGCAAATTCGAATTGGATTTAAGAAATACGAACTAGTTTTAGTAAATACAATATTAAGTATTATATTCTGTAGAAGTTCAATGCATTTTTTAACTGGGTGATGTACTTCCATGTTTGGAATTTATAGATAAGTTTTATTGTAAATTTACTTTACAATATTATTTAAATTTGTTATTTATTATTATTGTTATTTCTTGTAATTCATTGTTAGCTATATTTTGTAGAATTCATTTACGTTATCATTTAATGTCGCTCATTATTATTATCAGTATTTCATGTAATACATTATTATTACTCTGTCACAAAATTCATTATTATTATTCTTTCATTCAATTCATTGTGATTATTGTTTCATACAATTCATTAGTATTATTCTTTCATACAATTCATTATTATTACCTTAAATAATTCTTCATTTTTATTTCATATAATTTTTTACTATTACATGCAATTTTCAAGCGTGTACGCTTACGCCTACCATGAATCTTCAACAAGAAAGTCAAACATTTATGATTAAGTCTTATCGGAGTAGATTTCGTGTGGACGATAAACGTTCTTATCAACTTCGAGATACGCGAATTGAATTACAAACGTTTGCGATTGCGGAAAATTTAGTACGATTAGATATTTTCTTAGGAATTCTTGAAACTTAGTGTTTGATTCACTAAGATCAGTAGAGCTTCGATTCTAAAATAATATTGCATTCTTGGTATGATATTTTGGACTTTTCTTCGAGATTTGATTTTTTAATCTGACCAGGAACTTCCTTTCTTCCGATTAGTATTTCTTATCTTTTTATTAGTAAAGATTGGTTCAAGACTTTGTACTAATTTCAATATTACTCAAGATTGTACAAAGGTTAAGAATTTCATCGAAGACAGTTTCCTGAATGCTATTTTAATTCTTTAAAATATTAATGTAACAAAATTACCTATTAGCTTTCCAATCAACCCTCAGAAAATTAATAATTTCTAACCCACACTAGTTTCCAATCTATTCAATATTTCTCAGTCATATATTCAAAATAATTCACCATAAATTTCTCAAACTCAAAACCTGAACTGCTATAAAACCCAAAGATCCATAAAAATGTTCATTTTTATTTCAGCGAAAGATGGACGAGGTGGTTGAGGAAGTGCACATGGTTTCAGTATTATTGCGACTATTTCCCCATCACGTTAGTGAAAACCACCGACTTAGAACCAACTAAAAATTACCTGTTCTGCTGTGCACCTCACGGTATATTATCCACAGGAGTGTTCGGTGCTTTCGGGACCGACATTTTAGGTTGCAAAGAAACGTTCCCTGGCTTAGACATTCGGGTCGTGGTTCTGGATCAGCACTTCAAGATCCCTGTGTTTCGCGAATACGCTTTGATGAACGGTACGTGCCGTTGTCCGTTAAAAATTATTTGTCTATTAACCCAGTTCAGATGTTCCGTTAACATCGCTGATAAAAACTGCATCCTGAAGCACGTCGACTGCGATCATTAACAGCTTGTAAAACCACTTCAACGTGTAACTGCGAAATATTTTATTCTTATCCTGCCAGATATTGTTTCTCTATTAATATTCTTAAATTTTCATTTTTCAATCAATGAAGCCTTGTAGGTCCAATAGGAAATCTTCATTGATGTCTTCAGATCTTTTCTTTCTCCGAAGATCCTCACATCTTCAGATTAAAGTATAATGTCCAGACATAATATTCATTAATTCTTTAACTTAAACTAACCTAACTTCACATTCGTCCTTTTTTCTATTTAATCGATTTTCACGTAAAAATTGCAGGAATATATAAAACATGCTCTTGTTGAAAAGTAACAAAGTATTAACAGCTTCAATTGAAGAACTAATAAAAATCAATTTTCGTGAAATGTGTCGAATTTGAGGAATTACAATCTTAAAATTTGCAGGTTCAAAGAGTAGTGATTATTTAAAGAGCTTTATTATTACGGTTATTGAATTCTGAAAGTTATATAAAATTATAATCTATCGTAGAATGCTTTCGCCACAAAAACCGAGATCTGAAAGTAAGTTAAATGTCGTTAAAATACAGGTGGAATCAGCAGCAACGAGGAGAGCTTGAATTATCAGTTGTCGACGAAACCTGAGCCGCCATTTACCGGAAAAGCTTCGGTCCTCATCGTCGGCGGAGCAGCGGAGTCGTTGGAATGTACTCTAGGAACTTATCGTCTTCTGCTAAAAAGAAGAAAAGGATTCGTGAAACTGGCGTTGAAGCATGGGTTAGATTTGCTATCTTTTCTGCTTTACAATTTTTACGTCATCTTTTTAAATCTATGACTTTAAGTATAACCTTGACGAAATAACAGACATCTTGCACTTGGACTGTAAATATTTTTGGAGAACAGCTTTTCATTTGTAACAACGTAATTTATGCAAAGACCACAGTCAATACGAATGAAAGTTTTAATATATTTTCACTCGTGACAGCTTATCCGAAAAAATACGTAAAATACTTATTCGTAAAAGTAACGTGATAAAATCTATCGTAAAATTTTGCTGTCCCAACCGATAAACTGACAATACTCCTCAATGATATTACATAATAAAATTACAAGTGTAATCAACTGTTCACTTCCATAAATTTAGGACACCATTGGTACCAGTCTTCTCGTTCGGAGAAACGGATATATACGACCAGGTGTACGGACCCGAGGGTTCACGTCTCAGAAAGTTTCAAAACCACATTCGCAAATATATTGGACTCGCACCCATTATTCTGAAGGGTCGTGGATTCTTCCAATACTCTTTCGGTATTATTCCGTACCGGAAGCCTGTGACTATCGTTGGTAAATTTTTTATTATCGCTATTAATAGATTAGTACACGTAGATTAATTCTGACTACATTTGCATTTATAATTTGCAAGTGTTAGTTTGTTCGAATCATGCGACCCTAATTACATGTAAGTACATGTTCGACACTTTTTACTTACCTCAACTGAGGTGAAAGATCATTTTACAATTTTTGTTGGTACTTTAAGTGTAATTTACGTGCGAAGTTGTGTCATGAATATTCTATCATAATATTTAGTATAATGGACTCGCTTGTTCGTAATTGTTTATAATTGTTTTGTATTGGTTCTTCATACTGTAACTCGAAGTTTTTGTTACTTTTGAAAAACCTGTTTATAAATCATTACTGTGTCGTAACAAAAGATTGCTGTTAAACAGTTAAATATTTTATGATTGACCGAAATCAAGGTTTTTCTTCGTTGTTAAAATAAGATTCTTGCAAAGTATTTATTGTATAACAATTAAAAATTGAAGACAACACAGCTGCTTCCACGTTTCATTCAAAATAAACAGTGACTATGAAACACCAAAGATCTTGAAAATTTCTACAAATCTCGTTCTCGGTGTTGCAGTTGGCAGTCCCATCGAGCTACCGAAGCTGTCAGAGCCCACAAAGGAGCAGATCAACGAGTACCACGAAAAGTTCACCAACAAGCTCGTAGACTTGTTCGAAACCCACAAGCATAAGTACGTGAAGGACGCAGACTCTGTACACCTGGAGTTCCTATAGTGATAACAATCTTCGTGGACTTCGTGAATCCATTCAGAAAATTCGTTTAGCTCGGAATTTAAGTTCGTTAGTATTCTACCGATAATATCGTGCGAATTTCCACGTACGTTTTGTCAGTTAGCTAGGTAAGTTCGCGTAAGAAAGAACCAATAGAATTAAGAATTGTACATTGTCTCCTGTAATCGATATGAAAAGATGGCCTTAAGCGACATTTGCTCAAATACGTTTATGAATCGTTCTGTAATTGTTAGCGAGCGTACATTGTGAAATGGGAGGAATTTGTACAGTTTTAATTAGGTAGGAGGCCATTGGATTGGTCTTTAGATAGGGAAGGTACTGTTACTCGTTCACATATCACTTTTCTACAAGTTTTAGTACTATTATTGTATTACGTGTTACATTTTCACGCGTCGTTGATACCCGTTACATATCGTTACCAGTATGCATTGCTAATCGTTGAATTACAAGTTGATTCTGACCTAACCATCTGTGCAATCGAACTTACTGCAACAAACCCACGAATTCCCTTGCATGATTTATCAGGTGCGTCAGACACTACTAATCACGGCTATAATATTAAAACAGGCTAAGAAAGTTGAAATGTTATTTTGGTAACAATCTACCGTGCAAATTTTGGACTTGAACTCCAAATTAAAGCGTATTCAAAATCCGAGTAAAACTGGTCACAGCTGAGTGCGTCACAAGTGCGTCACTATCAAAATAGTGCAAGGAATTAAATCAGCTGAAACCTACAAATATTAAAGCGGTATAAAATGTACGACCATACATTTAAAACGAAATATCTGTTAACCTAACCTAGCAAGTTACATGAATGACAGCCATTCGAGGGTTAACAGAGACAACGTCTCCGATTAACTCTACAGGGTACTTTATTATAAAAATCGATACGCACACACTTACATATCCCGTGATTGTGCGTGTAGTACATGCATAATACATCGTTTAATATAGAATACTATCCCTCGTGCGTAGTTGAATGAATGGGGCTAATATTACAGCGAGAATTAGAAATACTATGCACCAACCGATCCTCCGTAATATCTGCGAAGAGAAAATAAACAATGAATGATACAATAATTAGCGATTAATGTAACGAATGATTACCGTGTCCTGCCATTCTCTGTTCGCGATGCAGTCGCGAAACCTCATTCGCGTGAAATGGATGGTGCTGTACATCGGTGTCCAAAAGTTTGGGACGTGCTTGTAGAGAAACGTGTCGAGGTGTTTGCGGAAAAGGAACGACTTTGTTCGCACTAAATCTCTCATCTGGAAATGTATAAATAAAATCATTGAACATCTTGTTTCTTAAATAGTTGTCGAAAATGTTGAATGAAAATGAAAATGTAATTTTTGATTATGTTGACAATTGATTATTGGAACATTTGCAATTACTGTGGATTTGTATGTCTAGGTTAGAAGGGACATTTGCAAGTGATGGAGATATTTGTAGATGATTAAAAGTTAAAATTAATGGACTTTCAAATTTATTACTCTCAATGGCGGCGTATAGTCACTGGAACTGCATCCCCATTTCCACTTGATGTTAACCTAACCTAACACATTTAATGCAACTCCTTTTTCTTTAATTCTTTATGAAGTCTCTAAATAAATTTTCTTGTTATACATGTTCACACAATTTTAAAACGAAGATTAAAATTTTTTGTAGCAACCTATGAGCCGCCATTGTTCGTTTCATTTTGGAATGTTGTAAGACTATAGTTAGCAGTGACAAAATGCAGTGTAATTTAAGCATTTGTAATAAAGTTGAAGTATAGAACGAAATACCTATTGCAAATTACCGACTTGGATTAACTGTTAAGATTTAACTGTCTTCCGAGAAACTATTCTTAAGTGACCATCTGAGTGACTTCGGTGATCGGTGTGTTGTTTAAAATTACTATTATAGCGTTCTTGAAGAAATCGTAGTGTTTAAAGAATAATTACCTCGATGTAATTGTACATGGCAAGGTCACATATTGCATGGGCATCTTCGCACCGTAATTCTGTGAATTTCGGAAGAATCTTGCTGAAGTCTGAGCCGTAACGTTCCATTAAACCGTCGAGTAACAAGACGTCTTCGAATCCCTGGAAAATAGGAGAATAATCATTTCTTTTATGTTAATATAGTTTACCACATATGTTAGTATAGTTTCATGAATATGTAGTGTAACATGTGATATAAAACCTACAGTGTTCATTCCTTGAGCATAGAACGGCACCATAGCGTGTGCAGCATCCCCAATAATGAGGGTGGCTTTTCCAACATGATAAGGTTTGCACTGAAACATATTTATTACATAGTATTTGTATAGAATTATTTTTTAACGATAATTTTAAATGGAGAAGATACAGCTCGCAATATTACACGTATAATATTGTACAGTAAATTGTATTGTAAAATAAATTATACAATTAGTATTCGTTAATAAAAAATTAATCTTGGAGTTCAATTAATTTCCTTAAAATTGCAGCATACGATTTTATCTTGAACTTTCATTTTTAATTTATCACTTAAATAATGGTAGAAGAAGCCTACTTGAATATTTACCTTGACTGAAATGAGAGCTTTCGGTTCCCTCGCGAAATAATCTCTTACAAGTTTCTTTTTACTTATCAGTTTAAACAAATCCGGAAACTGTTCTTCACAGAAGTCTAGGAGCGCTTCTGACGTCGTTAATTTGTCCAAGGTGTCGAAAGGTGCGAACAAGTTTGCAGTGAAAGTGCGGTCTTCGTTTGGTAAAGCTATCATCATAAACTCTCCTCGTGGCCATATATGAAGATGATTGTTGCTCATCACAAACTTTAACAAAAAAAAAACATCAGCATTTGCTTGTCTGTTTACTGAAAAAATTACGTTTTATTTAATACAAAATTTTCCTCATCACAAACTTTCACTACTGTCTACAAATAAAATTTATCAAAATTTAAGTTGAACGAAAATTGAAATATTTTTAATTCTGCATAGACAATTTTGCATGGACAATAATTCTTATATCTACTATTTTTATATCGTATATCTTTAGTAATATTTCTATATCATTTTCTTGAACATGAAAGTTCTATTTCTTACATTAAATTTTAAATTATTATCAACATTTTGATTTTACTCAATTTGATCAAAATTTTCACTGATTTGATTGCAAGTTCAGTTTAGAAGCTATTCAGAAATGTTCGAATATTTACAGAAAGAGGTGTATATATAAATATATATTTTACCTGGTTATTTCTTCCAGGAGGTACATGCAATTCCACATAACCATGTTCAATATACGTCTGACTATAGTTAAACCGTGGCCTCCTCGTCATGACTTTCCTGATCCTCGAGTGAGCACCGTCAGCACCAATAATCAAGTCAGCTTGCACCTCTTCTATTTCTTTGGTGATGGTACTAAAATATTGATCAAATGTACCATCAATAGGAACAACATACTTCTCACAAACATCTAAATATATTTCTTACTCTTGCACTGTTAACTTTGCCTCTTCCAGGTCAGCGTCTATGACCTTCTTGTTGAAATGGAGGCTCACTTCAGGGTACTTCTCTGCGGCTGTTGAACAAATTTATTAATCACCAAGAAATTCAGAAACCATTTTAAAATTTATTCAGGTTAGTCTATTATCGTGTTATAAATTTAATAAATATTATTTTCGTGTTATAAAAACACGTCGAGTGCCACGTGAAATTATAAGAAAATCAGGTCAAAGGTGCTGCTTTAACATTTTTTGAAAAGTAATATTTAAATACATTGATGTGATGATGCAAATGCAAATTTCTTAGGTCACGTGTGCTGTTTTAAAATTTTAAATACATTAATGATATAAATGTACATTTTTTAGTTTCATATTTTATACTGTCAGTCACAGACGTGGTTGAAAAATTCAGTGTCACCGATGACTGATGTGGCACTCAGCGAGTTAAGCTTCAGGGTCATGTAGCTTATACTATTGAATCATCCCTTACTGAAGAAAAATAGAGCATTGGGTATAAATTGAATAAATGTGATCAACTGACAAGAACGATAAGACTTTTTCTTTTTAATGACATAGCTATTGATAAAATAGTCAAAACTTGTCGGTGCTCAAAAATTTGAAGTCAATTAAAATCGTATAGTCAGGTGCTCCAATAAAAAGTTCCCCTCGTAAGTAAGTGTAAATTGTGTTATAAATAGCAGCTGAGCATACACGTTTATAACAATAAGTCAAATAAAAGTGATCTATTGACAAGAACGACCTAACTTTTCTTTAATGACAGAACCCAATATGTACACTGATAAACTAGTGAAAACTTGTCGATGCTCAGAAAGTAAATTGAAATGGTGTAATCAGGTGCTCTAATAAAAAGCGTCCCGCGTAAGTAGGTGCAGATTGGATTATAAATGGCGGTCGAGCATACACGTTTCACGCACAAGATCTCAAGAAGCACAAGCTGGTAGTAACAAGAAACGTGACACTCTCGAATTCTTGTGGCTTCACGCACTACCGCGTCATCGGATATTCAGCGACGATTCTTTTCGATCGACAAGCATCTCGTATTCGTTCGTGTACTTAAAGCCAAGATGCGACTTTCGTTTGCGAATGTTCCGTTGCAGAATCGCGAGAAAGGGTTTTGTAGAAAAACTGACGCGGTTAACAATACGAGTTTACGGATGGAAAAGCTTCGCTCACCGTTCAACAGAACCACGTTCAGGTATCGTCTGCTCACCGAGTAAATACACTGTAAAACACCAAATAAAATGGGTGAAATATGTTTTGCGGAGATTTTAGGTGCAGATTTGAGGCGAGGGTCGGGGACACTAGAGTACTTTTTTAAATTTGGTAAATTGGAAATAATTCAATGTCAAGTTCAAGAATTTAGGAATTCAGAAATTGTCAAATGTAGAAGCTCAGAAATACTTGAATGTCAAGTTTTTAAATTTACAAGTTTGTAGATTTAAAATTGAAAATGTGCTGGATAATTTGAGACTGAAATATATAAATAGGGAATTTATGGAGGTTGCAATTTCAAATTTACACATTTGGCAATTTGGTCACTTTTAAGTTTGAAATCGAATTTGGTAATTTGATAATGTAGTAATTTAGTATTTTAATTTGGTAATTTGGAAATGTAATGAATTTGGAAAGCCAGAAATTTAGAAATCGTAAAACATCAAATTTTACTAGATGGTAAGGAGTGTAAATCTGAAACTACATCCTTCAGGAGGAAGCTTTACGCCAATGGTCGAACGCGACCTAATCGTTGATTATATCACTCACATTTCCTTTGCCATCGTAAATGATTTCTTTCAACTTGCCATCCTTGTTATGAAGCATTCTACCACGCATGGGGATACCATGTTCAAGCAGAGTTTCTTCGAGACCAACTTTCCTTAAAGCTTCACGACCTCTGACCGAAAGCGCCAGGTCGATACTTTGACCCCAAGTGTCTTCTTCTCTGACGTCTGTAAAAGCATTTTTCTTAAACAACAAAATCTTTGAAACACTGTAATAATTGTTATTATTGTCAACTATTTGCTTCAAAGTAAATTAACTTTGTCATCGATTAGTTGAGAAGGAGAGAAGGTAGTTGGTGAAAGTCACTGAAGATACATTTAACTGTTTGACTTAAATTATCAAGAAACTGTATTAATCTTATGATTGATACCATCAGATCAATGTCAAATTATATTGTGTCTTATCCTGTTATCTCATGTTCAATATCTATGTTCTTATTGTAAAATAAAATGTATTATTCATGTACTATAATCTGTATAATTCATGTATTACTTATCCAGTTACCTGTTGTAAATGATCCATGTATTTATTACAAACTAAAATGACCCATGTACCTATCATAGACTCAACTTTATAATCCATGTACCTATTTTACAAGCTGAACTATATAATCTATGTACCTATTCAAAAATAAACTACATAATTCACGTACCAAATTATAGTACACAATGTGTATCTACAAAAAAATCATAGACACAGGTGTCACGTCAAAAATGTATAACTTCTGATTGTCGATGTTAATAACTAATCTATCATAAAGATGTTCACAAAGGATCATTAAATTATGATTTTGTACACTTACCCGGACGATATTCATAAACAGACACCCGATGACCCCTCTTGGCGAAGAAACAAGCAGCGAGGGCACCAACCTAAAAGATTAACAATCCACTGTATTTTTTGATCTCACCGAATGAATGTTGCAAATGGTTTCTTCTTTTTTTTTCGTTCATATGTAACTATCGTTTAAAGAGAAAAACACGCACCAAACCACCCCCTGCGATGGCAATTCGAGACTTTCGATCGGCGACCGCCATGATACACCGTCCAGCAGCGAAGCCGCTGATCAACTACCTGTCCTAGCATGATCCACATGCTAATATATATATGTACAGAGTGAGTCAGATAATACTGGAACCTCAAAAACCGACGTAATCTGGTGATACGAGAAAATCCCTTGATGAAGAAGAATATTTATTGTTGGGAACATTAGTGATGGGAGAAAGATCAATTTCGTTTGAGGATTCACTTTTGATAGAAATTAATGATGAGTACTCAAAAGTATAGTTTATGTTTTGTTATATTGTTTGGTTCAATTAGGGTTGATATATAAATTTGATTGTTTTTTGATATGTGGAAAAAAGTGGAACAAGTTGACAGCTTCAGAAATTGGAAATTGGAAGTTGGAAAATTGTGAATTTGGGAATTGGGAAAATTGGGAATTGGGGAAATTGGAATTGGGGAAATTGGAATTAGAGAAATTGTAATTGGGGAAATTGGAATTGGGGAAATTGGAATTGGGGAAATTGGAATTGGGAAAATTGGAATTGGGGAAATTGGAATTGGGGAATTAAGAATTGGGGAATTAGGAATTGGGGAATTAGGAATTGAGGAAATTAGAAATTGGGGGAATTAGAAATTTGGGAAATTGGGAATTGTGTAATTAGGAGTTTGGGAAAGTAGGAATTTGGGAAAGTAGGAATTGGGGAAATTAGGAATTGGAGAAACTAGGAATTTGGAAAATTTGGAATTGGGTAAAGTAGGAATTGGGTAAATTGTAATTGGGAAAAGTAGGAATTGGGTAAATTGGAATTGGGGAAATTGGAATTGGGGAAATTGGAAATTGGGGAAATTAGGAATTGGGGAAAGTAGGAATTGGGGAAAGTTGGAATTGGAAAATTGGGAAAATTAAAAAATTAGGAATGTGGGAATGTGAGAATGTGGGAATGTAAAAATATGAGAAATTGAAAATTTAAAAAATTAGGAAAATAAAAATTGAAAATTAAGAAACTTGAAAATATAATAATCCAAAAACTTGAAAATGTAAAAATCCAGAAATCCAGAATCCTATTAAAATTAGCCAGAAATATCAGCTGACCATCGACACCTCCTTTGTCACAAAGAAATTTCACGAAACTCCGAGTTGCTAAATCCGTCAATTCGTTTTTTTCCACAAAATTATTGTTATCAATAACAAATATGTAGATATCGACGGCTGTCACATTTATAAGACTTATTTTGCTTATGTGAGTCTTTGTGTCTGTTTGTTTCCATACATTGTAGAGGATTAAATGATATTGATATAAAGTTAGGGCGACAATTTAATTACCAGTCGTTGTTTATCTGTCAATGGCGCTGATCACGATTCGATCGCGCGTTTCATTGGTATTCAGATAACACCGTACGTGAACGAACACAATATCGTCTAAAATAAGAATTACAGAATTCTTCCTCAATAGATTGCATTCATAATCTCGTTTGCGATTATCGTTAAGTTGATTCATTAAATAATCACGTGATTTTCTTAAGGTAGTTTTAGGAAAAAGCCAAACATCTCACTTTATTTCTTTATCAAAAAATCTCTGTTTCACTGTTCATCACGGGTTTATATCTACTTAATAAACAACCTGCAAAAATAATCACTAGAATAAAATATTAAATTTGTTCGAATTCGTTTAATAAACAAAAAGAGTTAATCAACAAATAAAGTATTAATCGCTCAAGTAGAATATGAATTTGAACACCTCAGAACTTCCATTTCTATCGCATCTCTTGACTTTCATTTTCTTATTTTCCTCATCAGTTCTGATAACGCAGTAATATAAAATACAGTCGTGTATAAATAAATTGCAAATCAATTTTAAGAAACGAAAAACCACTCGTAAAGATATCGAAGATTACGAAGATATCGTGTTTGTTTTCTACAATTTTCAATAACCAACAGGTTATGCTCTTGACGAAAGCAAACTGCTGATACACGGTATTCGTGTATTATGAACTTTGCGAACGGTTCAATAGCTTTAAAGCTTGTCTGTCTTTGCTACTGAAGCAACAAGCCTCCATACCGGCGTCTCTGAACTTCTCCAATCAAAATATCGTAAATCAAATCCTTCCTCTTTCTACAACCCATAAAACTGCGAACGATTCATATGTTACATGCTTCGCAAACTATTCGAGCCACAAGTACTTTTCGCGTTTATATCTTCTTACGTTTGCTAGACGATCTGAGGATTTTAGGATATATTCATTTACCATGTTACAGTTTGAAACTGTTAATAGACATTGTATGAATATTATCGTATATTCATATGATATATCATATATTCATTATTATACATTGTGTAATGGTAACTTTGTATCTACAAGATGATGTAAACTGAAAATGTATACTCAAGGACGTCAATTATAATACAATACTTATAGTATACTTAATCAATATACTGAATCAGTACTTAACCAAAATTAGTAGGACATCAGAGCATGGACGCCATTTTGTGCAACGTAGAGGATAATAACTCAGAACTACTTATTACTCAGAGCTACTTATGGTCTGGCTCCACAAGTACTATTGTAATCACTTGTCATTGAATGGGTCCTCTAGTGTTACACAATCTTTGTACTTCATCAATTGCTATATTATCAGCGCATCAATAACTAAGGAACTGATTAAGAGCAAAGGTATCATAAGTAGATACATGCTTCTTGTGTTCAGTATATCACTAGTTCCTATACCAAGAAGAGGGAACTTGGTATTAAACATCCACATCACTATTTAACACACCTGGAATCCACATTTAGGTCAACTCTCGGTGTTCACATCGAGTGACCGTCCACGTTGAGTTCCACACTTGGTGTACTAGCTCCTACATTCTCTAAATCCATATCTTCCGCATGGTGTCCCATATCTGCTACATTGTGCCCACAATCTTTAACATCATGTCTAACATCTTTAATATTGTGTCCATCTTTGACATTAGGTCCAACATCACCACCAATGCAGTACACGTGTGTATTGCTTTAAACAACCACATGAGTATCTTACACACCAAGTCATCATCTAGTACCCACATGTAGGTCAACAACTCCTAACGTATCCACATTGAGTTCCACACCTGATGTATTAGCTCCTGCATTCTTCAGACTCATGTCTTCTATATTAAGTTGTACGTCTACTACATCCCCAGAATCTTTAATATCGTCCCAAACATCTTTAACGTTGTGTCTAACATCTTGGACATTAGGTCCATCATCACGAATGCAG
The DNA here is from genome assembly GCA_945859595.2 of Megachile willughbiella. Taxonomy (NCBI): domain Eukaryota; kingdom Metazoa; phylum Arthropoda; class Insecta; order Hymenoptera; family Megachilidae; genus Megachile; species Megachile willughbiella. Next base: position 11,880,162 of record OX243799.1, on the reverse strand, counting down.
TAGTCATCGTGTTCAACAACCACACCAAGTCATCACCTAGTACCCACATATAAGTCAACAACTCCCAATGTATCCACATTAAATGAACATCCACATTAGTTCCACACCTGGTGTATTAGCTCCTGCATTCTTCAGATTCATATCTTCTATATTCAGTTCTACGACTACTACATTGTGAAGTATCTTTAATATTGTCCCCAACTTCTTTAACGTCGTATGCAACACCTTGGACATTAGGTCCATCACGAATACAGTAGTCATCGTGCTCAACAACCACACCAGTATCTACCACACCGAATGTATCCACATCAAATGAGCATCCACATTAGATTGTGGACGATATGGACCGTGTATTAGGTCCTATAGTCTTTAGGTCTACATCAAGTTCTACGTCAACTACCTTGTGTCCTACATCTACTACATAGTGTCCTACATCTTGAACATAGTGTCCAACATCCTCAACAATGCAGTGGTCGCATAAATCATGTAGAAGCGCCCCAAGGACGAAGAGGCGAATGCGTCGGGTCGCCAGTGGAGTTGATCCCGGTCGGTCGCCAGGGGGTGGCGCGAGGAAGCTGAAAACGGCCAACGATGATGATGTGGTGGTCGACGCGACGTCGATGACGCTCCGTGGCGTGGTCGTCGTGGTCACGGCGCTGTTCGAAAAATCAAAAATAGCCGGTGTGCCAGTCAGTGCGGCGATGTCGACGGCGAACGACGTTTCGACGGTACGGTTCGGCCGGTGGTGGTGGTGCTGGCGGAGACGAAGGAGGAGTACTACCTGCGGACCAACGATGCCGACAGGATACGCGAAGACGATCGTCCTTCTGGGTGTATTCGCGGTGTTATGCGCCCTCCTGGGCACCGTGGACGCTGCATCGAAGACGAAAGGAGACGAGCCCCGAGGCAAGGGTCACAAGGAATCTGAGCCTGTCATCGAGGAAGTCAACGCCAAACAGCTCGAACGGATCCTCAACGAGAAGGACTTTGTTGCCGTGTATTGGTGTAAGTGTTTACACGAATGGTGTTCCCTTCATGGTATGGCTGGTGCTTCAGGAACCACACCATCTTCCGATGGTGTTGCCTTGTCCGTGATGTAATTTTGGCAGTGGGCAGTTTGGTCTGCAGCTCGAGGAATTCCTTCCGTTGCATCTTTCGGTTGGAGCTCAGAAGTTGGCAGTCGGGCAACAGATGCAAGCCCATTACATCAGTTTGTCCAATTACGAGTGTGTCTTTAAGAAGGTGTTAGAGTCACCCAACTGCCATCTTCTCGACTGCAACGGTACTTGAGCGTACGATGTTTGGACACACCCTGAAGGGTACGCTTTCGAATTTCCGTGGTTCAGTCAACTCAGCTTTTAGGGAATATTTGATGACACTTGATATAGCACGTCTCTAGTGGATATTGAGGAAGTACAGAACGACACGTGGACCTCCGATCTTACGTAACCTGTAACGTTATGTAGCCTGAACCCTTCGGGGTACTCATTCCTGTTCAGGATGAGGCTTTCTTTCGTCAGAAATCTGGGTTAATTCGCAGGAAAAGGTATCAGAACGCGAGGATGAAATCATCCGGACAAGAATAACCGTCTCTTCAACTGTTCTTCGCGAATCCGATATTTTAATGGATTTTCTAGATCGACAGCATTTATCAGGTCGTTGCATATATTTTCTTGGCTACGGTGTAGTCGGTTCTAGGCGTCCCTCGTTCTTCTTCCTTCTTCGTCCCCTTCGTCGTCGCCGAATTATATAATCGGTGGCCGTAGTGGGTGTCGATGAAAGCCAGAACTGCAGCACGCGATTCGTCATTGAGATCGTTTGCGTGCAAAAGACGACAAGTGAGACGTCAATACGGGCAACGGTTGTTAAACGTACCGAGGCGGGGACGCGCGTTCCCGCGTTATAAATAAATCTCCCGGCAGAAGATTGACGCCTCTGTTTCTCGTCGGAACCGACTCCTCCTCGGCCTCTTCTTTTCTTCAGTATCTCTGAATCAATTTCTACTTCGTTAGAGGAAGTCATCTCGTTAGAATCAAAATATGAGCCAATCGAAAGTATAGGTTCATTAGGGGTTTCAAGGATTTAGAGATATCAAGGATTTAGAGGTATCAAGGGTTTAGGGGTATCACTCTGGTACACATAGCATGAAGCTAAGATTCAGGAACAACAGATGAACGATTTTTAGATCACACTCTTGAATGATCATTTTGACTGTTGTTTTTAATATGTAATTTATAACAAATATTACTTTTGTTTGGCTTGTTTGAGTTGTATATCTAACCTTATTTTTCGACCCTATTTTAGATACACATTAAAGCTTCACTCTTTTGTCGCTCATATTTTTATGGTTATTAAAGGTGCAGCTAATGTATTCACATATGTGTACCAGCACGTGTGTACGTCATAAGCGGTACAGGAAGTATCTTGTACAATTTACTTGAAAAACAGTAATTACTCAGAAACTTATTAGAAAATAATTATCTGAAAAGCATATGGAAAATAATTATTTGCAAAGCATATGAAGAATAATTATTTGCAAACCATATGAGAAATAATTATTTGCAAAGCATATGAGAAAAAAAGACTTAAAAAATGTTCAAACAGTGTAATAATATTTATAATGCATGTCCATAATTGTTAACATGTATTAACTATAATGATGACGTATACGACATAGTCACACAAGGGAATAGAACATTGTAGGATCTTTTTATGAACGTTGACCTTGATGTGTATTAGACGGAGTATGTCATGGGATATGATTATGCGTGTAACATGTAAAATGTACACGTTAAACACGCGGAATTCATTCGCGTGACAATTAACAGGTATTAAATTCTCTCCCTTTGCCAAGTGGCTGATCCACTCAGTAGGACAAGCCGTCTCGAGTCAGACGAAAGATTTCGTGAACGTCTGCGGGATATTAAGTACAATTAACGCGAGAGGTCGATGAAATTATGTGCCATTGTTACTCTTCTTTAATCACAACGGTCTTGTAATCTCATTTTTAACTTGAGCAAGACATTTTGTATGGTTAAGTTAATTATACATTACATATTTACTGTTATTGTTAAAATTGCTGATACTAATATCTATATGTAGTATTATAGATATTAATGTATTGTACTTTTATAGTTATGAAGGTGTTACAATTATGGTTAGATCTTCAGACATATAATGTATAATGTTAATATTTTATAAATATTACTTATGTTTGAATATAAAATATAGTTGGACATACTATAAATTTCATTAATACATTCGGTATCTTATACATTTGATTAGTATATCATATATTAAAAATTTCATGAATGTAATAAGTACATATATTATAAATTTGATGAATGTATTAAATATGTTACCAATTTTATTAATACATTATAGTATTATAATAGCACATATTTCAGATAAGTGATAAAGATTGTATGAAACGAAGTTAGGTTAGGTTAGGTTATGTCAGGTTATGTTACTGTAATGTACACATACTGGTTAGTATACATATAGCCTTGCAAAGTTTGAAAAAAGTCAAAGAATGATAGAAAACATTATTTTCGAGATTCTATGAATTTTTGGACGTGAATATAGGGATCAGGAATTTCTTGGCACAATGGAGGGATTATCGGAATATGGATCGCAGAATTGTTTGAAATTTCGAACGAACGCAGAATGCGTGCACTGTAAATAACTCGTGTAACTCGTCGGAGTGTGTGGAACAATTTGACACGGGATTTCGTTGTGTATTATTTTGCTCGACTCGAATGTCCGGATTTCTCGAAATTTCGAATGTTCAGCGTATCTGCGGAGCGTGCATTTAGACGTCGTGAATCTGTCGACGAAGTGACACTGAAATTATTACGCACGAGACAGAAACAGAGAATCCGCAATGTTGCACCGAAATTATTCGAACACTGTGCTCAAAGTTACACCGAAATTATTCAAACGGAACGTGGAACAGAAACACGGAAAGTTCTCATATTATTCGGACACAAAATAGAATCAGTTGCAAAGTTCCAACGTGGAATTGGCCAAAATTCAGAAACCGGAATAACGAAATTCAAAAAATAAGAGCGATTCGAAAAATGCGAGAAACAAGAGCAGAAAAGAAACAAAAACCAAAACGAAATGTTTAGTAAAAGAAATGACTGGAATTTTTAGGAAATGGATGAGGAAAGTAATCGATTACGGTACATAAATCAAGAAACAGTTTGTTTGAGATAAATCGACTGAATTTTCAGCAGACTGAAACAGGAAGAGAGCGAACGAAACGGAATGTCGAGTGAAATATGAAGTTTACAGCCGAGTGTGAGAATTTAAAACAACTTAACAATTATATTGAACAGAGGTGGGAAAAGCGACCATTGACTTACTATGACGCACGTAGATGAAGAACGATCGAGACGAGTTGCCAGCTACTCATTTTATTCCATCGAAGCCACAATCAAAATGATTCAATGAGCACTCGATGCAGATTGATGTAGTTTGAATCGTGAATTCGAAAGAATTCTCGATAATCTAGTGCAATATTATAATCATGAAATGAATAAAATGTATTGACATTGCACTTCCATTTCTGGTACTTTGAAAAATAGGTTTGGAAATTTAATGATAATTTATGTTGTATTAAATGAATACTTGTATTGTGTTTTTTATTTTGTTCAACTGCAAAATTATAAATATTATTATACACAGTTAGAATAAGTTAGAAAAATTGCAATGAGTAAAAATTTATTTACAAATTTGTAAAGTGGATAAGAATGTGTTTTTGTACAGGAAATCAAGTCACCTTGCAATATTTTGACAGTGTAAGGGCAATTATAGAAAGCAATTTCAATTCACTATTACAATATAATTTCTATAAACAGAATTTTTATAGAACATTGTCTTTAATGTCTTATAATATTTTGACAGTCTGAATCTTGTTACAGAAAGCAATTTTGATTCCTCAAAACAATTAAAATTATTTTTACAAACTATTAAGAATAGTATTAAAAGAAATAAACGATATCTATCAAAAGTATTTAAATAAAATATGACTCATTAATGATACAATAAATATGACTCAGTAATGTCACATTAGATAAAAAAATGTTGAATATAATTATAAAAGGAAGCTTTTGTAATTGCGTTAAAGTAGTGAACTAGAGATCAGAATTTTGTATCATTGTCCTAACGAATAATCTAATCTAACCTAACCTGACCTGTTGACAACCTGTTCCACTGAACGTGTGCATGTAGCTGCAATAAACCGCGTGCCTGTCGCAGCCATCCCCTGAATCACGTTTTCATAATACCAGCTGATGTAATGGCTGACATGCCAGAAGACGAACGAAATAACCGACATCCGTACGAGGCAATTCGAGCAATCCTGCCAAGAGATGCAGCAGAATGAAACGATCGTACAATCCTTTGTTTTTCAAGCATTAACGATAGAGCTATCAGTACTCGACACATACATTTCAATTAAAAATGCAGCAAAGAAATGAATCAGTGAAGGATTTTATTTTGCACTTTACAAGGGAGATGCAGGATCTACCACTTTGTTGAAATTTGAAATACTATCGTTCTGTTACAGATATGTAGTTTTGTAATTTCAAGGATATGCAACTCGGTTATTTTCTTGATATTGTACCCCATTATGGAGGTAGATATGTAATATTTGTTTAGGTGTTTATGGTAGAAATTGTAGTGTAATGTTGAAGTGATAAATTGAATTGCTAATGGGTTGCATTTTTAGTGCTTCACAAAGATATTTATAAAGTTGTATAACTATGTGTTATGTTATCAAGCTTTGTATAGCCACACATCACATCTACTGTGGTACCATTGTATTTCAACGCGTTGTATTGCCAAGTATTACGTTCTCACACGATATATTGCGACGCGTTGTATTACCACGAGTTGCATTACCACGCGTTATATTACATCGCGTTATATTGCCACGCGTTACATTACTATATATTATGTTGCCATGCGTTATATTATCTCGTGTTATATTGCCACATGCTGCATTACTACGCGTTGTGTTACCGCGCGCTATATTACCTCACGTTATATTGCCACGCGTTACAGTACTATATGTTGTGTTGCCATGCGTTATATTGCCACATGCTACATTACTATGCGTTGTGTTGTCACACGTTATATTACCTCGCCCCATATTGTCACGTGTATTACAACGCGTTGTGTAACCACGCGCTTTATTACCTCACATTATATTGCCACGCGTTATATTACTACGCGCTGGAATTCCCTATATTGCATTGTTCCACCTTGTACCGCTATGTATTATATATTAACACGCGTTGTGTTACCGCGCGCTATATTGCCCCGCGTTATATTGCCATGTGTTGTAAGGCTACACGTTGTATTACCACGCGCTGGTATCCCATATGCTGCACTATCACACATTGTATCACTACATTTAATATTACCACGTTATATTGCTACACGTTACAGTGCCAAGTGTTATATTACCACGCGTAGAATTACAGTGCATAGGAATACAACACATATCAATACAACACGTAGCAATATAACAATTAACAGTACAATGCGCAACAATATAACGCAGTTACATAGTAGAACTCGTGGTAATATAATCTGTGAAAATACATCGCGCGGCAATATAACGCGTGGTACCGTAACACGTTGCAATACTGTGCATGGCATTTTAACACTTAAAGATAGAACACATGGAAATATAACGCATAATAGTACGGTACGTGAGAATGTAATGTGTGACAATATAACACATGGCAATATAACGCGTGGCAATATAACGCATGGCAGTATAACATATGACAACACAAATTTAAGAATGACAAAATTTTCCAAAAATTCCAAGTACCACTACTACATATGTTAAATTCATAAAACACTTATTAAAAAATTCAAATTGAAAGATTTACAGCATTCAGCACTACGATTTCCACCGCGTTATTTACCACGTGAAATTCGTTAAAAAGTGTAAATACAATGAATTTAACTTAAAGTTTGTACCGTTGGTACCCCGAAGATTTTCCTTCGTCTTCCTTCATCAAATCCTCCTTCTCTTCATGATGTAACGCGAACACTCTGAAAATACACTCTCCTCGTCTCTCGAGCCTCTTTCTCCCTCGCGGCCTATAAAAATAGTACATACCTCGAGAGTAACGTCTCGATCTTCGGTTCTTTATCTCGGCATCTTTCTTCGCCGTCGCAGGAAATGATTATTCTGTGGATTTTTTATAGAAAGATCGCGTTGGCCGGGTTCTGGTCGATCGGCAGAAAAGAGCGATACCTCTTGAACGTGGTGTAGCAAGGCCGGCGCTCCGGTAGCCGCCGCTTTTAGCACACGTTCGAGTTATTTTAACCGTCAAGCCTCTCACTATCGTCTCGCCTGAAAACATCCACGACGTCTATTCTACCTCGTTCTTTATCGCCGGTTCTCTGCACGAGACGCGATACGTTTATCCCCCGGTTGATCTCGATGATCGGTGCTCGACTCGAGCTCGAAAATCGATCGGGTTCGCGGTAAACACGCGATCGACGAGCGGAGAAGACGAACGTACGCGTCGAGACGACGAGAAGACCCGGACGACGAGCTCGCGAAGCGAACCTATTTCCAGACGCTGTGTCCTCGCGGCTTCTTTGCCACATTGCTTTTTCTTGCGGTTTCAATTTCGAGACCGGGATTTTTCTTGCTATGGATCGGGGTCGATGCTCGTTCCACCCGAAATCCTTGGGTTCTTCAAGGTCCGTTCGTCAACTACGTGTGTCTGAGTTACTTTCTTATAAGACTTAATGCTTTTGCTGATGAACGATTTTATTCATTAATTATTATTTTTATTGGATACGTTGTTAGCTACGTTGTTAGATATCTTATTAGATACGTCATCAGCTGCATTAGTGGATGTCTTATTAGATATGTTATTAGATACGCAGGGATACGTTAGAATTCTTCGTTTATTTAGTAATAGTAAATAATAATTATTCATGTAACTAATTCTTCAAGTAAAAGATTGATGACATAGGATTTTGGGCTAAATTATTGATCATTGTTACACGGTTTTGGGTCTCTTTTGACTCCTCGATTTGGATAACTTATTTAGCTTGACGCCATTATGAAGCTTGAGTACCATCATGAACGAAAATCTAATGAAACTCACGTTGATGTGTTATAACATATATGTTATTTTGCAAGTTTACTTTGTAAATTTACACATCATATCCTTAATATAATGCAAGTGGTCTTTCAAAAACTATTAATGTACAGCTAAACGTACAAAGGTTAAGATTAATCTTATTAAAAATCAATTGATTAAATCAATGTTGTAGAGATTGTGTATGAATGTAAAATGGTGATGACCTAACCTAAAAATGTACAAATGGTCTTCGGCAAACTTTCGATTATTGATGGTATACTGTCGTAAAGTTTTGATTAATTTATTAAGGAAATGTTAATTTAACTTGAGGAACATCTGTTGTATATACATTGGTAAAACACTATAGGCTTGTCTAGAGAATGGTTTACAGGAAAAATGATTGTAACACTTGTTGGTTTTTGATTGAGAAATTTTAACATTTAAAATTAAAATTGAACATTGAAAGTAATTTATGAATATTGAAAGCATTGTAAAATTTCTGAAAATTGTAGCAACTTAAACAGTGCAAATTGGCAGTACAATAGAAAACCCATAAAACTAAAAATTTCAAGCTAGCACTGCACATTAACACCACGATTGTCTTCAACCCTACTTGGTCCAACGATTAAAAATTAAAATTCCCCAGAAAATTTTACAATGTCCTATAATACAAAACTTGATACACTCGTATTATTTTGCATAATTTAATTCAAGATTAGAGACATGCCTCATGAAAATTTCTTCAAACAAGAAATACAAAGTTATGAATAGCTAACGACCCAAACTGGAAGACATCTACAGATATTTCCAGAGTCCGCTGTCAAGCACCATGAAAGACTAACCCATTCCGGCCCATCAATTAAGAAGAGTATCCCCTGTTTCGCATCTTCCCACCATTTCTGTCACATAATAGAAACAAGACAATTATCTGTTGATCGTCTTCCGAGCGACACAGAACATTTCACCCCTGAACTTATTCGTTTGAAATATGGAAGCCGAAACTCGTAACGTCAGCTCACAAATTTCGTTCTACTAATAAACCACCTCGGCTTGTATAACCAACGGCTAAATTGTCGTCTCGGGTTTCACTTTTATTAAACAACTAAAATCGTCTGAATACTGGAAACACTTTACTGTTACCGAAAACACGTTTCCTCTGCGTCGTGTTTTTTTTTATTAATCCGTTACCTCAAGGTTGATATTCTGTTCAAGAACGCGCAACACGATCGCGTGTCTGCCACAAAGGAGCAAACGGAGTGCATCTTTCGGTAAATCTAGCCAACTGCTAAAATTATACTTCGCCAGAACATTGTAGCACATTTTCGACCTAAACTCAAAACTATCGGGTACATAAAAACGCCATTGTTGAAGGCGTCTCAACATGTTTATTTTCTGTTGTAGCACGATTTATCGCTGACAATTGTACTTCAAGGATTCAGATAACTACACGAAGTTAAATTTAAGAAATCAATGATTTAATCCATTGAACTTGTAGGACTATATGGATATTTTTTCATTTTTTGCAGGAATAAAATATTTATCACTGCACTTCGTAAAAATTTATTAAATTTCCTGTCTTTTATAAAACATTGTCTCACAGGATTGCTTAAGAATATAATTTGTTTAAACAGAATTCAAAAGTGCAGTTTGTTTCTTCAAGCAGAATTGTTCAAAAATTTGTTTCCTCAAACAGAAATGTCCAAAAATAAAATTTCGTCGAAAAAAATTGCACAAAAGTACAGTGTCCTTCTTAAAGAAAAATTGTTTAAGAATAAAAATGTTTCTTCCGAAAGAATTGTCCAAGAATACAATTTATGTCTCCAAAAAGAATTGCACAAAAATATTTCTCTAGAAAGAATTGTTGAAAAGTACAATTTGTTTCTACAAACGGATTGTTCAGAACTATTTTCCTCCGAGCAGCCTTGAAGATCTCGATTTAATTTAATTACCAACTGCCCACGAAAAGCAGCGAGAAAGAAAATTGCCAATTCAGTGATAAGGCGAATTGATCATCTGCCAACGATTCGCATAACTCGTACATGTCTACACATATACACACGAGAGTGCTATAGATTGTTTATACAGAAGTGAAACGGTTTCTATGGACTCGAAACATCTTCCAATTATTCTCCCTCAACTTTAAAAGCTGCTGAAAAAATTCTCGTTGTTTTCTTAGCTTCCCGTTTAAAAATACATCCACTCGAGCTTTTTCATCCCAGAATTATACCTCTGTCGGATCATAATCCCTTTGAGACGTGAAGCATTATCGAAGATGGGTTTAAGAGGGTCAACCACGGGTTTTAATAAGATCGATCGATAAATTCGAGACTGGCGTGGAAAGAACGCGCGAAGAATATTGTAAACATAGTAGCAGTTTATTATTGACCGATCTAATTTTATAGGTGGCTTTTATTTCAAGTTATAGGTTTTGATCGATCTATATTCGATTATTTTTCTGACGGTTATTTGATTTCTAGGAAAACATTCTATTGGTTATTTTAATTCGATGCTGTAATGCTAACCTTGACCATTAACCTTCGTATTACTGTATTATAGAGTTATTTTAACTCGGTACTGAAATTGAATATGCCAAATATAGAGGAGTTATTTGTAGAGATTGAACTATCATATTTTTTATTTTTTATTCCACTTAACCTTCAAACTTGAATGTTATAATATTTTAGAGAACATAACCTAGAAATGGACTATTTCAGTATATTTACTTTAACATATATATCTCTAATTTTGTACTGTACCTAACTTTTAAGCTTGCGTTTAGCGATGTTTTAATTGAGAGAAAATATAAATAATCTAGAAATGCAATGTGGAAAATATATTTTCAATTTGCTACCCTCTCTAACCTCCAAACTTGCATTTAATTTTAATGGAGTCAAATTGAGTGTAACTTGAAAATGAACCATGTGAATAATTATATTTTCAATTTTCTACTCTACCTAACCTCTAAATTTACATTTAGTTTTAATACAAAATGTCCGAATCAAATTAACCATAACCTAAAAATGAACTATGACAAAAATTATTTATCCAAGCTTGCATTTATTAATATTTTACTTCTACATAAAAATGACTATACCCTAAAAATAGACTAAACAATTACAACCTTCAAACTTTATCCCGAAACGTCAATAATTCTCGTCTCAAGTTTTATAAATTAAGAATTGATGACTACTTTACAATTTTTATCTTAAAATCTCTATAATATTAGTTTTGAAGATTCTTTCGAGTAAGAATAAAAGAGGTTAATTGTCGCACGTGTTGAGATAAATTCATTTAGGGAATTTTATAGTGTGTACAGAATTTTTAGAGTTAGTTTCGGATACCCACGCGTTGTCCCACATCGTTGATTTGAACTTTACAGCCCACCAATACAGACACAATCGTAACCCACGCGTCTAGAGGGAAGAAATACGGCCGATTGAGTTAGGCTATCTTTAGAAACTCGGGTTTGGACCCTGAAGATATGCCTCGAATGCTTCTTCCGGTATAAATAAAACCATCGACTCCAGATACCTTCGACCTACAGCGAAGAAGAATCATTAAGGGTGCCTGCAAATTATCTAGCTTCGGAGCTTTATTAATTCTCTTCTAAATTGTTTCACCCCTTGTTGATTTATTTTCTGTCTCGCAAAATTAAATGCATATCTAGTACTTTCGTGTGGGTAAACTTGATCGAAAATTTCAAGGTGATTCTTCATTTGTCTAACTACTAAAGAATGGAGTGATCATACTCATCAATGTTTAATTTCTTATCGATTAATGATAGTGAAGTCATTGTTTATGTTTCATTTTCGATTTGTTTAATTTTCACAAATAGATTTGTGATATAGTAAACTTGATATACTATGTGATATAGTATGTAGATTTTATGGAACAAGTTTAATTAATTTTTAGAGTAGTACCAGTATTACTAGTATTTCAATACTAGCACTAGTATTTGATTGATATAAGAGATATTCAATAATAGAGTTATTTTAAGTACAATTTAGGTTTTAGTGTTCTATCAACACAAATATAGTAAATGTATTCATCTTGCTAACTATAGTATAGCCTAACCTAATGCAACCTAGACCTCAGTATTCTACCATCCACTTGGTTTTCTACCAATATAAATATAGCAACGGAGTTGATCGTACTAGCTCTAGTATAGTGTAATGTAGCACAGTCTTTAGTATTCCACAAACCACTTAGTCAATCATTCGCAAGAGTATAGTAATTAGATCTTTCATACTATTACTAGGGTATGATCTCAGTTTATGTATAATATATTCCTGTCGAATTGGAGGATTAAATATGTGAGATCAACATTGTCAAACTATAGGTTCTCAAGTTTCCAAATTTCTAAATGTTCGAATGCTCAAATTATCGAATTCCCAAACTCTCAAATTCCTAAATTACTGAATTCCCAAAATAACAAGTTTCTAAATCTTCAAATCTCTAAACCCCCAAATCTTAAAATCTCCAAATCTCCAAGTATCCAAAATCTTCTAAATCTCTGGACTCCGAAATCCCTAAATCCTAAAACAACCAAATCCCTAAATCTCAAAATCTGCAAATCTCTAAACACCCAACTCCAACTCCCCAATTCCCCATCTCCCAAATCTTCAAATCTGCAAATCTCCAAATCTCCAAATCTCCAACTCCCCAACTCCTCAACTCCCCAAATCCCCATCTCCCCAAGTCGCCAAGTCGCCAAGTCCCCAACTCCCCAACTCCCCAACTCCCCATCTCCCCAACTTCCAAATCTCCAAATCTCCAAATCTCCAAATCTCCAACTTCCCAACTCCCCAACCCCTCAATTCCCCAACTCCTCAACTCCCCAAATCCCCAACTCCCCAAGTCTCCAAATCCCCAACTCCCCAACTCCTCAACTTCCAAATCTTCAAATCTCCAAATCTCCAAATCTCCAAATCTCCAAATCTCCAAATCTTCAAATCTCCAACTCTCCAACTGTCCAACTCCCCAACTGTCCAACTCTCCAACTCCCCAACTTCCCAACTCCCCAACTCCTCAACTCCCGAACTCCCCAACTCTCCAACTCCCCAACTCCCCAACACCCCAACTTCCAAATTTCCAAATCCCCAAATCCCCAACTCCCCAACCCCCAAATCCTCAAATCCCCAAAATCCTTAAACATCCCCTAAATCCCCCAACTCCCCAAATACCTAACCGCGAAAGTTCATAAATTCCCAAACTCTCCGCCAGAAATGAACGAAACAAAGCTTGAATCTTTTCCCTCGATGTCGCCATTTTCCCTAGGAAAGCCTACCATGCCCGCGAGTGTACATGAAACCGGCGAGGCCGTTCGTTCTCGTATTTTTAGTGGCTCGTAAACTAGGCACTGGCCGTCGTTCGATCTCGTCGTCTCTGTTCCTCTCGCGGGCTGTCTTCTTTGCCCGCGCGCGCACGGCGTTCTCTGCGTTGCTCTTACGTTGCTCTAACGAGTGCCTCGATTCAGCCACCTTGAAATCACGAAGAAAGGTTGATTCACCCATTATATCGACGATATCCAGCTAGGATATCACAACCAACGGTAATGGATTATTCTTGGTCGCGCCACTGATGTCGAAGCGCTATTTTCTCAACCTGGATAATTAAATTGACACGCTTCTGTCGAACAGCTCGCTGTTCTCGATCATGTCGATCGACTGATGGATTTCAGATTGATGGACGGGAGATATGCTCGACGAGAGGCTCGAAGAGGGGTGCATTGACTGAGATCGAGAGTTGCTTGATTCGAATTTTGTGAGAGATCTCTTGATTTGTAACAGAGTAGACAGGTTTTGGGAATATTTAGTTAAATGTATTTCAAGGGTATACAAGGGTTGTTCGTACAACGTAGGGTATTAATCTCATCGATTACTAAAAATCCAAATTAGCATAACTTTTCTTTAAATCCCGTTTCAAATATGCTACACCTAACTTAGCTAGTAATTATCAAAAAATACTGTAACAGTGGCAATGTAACACATGACCGTATAAAAATGACAATATAATGAGTGTCGATTGTACAGTATCTTAAGTACATTAAATTTAGCTTCATCAAGTCTCAAATATATTTCCGTTCCGATCAGTTAAATAGCCTACCATCCTTTACTTGGTACATTTAATAATTGATCTACCATTTTGTTTGTTTAATTATGATACTTCCTTGATGTTAAATTTGAATGATGAATGGTTTTCGAATCTCACGAGAACCGAAAATTGCTTGGCATTACAACAGACGAAGGTTCCAATTACCGAAGTCAGTCGAACGAAATTAATCGTCGAATTTCAAAGGGTAGAAACAGAATGATTCATGAACGACTACGATGATCGATAGGCTGAACGTGAAATCGAGATTTACCGTATCGCTTATTTCTCGTTCTCGATCCGACGATCCGTTTAGGAGTGGAACAAGTGGGTGGACACGATAGGAAATAAAAATAGAATTGTTTTGTGTCGTTCTATTTATATTTGTTTGCGAGTCTCTTTGCTCCAACGGGTAGATCACTCGGTCGAAAATCTGTCCACCATAAACCAATTCTTTCTTTTACAAAATAACACGTGTATCATTCTATTTTTTTAGGTTATGTGACCGACTTTCCTCTAAGTGTGTTTTATAACATAGGTGGGAGTTATTTTGAATAAATATTTTAATGTATATATATGAATATAAATGAAAATTTATTACAAACACATGTATAAGTGTAGATAGAAATGTACATAATATTCATGTTAATATATATACATTGTAATGTGCATAAAATATACACAGAAAAATACGATAAAAATATACATGAAAAAATAAAAAGATACAATAGAAATATACATACAAGTATACATATAAATATAATTACAAATACAAGTACAAGGTTCAAAAATAAAAATTTTCTTATATAGTGTTATTCAGATAGAAAACTATTCATCATTTTGAACATCTTCGTTATATTTTGAACATATATCTTGAAGGTCATTCAAGTGACCCCAACATTGAATTATGATATATCAAACAGTGATTACGGCCTTATATGAAACTATGCTGTTAATATAAATTCGTACACATATTAATAGCAGATACTTGATCGATAAAAATGAATGTAACAATAATGAATACAACTTACAATTAAATTATGGTCTTATAAAGTCACTGCGATTATACTAGCTAAATCGGTACACGAGTAAAAACAGCCGTAGAAGATAAAATTGAAAAATATCCTGGTAAAAGCAAATAATTAATCTAAACATATGCAGGTACGAGTACCCGAAGAAACTCCTCGTGCAGAATTTCTCCCCGCTTTCCACCATTACAAGCAGCGTGTGGAGTTGATCCAATTTAACTGGCACACGTTTTTCAACAACTCGTTTCTGTGCCTCCTGCCCTTTCGCTGCCCGCGGGCGGTACACTCTGCCAGACTTGGTGCGAGGGTGTGAAACCAAGTGTTGAACCGTACGTTACGATCACGAAGGAATACAAAATATACGTGTAGTAAAATGTACGCAACGCAAATAAGCGACGAGAACGTGGAGTCATGGTAATAATAAAGAGTGGCCAACAACGAGGGCAGTCCGTCTCGTAAACAATAATAATTTTGCTCGAAAGAACATAAAAAAAAAAGAAACAAAAAAGAGAGCAGCACCGGTAGGTTCGCAAAAATAGAATCGAATCAAGTATCCGAACGAAGCAACCGCAGCGAAAGAGAAAGAGCGTGAGTCAGTCTTTGTGACGCTATTCTGAGGAAGTGGCGACCAAAAATGGCGACGTCCACCTGTTTGTTCGTTTTCGTACGCTCGAAAAAGCGCGTGTATTTCCTCCTGCGGCTTTTCTCGTGACCGATCGTTGAGGTTGTAACGAGGGAAAATGGACGGGTATCGATGGAGAAACGGCAGAGAAACACCTTGCTGCCCATATCCAATGATTGTAACCCAACACCCGCGCAGCTGCAATAGCGAGCGGAACCAACCGAGCTGGCCAAGAACGCTCGAAACTGCCAAGCCACCGACGATAAGCGTAAAACTCGTCCGCGAAGGATTAGCTTTCCTTGTAACGTGACGCAAGGCCGACATGAAGGACCCCACCATCGCTGGGAAATCGTTAACCTCGGTTCTAACTTCTTGCCAAACGTTTTCGTCTCGAACCACTTCTCGTCGAATTTTTACTGAAAATTCATTTTCTCGTCTCAATCATCTTCATCTCGTATATAAATCATGTCACGTTTCTGATTTCGAACGTTTCCTCATGAAATTTCATGAACACTCATTTTGTAACAAATTTTAATAAATCCCCTTAACCTGTCTTGTTAAACGTTTTTATAAATTTTCAATCGTTTCTTATAGGATTCTAAATGCTATCACAATTATTTCGCCATCATGAGAGTATTATATTGATGAAGTGTTTTGGATACATAACCTAACTTAAGCCAATATCATCTGGTGTGGTCTGATTCTACTCAACTGCTTTTGTAAATTTTTACAACTTTATTAATGAAATTTGTGGATTCAGGTTATCATTATAAATGTACATTGACAAAATTGTATATGTACCTAACCTTAGCTTATACTATCCTACAACCTAACTTAACCTCTCATCTAACCTCATCGAAACTACTTTGTCTACTTTCGAACGCTTCTGATGAAACTGTACAGATAATTACTTAACCTAACCTATTCTTGTCAGCGTCATTTTTCACACACTCTCATACAATTTATTAGAAAATTATTACAGATAAATGTAAATATTCAGTATAATATAAAGGATCATCTTCTGGCACCAATTTAGAAATATTGTAATTATTTTCATGTAAGATCCAACACATAAATTTCAGGTCAAACTTCGAACATTTTTACAATAATATTCTTGCAATAATACTCTAACAATAAAATAATAATTCTGAATATGTAAAAAGAGTCGTACTAAATTCTAAGCTGACGAGTTACATAAAATCTCACTAACATGAATGTTTATAATAATAAAGTGAAATAATTTTTCAGATGCGAGAAGTTGTACGACATGCGACAAAGTGTTGGCCGAACTGGAGAAGATCGACGACGACACGGACCATTTCGGTGTCGACTTCGTCAAGATCAACGACAAACGACTGGCCAAGCAATATGGCATCAAAACCTTCCCAGCCCTCACGTATTTCCGTGAGAAAGAACCGATCATTTACGAAGGTAAATATGATACCGTTCGGAAAACGCCGATGATTTTTCCGTCAGTCAACAACGCGTGTTCATTCGCACGACGAACAAAAGCGAATAGTAATGATTCCTAATGGCTGAAAGTTCGCCAAACTTTTATTGGAATCCGGCCGCGATCTCGGTAACCTTGCCAGGTATGAGAAACAAGGTTCGAGACTCACCGAGCTATAGTACTTGACCCAGAATCCACGAAACAATCGTTGGTATTCTCGAATTTTCTCCGTTAACAAATTTTTCTTGGTTTCAGTAGAATAAACATCGTATGGTCAGCCATGTTCTTGTCAACTTCGTTGTTCACGTTTTGTTTCCTTTTTTAAGGCGAATATCGGCTAATTTCGGGTAAATATACTTCATCAGATTTTAGGGATTACTCATCGTTTAATTAGTATTCTGACTCCAATTTGAATTTTAAAAATTTGGCGCGGAAATTTAAATATCTGAGTAGATATTTGGTTATCAGGGAAATTCGAATTTAGGTTTTGAATACTTGGACTCGGGTGGATATATAGGATAATTTGGACATTTGAGGTATTCAAATGTTAGAGTATTCTAATATTTGAGTACTACACTATTCGGCGCGAAATTTTGAATATTAGTGTTCGAATGTTCCGATACTGGAATATTGAGATATCACTGTAATTCGGTTTGCAGGTGTAAATAATTGAACTATTTCAATTGAATTCTGAATAACTGAAATATCGGATACATTAGAATTGTTATATACTGAAATTTTCATTGCGGACATTCAAATATTTCGTATTTGGCGCGGAATTTCGGATTCCAATAAAATTTGGACTTCAATTACGAATAACTTGATATAATCGAATTACTCGAATACTCAATGTTGGGTAAATGTTTGGCATAGGAGAATACAACAAAATTCAAGTATTCGGCGCGGAAATTCGAACGCTCTCTCTCTTGGCGCGAAATTCAAATGCTCAAATACACGATTACTTAATATCTTCGATTATTTATTGTATACAAAGGCTTTTAACATATTTTAATATCGTGCAACTGCACTATACAAATATTTAAAGTATCTAAATTATCTGTTAAAGAATTTGCGAACAACTCACATAAACTTCATAGTTTCAAAATTCATAAAATCCTTCGTTTTAACAATAATAAAACAAGAATTATAGTTCCAACGAATTAGATAATATAGCAACAAGTCTCTTCAATTGTTTTAATATAAACACTAAAATCTACTTTATCAACACAATAAGTCTGGTAAGTTGGCAGATGCTAAACGACAATAATCGTTGCACAGTCAATATCTTAAACAGACAAAATGTTAGTTACATCACGTTGTGTAAATCCTCTAAAGAGAGCCCTCAGCTGGACACCTGAATGGTTGCTATAAAACAAATCTCAGAAAAGCATCTCGTTAATCGGCATGAAAGCAGATTTCGGTGGAGTCGAGAACAGTGTCTGACCACCTTCGCGATCTGGCAAACGTCCCAGCCGTTGGTATTTCGTGAGGTTAGCCTGTAAAACAGGAACCGTCGTGTGCTCGACTTTTGTTCGACATATCCACCCTCGTTCATTAGGGAAAGAAGAATGCACACCCGCTTCGCGTGGCGAACGGTTTCCCTTTCGACCAGCGGCACGTGGTCCGTGCAGGAGAAATTAATTGGGTACAAGGAATGCAGTTGTTACGTAATGAAAGCGATGCAGCGTATCTTACGGTTTCATTGAGCCGCTGCCTCTCTACATTTAGATCGAGACGCGTCGACTCGCTTGGGACGGAATCGTTTTGCTACAATATGATACTGTCGCGTCGCGACGCGGCTCGATCGTTTGATGACTCGATTCGAGGCTTATGATACGTGGAACGTTCGTGGAATTATTTGGGGATTGTTGAGATTTGTTGCAGTATATTTTGGGTTTCTGGTAGGATTATTGGGGAAAGTTGGAAAAATTATGTGGGTGATGGATTTTGGGAATTTGGGAATTGGGTATTTGGAATGTGGGGAATTTGGCAAGTTGGATTTTGGGAGTTCGGGAATTTGGGAATTTGGAAATTGGGAATGTGGGAAATTTAGGAACTGAACTAGGGAATTTAGTAAGCTAGAATTTGGGCTTTTGGGAATTTGAGAAGTAGGTATTTGGAATGTGGGGAATTTGGGAATTGAACTAGGGAATTTAGTAACCTAGATTTGGGGATTTTGGGAATTTGGGAATTTGAGAATTAGGTATTTGGAATGTGGGGAATTTGGGAATTGAACTAGGAAATTTGGTAAGCTAGATTTGGGGACTTTGGGAATTTGAGACTTAGGTATTTGGAATGTGGGGAATTTGGAAATTGAACTAGGGAATTTAGTAAGCTAGATTTTGGGATTTTGGGAATTTGACAATTAGGTATTTGGAACGTGGGGAATTTAGAAATTGAACTAGGGAATTTAGTAAGCTAGATTTTGGGATTTTGGGAATTTGAGAATTTGAGAATTAGGTATTTGGAATGTGGGGAATTTAGGAACTGAACTAGGGAATTTGGTAAGTTAGAATCTGGGATTTAGACATTTATAATGTGGGGAATCTAGGAACTGAACTAGGGAATTTGTTAAGTTAGAATTTCAGAATTAAGCATTTGGGGAATTTAGAAATTGAACTAGGGAACTCGGTAAGTTAGAATTTGAAGATTTTGAAAATTTTAGAATATTTCTGAAGGTCATTCAGAAATGATAGATTTGAAAAATTTTGGAACTGGAAAATTGTCAATACAAAAATTTCTTAATCAGAAAATTGAGGATTTAAAAATTTTCAAAATGTAAAAGTCAAGGAGTTAAAGAGTTTAATAGCTGCAAAATTGAGGATTTGAAAATTTGGGAATAGAGCATTCACAAATTTGGCAGTCGTACATTTCGAAATTTGATATTTCAGAAACACGAGCCTCCGCAAGCTCCCAAATTATTAACCTCAAATTTTCCAAAATTTCAAACATGCAAAAACTCTATAACTTCATCTATATAAACTCATTTATTAAATACTAATATTAATAATTATAATTAATAAAAATGAATAAATTCAAACCGAGTTAACTTATCTCGTCGATTACATATCGTTCGCGAAAGAAGATCAGAAATTGGACATCGAACGCGGAAGTGAACCGAGGTACAGGTGTGATCATCAATCGTGTTACATTGTGATCAGGCAAAGCTTGCGTTTGCCAACCGGATTCTGTGGATTTATTAAGTCGACGGACGAAATATCTCTCACTAAAGTACATATATAACGAATTACAAAATCGGGATAGAAAGCTCGAGCTTAGCAATTAGCTTCCAACCGGAACGATTTCCACTTCGACTGATTCTCGTTCGATGATGTAACGACAGGTTGCATCTATTTCAATTGTACCCGATGCAACTGTACCGCAACAAAGTTTATTTTCGTCTGGACGGGGTGGTAAACAGAAACGACAGGAAGTCGCAATTAGAGATATATTATTAACTCCATCGAACCATTTGATAACACGCAGTATGCGCGTGCACGATCTTCGCGATTCTTCCTTTCCAAAATTATATAAAAAGTCACATGATGCAAGTCGAATTTGTGTTCGATAAAAACACCTCAAATTTAAAAATATGCTAATTTTTTAAATATAAGATGCTGTTTTTTATCGGGGGAGGAAGTTGGACAAAATGGGGTGCTGTCATAATTTCGAAAAATTCTGCAATATTAATTTTTTTTTTTGCTTTAATTTATGTAATTTTATTTACTTTCGTTTATTCAATTTAATTCACTACTTACATTTATTTAATTTAATTTGCCAGTTCAACTTACATAATTACTGTTGATACATCTGCGATGATCTCATTTTTAATTAAAATATATATTTATGTTATTAGACATACATATGATGGAGTTGGTGATATAATTATCTTTTAAAAGATAGATTATATACGAAGTTCATCAAGTATTTTTCACCATTTTCTGCATATTTCAGGAGACCTGATGGACGAGGAAAATGTCTTGGACTTCTTGACGAGTCTAGAAGCGATGGATCTTCCGGATCGTATCGAAGAAGTGAACTCGAAGATCCTGGAAAAAATAGTCGAGGATACGGAGTTCGTTGCTGTCCTTTTCTGTGAGTTCTTACACCCTCCCAAACCCGTGCAATTTTTAATCAGAATCATATCTCTCTATTACCCCGAACCAGATTCACTTTCATCCGGAAGATTGTAAAAGAAAGTAATAACACCATAAAACAAAACGTGGCAAATGAAAGAGTGGATAAAAAGGGACAAAATTATAGACACGTTGATGTACGATAAAATATCGATATATTTTTAGTTAAAAAAAAAAACTCGTAATACATTTCATCCGATAATATGAATTTTAAAAAATAATCAATTTTGAGGTATCGGTGACTTGTCCAATGGCGGTAAACGTTTTGACGAATTATTTATTATGTACATATACGACGAGTACGTTGAATCATCATATACGATTCGTGTACATAGCACACAATATTTTTCTTATTATTTTGTTGCCTCAACTAATACGTCTGACATTGTACATAAAAGATTAACAAAGCTTTCACAGCAAAGAAGCTATGAGACTCGGTTGCATTAACACAGTTTCATTAGTTTCAAGCGGTTTCTTTGGTTTTATTTTCACTGATATTAACGATACGTACTCAATCGAGATATTGAAGTTGGTTTCAGTGGATTTTGTGAATATTTCACGACGTTATCGAATGTCATCGACGTATCGCATATATTACCGCCTTTTAACGCTCTGTTTAACTTTTACTGCGAAGAACAATTTTTCAATTTTTCAATTCTTCAATTCTTCAATTCTTCAATTCTTCAATTCTTCAATTATCCAATTTTTCAATTCTTCAATTCTTCCATTTTTCAATTTTTCAATTTTCCATTTCCTACATTCTCAATCTCCAAATTGACTAAATTTTTTATTTTACCCAAGTATCTAATTTTCCAATTACCCAGTTTCTCAATTTCCGAATTTCAAAATCTTGTACCTATATTCGAAACATGTAAAAAATTGTTCTTCGTTCAAAGAGCGTCGTGAACGTCTCGCCATCCTTTCACCGAGTCCTGTCGATCCTTTTGTCTCGTTTCCATTGTCTGCGAGAATTTGTCGTTGTCTCTGTTGTGGAACGATTAACGTATCGCAAAATGACTCGATTAAAAAGTATTTCTCGTGTTCCACAATCGTGAAACACGATGGAAAGATATACATACGTATATTATAGAAACAATCGATACGAATATAAACAACCGTTTCCATTTTGCGATTCGATCACGTACAAACATACTTGTACATAATACATATATGTGAAACGTTCTTGTGTGTGTTGGTATGAATAGGTCCGGACACTCAACGGTGTGCTGGTGCCGGTTCTAGTAAGTACACACTTCAATGAAATCAATGTTCTAAAATGCTGTACAGCTTTCATTTCCAATGCTTTTACACCTATACCTCATCCGATGCATCGATTACTTGTACATACTTGTTTTATGTCAAAAAATGACAGAGCAATAGAGAAAAATCTCTAAAATTGCACTTCGAGCATAAACTTGATTTTCACTTATTAACTCTTTGAGGACCATTCACATCGTTTTTACACTCAGTACAAAATTTACAATTATTCAAGCTTAAATATTTATTGAGATTGTATAAATTAACTGCAATACAATTAATTTAATTACTTTACTCTGTAAATTTTATAGTAAAATGTGATGCAAAAGTGTACAATGCAATTTAATTAAAGTCGTATGTCACATGGTTCATCAAAGTGTTAAACTGATCCGTGCATCGATTGATGACTGTATATTTTCCATATACGTACTTTAACCTACCGATACACTTACGTAACAGAATCGATAATTAATTACTTACTGCCTGTTTCACGTTGACGTTCGAGTTACATTGCATTGCTTGCAGCACTATTCTATTTTCGCCTACGGTAATAGAGGAATTCGGGATCCGGAGGGGAAAAATGGTGACGATGAAACGAGAAGAGTCTCGCGAACAAAAAGTTCGACGCGATCTAATTAATAACAATGGAACAATGAAACGATGTCTCTTCACATTGAAAAGTCACGCGACGAATGCTTGTGCATTGGGAAACAATTATTATGTAGATGTTAGAATATGCATTATTGTGTACACCCCTGTCGCCCCTTAGAATAGAATGAATGTGCATCATGACTGACAACGAGAGAAATTTTGCATACTAATCTGATATATCCTTCCTCTTGATATTCAAAAAAAAAATTCAACATAAATTAAAAATTGTTCTACATGCTCTCAAGATTAGAAAAAAAAGTCAGTAAAATAGTAGAGATTTTATGAAAACAATTTGTGAAATATTGTATTTTGATTTCGAAAAAATATTTGATTTGTTTTTATGACCGAATGGAGAAGAACCCTTTAACCCTATTTTGTCCCGACCTACCCCTATTAGATTTTCCGGTATTAACGTAAAATTCCGACGTCCCGATAACGCTGCTTTTTATTTCAAATGGGACAGACAAGCCTGACTGCAAAAAGTGTCTGAAGGCCCTTCAGGAATTGGAGAACATCGACGACGAAGCCGACCAACTAGGTATCGGCTTCGTGAAGATCGCGGACGAAGAGCTTGCCGATGAGTATAATCTAGGCCCACTTCCGGTTCTGGTCTACTATAGGCACCAGATTCCTATAATTTATGAGCGTAAGTCTATCTGGTTGTTGGGATGAAAATTATTTTGCTGATATGCTGATAGATTTGATATATTTTAGATAGATGTTAGGTTAACTATTATTAAGTTAGGTATTATTTGATTAGACATTAGTATGATGGATATTATTCGGTTACACGATATTAAGTTATGTATTGTTAGGTTAGGTATCATTAGGTTGGGTATTATCAGGTTAGGTATTATCAGGTTTGTCACTATTAGGTTAGGTACTTTTAGGATAAATATTATTAGGTTAGGTACTACTAGGATAAGTATTGTTAGGTTAGGTACTATTAGGATAAGTATTATTGGGTTAGGTACTATTAGGATAAGTATTATTGGGTTAGGTACTACTAGGATAGGTATTGTTAGGTTAGGTACTATTAGGATAAGTATTATTGGGTTAGGTACTATTAGGATAAGTATTATTGGGTTAGGTACTACTAGGATAGGTATTGTTAGGTTAGGTACTATTAGGATAAGTATTATTGGGTTAGGTACTATTAGGATAAGTATTATTGGGTTAGGTACTACTAGGATAGGTATTGTTAGGTTAGGTACTATTAGGACAAGTATTATTAGGTTAGGTACTACTAGGATAAATATTGTTGGGTTAGGTACTATTAAGATAAGTATTATTAGGTCAGGTACTATTAGGACAAGTATTATTAGGTTTGTCACTATTAGGTTAGGTATTATCAGGCTGGGTATTGTTAGGTTAGGTACTATTAAGATAAGTATTATTAGGTCAGGTACTATTAGAATAAGTATTATTAGGCTAGGTATTATCAAGTGTGTCATTATTAGGTTCGTTATTATTAGGTTACTTAATATTAAATTAGTTTATAATTTAACATAATTGTTAGTCATCATTATTTTGAACATTATCCCACCATCATCAGGTTAAATCTTTTTAGGTTAGCATAATAACCAACATAAGAATTATAAATTTCACGTAACTACTTGATTCATGGACTTAAATATATCACTAAAATTCCCCACAGATGAACTAAACAGAGAAGAGGATGTCCTAGAGTGGCTGGTAGCGAACAAAAGCACAGGGGACGAAGAGGACGTGATCGAGGACGTCACCGCGAAAACTTTGCAAACCCTCATCGGAAACATCGACAACCTGGTCGTTCTTTTCTGTGTGTACCACTTTACTAACGTGTTCGTTAACGATCCCGTGATTCACTTACGATCCATTCATCTGTGAATGCTCCAGACGATCACGGTGACGAGGATTCGATGCAGGTGCTGACCGAGTTGGAGAAAATCGACGACGACTGCGACAGGCACGGGATCCAGTTCGTTAAAATTGACGACGAGAAGGCGGCGAAGGATTTTGGAATCGATTCTGTGCCTGCGATCGTTTATTTCGAAAAGCAAATCCCTAATGTTTACGATGGTGGGTAGGTGGGTCGAGCAGTCGGGGAAAACGGATGACCGAGGAATAATCAGAAATAATGATACAGCGAGAGTCTCTTGTCGCAGGTGACCTTGAAAACGAGGAGGAAATTCTGGAATGGCTGCTGTCGCAATTGGAGAAAGACGAGATCGAGGACATCACCGACGAAATGTTGGACAAACTGATTAAAGATGGAAAAACCCTTGCCGTGCTATTTTGTAAGATTTCATATATGTGGTTTGGGGGGAAGCATATGTGTGTGCTGTGGAGATGTAAATTACTAGATATACATCTTCAGATTCCTGTGTCTTTATATCACTATATTCTGAGATTTCTACGTTTCTAGATAGGAACTCGAATGTAGGGATATTCCATAATTCTTATGTCCCCAAATCTATAGCTTTCTAGATTAGTATAATCCTAGATCTCTACACTCCCAAATTCCTATAACTCCAAATCCCTAAAATCCTAAATTTCTATAACTCAAATTCCCCTAAAATTCTAAATTCCTATAACTACAAATCCCTAGAACCCCAAATCCTAGCAATCCCAAGATCCTCATAACTCCAAATCCCTAATATCCCAAATTACCATAACTCCCAATCCCTAAAAGCCTAATTTCCAGCAACCCCAAATCTCTACAACTCCAAATCCCAGTATCCGAGCACAGCTTCTAATAAATGCAAAATTATGGAATAACTGTTGTAACGAATGATTGTGAATTGTCAGACGACAACAACGATCGGAAGTCCCAAAAGATTCTCAATGAATTGGAGAATATCGACGACGAGTGCGATCAAATAGGCGTGACCTTCGTGAAGATCGACAACCCGGAGGAAGCGAAGGAGTACGGCATCGAAAAGTTACCCACCATGTTGTATTTCGAGAATGGGATACCAACATTGTACGAGGGCAATCTGGAGGACGAAGACAAGGTTCTGAAATGGTTGGAACTGCAACAGAAGAGCGATCATATCGAGGACATCACCGACGAAGTGCTCGATATGGTCATAGAGAAGATGCCGCACGTAGCCGTCCTCTTTTGTCAGTGATTAATTTATTTATGACTTCAATTTTCATTTCTGTTGCATTTGTTCAGTGGAGAATATCGTATGAATTCGTATTTATTCGTATGAATAAGCATACATAAGTTCACACCGTTTATTTTGTTTATATCGGATTTTATATTTGGTCGGTGTTATATCTGGAGTCGTTTGTTAAACTGCTGTTCTGGAACTTGTTGAATTTACATTTTGGAATTTGTTGAACTTGCAATGTGAGATTTATCGAGTTCTGGAAGTTACTACACTGACGTTTCGGAACCTATAAATTTTACACTCTGGAATTTATTAAGTTTGCAATCTCTAGCTTGAATTTACATTATGGAGTATATTAAGCATCTAGATTATATTAACCATGCATTTTAGAATTTAAACTTCAAGTCTAAAATTTAGTTTACATTCCAAAATAAATATTACATTTATAGTCCACACAATTGTTCAACTTTTGAGTACGTATTTATTAAATTTAGATTTGGGAAGTACTCAAGAAATAAAATGAACGATTTATGTAGAGGTGTTCATATGATAGACTCTAATGGATTCAACAACTTGAAATTGTTTAACATTATTATTACGTTAAATAATTGATTATGTCTTATCTTTTGGCAGACGACAAGGATCAGAAGAAGAGTCAGAAGGTCCTTGGCGAACTGGAGAACATCGACGATGACTGTGATCAGCACAACATAGCGTTCGTGAAGATCCATGACCTTGATGAGGCGAAGGAGTATGGCATCGAGCAGTTACCGACACTGGTACTCTTCGAGAGAAGGATACCACACGTTTACGAAGGTAGATATTTTAAATCTGCGAAGAAAATTATTTTTTTTGTTGGATAACCTCAGTCATATGCAATCAAGGGCATACGTAGTTGGTACCAATAATTGACTATCGCCGTTATTCGCATAATAATCAATTACTACAGAAAATTTAGAACCCACCAAATGTTCCACGCTGATTAATTACCAATACTAAGTCGGAATGTCATTTTAGGGGATCTGATGAACGAGGATCAGCTGCTGGGTTGGCTACTGCATCAGAAGAAACACACGGAGATACCGGAAGTGACGGACGAGATGATGGAGAAGCTGATTGAGACGTCACCATACTTGGCAGTCCTGTTTTGTAAGCGATCGATTCGTCTTTCTACCTCCTTTTAACATTCTTCCACTATTACCGGTTAGGTAGGTGCTGTTGGTCGATCTTGAGCGAAAACGAGACACGAGTTGATTCCTTTTCGTAGACGACAAGGATGACAAGCAGGACATACGCATCCTGAACGAGTTGGAGAACATTGATGACGAGTTGGAGAAGGAAGGTATCGTCATCATACGAATGGACAACGATGCAGAGGCGAAGGAGTACGGTATCGATCATCTGCCGACTTTGGTCTACTTCGAGAACAAGATACCGGCCATATACGAAGGGGATCTGTTGAACGAGGACGAGGTTCTCGAATGGCTGATCGAACAGAAGAACACTGCCACCATCGAGGAGGTCACCGATGAAATTTTGACCGATCTTATCGAGGAACACGAATACGTCGTTGCATTCTTCAGTGAGTTATAGGTGTAATTAATTGTATTTTATTTGATATCTTCATTCTACTGCTATGTAAAGTAGACCATGAGAATTTCATTATTCATTTTGGTTATTCTGTATGTTATAGGACACATATAATGTGTATGATATGTATGATACATTTCGTTATGACATGTATGATATGCATATTTTGTGTGGTAGCAATATTTAAAGATATAAAGCTAGTCTGAAATACTCATTTTTTCTTGACATTGATTAAAATACTGATTTTTTTAGATGTAGAGGGAATGAAGGTATCCTATCTGAAGGTTTCTAAATTACGAATTC
This sequence comes from Megachile willughbiella, assembly GCA_945859595.2. Classification (NCBI taxonomy): domain Eukaryota; kingdom Metazoa; phylum Arthropoda; class Insecta; order Hymenoptera; family Megachilidae; genus Megachile; species Megachile willughbiella. Next base: position 11,851,814 of record OX243799.1, on the reverse strand, counting down.
CTAAATTCCCCAATTCCTAATTTCCCAAATCCTAATTCCCTAATTTCTCAATTCCCAATTTCTACATCTCTAATTTCTAAATTTCCCGATTCCTAATTCTCCAATTTCTCAATCTCCAATTCCTAATTCCTCAATTCCTAATTTTCCCAAATCCTAATTCCCCAACTTCTACATGCCTAATTCCTAAATTACCCAATTCCTAATTTCCCAATTCCTAATTCCCCAATTTCTAATTCCTCAATTCCTAATTTCCCAATTCCTAATTCCCCAATTCCTAATTCCCCAATTCCTAATTTCCCAATTCCTAATTTCCCAGTTCCTAATTTCCCAATTCCTAATTCCCCAATTTCTAATTCCCCAATTTCTAAATCCCCAATTCCTACATCCCCAAGTTCCTAAATTCCCCAATTCCTAATTCTCCAAATTTCTAAATCCCCAATTCCCAAATCCCTAAATCCCTAAATTTCCAAATATCCCATCCAGAATTTCGGAAACTCACAAATTCTCAAATTCTCAGTTGGCAATATAACGAGAGTGTAGTCACTGAACACGGTTCTACGACTCTGTTTAATTAGGTGGAGATTGCGACGACGGAGATGAGTGCGACAACGTCCTGCAGGAACTCGAGAACATTGATGATGAATTAGACGAGACAGGAATCATCTTCGTGACCACGGAGGACACTGCCTTTGCGAAGAAACAAGGAATCAAGACGTTCCCTACGCTGGCCTTCTTCAGGAACAAGGAACCGTTGATTTTCAAAGGAGATATCGAGGATGAGGACGAGGTGCTGTCCTGGATTACCGATGAGAACACCCTTGAGATTCCTGGGAAGATCGAGGAAGTGAATGCAAAGATGTTGGAGAACATCCTTGAAGAAAATGACTATATTGTTGTCTTCTTCTGTAAGCATTTTCATTTTGAATATTTTTAAAAACTGTTCTAACTCTGAACAACTCTAAAAAATAATTATTTATTTTGTAATAGTTATGACAGCTGTGATAATGACTATAATTATGATTTATGATGATAGTTATAATAACTGCCATGATAATTGAATCAATTATTATAACAATGCTTCACAATAATTATAAGTAATTGTATAAAATTAACCATTCACTCGTTGTCTACGAGACAAATAACGTGAGATCATTCACCTAATCGCAGACAAGGAAGGAGACAAGAAGAGCCAGAAGATTCTTCAAGAACTCGAAAACATCGACGACGAATGCGAAGAGAAAGACATCGACTTCGTGAAAATCTCCGACGAAGGAATCGAGAAAGAATACGATCTGCCTGGTTTACCAGCATTGGCATTTTACAGACACAAGTTCCGTCAAGTGTACAATGGCGACATGATGCACGAGGAAGCCATTTTGGATTGGATCCTGGAGTTGCGTACCCAAACACCGGACGTTATCGAGAATGTAGACCGGAAGACGCTGCAGGTGCTGATCAACGATGTCGAGCATCTTGCTGTATTCTTTTGTAAGTACACTGTTATTTTATTCATACTATTTTGATATTAGAATTATAAGTTTTAATATTAAGTATTTGTATTCAAAATTAATGGGTAGCTTACATTGGGGAGCATGCGTGAGAAAAATGGTGTGGACGTAGATTTCTGCACTTTTATTAGGCAATTATTATTTTCACTGGGGAAGTTTATTAGGGTGTTTATAGAAATGGGATATGAATATAGGGATATAGGGGAAATGGGGAATTCGGATATAGGAAATTTAGAAATTTAGGACTTTGATAACTTCCAAATTTAGAAATTTGGAGGTTGGGACGTTTGAAATTTTAGAATTTGGAAATTTGGGGAATATGAAAATTTGGAGATTTGAAAATTTGGGGAATATGGAAATTTTGGGATCTGAAAATTTGGGGAATATGGAAATTTAGGGGTGTGAAAATTTGTGGAATATGGAAATTTAGGGATGTGAAAATTTGTGGAATATGGAAATTTAGGGATTTGAAAATTTGGGGAATATGAAAAAGAGTTGTGAAAATCTGTGAGTTCGAAATATTGAAAATGTAGAAATTTAGCATTTTAAAAATTAGGAAATTTATAAGTACGAAGAGTTAGGAATTTGAGAATTTAGAAATTTGAAAGCTCGAAAGTTTTCAACTTAAAAAATTTGCAAATTGGAAAATTCCGAAGTTTAGAATTACAGAATTTCAAAGTTAAAACTTTCTGAGAATCGTATTAAATTAAAAGGAAAAAAAATGGCGGTGGAACAGAAGCGTTCTCTTAGAGGGTTAAATATTTTCTCTTAACAGACGATGATAAATGCGAATCGTGCCCGGAAATCCTGGAAGAACTAGAAACAATTGACGACGACACCGACAAACACGGTATACAGTTCGTTAAATCGAACGACGCGAAATTGGCCGCTGAAATCGGTGTATTTTCATTTCCGGCGCTCGTTTATTACGAGACTGGAGTGCCCATCATGTATGACGGTAAGTCTCGACGCTGCTTCATCCTTGGCTTGTTCTCAATACCCGCGATCCTTTTTATATTTTCGTTAAAAATCGTCTTTGTACGTGCAAAGACCTTTCAAAAATTACTGCTTCACATTCCATTCGATACCCTCATTTTTCTGCTTTGAAAAATTGTCCTTCTTTAGTTGAGGATTTAAGGAACATTTTTAAATTTCATTTCACAAAGGTTACGTTTAATGGTTTAATTTCATTGACTAACAATGATCATTATGATGATTTAGATTATTTAGTATTAAGGGATTCTCATGTGGGAAATGTTAAAGTATTAATCGTTTGAGTGTTGAGGGTAGGTTGATGAGGGAGATTTTATAGAAAGTAGTAGTAAAGATCACAAATATCGTTTTGGAATTCTTAAGATTTGAGGTATGAAGTTTTATAGTCCAAAGACAATTTCTGGGTCTCTAAAAAAATTGTATTGTTGCAAAATTATTATGCATAAAAATTCCAAAGTTCCAAAGTCCCAACACAAAATCCTAAATTCCTTAAGTCCCAGCCCCAAATTTTATAGTCCTAAAATGTCGATGTCCTAAGATCCTAAAGTCCCAGAATTCTAATGTCCCCAAATTCTACAGTCCCAATATTTCACTGTCCTAAGATCCCTAGGTGTGATCTACCCTTGATACTCAAACGATTAAGCATCCACCATCATACGTATTTCTCGAATCACTTAACGATTTCTTTATATGATCACATAAAAGACACAAAATTTAGCAGAAAATGAAGAACAACAATTCCTGACGAAAATAAATAAAAACCTTTTTCTCCCTCCTCCGCGCCGAACAATGAATCTCGGTGCTTATCGAGCAAAACTGAGCAGATCCTGATATGCGTGTGTGCCTTTTGTAGGTAATCTTAAGAACGAGGAGAGAGTTCTGGAATGGCTAATCGAACAGAAAAGTAAGGAGATTTCTAGGATGATGATTATTATTACTGGTGTACTGTTCTTTGTGACGTTAATCTCGGTCGTTACTATACCACCCGGCTACGAGTATAGTACTCGCGCTGTGGTTGTCACCCCGGTCACTCTGCCACCACCGCGATCTCCATGATCGTGTGTTGGAAATATTTTAAAATATATATCTTTCTTCTTTATTTATTCGCGTGAATATATAATGAGTAATACTAACGCTTACAAGATAGTTGGGTCGTTTTATAAATAATATTATTTATAAAATAATATTTATTTATTACTAGTTGTTTGTTCGAGGTGGAAAACGTTTATTACCATTTTTAATTCGTGTCTTAACCACTCTTTTTCTATGTATTATATTTCATTATGCAAAGTTTACTGTCGTATGTTATTTTTGTAACTGATAATGAATCATTTACCATTCAATTATTAGATGAACTTTTGATCCAAATTCATTCTTTTTTCAATTTAAATTTAATTATGGTCAAATATTGCAGTGAAAAAGAATTTATATATGACGTGTATTACTTATGAGTATAATTATCATGGTATTATTAAGAATTTAAAATGAATGATACTTTGTTTGCCACATTTTAGTGGCATTATTTATGAAATGACCTAACAATTCGAATATATTGTTAACTAGATGTTGATGTTGATATTAAAAGAGGATCGGTGGTGAATAAGGAAAGAAAAGATAATAGGGGACGGGAAATCGGTATAAACGAGAAGAACAAGAACGAAATGAAAAGAAAGATCTCACAAAGCTCGGTGAAAAAAAAAAATGAGAAAGCTCGATTCGTGTCATTTAGCTTCTAACGATGCGGCAACAATCGCTCTGGCTAACTGACTATACTGTTCACAATGCATTTAAAAAGCACACTGATACCACTGCGAGCTTTCATTCTCTTTTTTTTTTCTCTCTTTCGCTCTTTTTATTCACTTTTTTTCTCACACTGTCATTTCATTTCTACATTTTTCTCTATCGCTGTCTCACCGCTCGCTCTCACGCAACCATCTCACCATAATAATCACGATTTATATTTTTTACTTTGAATAATAGTTTAAAATGAATCTCGCGAAACGTGTAGCTACCAATATTCCTCGCGAATCGGGGACCAACGAAGCTTCCTCTGTCTAAGGCTTTTTTAAAGCTGTTTTTAACGACTTTTGTGCCGCAAGATCTTTCTTTGGTCGCGTTCTCGTTGGACTGTTTTGCCGCGAATCGAACGATTTATGGATAAATTTCATATCTGAATGGAGGACTGCTTTTTTGTACAAATTTTCAGTTTTAGAAATTTGATAGCTTGAAAATATCAGATTTTTAATTTTTCAATTTTCTAATTTTTTAGTTTTTCGATTGTTCGATTGTTCGACTGTTCGACTGTTCGATTGATCGATTGATTGATTGATCGATTGATCGACTGTTCGATTGATCGATTGATCGATTGATCGATTGATCGATTGTTCGATTGATCGATTGATCGACTGATAGATTGTTCGATTGATCGACTGATAGATTGATCAACTATTCGATTGATCAACTGATAGATTGTTCGACTGATCGATTCATCGACTGCTGGATTGTTCGACTATTCGACTGTCGAAATTCTTAAAAAGCTGTCCACTTTTCGCCATTTATCTGTAAAGTCGAATCACTCGTGACAAAGCGATCCAATGAAGAATTAAAAGAATTCAATGAAAACTGGATATCGAACGACACAAAACGCGAACAGACTAGTTACATTTTCGTCCAAATGCAACCAAATGTGTGTAAACGTGTCGCGATCACCCATGAGGGAACGATATCGATAACAATTCGTCCATGTTCGTTGTGATATGCCGTCAATAATATCGTCCATTTTAAACAGTAAAAAAAATGCATGCTATCCCTTAGACCGAGAGGCCATATCGGTCACAAAAAACCTAGGTACACGCTCTCATTTCCGGTCGCGCTGAAGTATTATCGATGACCCTGTTAATACACAGGTGATGATGATAATGATGATGATGATGATGATGATGATGATAATGATGATGATGATGATGATGATGATGATGACGATGATGATGATGATGATGATGATGATGATAATGATGATGATGATGATGATGATGATGATGACGACGACGATGATGATGAAGACGAAGACGATGATGACGATGACGACGATGAAGACGAAGATGACGACGACGACGACGATGACGATGACGATGACGATGATGAAGATGATGACAACGGAGGAAATAATAAGAAATTGAACAAAGCCCTGAAGAATATCCTGGACAAAGGTAAAGGTTCGACGACAACCGAGGACGCCGAAGAGGAGTTCACGTGAGAGATCGAAGTGTGACTGACGGGCTTTGTGTTTACGCGAAAACGAACAGAAAAACAATATCAATAATACCAATACGAGAAACGAACCGTAGAGATGTGTATACCAGTAGAGCGATTCGGATTGATACCGTAACAATTAATCTAAACGAGACTTGGCTCGGCGTTCGTGGCCCGATTGAAGGCCGTAGGGCGTACCTGCATGAACAAATTATAATTCTTTTCGTTTTCTTTCATTTTATTTCTCTGTTCCCCTACTGACACAACCTGCCCCTCCATTTAGTGTCCATCCTTATTCTGAGTTACCCTATGGTTCTCCATTTGCATGCGAGCCTTGTGGACATCCTATTTGTCGATGGAGCTACGTGGCCAAGTTGGCACGGTTTTAAATTTGCGATTCAATCATATATACACTTTCGATTGTTTTTTCATCGTACATGTAATTAGTATACGCATGGTAATTATATTTATTATAGAACAGGGTGAACCTCGTCGATTTGACCTTGGTGTATTATATTATGAAGGTCAATTGTCAATGTGCAAGTTTGCACGTAATGTGGCGGTAACAGCTATTTTATTGAGGTTTTGAAGGAAGTGTGGTAATTCGATGCGTGATGGTTCTACGCGTGGTAACTGTACGCGTGGTAATTCAACGCGTGGTTGTTCAATAAGTGGTAATTCGACGCATGGTAGTTCAACGTGTGGTAGTGCGACGCGTGGTATTTCGATACTTGGTAATTCAACACGTGGTATTTCGATACGTGGTAATTCGACGCGTAGTAATTCAATGCGTGGTAGTTCAGTACATGGTAATTCGACGCGCGGTATTTCGATACGTGGTAATTCGACGCGTGGCAATTCGACACGTGGTAATTCGATACGTAGTAATTCGACGCGTGGTAATTCGACGCGTAGTAATTCTACGCGTGGTAATTCGACGCGTGGCAATTTAGCACGTGGTAATTCGATACGTGGGAATTCAACATGTGGTAATTCGACGCGTGGTAATTCTACGCGTGGTATCTCGGCACGTGATAATTCGACGCGTGGTATTTCGATACGTGATAATTCGATGCGTGGTACTTCAACACGTGGTACTTCAATACATGGTAATTCGACGCGTGGTAATTTAATACGTGTTAATTTGACGCATGGTAGTTCGACTCATAGTGATCCCACGTGTGTTATCAACACGTGGTATTACCACGCATAGAAACAGTGGTAATCCAAAGCTTATCAATCACCTACGTGGCGATTCAACTCGTGTCCCTATAATGCGTGATAATGAAGAAGTCCTCAAACAAGATTCATGCTAACGTCAATGTTCCTAACCTCTTCTATACTCTCCCCAATTATCCTTAGACTTCTAAATTCTTAGATCCTTTCTAAGCTCTCCCCAGATTCGCCCAACATTCTAAACCACCCATACTCAAGAAATTGACCTTCACAGCGTACAAACATCAAGGTCACCGAACTGAAGGTACACCCTATTCGATATAATTACCACACGCATAAATGCGGCTTTTCTTCTGCTTCTGTAAAGATGTTAACTTGTTATATTACTGGATATTGTCTTTTATTCTCGAGGTAAGTACGTCGTTCGTGTACGATATAGAAAAGAAAGCGAAAATCTTTAATACGTAGCTCCAGGAGACTTCGATCGCCCTTTTACTACCCAAAAAAAAAAAAAAAAAGAAAAATAACAACGATCTCTCCAAAGCGAGCCGATGGTTCCTGTTGTAGTTGACAGCTGTCGTCTGCAGCGAGCTCTCCGAGTCGAAGAAATGTCGGACTGGCCTCCGCTTGATAAAACAAAATGGGTGGGGTTCCTTTCGAATATCTCGCGGACAAACAACGCCATACAATCACCTTATCTTTCTCCCACGTACACAAAGAGCAGAAAACAACGTACGATTTTTTGTATCGATTGGTTGAAACTCGAAGTGGAGGCTGGTCCACGGTAAAATACGGCTACCATTAAAGAGTCGTCGACTCGCCGCGAGATATTCTGGTCTGTGAGAGACATGCACGTTTGGCTTTTGCTGCGCAATTGGGGTTGGAGTGACACGTTCTCTCTGCACTTTAGTTAACGTCAGAATCTCACGAGTCAATTCTCTTCGCATCTTCTCGAAGGACCTATGTTTCTCAACAATTTTCTCCGTCTATTTGTTTTCAATCTCTCTGTTTTTTTCAAATCCACACTCCTCTTTTATTGTCTTTCGATCCCGAACAAGAACAAAAAAAGATTCACCGGAACTTTGTTTTGGTATTGACTCGTGAAAGGACGAATCAATCGTAGGCTAGCCAATTTTTTCTCGCCAATAATTTTTTTTTCTTTCTCTCTCTCTTTTTCTATCTCTTTCTATCTCTTTCTTTTTTTTTGTAATATCTCACACTGAAGTTTGCCTGGAATCACTTCTGTATCTGACTCGTTGTATATTTGCTTACTGCAGGCGACGGCTGTTTCTACATCGGCATGGGAGGTAAAAGCGCGAAACCCAAGATTCCCTCCTATGAGCCCTACCAGTGCTGTCCTGCCAAGGTAGCCCACGGCACCAAGGTCGCCAAGATGACGAAAGTCGGCCCGTTGGCCAAGGACAAGGGCAAAGTCCATGAGAGGTCCGAAAAGTTGGGACTGCCTGGCCTGAAGCCGATTAACAAGCTCACGGCGAAGGAGAGCAGAAAAACCGCTACGGTGTCGTCATCGTCGTCGTCGTCGGGGAGTAGCAAATCCACTGGTGACCAGAAGGCCAAGAAAGGATTCTTCGGAAGTGGTAAATATTTGAACTGGCTGTGGTAAAATCGCGATGGTTAAATCGTTGCTCGATCACCACGTGGACCTGCAATGGATACCAATCAACTGATCATGGCAGATCAATTATATTGTTATAGGGACATTTGTGTGAGTGTGGTATTGTAAGATGAAGACTACTATGTTCCTAATGGATTCCTAGATTTCCAGATTCCTAGATTTCTAGATTCCTAAATTTCTAGATTCCTAAATTTCTAGATTTCTAAGTTTCTAGATTCCTAGATTCCCAGATTCATCGATTTCTAGATTTCTAGATTTCAAGGTTACAAGATTTCTAAATTTCTGAATTCCTAGATTTCTACATTCCTAGATTCCTAGATTTTTAGATTCCTAGATCCCTAGATTCCTAGATTCCTAGATTCCTAGATTCCTAGATTCCTAGGTTACTAGATCCCTAGATTCCCAAATTCTTAGATTCCTAGATTCCAAAATTTATAGAATTCTAGACTCCTAGATTACTAGATCTCCAGATTCCTAGATTCCTAGATTTCTAGATTAAAAAATTCCTGGATATCTAGACTCCTAGGTTACTAGATCTCTAGATTCATAGGTTCTTAGACTTCAAGGTTGCTAAACGCCTAGATTCCTAGATTCCTAGATTTCTAGATTACTACACTGCTAGCTTGCTACATTGCTAGTTTACTAGATTACTAGATTAGGGAGATCTAAATCTCTCTATACTCCAAACTCTATACTTACCCTATATCTATCCCTAAATCTTCTGATCTGTACATCCTGAAATGTGTATATTCCTGTATTTCCGATAAAGTCCCCCTAACGTAACTCTTTGGACATTGCATCGAAAAAATTCAGTATAAATTGAACCACGTCCACGTGGTGATCGGTGATTTAATCGACAACGTAGGGGAACACGTAGTTAGAAGGTAGAAACGAGTGACAGCCGATGTTGAAGATTGGGGGCTGGAATGAAAACGATCAGTGAGATGGGCCCGGCTGACGAATCGTCTTCGTATCTCGAATACAGGTGTCTCGCGCGGTCCATGAAGAGAATCACGAGCCCGCAAGTTCTGGACGAGCAAGACGATCCAAGATACATGCTACGGGAAGCCGGTGGCTGGCTACTCGGATCCCCCGAATACGACGGGATAACTGTTTCGCGACTGACAATGAGTCTAGCCTTCTTAACAGCGCGATGTTCGATCGACCACTTTTTTGTAATCGAGCGTCCGCGAAACGGAAACATCCCCCACCCAACCCCGTGACTGTTGAACGACTCGACCGGGACGGAGTTATAACCAACGATCGATCGCTTCTTTTACTTTCTTCCCCGTTTTTGAATGCATAGAATATTTAACGCGTTGTTAAGATTGCGTTATACCTCCGTCGAACTGTTCTACGATATCCTCTCCCCACTTCCTGTTACACCGTGTGTCTGTCTGTCTGTCCGTCCAAAGAACCTTGTAATCGCCGATCGAATCCGTGACGATAAATGATAGAAAAACGTTACAAGACGCGAATTCACCGAACTGTACCGTCGACAACGAGGAACGACAGAATGCCAGGAATCGTAACCACTAACGATCTTACGATGCGAGACTGAACGGAAAACGAAAACTATAAGTAATAAAAAAAAAAGTAAAAAAAAAATCGCCGCGATGAGAAAGGATCGTGAGGATTCAGTTTGTCTATCTCTCACTGAGAGTTGTGTCGGGGTTGTGGCCTGTTGCAGTTGTGGCAGGACTTCCGTACATCATGAAAGTCTAATGACCGAGCGGAAACGGAAGTGCGATGGTGGAGGTGAAGGACGAAAAGAGACTGAGAGTAACCGATGAATCGGAGCCGGGAAGGGAAGCAATGAAACCCGAGGGAAGATGGAAGCAGGGAAGAAACGTTGAATAAAAGAACGAACGAACAAGCAAGCAATGTAACGAAAAGAAAAAAAAAAAGAAGGAAGAAAAAAAAAATACGTTTCGTTCATCGAACGATCTTGTTCCTGAATGCGTGCAATCGTCATCGTAATCGAAGCATCATCATCATCAACGCGATCATCTTCTTTTTCCTTCACGTTCATCGTTCAGACAGATTAAAATCGTGTCAACGTATCATGCGCCACCCCAATCCTCTCCCACGATCATTCGACATTTCTGTTACGGTTTATCTCTTTCTCTATTTATTTTTCTTTTCTTTTTAAGTATCATTTAAGCATCTATTCAATAAAGCCGCGAACGAACCGGAGAGGTTAGGTTAGGTGCGGTCGACAGACTTTTGACGTTGCGATTTCATGTTTGGAGCATTGCATATACGCTCTCTTCATTTTTTATAATAATTTTCGAGTATTTACAATTGGGATTTTTTGAGGTGGACGCACGTCGAAATTGACGTGCGTTAAAATTACCGTACGTTGGAATTGACGCAAGTTGAAATTACCGTGCGTTGGAATTGACGCAAGTTGAAAGTAACATATCGAGATTAACGCGTTGAGATTCGTGCGTGTTGTAATTGGCACTCGACAAGGTTAACGCACGTCGAGATTAACGCGCGTAGAAATTGACACGCGTTGATATCGTTACGCGTCGAAATTAGCGCGTACCAAAGTTATGATTCGTCGAAATTTACGCGCACTGAGGTTCGGACGTGTTGAAATTTGCGCGTGTTAAAATTACCGCGCGTTGAAACTCATGCGGGTCGAGATTAACATGCGCCGAACTTGATACACGTCGAAATTAGCGTGCATTGTGATCTACACGCACCGAAATTCGTGTTCGTCAAAATTTGAACTAGTAAAAATTCGAGAGCGTCAGTGTTACGTGCGTCGAAATTAACTTGCGTCGAAACTAACGTACGTCGAAACCAGCGTGCGTCAAAACTCATTCGCGTAAAAATTCGTATTCGTCAAAATTAATGCGCGTGACAATTCACAAAACTGGACGTTAGTGCACGTCGAGGTCATCATACGACGAAATTAGCGTGCGTCGAAATCAACGCACGTCGAAATTAACGCACGTTAAAGTCCACAATCGTCTTTTTTACCAAGAAACCACTTTTTCGACAAATATTACATCGCTTTACGTCCTTGTATCCGCAATTATTGAATTTACACTTTATAGGAATAAAAAATCGCGATAGAAAGTCTCTCTTCCGCACCGAACCCAAAAGCAACGTCACCGTCTTGCGTCACGGTTCGAACATCTGCTTTCAATCGTGACACTATTTGTCATTAACTGAGAAAAAGGACAAGACTTTGCCAGTCCGTGTGACACGCTTATTGTCGGTCCACATGCATTTCGAACAGAGAGCCTAGAAAGAAGCTGAACAGGGTACGGTTCTGTTCGATTGTCGACACTCGACGACCAAAAGATCGATCTCGTCGGCTTTTTTTTTTTAATCGTTCAATCGTCGCGACGACTCGATACACACCGATAGGCCCCATTGCATTTGATCGGTTTTATGTCTCGAGGACGACGCGAGCTCGTCGACGATCGAGAGGAAGCTACGAGTAGCTATTCGTTATTGTCGAACGTTTTACTACGTTCTACTTAGATCTCGCGGTATAGGTTGTAACGACGGATACTTTCGATGATGTTTTGTTATTTTCAATCGACAGCTTTAATCCTGGAAGTGTTATTCATTCACGGTTTTAACGATCCCTCTTTCATGAACATTTACTCGCGCTTTCAGGATTAAAGCGAACGGATTCTCGTTTGTATAATTCCTTGATCAATCTGCAGATCTCTCAGAGTATGTTTATGTCAGATGCAACGACGACGATGCACTGCTCGCGTCACACAAGACGTGTTGTGGAAATAATGAGCTTACTGGTTTTGTAACTAGCGAGCCCCTTCACTAGTGTGATCGTAGAGACATGACTCACACGACTTTATCATTTCATCTATTGCGTCATTTGGTCACATTATATTGATAGACTTATCTGCATGAACTCTTTTGCTACTGTACTGCCCCACACGCCATCTTGTGTGACGCGAACAGTAAGTAGGTTTGTAGCCACTTAGGTGAATCACGGCGACCGTATATTGATTGGAATAAACGACTATTTTTTCCATTTTTTTTTCTCTTCACTCTCCATCGATTCCATTCCAGCGACTCGAAGTTAAGTTCAATAGTTTATTTCGTTTCAGATTCTGCATTCGCGTGAAACACCGGATTTTCAAAATGTAGTGTCGGTATCATAAATTTGATATTTGCATAGAACACGTGATTTTGTTTGTACATTGTAGAGTAATTCATTCTGCACGAACATGGCACGAAACACGACGTACAATTGTGAGCAATGATGTCCTTTTCTGGGAAGAAGACATTTAGAGGAAGGAAGTCTTGTTATAGCGATGGCAGTTGATTTTATTTAGTTATTTTAATTTCTCTAGATTTTTAAATTTGGGGGTTGTAACTTGTAGATTTGGAAATATGGAAAATTGAAAAATTGAGTATTTGTCTAAATAAGAAATTAAAAAATTGAAAAATTGAAAATTTACATAAGAAAAGTAGTTAAATTGAAACCTACCAATTTTATTTTTTTATCAAATATGCCATGCAAATAACGAAAAACTACCTGCCCCAATAATTATTCTTCCCAAAAGAAGCCACGATTGCAATCGATTGTACATCCATATCGATACACGAAGCTGTTTTTCCCTGGTGCTACCCTGATCGTGGCAAAGACATAAACATCCCTCTTTCGATTCCTCAACATCAAAAACGTCGAGGAACACGTGCGTTTCTTATCACGCTATCACTAATCGCTTGATTGCTTACTGGGCCGCACGAGCCAGCACTAAACAAAACAAAAAGATAAAACAAAACCAAAAAAAAAGAACACATATAATAAAGATATAGAATCGAAGAACATCGAGAAGTCTTGTTCTTTGTCCCCTGTTTCTATTTCGAACGATCCATAAAACAGGATCCGATGAAATGCAACAGGGAAAAACACCGAAACACACGCTCACCTTATTTATTTATTATTTATTTATTTATACAAGTGTCTTATGTCTTGTCTGATTTCTGTATTTCATTGTCGTTCGCACCGAATCAATCGGATGCCGATAATCCGTACAAACCTACGAGCTCCGGACGCGATAATCGTTACGATCTTGTAAAAAATATACTTCACGGTACGATTTGTAAACGGAGGAAAATATGGCGGGAGATTTGAAAGTTGATTATCGCTCTGCGTCTGTGATCACGATTATCAGGGCATGGATTATCGAATTGCTCGTTAAACGTTTGCGCACTTTTAGCCGTGTCACGGCATCCACGTTAATTTCGCATAAGAGCAACATGTACGATAATAAAACTCGATAATAAATATGTTTCCTAGTACCAATTAGTATCCTTTTGTATTTGCTTTGCCCATTATCGCTAATGGTAGTCGTAGAGTCCTTTCCCACCCGTCATTGACGTAACTAGGTGCGGTTCACTTGATTTATAAAACAGATCATATATATTTGAATATGGCGATATAACGCGAAGCGATCTAAAAGGTTATTATACAGTATAGAGAAATGAGCAGCATAATGTGGGGATTTATTGTGTAGAGACCTATAAAGATTTAATCATGATTACACCGTGATTTATCGAGTGGGGATTTAACGTACAGGAATTTAACGCGTGGTGATTTAACGCGTTGCAATATCAACGTGTGGAGATGTAACGTGATGAAATTTCAATACGTGGTGATGTAACGTGATATATTATCAACACGTGATACAACGTGGTGATACAACGCGCGGTGATATAACACTGCAATTTAACATGTGTTGGAATATCAACACGTGGAGATCTAACACGTTGCTATACCAATGCGTGAATCTGACTCGTAGGAATATCAATATGCAGCGATATAACGCGTAAAGATACCAATACACAGCGATACAATGTGTAGAGACAATACGTGGCGATATAAGACGAGACGATATAACAAATGTTGAGATATCAACTCGTAGACATCTAGCATTGCTATACCATCACAGCAATGTAACACATGGCCATACAACACAACTATTTCAAATATCTGACTACACAACTTTTGGCAATATAACGCGAAGTAATTTACAATTATCTACTTGAGACAGAAAACCTAGCTACGTCAATGTCCACGATTCCTGTAGTTTATCCACAGTTTGCACAACATTCGATAAAGAAGGACAACCGATTGAAATACAAATTATTCCTTGTTATTTACTGCGTAGATGTTGATGTAGTTTGTACAGAAGCTTTTTAGAGACGCATTTTTTAAATACTCACGGAACAAATTTTCCTCACTCTTCATAAAAAGACATTCTTCACAAATGTACAGGGTGAAACAGATAAAATTTTCCAAAATTACAACGAACATCGAAATCACTTTTTTATTGTTTGAAAATTGACTTTTCTAGGATGACTGCTATGAAAATGAAAAGAGCGTCATTTTATTATTCTCTCTTTTAGTGCAATGAGTATTTTAATTTGTATATTAACCCCTCTGTTAAAAAGTGATTAGCATGAGTTTGAGGTGGAATTAGTATGTCAATTCTTTTTACTTGAATTTATTTGATCCATCCTGTATCAGACTATAAAAATCGCCACAATATCTTAGAAACAAATTAATAAGCGATCGATCACTCCACTTTCTCTCTCGTTTCTTTCGATTTTCGTCGTTGAATCCGTCGCAGAGCATGGTAAGTTTATTGAGGCATCCAGAAATCACCAGAAATCTCCAGAATCGATTAAATTCGAAGATCGAAACGACTAGCCATTCCAGATCAAGTCAACAAAGATCCTTGCACATAGATCAATTTATATGTTTCCATTTAACAAACGTTTCAAGTAGTTTTCAAATAATAGTTCAAGTAGAACAAGGAAAAAATATTCGAGGTACGTTTATGATGCAACTTAGGTAATCTGCTCGACGAGACCGAAGTTCTCGATTGGATGGTGAAGCAGAAGACGGACGAGAGTATCGAAGAGATCGATCGTGACACCCTGAACAAGTATATCGAGACGAAAGAATTCCTGGCTGTCATTTTCTGTAAGATATCATTCATTTCTCTGTCGAAAATGTTACAAATTCTTCGCAGTAAGTTGCGAGTTTCACTTTGTGACTTTTTTGTTTGAGGGGTAAGTAAAGTTTCACTTAACCCTTGTGTGAACAACCGAATACTTATCTCCGTATATATTTTCCTATATTTTGCTTTTATACTTCGATCATTTTTACATATTTTTACGTTTTTGAGATAAATAACTTAGAATTTTAACCCTTGCAGTCTCCTCAAGTTTCTAATTTTATTGAATACTTGTATATCGTTAATTGTCCACAAGCAAATTGGGATGTAATAAGATTGTTGGAAGATTTCAAAATTTATTGAATCGATCATTCCTTTCGAGAGGTTAAATCAATATTCTGGTATTGTTTGTATTTGACCATTGGTGTAACTAGTTAGGGATGGCGGTGGACGATATGAGGCCTGGCATTAACCATATATGTGAGGGATGTAGGATATAAGATATTAAGAACTTAGAATTTTCCCAGCTTTCAAATTTTAAATTTTCCAATTCCAAAAATTCTAAATTCCTACATTTCCAAATCACTGCATTCTCAAATTTCTACGTTCTCAAATCCCTACATCCTCCAAGCTCTACACCCCCAAATTCTTACGTTCCCAAATCCTTACGTCCCCAAATCCCTACATCCTCAAATCACTGCATTCCTAAATATCTACGTTCCCAAATCCCTACATCCCCCAATCTCTACACCCCCAAATCCCTACATCCCCAAATTCCTACACCCCCGAATTCCTACGTCCCCAAATCCTTACATCCCCAAATTGCTACATTTCCAAATCCCTACATCCCAAAATTCCTACGATTTCCAACCCTCACATCCCCAAATTCCTACGATTTCCAACCCACACATCCCCAAATCACTACATCCCCAAATCCCTACATCCCCAAATCCCTACATCCCAAATCTCCACATCCCCAAATCCCTACATCCCCAAATCCCTACATCCCCAAATCCCTACATGCCCAAATTCCTACACCCCCAAATTTCTATGTTCCCAAATTCCTACACCCCAAATCTACAGATTCCCAAATTTCTACGTTCCCAAATCCCTACACCCCAAATCCACAAATTCCCAAATTCTCAAACCCCACTTTGCCCTACCTAACGTCAGCACTATCACCATTGCTAAGGTCCCCATTCCAAATCGCAGTTACACCAATGTTACTTCAAATAACGAACGAATAAAGCCCAACGAGAAAGAATGATCGCTTAAGGGTGTCGATGCCGGGTCATGTCTAAACGAAAAGAGAAATCTCGATCCCTTAGACAAGGAGGAGGATCCGGAGAGTCCTCGAGTGCTCCGGCACGTCGAGCTGATCGACGACGAGGCTGCTGAGTACGGTATAAAGATTGTCAGGATGAAGGATCGTTTGATGGCCAAAAAGTACGGTTTCCGTAATCCGCCTGGTATCACCTACTTCCGCAAAGGGAAGAACATCAACTACGACGGGGACATCGATGACGAAGAAGAGATACTCGATTGGTTGACCAACCCCGAGAACATGGAGCTGACCGATCACATCGAACGGATCAATAAGAAGATGTTCCACAAGATACGACAGACCACCGACTACCTGGCTGTGTTCTTCTGTGAGTACTCGCATTCTCGTTGTTTCGTATGAATTTACTCTGTCTGAATTATTTGGTGATCTATGTGTAATTAATTTATGGCTCAAGGATTTGATCTTTTAGTTTGGTGAGTCAAGTGTTGGAACTTAGTTAGTCAAATTAATTTAACATGTTAGATGAGTAGCTAGGTTTGATGTAATTGGTGAGGTAGACATTATTATTGTTATTAAATATTCTTAGTTATCATTTATATTTTTAATAGTTATGTACTCTTAAGCACTATCTATTGCATTTTTAATACTTACATATTCTTAAACACTTGAACAGCCTATTTACAACTTCTGGTCAATCAATATTAATCTCTGAGGATATTTTCCTGATGATTCTGATTGATATACGAAAGATAAAGGGTGGTATTAGGATAGGTACAGTTTCAGTAAAAAAATGAAACTTTCAAGCGTGTCGAACGCGGTGGCGCGCGTATGTTTAGACAGCAACGACTGCAAACAGTGTGGCAGGGTTCTGGCAGAGATCGAGCACATCGATGACGAGGCTGACAATGCTGGAATCAAATTCGTGAAGATCGACGACAAACAGCTGGCCAAACACTATGGTGTCTTCGCTCTGCCCGCCATATTGTTCTTCAAGATGTCCTCCA
The DNA here is from genome assembly GCA_945859595.2 of Megachile willughbiella. Classification (NCBI taxonomy): domain Eukaryota; kingdom Metazoa; phylum Arthropoda; class Insecta; order Hymenoptera; family Megachilidae; genus Megachile; species Megachile willughbiella. The sequence goes on along the minus strand of OX243799.1, from coordinate 11,834,001 downwards.
AAGAACCAGTCATTTATGCAGGTACTTTCATTCTTACTGTAAACTTGCAATCTTGAATCAAACGTAGTCATAAATCAGAAAGACACTCTCTAAGGACAGATTTGAAGGGTTAGAAGATTTAGACTTGATTTCAACTTGATGCAATAGAAATATGTGATGAAGCGTTTGAAGACACCCTTTGGGGGTGGGTTAATGGAGATCTGATTTGAATGTGACTTAAACCTCTTTATTGTAATAGGAGCTGTTTATGATCTGATGAAGGGATGCTGAGTTTGAGTTTAAAATTGAAGTAATCTAAGTCTGAGATAAATCAGAACTAATACAGACCTAAATCTGAGCTAAATCAGAACTAATCCAGACCTAGACCTAATCTAAATCAGAACTAATCCTAAACCAAAGTCAGACTTAACCCAGATCTAAGTCAAACTTAACCTTGATCTAGCTCAGACCTACTCCAAATCTAAGCCAGACTTAAATCAAACTTGTCCTAAACTTAAATCGACCTTAATCCTTTTGAACTCTTTAATTATAGGTGACCTATACGACGAGGAGCAGATTCTCCAGTGGTTGATGACACAAAAGGATCCTTCCGGTGAGGTAATCGAGGATTTGGAGGGAGAGGATCTCCTGAATTTGATAAGAGAGTCCGATTCATTGGCGGTGTACTTCTGTAAGTCTGGAATTGCTTCATCAACGGCCAACTGCCAAGCAGGAATGTATCACTAGCCTGTTGCGTGGCAATCAATTTTAATCACTTCACATTTTCTCATTATACTCCACGAATCATTTCGTACTGTTCACATATCACATATGTAAATACGCGAATGTTAAGATCGTTCATATTTTCCATCATCGATCGAGTTATATCGTTCGAAAGTACCCTTTCGATCTTTGACCTCTTCATCCTCGAGTTTTCATACCGCCATATAGGTTACTTTACTGAAAAGAGTAACCGAAGCTCATAGCCAGCAACTTGACTGCGTATATCAATTCCTGCTCTGGAAGCAACGGCGTTGAATCAATGCAACTTGTGCTCTTCGATTTGATCGAATACTGCAATCGAGAGTAATGTTTGGTTGGTACCCATGAAATTTCGTTTCTAAGATGAAAGGATGATTGTTTATTACTTTGATAGTAGACTGGAGGTGGAAGTTGAAGAATTTGGCAATTGGAAAATTTGGCAATTTGCAATATTAAATTTGGAGAGTTGGAAATTTGGGAATTTGGAAGTTGGGGAATTTGGCAATTTGCAATATTAAATTTGGAGAGTTGGAAATTTGGGAATTTGGCAATTTGCAATACCTAAATTTGGAGAGCTGGAAATTTGAGAATTTGGAATTTGGAAAATTTGGCAATTTGCAATACCTAAATTTGGAGAGTTGGAAATTTGGGAATTTGAAAGTTGGGGAATTTGACAATTTCCAATACCTAAATTTGGAGAGTTGGAAATTTGGGAATTTGAAAGTTGGGGAATTTGACAATTTCCAATACCTAAATTTGGAGAGTTGGAAATTTGGGAATTTGGAATTTGGAAAATTTGGCAATTAGCAATACCTAAATTTGGAGAGCTGGAAATTTGGGAATTTGGAATTTGGAAAATTTGGCAATTTGCAATACCTAAATTTGGAGAGTTGGAAATTTAAGAATTTGGAATTTGGAAAATTTGGCAGTTTCCAATACCAAAATTTAGCGAGCTGGAAGTTCGCAATACCTAAATTTCGAAATTTCGAAATTCTCACCACGTAAATTTGGAAATTCACAATACCTAAATCTATAAGTAACCTAAACACCTTGCAAAAGTACCTAATTTAAAAAATTAGGAAGCTCAAAATGTCTACACAGTTAAATTCCCGAACTACCTCACAAATTTCCTAATTTTCTTCCTAATTTATAAAGTTGTGGATGTAGCTCACAAATAGAAATAAAGCGATATTTCATGTACACCGACCAAACACCTGTATGTACATAGTTAACGTGTATTGTTTCAAGAATTGCGCTTAATGTGCCGCAATGATTAACTACAAGTTTATCATTCTGTAAGTTGTCCAGCGTCTTTTCCGTGTCTCGTTGTACATACGTTTCTTCATGATCGTTGCTATTGGCCTTTTTCTCTCTATCTTTCTATCTGTTCTATCTTGTGTCTCGTCCATACGCCGTACACGTTGTCTGCTAATGCCGCAGGGAACAGAACGCTTTGTGACTTGTGTCAGGCAAAATATCAACGCAAGCAGACTCGCCACAGGGAACGCAGGATCGTCGTCGAACACGAAGCAACCGAAGAACTCGATGGTACACGTGAACACAGACCAGAAAACGATTGAGTTTCCGACCCGATTTCTTTAACGATCTCTGCTCTAGAACGTTATGTTCCAGATAGTTCATCCAGAAACCGATCACCGTGTGCGCACCCTCAACACGAGCATTCACATAATACTATATTTTATGCATTATTTTTGTCTTCTCGATCCATTTTTCAGCTTCTCTATTTTGCATTTTCAGAAAATCGGGTGCTTTTTTGTATATTTAAGTTTTTCATATTTCACCAAATTTTTAATACCGAATTCGAAATTTTTATATTTTGAGGACGATCAATTTACCGAGGCTTTGATACTTTTTGTTTCATACCCCATTTTGCAGATTTTTCCGGAAATAATATTTTTGAGACACACGCAATTACACGATCACACACAGGTGTACCTGCACGATTAGAGAGCATGCACAAGAGAGAGTCATAGAGCCAGGCGACAGAACCACCATAGTGTCCCTAGATGACCCTGCTGCTCAGCATGCCAGCCTTTTTGTTTTGTCCACGTTTGGATAGACGTAGTACTTCCAAAAATTGAGTACAAGTTTGCGTACCGAAACTCTACGACCACGGTATTTTTTCGTTAGATGTTAGTTACCCCTGAAGTTAGTTTCGTCACACCCCGTGTACGACGCTTTCTTAGATCATCGTCCAACTGAACCCGATCTGTAACTCGCCACCATTACTCTCCCGTAAATAGTCGTGAATTTTATAACGATATAGTTTCTCTTTAGATTCCGTCGACTGCGAGCAATGCATGGGGATATTGGAGGAACTCGAGAACATCGACGACGACTGCGACAGACATGGTATCACTTTCGTTAAAACACAGGTGAGCTAATTAGTTCGTTAATCTTTACTGGACACTTTTGCATTTCTGCTATCTCTTTGCAGGATTACAAGGTTGCGGAAGATTACGGAGTTACGGAATTCCCTGTGCTAGTGTATTTTGAGAATCAAATACCTAACGTGTTCGAAGGTAATTTGATATAATTAGAATGAAAGGATTATGTTTGGTATATTGTTTTTAAATATTTCACAGGTGATCTGGCGGTGGAGGAAGAGGTTCTGCAATGGCTGATCACCCAGAAGACGGAGGATCGAATCGAACTGATCACTAGAATGATGTTGGAAACGTCTGTCGAAGAAACTCAATACCTTGCAGTTTACTTTTGTAAGTTTGGGAGGAGTGTTCCTGAATTTTATATCCCAAGATCCACATATCCAGTTATGAGAAATATTATTTCAGATAAGCAAAACTGTCACATATGCGACGAGATTTTGGAAGGATTAGAAAGGATCGACGACGAGTGCGACGTGTTTGGCATCCACCTGGTAAAAATTCAAGATCCTCAGCTAGCCAAACGGTACTCGATCAAAACGTACCCTGCGCTGGTTTATTTTAGAAACGGCAATCCTCTTTTGTTCGAAGGTTCCTCGATATCTTCTTTCTCAATTATCGGTATCGGCGCAATTCAGCATTGATTGATCTTGCGATATTGTATAACAGGTGACCTACAAAATGAAGAATCGGTGCTCGAGTGGTTAATCGACGACGACAATCGAGAGCTTGCCGATGAAATCGAATCAGTTAACGACAGGATGCTGGAGAGACTTCTCGACGAATCTCCATTCCTCGCTGTCTTCTTTTGTGAGTTGCGAAATTAGTTCAATTATCAAATTAGCGTTTTTATTCGATTGTGAGTAAAAACGTTTCAATGTCTCGTGTTGATCAGATGACGAAGACTGTCCCGAGTGCGACGAGATCATGGAGGCCCTAGAGAAAATCGACGGTGAAGCGGACTTATTCGGTATCGATTTCGTGAAGATCTTCAGTCCGGAGGTCGCGGAGAAATACGGAATCCTGAACGTTCCTTCGCTCGTTTATTTCCGTAAAAAAACACCGCTGATCTACGACGGCGATCTGACTCAGGAGGACAAGATTCTCCAATGGCTAACTTCTCAGGATGTCTTCGAGATCAAGAACGAAATCGAGGAAGTGAACAAAAAGATGTTGGACAAGTTGCTGGACGAAAACGAGTTCCTTGCTGTCTTCTTTTGTAAGCGAATCTCAAATCGTTCGGTTTCAATTCGATCGACGATGATTTTAACGAGGAAATTTGTAGATGAACACGACAGCAAAGAGAGCGAAGAAGTGAACGAGAAATTGGAGAACATCGACGGAGAAACGGATAATCTGGACATCACGTTCGTCAAGATGGCGGATCCGAGATACGCCAGGAAATGGGGTGTCACCAAACTTCCCGCCATTGTTTATTTCCGCAAGAGATTCCCCAGTATTTATCGAGGTAAATTTTACCGTATCTACTTTTTAGAAATTTTGTAATTAGAAACTGTGATCTCTTGAAGTATAGCATGATGGCACATCACTTGGTATACGTTGTAAGATAATCTTGTTTCCATAAAAGGTGATCTGCACAAAGAACAGGACGTTCTGGAGTGGCTGCGCAAGAACAGGTACCGTCAACCGGAACTGAACATCTACATGTACATGCTGATCGCCATAACCGTCCTGTTCGCCATGTACACCGGTTTCCTGTTGTCGTGTTTCCGTTCGGAGCCAGCTGCACCCGCGCCGCATCCGAAGCAAGCGTGAAAAATCGTGTGAAAGAGAGAGCCGGGAAATGCAAGATGAAATAGAGAAGATGAGAGAGCGAAAGAGTAAACGGACTGTTGTTGAGTGAATGTACGTTGTTGTTGATGTTGTTGCTCCGACTCGCTTTATGTAAGATTAACGAGGGTCGTTCGTCAGGAACGATTACGACCCGAATCGAGGGCTCGACGAGGACAACGACGAAACCGGTCGCATCGACGATGGCCATTGATCGACGACCGCCATGTTTCTCTTAGCCAATCAACGAACAAGGATCTATTTTTGCGTCGAGAATACTAATTTGATGATATCGTCCGTGAATTCCGTGAGCGCGCGCTATGTTTTGCTAACGTGGACCAAATCCGTCGAGTTTCTTTTCTTTTTTTTCTTCTAGAAAGCTTTAGACCTCTGTCAAGATGGCGCGAACGACTTAAGGGGTTGCGAGACACAAATGATATTGCTCCAAGTATTCCAGACGAATTGTTAGTGTTCATAAGTATGTGTAAAATATATTCGTTGCTACACGTTTGCTGTACTTCTGTCACGTTTATGAAAATTATGTATCGTGGCACGGATTTCTTTCTTTCTTTTTTTCGTTTAATTGTGTCGCTTTGTAACGATAGGGGTGTATTGTATATCGTATTCCGACCATTTTTCTATTGATTATTTGCGAACACGTGGAATTTCTTGCGTTTTTAGGGTGAATAAAATTGATCCAAGCGTATACGTTATTATTATTTGCTATTTATGGATTGTTGCTAGACGACGATTGTCGATAATTAATCACGATATCTGTTACGACGTTTTTCACTGTCGTCGATGACAGCTTTTGACAGCGGTCTTATTTTAGCCATGGAATCACCGTTGGTCCACGCGCATTACGTTCATCACGATGGTGATTGTCGTTTTATTCAGGGACTTTAACTGAAATACAAAATACCAAAATTATACCAATTTTATAACAATATCCTTCATAATATATAGAACTAGTGTCAAAAGTGTAGACTTTCTACACTTTTCCACACTTTCTTAAAAATCAAAAATCGAACAATTTCTAAATTCAGTCTACGTATTTTTATAGAACGAACTTTTATTTCAATTCTTGCTAATGTTGCGAAGATATAGCAGATATTTTGTACTTCGATTTCAGTCTCTGATTTTATTAGCGATCTGCGTGTCTTTTCGGGCGAAAATAATCACGACGATTCAATCGTCACCGACTTCCGCTGAACAAACGAGAGGGCAAAGGTGTATACGAAACGATTAATATACTTGCCTATTGATGTCTATATTGTCAGAAAGGCTTAACGATGTCAACGTAATCAGGAGGAATAAAGAACGAACTATTGGACCAATTCCAAACCGTTAAAATGCCACTTCCATCTGCCAATAATTATAATAAATAATGTATAATAGTGTGAACGATGCGTTATATATAAAGAAAAAGTAAATACGACGATTTTTCTTTTATTTAATGTTTCAATTTTTTTTTTTGTTCTTCGTTTGATTCTGTTCGCAGAATTATACGTAAAGTTATTATTAATATACGCGCATACGTAATTTAGCTCTTTTGGATACTTCTTTGAGTTTAGGAACTTCGTTGATATTTCGCATATGTATTCGACAAATGAATTGAATTTTCGAAATACAACTGAGATTATTTTAACGTGTACTTGCCTTAATTGATTATCCTATCCTGAAAAATATGAAATATAAAACAGTAGACTGAAAGAATGTTTTTATTATATCTTCTTAACGTCGAATTTAAATTTGAATTTGCCGCCATTGGGAACCTAACCAAGCCTGAATCAACTGTTGCCAACTCCCGACTGTGCGTTGACTGCTGCTGCATGTTCAACGGTTGGCAATTTCTTTACGTCGCGGAAGAATGGCGGATGCGTAAGTGTCGTCGAAAAGCTTAAATAAATCTATAAACATCCTTCGCTAGAGTGCCTATAATATTTCAGAAATGTGTTATTATCAATTCTATTTAAATTCTGAATCATATAAGCATTGTAGTTTTCTTCTTTCTCAGAAAAATGATGAATTTTTGTTCTGTGCCGATACCTTGTACCATTCACCAATATGAAATGAAATATAAATAATGTTCCTTCACTAAAGATTATTAATTCTGTAATGATACGTTACTTTTTGTTTCGTGTTAAATCAAATTTGTGTGTTCATTATTTGAAATAATCGTGTACTTCACTGTTTATTAGAACCTAACCTAACATAAATCACTTGAACCACGCGACTCGTTAGATTCATGTATACATAACATGCATTGAACTGTTTATAATGTTAATGATAATTTATACAGACCAAAGGAAACAGCTCCTGAGGCTAAGAAGCTGCCGGCAGTACCGGAATCGGTACTTAAGAGGAGGAAGACTCGTGTAGCTGTGAAAGCTGCGCGTCTTCAAGTAGCTCTTAAGGTACATTTAATTCATGTTTCATAGTATTTTATGTATTATACGTCAGCGATAATAATACAGTTATTTGTCCAAATTTTTAGAGACGTGCAAGTCAGTATAAGAAGAGGAAAGAAATTTTCAAGAGGGCAGAAAAGTATGTCAGAGAATACAGAAGAAAGGAGCGCGATGAAATCAGATTGATGAGACAAGCTAAAAATCGTGGAAACTACTATATCCCTGGAGAAGCACGCCTTGCTTTTGTTATCCGTATTCGAGGGTGAATTATATTTTTTCAGTGTTACTTCATTCGATTGAAGTTTATCCAGTGTATAACCAATTATTATTATTTCAGTGTGAACCAAGTTGCTCCAAAAGTACGTAAAGTACTTCAACTGTTCCGTCTTAAACAAATCAATAATGGCATATTCATGAAATTGAACAAAGCAACTATTAACATGCTTCGTATTGTTGAGCCTTATATCACTTGGGGATATCCAAACCTGAAGTCAGTCAGAGAGTTGATCTACAAGAGAGGATTTGCCAAAATAAATAGGCAACGTATTCCTATTACCAGCAATGCTGTTATTGAGAAAAAGCTTGGTCAGTATTAATTTCACTTAATTGTTATATTTTAATACATTGACAAGTCCATGGAAGTTACATTTACTTGGTTATGTGACTCCCTTCCATCTTGTCAAAGATTAATTGAATCTTTTTATCACCCTTTTGTATAAATTGCATTTTGGTTTTTATGGATTCATACAAATCACAATCATAATTGAATTGAATTTCATTGATAATAATCAAATTAAATTATTACAGGTCGCTTTGGTATTATTTGTGTGGAAGATTTAATCCATGAGATATTCACAGTAGGATCAAAGTTCAAGTATGCAAGCAATTTCCTGTGGCCATTCAAGGTACATAACTTCATAGATTTTTTATGTGCGACATAGGCATGGTGGTAGAAATATTTATTGTTCTATCAACCTCCTACTATGTCGTAAAGTAACATGAGTTTCTCTTTATGGCATGCATGTACTTTTGCATATCTTAGTCAAACTCAAACATTTCAATAATTACTTAAATAGTTATGCATAAATATTTGAATTTAAAAATACTAATGTCAATCTTTGTATCTGCAGCTTAACACACCCACTGGTGGATGGCGTAAGAAGACTAACCACTATGTTGAAGGTGGTGATTTTGGAAACCGTGAAGATAAGATCAATGAGCTCCTCAGGAGAATGGTTTAAATTTATAACAATCTTGATAAATAAATGTTTAAATACAAGAAGTTATTTTGCATTGAATTTTACTTCCAGAAGGATAATCGAATATCTGGGTTAATTATATCACTTTTTTCATTTAATATATACGTCATTTATCAAACAAAAATTCAGTGGACAATAGTCAATGCTACAACAACAATTGATTGTTTCAGTAAACTTTATTTACTTTCTAAATACAAAACTATTGTACTATATCACAATAAGCTATAGCGCGTGTACGGAAAATGATGCAGGTTCTTAATGTAAATACTAATCAATAAAAACGTATAACAGATCGGTCGGTCAATTTTTTCTCACGAAAAACGTGGTACTTTGTCTTTTGCTATAATACTTGCATTCACTTAAGAATATCGAACACAAGATAAAACCCATATCTCGGTTATCTAACCGTAACGTTACGTTTTTATAACATTTTTCATTTTGCCTATTTCTTTTCCATTAACATTGATGATCGGAAAAAATATGTGCAAGTAATGTCCGTAATACTGATACAAATGAACAGATGTCTGTTCCACTTTATTTATCGTTACTATTGTTTATTAAGTACCGGAAACTGCTTGTACTGGAATTTGATATAAAGAATAGCTTTGACGAATCGCTATTACTATAAATATTTTTGATTATCTGTTCTCATTATTGTAACTGAATTAGTTATTTTATTCTCACGTTGAAAGAGTGCATGATTCCATGCACTACACAGGGTCAACGACTTCCAAAAGTAAGTATATCATGTAAATCAACATTTTTTTTAAGACAAATTGCATTTGTTAAAATGAATCTACTTTCACTTGAGAGTTTTTCAATGTACTCTGTATTTGAATAATCATGTTTGAGCATTATTGTTATGTTAAATAAAAAATATAAGCATCTTTTGGATTGTCAACGCGAAAGTATTCTGATGTATGTTTCATCATTTTTTGGGAAGATTCTTCAGATTGTACAAGAGCATGTTCGTAAGTTATTTCAGCGCAAAGTTATTAAATGATAATTCTTTCTTATGCATCGCCGTTTCGATTTAAGTTCTCATTTACAAACGATCAGATTCGAAGGCTGCGTTCGCGACACCGTTCATCGTAGGAACTTCCGTCTTCTTCTCGCCGGCAGTCTGCCATTTTTCAGTCTTCGAATCGTTTTCATCTGCTTCTTCGACCTTACTCTTCGCTTTCTTGTCTTCTTCCAACATCTTACGATCTCTTCTGTGTTCCGTATATAACCATCTGTTGATAAAATAGTTGGTGGATTAGTGTCGAGATTTGGAGTAGATTTTTGGGAAAACTTTGGAATACCATAATGTTCTGATTCTGACCAAATTTTGCTCTGTTTTTCAAAACTAAACATCTGTGAGAACGGTTGTTGGCGACTCGAACTAGAAATTTTTACCATTCCAATTTTATTCTCTGTATTACCGACGAGGCACAGAATAGTGTGCGAACTGTTCTGAACACATAATACGCATCTTTGGACCCACGGAATATATTGCAAACGGCATAAAATCAATATTAATAAATATATAGCATATTAATCAATAAAATCAATGTTAATTGAATTTTAAAAAAATATGGAACCAGTGGCGCCATCTCTCCTACGAACAAGGTGAACTACACACTTTTGAAACAGCAGTTTCATTAGTTCCCACACACTGCCGCTAGATAGCGCAACGTTTCCGGTTCAGCCGGAGAGATGGCGCCACTTCGTTTTCGAAAAAATGCAATTAAAATTGATTTTATTTATTAATAAGCTATATATTTATTAATACTGATTTTATGCTGTTTGCAATATATTCCATAGGTCCATATGTTCCATAGGTATGTGTTCAGAACAGTTCGCACACCATACTGTATTTCGTCGATGATATAGGAAATGACATAAGAATGGCAGTGCGCAAATAAAGTCGCCAATACTGCTTAAATAACCATTATTTGTTTCTTCGCTAATATGTTAAATTTCTGTATAAGTTAACTACTTAATGTATCAACTGCCTTTGTAAGAAAAAGATGTAGGAAGAGCAGTAAAAAATTAAGACGATGGCGTACGGTAGAAGCGGAAGTGGAAGAACTTACAAGAACGCGAAGACTGCTGGCATGGTCAGACAGGCGCCAACAATGAAGAATGTCCCCGGAAATGTTTTCATAGTGGCAGCGTAAATGGAACTGTACATGGGGCCGTAAACGAGCGGCATCATGGACTCGCAAACACCAAACAACGAGTTCACCTTGCCTGCAAATAATAAGGAGAATTAGGCTACCGTGATATTGCCAACAGTTTCTTTTACCTTCAACCCTGTTTCCTGATTCTGCGAGTAGTTACGTAAAGATCGAATAACGGGGCTAATACGCGGTTGGATAGTACGAACAGGAGAGAGAAAAAAGACGAAGAAAAAGGAATCACGAAGCTGTTTACCAAATGGGTGAACCTCGTTAAACTTAGGTGCACACGGAAGAAACACACGCGGAAGATTGGTTGGAAACGGTGTCGAAAGTACAATGGAATTAAAAGTACTTGGGAACGCGATGTACTTGGGTTTTTATTTAAGTAATTTATAGCTTGTATATAGATATGTATAATAAAGTGTTTTAATTTATAGCTTGTACAGGATTAATTTGCAAAGATATACTTTAGTTTGCGAACTTCCAAATATAAATGTTTCTGAATGTAATTTAAATGTATAGAGTTTGTATAAATTGCAATATGAGAAGGGAAATGATTCAACCATGAGATCCTTAGTCCCGTTTTTACAGAAAGTCTTTTACGCATTGAATACATGCGAGGTTTGCCGACTCCATAAATAAAAAACCAAACTTTTTAGCATACCTTGATATTTTCTTTTTTTACCGATACGTCTTATTTCATTAAACGTTCCTTTCACAATTACATTGTTTTTTTCCCCGGTCGCTTTACACCGATCATCGCGTTATATAAGTCGATATTTTGCTAATTACATAAGCATGGAGGCACGATCTAAACGCGTTCGTAACGGTACACGCTACACGTTTCTTAAAAAAAAGTTGTTCCGCAGTGTCATTCTGCAATATATAGGCGATAAATAAAACACATTTGCATTCTTACCGAGCTCGTCGGTGGACACCAGTTTCGACGCTATCGATCTCATAGCTATAAAGGATGTTCCATTCACGATTTCTACGATGGCGGCTGAAACGTGAACGCGGACGTTAATTTATTTTCTTGATCAATCTTTTGTGGTATATTTCCATTTATTTTACCTAAATAAATCATCCAATCGGTGGTGGCGAACGCGTAGACGAAACCGGCTAATATTTTGCTCATCGAACTCATGATTCCAACGATAGCATCATCGATCTTCAGGATGTGACTGAACACGCCGACAGATATTGTAGTTCCTGAAATAATTGTCTTTGTTAACATTGTTCCCTTTCACTCATGGACCCGCGATTTGCACGGGAGTTGAGAAATCTAGGATAATTGTTGGTAATCTTACTCGTTGTATAACTCAGGATTTTTTATTCGAAGATGATCAATCATCTTCAAGGACTTGAGATTGTCGGATGAAGATGAACTCGAATTTGTGAACCTTGTTTCTGAATGAATTCCCTACATTTTTTATCGATCGTAAACTTTGACTTATAATTGTAGCTTGATTTCAAGAGCAATTTTAAAGACGTGAGATGTCGAACTTGAATTTGTGAACTCAGTTTCTGGATAAGCACGCGCCATTTTTTGATCGATCGAAGGTTTCGAACCAAAATGGCGGTTGACCGTTCCGGTCGACAGCGATTACCATTCGTTATATAACTGGTTCCGGTAGCTTTCGTAGTTCAATTGAGCAAAAAAGTGCTTGTTGAATCGTGCGAGGTTCGATTGCGGTTTCAACGAGGTCTTTTTGGTAAACAGAAACATAATAATTTGCGAAAGAGTGTAAATAGAAATGGTAAGCTGTTGACGACATTGGAGCTTTCAGCAAATTTGTAATCGATAATGAAATAAAAAAGTACAATTTCTGTAAAATTATTTATTACATACAAGCGTGTGTATTTACGTTTTCTGCCTTTACCTAATCTAAAATTTTGAAGTTTTCTATAGAAGATTTGTTTAAAGATGTACATGAAAGTTCTTAGTTATCAGTATTAGAAATGATATAGTAACTGACATATGTACTTTTATATTAGCAGATGGTTTTATTGACTTATGCATCATAATTTGAATTATACGTCAAATAAAAAGTAAAAAAGTACAATTTGTAAAAAACAGTAGTGTAAGAACTAAAGTTTGTAGAGACTTTTACTCCATATAAGGAATTTTGCAAAAGGTATTTTGTAACAGTGAATGGTGAACTCTCCTGAACGTCGTTGATTTATCACGAACGTATACGAGAAACCTTCAATCAACTGAAAGCATGTAATAACAGTGAAGAAACTGTGATTTAGAAAGAGGTAATTCAAGAGGATTCGCACGTACATTGTTGCACGTTATGCATCGTTGTAAATAGAAATAAGATAGAATCTAAAATCGCTGCCATCGATTCCAAGCAACATTTCCGTTGTATACCGTGGAAAAAAGAAGTACCGAGGAATTGAATTTCATTATGAAAATCGATGGAGGAATCGCGTTTCTACACGTGATCGATGATACTTCCTGATTATTATACCACATTTATGCTCTTGGGAAGATGGGCAGAAAGTGAGGAAATGAAGCATCGTGTGATGAAAAATGGTACACTAGGCCACCATTACGAATACATAATTTTATCTAGAAAGTAATGCGTTACTAAATAAAAATAATTTTATTACGAAAAAATTTTATTTAACCCTCCATCTTGTTTACATTTTGTCAGAAGTAAATAGTTCAGAAGATAGCTATCCGAATGTATTAAAAATGGAACATCGTGCATTGATTTAAAGAGTACTTGTGTAAATGATGATTTATAATGTCTTTATTACAAAAGGAGTTTGCATAATGCTATCAATTAACCATGATTAAACAGATAAGAAATAAAGACAAAGTATATTGTTTAGAATGTATAGAAAATGTGCATGTATGTCCATATTTGCATAAATATTCGCAGTCTAATTATAACTTATGTAAGTCATGTTATTATTTAGAGAACCTTGAAATAGCAGTATTATCTCGAGTTATCTTTAAATCTTGAAAACTTGAGATAGATCAGTTGCAAGGATATAAAGAAATTGTTTCTTTATTTACTTACCGATTAAATTCGTTACCATCGCGAACGTGGTGAACATGCTGAACATCACTTCGTTCCAGTGATACCTGTATCTCGTGTAAAGGTACATCACTGCCATTTCACCTGAAACATTTTCATTCAATTTTTTATTTCATTTACTGTTATTCAATGCTGATTGCGATAACAACACATTTTCGATACTCTCAAGTTTGTAGATTTTTGAACTTTCAAGGGGTTGCATTTGCGAATTTTCAACGTTTTGTGAACGCTAAATTTGTCAAATTTAGTTCCTTAGGGTTTTACTTCCTAGAATTATTGATTTTTCTAGTTTTCAAGTTTGTGAATTTTTTAATTTTCAAATTTCAGATTCCCTAGATTTCTCAAACTGTCGAGTTCTCTAATTACTCTAGATCTCACATTTTCTAGATTGCAAAAATTTCCGAATCCCCTAATTAGTCGAATTCCCTAGATTTCTCAAACTTCCAGATCCTCTAATTACCCCAGGTCCCACATCCCTAGATTTCAAAAATTTCCGAATCCTCTACTTGCCAAATTCCCTAGCCTTTCCAAATTTCCAAATGCTTTAACTCATCAATTCCCAACATCCCAAAATCCCCTAATTTTACCAAATTTCTAAATTTTCTAATTCTTCACTTTTCATAAATCTTCAAGTTACCAAATTTCCCAGATTACCCGAATCCTAGTTTCCAAATGCTTCAAATTTTCCAAGTGTTCAAAGTCTCCAACTTCTCAATTTTCCTAATTCAAAAATTTGCTAGTGTTGTCCCCCAAATTAAGTTGTAAGAAGAATCCAGGGAAAACCTAGTTTTTCTCTCAGTCTTGCTCTTATCTAACCAGCCAGTTGCCTCCAAGTATATTTTGTACATCTGGGTCACAATTGACCCCACCATCGTTCCAATACTCGAACGAAACAATGTACCCAAAAAATTCGCTATGAAACTTTCAGATATCCCACGGAGGCTCATATTATAGGCCTTGATATCAATCAATAATTTCGACAGTAACAATGTGAATAGCGAAGAAGAAGAACACGAAGAGGAACGATTATTTCATTCATTTCAAATTACAATCGCAATCTAAATTGCAACCTTTGCAAATCTCGAGTTGCGGTGTTTGAAATCCATGTGGGTGGAACAATTCCGTCTATAAACAGCATGAAAGATCATGGTCAAAACGTTTTTCAGAATTGCCCTACCTCCCGTTTAACCTTATTTGAACAATGTTGCTTCACGATCCGTACCAGCTTTCGAATTCAACTTGAAAAACACGCATTCAAGATCGGGAGCAACATTATCACGTACGCGATCGAAAATAATTATCGCCTTTCAAGATGGACGTGAAAAACGTGCAACGATGCCCGTGACGCTAGCTGGTAATATTCCTCGAGTTTTTCAATCACGATTAACAATCCAAATAGTTTTGTAATGTTCGATGTGACTCGGAAATGTTAAAAATCCCTGTCGTTCAATAAACGACGCAATTTTCAACGTGACAATTATACTTCGCATGGGAACTGACAAAAGGAATAACTATACGGTCTCTGCACGTTGTTTACAAGTCCTAAAAATTACAGCTGTCGGGGACCGTTTAAAAACGCTGACTTCATGGTTTTTCGTTATTTAAGTATATCTTGGAATAACAGATGCATTTTTTGCGATCATTTTTTCAGTCATGAACGAGCAAAAATTTATTTGACGATAGGGGAATGATAATATTTTTGACTGTTG
Organism: Megachile willughbiella; assembly: GCA_945859595.2. Taxonomy (NCBI): domain Eukaryota; kingdom Metazoa; phylum Arthropoda; class Insecta; order Hymenoptera; family Megachilidae; genus Megachile; species Megachile willughbiella. The sequence goes on along the minus strand of OX243799.1, from coordinate 11,818,467 downwards.
TATAAATGTACGATGTAAATAGTAGATTGCAGACTTAACTGCCATGCCACCCATATGTGACGCTTATATTTTCATACGAATTTATCAGAATTTATCGTATACATTTTCATAAGAATTTTTATGTTGGAAGAATTCTTATATTACAAGAATTAAAAATATTAGTATAACTACTTGGAACTGAATAATAAATACAAAATATTGCAAAACTATTTGACAAGATTTGTTGAGAACAGAAATATTAATAAAATTTTCAACATCAAAGTTGCAGTCAACGTGTTAAATTTTTTAATTCAGCACATCAGGTTTGGAGGGTAAATTCTTTTTAACAGAACTCCACTGTATTATTATTTATCAATTAAATTCGTTAACTCATGTAAACATTGCTAATAGAAAGGGAACTGTAAACAGAATTGAAAATCAAAGCAGAATGCAGTCAACTTAAAATGGAGTCCCACAACGTAAACTAGTGGTACCCTAATAAGTAACTAGTTACTCTAGTGGTGGTAATCATAAGTATCACATATCGAACTATATGTAGATCGATACACGGAATTTCCGAAACAGTTTAATGGAAGAACGATCGTTAAACGAAGAAACGATGTGATAATGGCCCGGACATGCTGAGAACGATTAAACGGATGACTTGATGAACGAACTTGTTGTGTAACGCCGTGTGTATCCTTATGTAATGGCGGCTAATAACACATCGAAATTGCTGTGAATGAATTCGTGCGCTCTATACACGATAATAAAACTGTTCGAATTGTTCTTGCAATTAGGAAATACCATCGCGTGTCTGATTTATTACCGCTGCATCGACCCTCTGGGAAATCGTGACCCAGACCTACAAAACGTACGATGTTTGGATTAAAAGTTCTTCAAGGAAGAAAGTCGAAACGTTGCCTCACATTTCGTGGAATTTGATATTTAAAATTGGAAATGAATATGGAGTGGATATATAAAATGAATATGAAATGCATATTTGAAATGGAGAATATGAAATGGACACATGAAATGAAGAATATAAAATGGACACCTGAAACGAAGAATATAAAATGGACATATGAAATGAAGAATGTAAAATCGATGTATGAAATAAATATATAAAATGAAGAGTATAAACAGATATATAAAATGAATGTACTAAATGAAGAATATGAAGTCAATTTTAAAATGTTCCTATTTCTGTAATATTCTTTGCAAGGTTAGGACCTCAATTTTAAATATTTACACTTCATGCTACAGTATTTAACACTTATTGTGATTCTTTTACATTAACATTTATACATTTGTAACATTTTAAAATATAACAAAATAATGTGTAAAATATATGGTATACGTAGAAAAACGAAATAAATAATTTAAATTACATAGAATGTAGTATTTGAAATTGTGTATTTTATACGTGTATACAAAATGTACATTTTAAATATGCAGTGCATATATGAGTTAAGATATTTTAAATCATTCAATGGAAGAAAATAGTATAAATGTCTGTTGTTTGTTTTATCTTAGCTCGATGTGTTAAACAATTTGAACCCTTCAAATCACCAGAACTAGATTTATTTCCGACGGTCAAAGATCTGAAATTACATCAAAGTACTTAAGTAATCAGACCGTATTAGCACACGTACGCACAGAATCTAGCTCTAAATAGGTGCACTGACTTCGCACGTGTGATAACGGTATTGTCATTCATTTGCAAGCTTGGTAAAATTAAGAATTCTTGTATACTATTATTTTAACACATGGTACCCAAAATTATTGGACTGTGTTGAATTACTGGTGCTCAATTTTATTCAATTACTGATGTTTGCCAGGTATATTAAGTCGCTGGTATTCTCCAGATATATTAAATTCTTGGTGTCTATCAATTGTATTTAATTTCTGATGTTCATCAGTTACATTACATTCTTGGTGTCCATCAACTGTATTAAATTTCTGATATTCATCAGTTATATTAAATTTCTAATATTCATCAGTTGTATTAAACTGACGTTCATCAGTTCCATTAAATGACTGACATTCGTAGGATATATTGAAACACTGATATTCAACAGTTACATTAAATTCTTGGTGTCCATCAATTATATTAAATATCTGTCATGTACATCATTGCGTACATTTACATCACCAACATCTACCAAAATATTCATCGTGTCAAAGATCAACGTAACAAATAAACGATCTAAACAGAACTCAACACAAAAGAAAAACGCGCAGAGAAATCGTCGATGATTACGTAACGCTAACAAGGATTTGATTAATGGCCCCAGGATTCAACAGTAAACAAAGTTCATCGACTATCGAATATTTTCTGAACAAATCTATGTCTTTCAATCTGTATATTTACCGCAATTGCAATTAATATCACGAACAACTTTCACCCCATTTAATAAACATGCTTACACGAGCCACGCGCGAACCAATGTCGAAAGAGGGTAACTTGATCGAATTAACGGCTACGCTTGATTTAATTAGCGTAAGCCAATTGTACCAGCCAATTACACAATGTTTCGGATGATTGGTATTAATATGCCTCACTCGCATGTTGCGTGTATTTACCGGCAAATTAACTGCTCTGCCGTTCTCGAATTAACTGCCAGACTTCATTAAAGGTACTCTGCTTTGTTCTTTGAATTAAATTAAATATTTGATAAGAGAGATTACTTGAGTCATTGGAAAATTCTGTTGATAATTTATTATCCATATTTTTGGGGGGAGTTATATGTGAGATTATTCAATGGAGAGGATTGTTGGTAGGTTTATTTAGAATTGTTTGAGTGTGTTAATAGGGTGGAGTTTGATTTTTGAATTTATGTATGTGGATATTTTTTATTTACGAAGATTTGGGCTTGGAAATTTATTTTTTAGGTTTAGACACTTTTGGAGTTGCACGAGAATTTTTGAATTGCCTAGTTTAAATATTTGGGAATTTTTAATTTACAAGTTTATGTATTTTCAAGTTAGAGTATTTAGAAATTTCAAATTTGCAAATTTTTGCATTTGGAAATTTTTTACTTTCAAGTTCAAATATTCAGAAATTTCAAGTTCACGAATTTTCACATTTGAATTGTTTTATTTTGAAGTTACAATACTTACTAATTTCAAATTTACAAATTTTTGCATTTGGAAATTTTTATTTTTCAAGTTCAAATATTCAAGAATTTCAAATTACAGATTCTCACATTTACAAACTTCAAACTTCCAAATTTATAAATTCAGAAATATCAAATCATCGCATTTACTAATTTACAAGTTTAAAATTGACAAATGTTCATATTAAAATTTACACATTTTCAAACGTATAACCACGACATTTCAAATTTTCAATCTTCGAACTTTTCAAACGAACAATTCGGACTTAGCCAATAGAGTATCCAATTAAATTCCTACATGCAAGCATAATGTTCTCAGTTACAGTGGTTTGAAGGAAACGTAAGACGATACCACGAACTAGCGACGTGAAGATTAAGAAATAGAAAATTTTCGCAAAATATCCACGAACGCCTAATTATTAGGCTCTCAAAATCAGGAAGAAGGCCATTATACGAAATTGTTATAAGCAGCATGATTACTCGCGACGATCTTTGCAGTTGGTATCAAGGGAATAAAGACGTAACGAAACATTATAATGTCCGGCGTATTAGCGGTCTAATTAAATTATGACAAGGACAGCTGCCTTGAATTCCCTGTTGCAATAAGAATTCGCGATGCGCTAATAATCCGTAATCAACGGATGCAACTGCTTTGTCGTTCGAGATTAGCATCTCGGTTATTTAGAGAAAATTGAGGACACTAACAATTGAATTATTGTTCCTTCGAGCGAAACGTAAAACTTTTGTGCAAAAGAATTAAATTTTCACTGTTGATATTGCAGGATGTTTCTTCAAGAATTCCATCAAATATTTCATGTTACAATTTTATTTATTTATGTAACTCGTAATACTTAAATATATATACAACAATTGAGAATGTTGCATGTAAGGACCTTCCATTTTGCTGACAAAGTAATGTTATTACTTCTGTCAGTTTTAATTTTCATTTTGTTAACAAATTTTCAAATTTGGATCAAAGAATTTTAGTTTAACTAAAGGAACTATATTTTTGCAAAACATTAAGGGTAGAAATAAATATTGCAGCATGTAGCAAGAGGTTCATTGCAACGACTGAAAATTTCTAAATTTGCAAATTTTTACACTGTCCATGAGAATTTTCTGCATTTTCAAATTTCCATATTTGATCATTTGAAAATTCGAGACATCAAAAAATTCAGAAACTAAAAATTGATAAGTAGTTTGTTCATTTGAAAATTCCATATTATTTTTGAAATATAGAATTGTCCTATGAAATTTGATAAAATTGTAAATTTGCAAATACTCAAATTTACATGTAGCATTCACAGGTCACTAACTACAGTTCCTAGTATATCTTTTGTATCAGCACAGCAAAATTGTTTGACCAATTCTATGTACGCTTACCGTTCCCGCTTTCTCATATTCAAAATACTGCAATTACCAATGGAAATCATGCACGCGGTACGATTACCACAGCAATAGTAGCAAGATTAATGAGAGTTACGTGAAACTCTTCCCACTTTCATCTAAACGTCGATAAAGTGAAACTTTCAGTTACCTAAAGACTGTATAATCGTATCTGCACGTGCAGTCGATTCGTCAAAGCTATAAACCGTGAAAGTTGATGAAAATAAAAGTTGAAAACTGAAGGAGGGAAAAAGGCATACGATGATTCGTACGCAAACGAGTTGAAATTGTTTTTGTATATCATCGTTTGACCGTATTCAGAGGATCCAACGGAGCGAGGAAATAATTACTCGCGATAAGCTCCGTCGAAAGAGAAATCGAATACTGCAGCTGAACGAATAAAAAAAAATATATATTCACTGTTCGATAGCGTGCTATAAATACGATTTTATCACACAAATTTTTGGAGAAAATTGGAGCCAGTTGGTTTTGTCATTATTAATTCGATTGAATATTGAAATTTTGGGGATTTTGGAGATTATCGAGATGCGCATATTTAGGAAGTTTTGAAATTTTGGGAATTTGAATAAACTTTAGTTACTTACAAATTTTAAAATTAAAAAATTTAGGGATTTGTCTTTATAATTGTTGAATTAGAATAACAACATTGAGGTTAGCATATCTAGTACTTATCCACTACTACTCCCTCCCGTTCCCCCAGTTAATGTATCAATTTCTAAACTCGAATTTCCACTGTGCTATTAATAAAACATATCACCATCTTCCTATTTTTTGTATTAAATATTCCATAATATATTTGAAGAGTACATCTCTAATCTCCATGACAGTCTACATATCAAGCATGTCAGGTAAAGAATGTAAACAGAACACGAACACAAACCAAGATGCGTGTAAACTAGACAAGCAGTCAGACAAATATCCAAGCAGGTAGCTAGAAGCAAATTAGATCGACTTCTTTCACTTCTAGTAACTTGATCACTATTAGACTACCTGCTTAGCTACTTGACTGGTTACTTTCTGACTACCTGGTGATTTCCCGACTACTTGCCTGCTAAATGCATTCTGCAACGACCTAAATGAAGAAGAAACAGTATTCCATAGGACACTTACCATACAGCGGACCGATCACAACCATAACAACGACCATAAGCACCATCACCCTCTTCTGCCTGTTATTCTGTCCTTTCTTAAACGCCACCCGAAATGTCTCCTTGATATGCTTGAACGCAAAGAAGTCCACTATCGCGCCACACAAGGACATCTTCTCCGTCTGTTTGTGCCTAACCCTGGGCGCCTCCTTGATCACCACGAGTCCATAAATGAACGTCAACACGTAACACATGGTCGATATCCCGAAAACACCGTAAAATCCCAGTTTCAAGTACAATATCCCTGACAACGCCATGCCGATGGGTACACCGAGCGACAAGAAAACATTAGCGGCACCGATCCGAAGCGTCCTAGACTCCACCGACGTGATCTCCGCGATGTAACTAAAAACACCCATGAACATGGTGAACCACCCGCCCATGAGCGACGGCCACAGAGCCTCGAGCACCCCGGTGCCCTCCATGGGTACCTCGTAGAAGAAATACGTGCACAGTAGCATGCTCACGCTGCTGAGGAACTCTCCGACGATGGGCAGCAGCATGCACGGTTTCCTCAGACCCGTACGATCGCTCCAGGCACCCATGAAGAGGATCAAAATGGTCGGCAGACCGCTGGTCAGAGCCGTCTTCCAGGTCTGCATGCCGGCGACCAGCTGTTGCACGGCTATCTCCTCGACTTCGTAGCCCGTCGTGTTCCTCATAGCCAACGCGGTGCACACTTCGTCGGAGTAGGCAAGGTTCACCCTGCACGCCTTCTCCAGGTTCAGATTCTGCGTCGCCAGAGAAGCTAACATCGACGGGATCACGAAACAGGCGATCATGGGTTCCACGGTGATGCTGCTGGTGAAGTAGGACCACTTTTGACGCAGGGTCATGGACTTCCACACGACGGCTTGATCGGACACCTGGGTAACCGGGTCACCATGCTTCTTCTCCGTCGTGGGGTCCACCACCCCGTTCGGGCTCGTCTTCGACATGTTGTTACTCGTAGCTGGAATACTCAAGACGGTGTGGGCCGATGAAGTTTACTGTAGGTCGTCTTATTCGGTCGCAGACATGATCAGAATCGAGTGCGTCCAGAAGGTAGACTCAGGTGGTCTTCAGGGTTGGGAAGGGTTCGAGCCTTCTAGTTCGACGTCATGCAGCCGGGAATGTTGCTGTTCGTGTTCTCGTTCTGGGATGTTCTTCGGGTTGTCCTAGTTCCTTGGTTTGCAACTTCGTCGAATTTCAGCCGGTCCGCGAGAGACCGTCTGACCGTCTACTTCTGGCTAATGCACCATCGTACATTACGATACAGCGTGCTACCTCTTTCCCACCTTCTTCCTCTCGACCACCTCCTGTAACAGTTTTGCCTCCACCACTTCGTGTTCCCTCTATCTGGCCCCTCCGAGCCACGGAGGGTCCTCTCCACATGCGGGGAGGTAGCCAAGGGTACATCCACCTAGCCTCTGAACTACTCTCGTTACTCGACGAAACCTCGTCGACAGAAATTGTTTCTGCGATCACGTCTGACCGTACCGTCCACGCTTCCGGTTCCGCTCTTCGACGCTTTTCGGATCAAGGTTAACTTGTGTGGTCGGTGAACGAGGATGCTTCGACCTTCTCTCGTCGTCCATTTTGTTTTCGATCGTTTGATACAGTGATGGACTGATCGGATGCCCGAGGAGCTTGCGGACAGAGATTGGTGGGAGTTGGTGGAGAACTACGAGGTTTTCGAAGTTTTAGAGTTCGGGGATTTCGAGACATTGGAAAATTTGGGAAATTTAAGAGCTGGGAATTTTTGGGAATTTGATCTCTTGGGATTCGGAGGTTTGGGAATTTGGGGATTTCTTGCATTGAGAGATTTGAAGATTTAAGGATGATTGGGAATTTGGAAGATTGCAAATTTGAGGATTGGAATTTTGGGGGTTTGGAGATTGGGAAATTTGAGAATTTTGGGATTTTTGGGATTTTTGGATATTTGGGAATTTGGGAATTGAGGAAATTGAGAAAATTGGAATTGGGGAAATTGAGAATTGGGGAAATTGGGAATTGGGGAAATTGGGAATTGGGAAAATTGGGAATTGGGGGAATTGGGAATTGGGAAAATTGGGAATTGGGGAAATTGGGAATTGGGAGAATTGGGAATTGGGAAAATTGGGAATTGGGAAAATTGGGAATTGGGGAAATTGGAAATTGGTGAAATTGGGAATTGGGGAAATTGGGAAATTGGAAATTTGAGAAATTAGATATTTAAGAATTTAGGAATTTAACAACTTGGGGATTCAGAAATTTGGAAGTTCCAAAACTTACAATATTTTTTTTTCGCTCACATAATCGATTTAGATACTTCTATCATAACATCCCATAAAAACCAAAATTGTGGACGTTGCAGGAAACAAATTATATAAATAAAACATAATTCTTAATTTTCATATTTTCCAATCGATTCTAATTTAATCCACACAATCTTTTACTCTTTTAATAATTGTAACTTGTTACATTATCAAGTTTAACTACTTTTTTAAAATTAGGGAACTCTTCCTAAGTACAAGCCCTTTTATGTATAATTCATTTTTCTTAGGGTATACTTTTTCTTATAAATTTAACGCTGAAATTTTATTATGGAATGTATCTTATCTGTTTTGCATATTCTGTTTCGAATGTGAATAAATGTAGGTCAAGAAGAAACTTGTTTGTTTCTTTATTCGGTATACATCATCGCCTTGGACTTGTCAGGTAAACGTTTTTGTAATCTTAAATCTCGTACTCTATATAGTAATGTGTCTAGTGAAATCGTTCCGCAAATTAATAACATGAATTCTGTGAACAACTTGGATTAGCTTTGCTAATTCTTTCCTTGAAACTACTTCATCTTTTGCCATCGTGAATTTAATATTCATCGTGTGTGTGTTGCATGTCAATACGTTCAATGTGTGGCAATATAACATGTAATTTGATAATATATGGTAATGTATATTTCATTATATATGCAAAACAACAGTATATTAAACGAAGACGGCGATATAAGGAAGGTCTGCTAGAATTAATATCCGAACACAATGGTTTGGGTCAATAATAACTCAAGTTCAAAAAACATGTGGAATATTTTAAAAGAGTCTAAAAACGAAATGAGAACTGCACATTTTGCAATATATTGGTATGGTATCATATCCCCAATAAAACAAATATTTATTTTGATGTAGTCAGCAAAAAATCCAAAATACGAAGCAAGGTTTTCCCATTCGTTACGTATGTCCTACCACTCGTCCCCATTTTTATTTATTTTTCGTACAGCCTCAATGTTTGTATACTTCATCGTTTTGCAAAATATCGATAATTATTACGGAACTTACATCGAGTCACCGTTGCATAGCACACTGGTGTTCAATCTCACCAAATAAAATCTGTACGAATAAAATATTATATGAGGTAAATGAAGCAGTTGTTCTCGTTACATTTAGCAGAAAATCACTCGCTCTTGTGATTATACGTACTTTAAAAGACTTCTAATATAAACTTGCTTATTTATAGTTAATGTACAAAGTTACGAATGTATGTTTTTTGTAACATCTGCACGAGCACCTGAGTATAAAAACAGTTCGTCCAACACTCACTTCTTTTTATTCTGTTGGATGTACTTTAGAATAGTACCAGATATCCTGAAATGTGTTAAAAATTGATTTAAACGCTAGATAATTTATGGAACTAGGTGCGTACATCATATTTAGATCGTGAAGGGTGTTTGAAGCTATGGCAGCCATTGCTACTACATTTCATAACGATAAAACAATTTTTCAATATGAGTATAGTGGTTTCAAAAATTAACTCTGGTTTTAACAGGCTATTATTAGAAGTGTAAAGTAAATACATCATCGTAGATCATGTTTAGATCGTGAAGGGTGTTTGAAGCTATGGCAGCCATTGCTACTACATTTCATAACGATAAAACAATTTTTCAATATGAGTATAGTGGTTTTAAAAATTAACTCTGGTTTTAACAGGCTATTATTAGAAGTGTAAAGTAAATACATCATCGTAGATCATGTTTAGATCGTGAAGGGTGTTTGAAGCTATGGCAGCCATTGCTACTACATTTCACAACGATAAAACAATTTTCTAATATGAGTATAGTGGTTTAGTGTCAACAGGCTATTATTAGAAGTGTAAACACACCAGTCTCAGATTATATTTTTCGAAACGTAATAAGTAAAATTACATGTTCTACAAAATGACTTTATCAATCTATCTGCCTTCCTCGACATCGTTTCTTCCTGAATCCTACTTGCGTGTCCATTAGCAGAAAACCCCTAATGTGACTACATTTCAACTAGCCCATATTTAGCCCATATTCGGACCACTTACGTCCGATGAATAAATAATGCGAAAGGTTCTAAACTGTCGCCCAAATTTTCAAATCAAGATTCATCCGCCACATCAAGTCTCCGTTTCAGGGTCCGAAAGATCTCAGACACACGTAAACAGTGAGCACCGTTGAAATCGTCATCTCTGGTAGGCCAGAGTCGAGGTGCCGTTTAAATGTGGCAATTTGTTGATAAAATAATCACGAGTGACTGTCTTGTCTTCTATTTCAGGCAGGGCCGTCTCCGATGGTTACCTAGAACGACGAATTAAACAGATTGTGTTACATTAAATTCATGCTTGACCTGTCTGGTCCCATAATCACGTTTTCCTGGCCGGTCAATTGTGACGAATTACCAATTACGTCCGTTCATGCTCGATGCTCTCGAGATTTTTCTAGACCTTCCGCAGCTACGTAGAAATTCGGTCAATGTTACGTTGTTCCGGTTGATCTGGCCGCTTTTCAATCGATTTTGAGCGTGGTACCAGGTGACTCGAGAGAGCACGAAACCCGAGGAAGAGTTTATCAGTAGGGAAGGTACTTTTAGGGAGAATCGTGGGACGAATCTAGGATTCAACTACGGCCCTGCCTCTCAAGTTGACCGTATGACGTCGTCAAGTGAGTAATGCTCGTAATTCGAGCGATGCTATAAAATATTCGATTCAAAGCTATAACAGATCTGTTGTTTTCGTGTTCTACCGACACGTCCGTTGTCCATGAGTGGTCGAACTCGGAACAGAACTTGGCAAGGAAACGACCTCGAGTCGAACGCTAAACGTAACGGCGTATGGTCGATTCACTCGAAGTTCGCAGGAGGTAAATAAACAAACTAAACCCTTGTCTTGTGATTTGTGCGTTAGACTAATCACAGTCACGGTATTGAAACGGAGAACAGTTGAAATGAAATCACTTTGCCCCTTCGGATATTCTTTTCCTGACATTTCTCTTATCATTAATGGGCGAGAAAATGGCCACCTTAGGAGGAACACTCTGTGTACGTATTTTTATCGCGAAGAGTTTTTAAAAATTATACAAAATTGTTACTTTAGTCATTTATAAATATAATACGATTTTTGTAAATGATAATAAAGAACATATGTGTTTTTATGTATTTTAGAAAATATTTTAGCGTAGGTGTGTTTTTATGTTCGCATATTTATTACGTTGTTTTAAAACTTGTTTTCAATTTTGAATAGGTGTTTTTAAATCTACTTGTGTATCAAGATATCTATAATAGCTATTGCAAAAAAGAGGAAGTTTTAAAGATTACTCAGACTTTTAAAGAAAACACTTTATTTTCCTGTGTCGTTAAAGTATCGGTGAGTTTATAAGGGTACAATTACAGGATAAATGTGAGAGTCATGTATTAATAAATGCGTTAGTATAATATAATGATGATGTTCGATGAACAGTTTTAATGAATTACGAGGACCTCGTAGTCTTTGAAGGATAATTCTTCACCGTCGTAGGGGATGTATAAGCATCCGTGACTTGGTTGAATCTGCAAAAGCAATTTTATTTCTTCATTTTTTACGGAAAAAAATCTCAAACTGTGCAGTATATCGATAGATAATATGTATCGTATATTGTATTTAAATTTATTTTCCAATTTTCAAACTTCCAAGTTCTTAAATTTCCTAAATCTCAAACCTTCAAATTCCAAAATGTACAAATTCTTAAATTCCTACATTTAAAGATCCCCAAATCCTTATGTTCCCAAATTTCCAAATTCCCATTTCGCCAAGTCCTTAAATTTCCAAATTTAGAGATACCCAAATCCTCAAGTATCCAAATTATTAAATTCCCAAATTTGAAAGTCTCCAAATCTTGAAATTCCTAAATTTGAAAATCCCCAAATCCTTAAATTCCCAAATTTGAAAAACCCCAAATCCTTAAGTTCCAAATCTTGAACATTTCCAAATCCCTAAACTCCCAAATTTAAAAATCCCCACATCCTTAAATCCCCAACTTTGAAAAACCCCAAATGCTTAAATTCCCAACTTTGGAAATCCCCAAATGCTTAAGTTCCCAAATTTCAAAATCCCCAAATCATCTTTCCAACACCTCGAATCCCCAAATCTTAAAATACTATATTCAAAAATTTTCAAATTCAAAATGACAAAATACGGACCTTGCCAATTGTTTGGGATCCATTATGGAGAACACGGCCAACATACAAAGGTTCTCCATCGGAGGTTTGTCCTCCGACTACCGCATCGCTTGGTACGCTTCCGTTGCTGCAGAACTCCCATGCGAATTCACCTTGGCACAATACCTATAAAAACGGAAACGATTCTCGTCAGAACTTATTATATCCTTCTCGTTTCGTCATCCTTGACCGTTACGTTCTCTAAAATTACGGAGCAACGTAAATGCCTTACGGATAAGACATTTTATTGATTTATTGATATAGAGTTGATAAAGATGACTTCATTTTATTTGGAATCGATTGTTTGAACAAACTCATTCTCTTATCTCTGGTGAGCATTTCCGATTACGATTTTTAAGTTGAAGAACAAACAGTTCTAGGAACTGACGGTGTGATAAACTTTGTGTAACAAATTGCTGTATGCTAAAGTGTGATATAATAAATTGTGTATAATGTATAATGTATAATAAATTAAATGCATAGGATTATATTATTATATTATACTCTAGTATAAATATATTCTACTATAGCAAATTTTCACATAAGAAATTTCATAGGTATAGCAAGTATTCAAATTAAAATTTGAATAGCAAATTTTAATATATTAAATTCTAATATAGTAAATTTTAGCATGGTTCTAATATAATAAATTCCAGAATAGTATTGTTTTATTATGAAAACAGTACCTTCCATGAATTTTCTTTTTAAGAGACAGAAATACTTTCCTGCAATCGAAATTTTTGATAAAAGTAAAAACATATGTGAATAGTACACAGATTTATCTTTGAAAACGAATGTGGTGGTACAAAACGCACACATGGCGTATTCTTCTGAATTTCTTCCACAGCCCCAAGGCAATCGTACAATCTGAGGTTACACAAAGCTAAAGCTTGATGCAAATCGTAACAAATAGTATTCCCATTCTGTAAAATAGCTTTGCCTTGACACGAAATCTCGATTTCGTGTTGCATACGTTAAGAGGCTGGTTAGTTACACCAGGAGATTAAGTTTATGATCGTAAGGATTTATTATTTACTAGAAATCACTTGACCGAGCACGTTGATCCTGCAGATTCGCCTTGAACTTAATCGCTTCGACTCTCGAACGGTTATTCGTAACCAAACATCATTTATTAAAGGTGCTAATTCGTACCGGACTTGATATTTACTTTGTCATGTAGGAACCATATTTTGAAAGCTGTATTTAATTCTTTGAAATACAAAGGTACTCGAAATTCTGAAATTTCGGAACATTAACGTTGAACTCTGTGAATATGCAACACAAAATGTTATGAAATTTGTCAAATTAGTAATTTGTATTTTATCAAATTTACAACTTGTATTTTGTCAAAGTTATATTCTGCCAAATACAAATTTAATGAATAACAAATTTCGTATCTTGACAAAGTTACTTCCAACAGTTCTCAGCTTCGGTAATATTTCGTGTCTTCTCAAAAGATTGCAAATTACACAATATTATATTATTCTTGTTTAAAAGAATTTTTAAATATAGAATACCTACTCGTTCGTCACATTCGTGACATGAATATTTTTCAAATTAAAAGAATCATGTAACAAAGAGTTGGTCTGATCACAGATATTTGCATAAAGATTATTTTAAGATTGTGGGTCTTGCCAATTTCGTGTGAAGCCATATTACGATCGCGAAGAAAGAATAAAGTATGTTGCTCACTTCGAAATCGTGTTTGGCATGTTCTTCGCCATTGTGGCACACATAGGCTACATTTTTGTCGGGGATCACTTTAGCCGGCAGCATATCACCTGCATGGAAGGCTCTGCCGACGTAGATGGTGCATCCATCGCTGTCGCGACCTCCACTAACTGCTGCATGTGGTACACCTTGTCCTGCATTTCGGTGAAGCCATCTGTAAGCTTTAATCGTACCAATTAGTTAACTTCCTGAAGTTAAATTTTAGTTATAAGATCAATCGGCTCTGACAAATTTTGCTTCTGATTCTTTGACACATTCACCCCCTATTGAGTGAATGTAATTTGTAGAAATATTCATTTTTTTGTTATTCAATAATTGGCTACTAGCTAATTTCATAGAAACATAAATTACTCACTAATTATGTTAACTGCTGAGATTTTTTATAAATGCAGCTACTGAAGTTAATACATTAGCATATATTATTAGTATATATTGCTAGTATGTATTATTGGTATACATTACTAGTGTATAATATATTACTGGTATTTTACTGGTGTTAAGTATAATAAAAGCAGTACAATTATACAACCTCTAAATTCAATCTTTGGGTTGAGCCTTTAATCTTAAAAGCTTCGAAGATTCGAGTATTAAAACTTAAAGCTTGACTTTAAGTCAATATGATATAAAAATACGAAGTTTACGAAAATTACTTCTGTGAAGCAATTTATCCCGAACAACTGATCATTTTACAATAGATCGTTAGAAAATGTTATGTAACGTGTACAATTACATGTTATGTAATTATCAACAAATAAAAGAATGTAGAAATGTACTAATAACATACTGATATAAGTATTAACTATATCTTGATAAGATTTTTCCAGAACTCGGTTGATAAGAGAACGAAACTGATAAAGGGAAGGCAGCTTGTGCAACGTGTTGCATAAATGTTTATTTTTCATTTCGAAGCCCTTATGAATTTATATTAAAAATTTGTTACATTATTTAACACGTTGAATATTCTCTTAAAAGATAAACAAAAATTTTAGTCGTATTAATTTTCCATTACATATTTGCATATTTCGTTTACCTTTTTAGTAATTTAATATCTGTGAACACTTGTAATAATAAAACATTAAACGCAATAACGAATGATAATCATCAACGAGGCAGAATAAACAGAATAATTGTATAAATCAATTATGGTCATTATTAAATTTTTAATTTGTTGCTAATTGTATATAATATCAACAATTAGACTGCCCCTATAATGTATTTGTAACTTTCATATTTATTTATTGTCCGTCATTGTTTTTCTGTCGATATCTTGCGATAATTACAATATAAAACAATTTGCGATAATATAACAATATAAGAACATAAAATTACAGATTTAATAACAATGCATTAAGAGAAGTTATCAAAGTATTAAAAAAGATTCTATAAACTTACCTGGCATGTTGATGTCTGTCTTGTTTCACACTTCAAAAATGAATGACTCTTATCTTTTACCTGCACCTGATTAAAAACAAGTGTAATCTTATCTCATGTTTCTATCTGGCTAAGTCGTATGACAGCACTCTTCCCGAAATACAGGATAAAATGATTAGTGATATCATGTTTAAAAGTACCTTTCCGAAAAATAACTTTGACACGAATTAAAGTGAAATCGATAAAAAAATTGATAACTTTCAAAAAGAGATTCGTCATACAATTATTATGATAACACGCTTCTGTAAATTCAAATTTATTAATATTCTGTATAATATACAATAAATGTACATAGCTTATGCACTGCACGATCGATTAAATTTATTATGTACACCGTTTTTTTTTAAACAGGGATACAAATTTGTCTATGAAGATGTTAGCTTAAAATATGTTTCTGCATATGGGACATGTGGACTTCTGACTTGTGCTAAACCATTTATACTGAAAAGTAAAATAAATAGATCAGATGAAGTTTCATTGTAAGTTATGAATATTAATTATCTAGTGAATATGTAATACATACCAAACACGCAGTATGGAACTTTTTCCTGCACGTGTGACAAGATAATTTCGGTATTTGGTATGTATTTATGTGAAAAATACTGAAGCAAATGTAACATTCTTCCACACCAGCGAATTTTTTGTCCAAATTCTTTTTCCATAATACTAGCCCATCCCATACAGAGCCATTCTACAAAAGAGACAAACAATTAAGATATTATAATACACATTTTGATATAATTATTTGATTACTGTGGATCGTTACTTGATGAGTAAGAAATATGGACAACTGCATGTGACAATTTCGCCAATTTGCGGTGCCACCAGCGTGTTGACCAGGTTCGACTGTGACTGGGCCCAATGGATGATTCGGCGGTAACACAATATTAAGTTCCAACTTAGTATCGTCCATTTGGTACAAAGCAACAACCTCGCGAAACGTTGGATGAACTTTTACTTGCATATTCTCAATGCTTTGTAATTTATTGTTGAGCAGTTCTTCTTCACAAAGCATGGGGCTAACATAATGGGTTGTGATTTTGTCTACTGCAACACTGACTCTGCTGTCAGCGGTACTCCACCATTGCCTTACCAATACTGGCAAATATCTTAAACTGTTTGTGTACAACCAGCACACTATGTGATCTAACCTCAATTCGGTCCAACTTTCTGTAAAATGTTACAAATAAATTTTTGTATAAGTACACCTCTAGATCCCTAATTTCATTTGAAAGAAACATGATTGATTTGTTACCTCCAAAATTAAGAGATGGTTCAGTAGAAAATATTTCTACTAGTTTTGCACCCTTGTTCTTATTATCCTGAAGCACCTCCACCGGCATCAATCGGAATATGTTATTCAACAAACTGGGGAAGAAGTTGTCCCTGAAATTATATCCATGGGTAACAAATCTTTAACATGTATTTCTAAAAATTTAAGAAATCCTAAACCAAAGGAATATTCACTTGAGTATTTCAGCATATTGGTAGAGTAAATCTCCATGAGCATTTGAACACATTTCCAGGATAATAGCCCATGTTAACAAGTATCCTACGGTATATGTATAGGAGTCTGTGTATGGTTGAATGGTACAACTGACTGTATCACATAATCTATGGAAATATTATAAATTAGCATATGAATGAACATTCTATGTACACGTGTTAGGAAGAAAAATTACTTGAAATCCATCAAAATGGTATTCACGATATTTTGAGTGTTTTGAAGTACATCTTCCATTTTCTTAATGTTCAATGTATTTGCATCGAAGTTTTCTGTTTCTACGATAACTTTGTCTTGACGAACAAGTTCAGGCACCGCATGTTTTAATACATGATAAGCGCCCAACTGTATACTGGCTACAGGAGATTGAAGTAATTTTAATGATAACTTAACGGAGTCCATTAACGATATATTTGATTGATTTTTGAAAATTACGTCTCCGTTTAACATTTTCACGGCTCTCCCTAAGTGATCTAACAGTACAATATGTTTCAAAACCGTTTTCTCATTGTACAAATCTGCGAAACATAATGTACGAAAATGTTATCTAAAGTCATCAATTACACTGCAATCTGATACTTTATTATAATCTTACTCGTATAATGTATCCAAGATTGAATAATTCCGCTTTGTATATCAGTAGCAAAAACATGTTTCCATTCATCTAATAATGTTGGTGACAAATCCGTTATTTGTTCTTGATCGTGTTTGTTAATTAAAGTCTGAAGTGCACGATAAAGCTGGCAAACGGCCACTGTCAATGCAGATACCTGTAACATTAAAAGAGAAGGAATAAATAATATAAAATTAATGTCAGTAATTTTTCAAATAATGTAGAATATATTCAATGCAAACCTTAAAGTCGTTGGCATTTCGTTTTGACTTAGTAACCGTAAGTTGCCACATAACTAATGAAATCAGTGTGAAGTTCCAATGTTCGTAGGTTAATTTGGAAGGTACTTTTTTAATGAGTACTGTCAATAATCTTATCAGTTCTAATGGTAAACTCAACTTTTCCCATGAAACATGCGAAATATCGCTACAAACATAATGCATACATATTTTATATTTAATTTAATAAATTCAATAACATTGCAAGAATTAATATATTACCAATCGAGAAGTAATAATGAAGAGTTTTCTTTTTCATAAGATATTACTTTTTCTAAAATGTTTAAATAGTTTGCATTATCTTCTTGATTGATAAAGACATTTCTTGCTGCGATTAAAGCATACACATCGTCATCTGTTGATACCGATATGTCTTCAAAACGTTGGAATTTCGACAAAACCTAGAGTAAGATCTTTTTATTATACACTATAAAATTAAATTAAGGTTAATATTTTATTACCTGTAACCCTTGTAATGTCATTTCATTGTTTTGAGCAAATATATCATTAATATTATAATCTTCAAACAATTCTTTAGGTTCTTTGTCCAAGTGTAACTCATTGCAACAGAAATATAATATATACGATAACATACATCCATAATTTGAACAATTCCTGTAAATGTGCACAAAATAAGTAATGTCTTATAAAATGAATTAATCAGTGATTGATGACTTAAAGAGGAATACTTACAGTCTAATGTGATTCATAATATTATTAACTGTATCTTCATTAATATGCATTTGTAATTGCTTAAAACTATCTTGCACAGTTGCCAGAACTTTGTTCACGTTATTGTAATGTTTAGTCTGTAACAAATTCACAATCAATGGAATTTGTAAATTACTATAAAAAATAAAAAAGATATTACTAAAAAAATAAAAAAGATATTACTTACGGATTTGTAATGAGAAGAATAAATTTGTCCCAAAATAATTGAATATACAATATTTATCAATAAATTTGTAACTCCCGGTAAACTCACGTGATGTATCAATATTTTTGCATAGTCAGAGTCCTTTTCTTTGTTTTTATTAGTTGATATTAAGCAGAGATTACTTAGTAAATTTATATTAAATAATGCCCATTTTAAACAGTTCTCAGTATTGTCAATTACCGTACTACTTGTTAATTCAATCGACATACTCTTCTGATAAATTTGTATCTTTTGATCGAGAGATGATACATATAATTTACCGCATAATACATCACCATATACAATTATTCCAGTTACTTCGGTCATCCATGTTATTATATTATTATCTATTAAGAACGTTAAAATAATTTCTTTCGCGTGTTCATCGTTTACGTAAATTTTATTACTAATCATAATTTCAACAAAGTCGACTGCTATATCTACTATCACTTCCTTAACATGTTCCTCATTCCTGCAAATTATTACAGAAATCATAAGCACGAAATAAAAAGTATTTTATATATAACAACAATCTTCTTACGTGTCATATATTTTTCTCCACATAGAAGTTGCAAATTTCTTAGTCAAATTAATAAATTCGGTACTAGAAAGTTTTTGAGTGGCTTCAAAAAGTCCTTGCTTCCATACTTCTCTCATTGTATCAATAAAGCTGGAATTATTACTGAAATAGTTTTGTGAAAGCAATTCAAAAAGTGTTTCTAATATTTGCATAGCACCAGGTATCGATTGCTTATGAATCCACGTTAGCGGAACAATACAAGATATTAATTTTGCAAAATCTAATAAACATTCTTCGTTTATTTCATGGAGTGAATTGCATAATATAAATATAATTTCATTAAGTCCCCCTTCCTTTATCAATAAATCTAAAAATTACATTAAATTAATCAAATTTATATTAAGAAACTATAATTTCAATAAATAAACACTTACTGCCGTCGTCAGAAGATTCAAAGGCTAACAAAATAAGTTTTTGATTTTGCTCTAAATCAGAATAATTGCCCGAAGCAATTTCTTTTGCCACGTCTATTAATAAAGTAGTTATTTTTGATTGAGAACACCATTTCTTTATTATTACATCGTTTCTATGTTTTTTGGAAAGCGCACATTGTATGATGCTTCTTGATGTTGTAATATCCTCGAACTAAAAGTAAATAAATGCCGAGTGTATTTGTACGAAAAGCATGTAAAAAAGTAAGTATCTTACCTGTGTCAATGACTTCAGAATTTCGTTTTTCTCCGAATCATTCATATACTTCATAAAATTAAATATCAATTCTACTATATGTTCAGTTTCTTTTGACGGTTTTATTAACCAGTTTCGTAAAGTTTGATCATAAAAATCGAAGAAGTTTACTTGCGTTTTAAGAGACTCTGACAAATGTTTAAAAAGATCCTTGCTTTCGAAACATATTATTAATTTGTTCAAATGTATAATGTATTTTTTCTCAGACTGTTTAGTGATATGATTTAAGTATTTTATGCATAGGGAATTGACGAAATTATTAAGCTCAGCAAAAAATTCAGTATCAACATTATCGGTGTTGATAATTTCGGTTTGAGGTTGAATTGGCCCATCCTCCTCAGAACTACAGAATTTTACTTTCAAATTTTTACGGACATGTACGGGTGCAGTTTTTAGTGTAATTAAAAATTCAATTTGAGCATTGTTTGTATCTAAAATATTGAACGTTTCAGAATGCTGGCATGCACTTATGAGCGAATTGAATAATTTATCAAGTTCACTCCAAAATTCTTGCATCAAAATAGAATAGGATTTATAATCATCATTGTGCCGGTTTTTACTCCAATATCGCACTAAGTGAGTAATTTTAGAGAAAAAGATTGATTTTATAGGACTATTTTCTTTTAAACACATCTCTAAAACTGGTATGAGCTGAAATGATTAATTGGCAGCATCAAATATTTTGTGTACAATAGATAAAATATTTGCAAGATAATGTGTAATAAAAACCTGTTCTTTGAGAAGTGCATTGCTTAAATCTTGATTATTAACATTCAGAAGAATAGAATAACGTAAACATTCAATAAACGATGTCATGACCGCAGTTATTTCTGAACGACTTGTTTGTACACTTCTTACGGAAAATCTGGATAAAAATTCAGGAGTTTTAAAGTTATATGTAATTTACTATGTTTAAAATATGTTTATCGTTAATTACCCTTGCCGCATGTTACTGAAGAAATTCGTGTACAAATGATAAGAATCGATATTCAATTTTGGAAATTGACTAAGAAATGGTAACAAATTTGGATATACTATACTGGCACAACATTGTCCTCCACTTCTTAAAACACGCCACAGTTTTGGTAATACTAGTTTCTCCACACTTACTAGACAATACCAGTCCTAAATGAAAATGATTCTATGTAATTTAACATGATAAATTGTATAGTATTAAATACTATAAAAATATAATATTTACCTGTATTTTATTTATAGTGACAAGCATACATTCCCATACAGCAGACAACAGTGCAGGTTCTGTTTCATCAAGATTATTCATAATAGTTGTTACAGCTTTTTTCTTTTCATCTTGCAACAATATATCTGCATTCTCAATTATTGATGTTAATACATTAAAGAATGCTGTTTTGACTGGAAGAGCATCATACTTAACTAACTTCCAAAATTTGTTGTTACTTATAATTTTCCTATGAATATCAATCATTTTTTCAATTTCTTTAATAGGAACTTTCCTTAAGAAAACACTGTATCCCTGCAAGCTTGCTATCAGCACCCTTTGATATTTTGTTTCCATTTCTTCTGTGCTAAGATTCCTAATAACAAACAGTATAATAATATTCATGATTAGATTCCTATTCACAAAATAATATAAAACTTACTTTTGTACAGATAAAGATTGTGCAGTTTGTACAGTGATGTTATCACAAATATATGTTAAGATCTCGCTTTGGCAATGCACAATGGCATCAATAACTTTCTTTGATGGAAAGGTGTCCTATGTAAAGAAAATCTTAGATTAACAAATATCCATTTAGTACATTTCGTTTTAAATATCTGTCATTATTTATAATAAATTACGTTAAATGAATAAGTAGCAGCTGATGCTGCAGGAGGGTATGTATCATGTTGTGAAGTAAACCAAGCTCCTGCTACTTGTTTCAAATACATTGCTATGCCTTTTCCCACACGTTTTACAACAGCTGCATGAGCTAACTGTGCAGCTTCTCTTACTCTGTGCTCCACATCTATAGCTAAGGCACAATACAACCGTGGCCAAAATGGTAACATTCCTTCAACAGCTGATAATTCTGATTCTTTACACATTGTAGCAAACTCTTGCAAAGCCTAAAAGTACAAACATTTTTATTTCCATTATTATTTTTATGTTCCATAAGAACAATCATACCTTACCTTGCACTTTGTTGTAGCATCCTTTTTATTCATTTTCTTCAATACTATTTGAAAATTTGTATCAACATTATTCAATTCAACCTCATTTGTGCTACAAAGGGATAAGCCTGGTAATATAGGTACATATCCTCCATCCTTTACAGCTGAAAAACCAACAAAATTTGGCACAGATGTACCAAGAAGCTCTGCACTTCGGCTACTGTTAGATGGCTAAAAAATAAACAGCAATATGTTATTTTTGTGTTTTGACAGATCATATGTCAAATAACAGAAATAAATCTCATTCACATTATAAAAAAGTTTGAATAGTTTTATTACAAAAGAAAATGTTCATCAACTACATATCCTATTGTAAAAATGTAATGAGAAGTTTGATAAATAAACATTTTGACAACTATGAAATTTAACCTGCAGTATTCTTTCTATTTGATGAAACTGTGTTTTATTGTCAATATAATTTTTCTCTTACCCTCGCATTGTTTTTTGTTCGTTGCGCTTGTTTATTCTTCCCCATGATAATTAATATAAGAACAAGAAGTTTTTGAACTGCACATAAATTTGGTTCATTCCGTTAGACCTTTTATGTATGTGAACCTTCTACAGCTGATCGCATAATATTATAATATATAGGTTATGTGATTACTTTTTTAAATCAGTATACCGTATTTTAAATAATTCAATGAAGTATTAAATTAACTCGTATATAATTTTTATTCATTTATGCATTTCGACATCAGAAGTTTTTTACAGTATAATATACATGAAAAGTTTATTAGACATTTTAAACAAAATACGTATAATAAGATATGATGATATACCGTGTATGTATTTTATATTAGGTGTTAGATTTGGCAAAAGTATTTTTAACCAAGTAAGGATTTAGTACATTTTATAACAATTCCTTTTTAATTGTACAATTAAAATACACAAGTTTTTCATTGCAGGTTAAGTAATGAACATGATTGTTGGAAACAAACTGGGCCAAAGACTACTATTGTCATATTGTTCTTTCACTTGCATTTATTTCCCTGGTATTCTGATATTACTCAAGTTAAATGATAACTTGTACAATGTGGGGAAATACAAATTCATTCCAGTGTTGTTGATTCTGCTCTTCGCAGAGGTGGTAAAGTTGTTGTTCCCCATGTTTCATTCTGAGTCAACAATTATAGCAAAGACCGAATTGAGGACATCAAAAACCAAAAGGACTTGGTCTAGATATGTGAAGGAAGTTTTCAAATTCATATTAGTTGCATTTCTTTTGTCTGTTGTATATTACATTATAATTATATTATTCGGTGCACCTATAATGGCACATCACGAAGAAACTACCATGCTCACCATTACATTAACTAGTCTCACATTTATTCCTGCAAGTTTGCACTTAGGAGTAGACAGTGCATTAGAAATTATGACAGGAATGCAATCACAAAAAGGTAATGTTCTGGTGGATGCTATGAAAACAAATATTCAAGCAACTCTTTTGGGTACTTGGTTAGGTGCTTTTGTAATTCCATTAGATTGGGATCGACCATGGCAAGTTTGGCCAATTCCTTGTGTAATGGGAGCTCTTCTTGGCTATACAGTTGCACATTTTATTACTCTTATAAAGACATTACCTATGTTAAGATTAGGTAAAAAGGTTCATAGATAAATATCAACAATTAATAAGTAGTCATATTAAATTTAGCATTATAAATTTTGTTATTTTGATACATATATAGTAATTTATTTCAGTACAAAAATTTCTGAAAAATTTGATCTCCTGTATTATAGTACTGTTGAAACTAATAACTATTATTGAAATGCTGCATTTCAAACAACATATTAGCAAGAAGAGTTTCATTTACAACTCATTTAAAAGCTGTATTATATTTTATGCAATGTGATATGTACACAGAATATGATTTCTGAATCCAAGTTGTGAAGGCAATAATAAAAATTGTTTTGTACAAAATAAACACTTTGTCTGTAAAGTCATGCTGGATCATGTTATGTAAATCTGCTAATAGTTATGCAACTTCATGATAATTAGTTGTAAGATGAAAATGTAATAAGTCCAAAATCTGTTATCATGAATTTTTTTTATAAATAAATCAACATGAAAAAGATATTTTAAAGTATTAATCTTTCTTATTTTAATATAATTCGTTTGTAATATTTTTTTATGAAATTTATATTCATTATATAATAAATGCACGTACAATAAAATAATAAGGATATTAACATTAATAAATAAGGTTGTTAATTGAGATTGAAGTTTTTACAATCAAACAGAAAATAATTTATTCAAATATTTAAAAAAACGAGTTTTATATTTCCAAAAACAGTTTGAACTATTATAGATTAAACTGTATTGTAATATACACTAGATGTCAGTAGCATTAATGTAGTACTGCGTGCAAATTACGACCTTGAATTCATTCCGTTTAATCGTCAAGTACATCAAGACCGGCATTTTAATACTAATCGGTGTTTTGTTCGTTCAACTTCTTTCGTATCGTACATTGTCAATTAACAATTTTAAATTGTTCATTATGTCGAGCACTGAAGGAAAGGTATTTGTTTTTACTTCGTATTACTTTTAATAAATAATTGCATTTAGAATTATATATAGTATCTACGTTTGACGGTTATTTTGTTGAGATGAAACTGATGAGTAAAATATTTTGAATATTTTAGGTAATCAAATGTAAAGCTGCAGTAGCATGGGAAGCAAAGCAACCTCTTTCACTTGAAGAGGTTGAAGTTGCACCACCAAAGGCACATGAAGTAAGAGTTAAGGTTGTGTCTGTAGCTTTGTGTCATACGGATGCTTACACTCTGGATGGATTAGATCCAGAAGGAATTTTCCCATGCATTCTTGGCCATGAGGGTAGTGGTATTGTTGAAAGTGTTGGAGAAGGAGTTACAGAATTTCAACCTGGTATTAATCATTGTTTAATATTGTATTATATCTATTAATTAAAACATGTGTTATATTTTTTATATCATAACTTTAGGTGACCATGTAATTCCATTATACATTCCTCAATGTGGAGACTGTAAGTTCTGTAACTCTCCAAAGACAAATTTGTGTAGCAAGATTCGTGCTACACAAGGAAAGGGTGTGATGCCAGATGGTACTTCTCGATTTACTTGCAAAGGAAAGACAATTGCCCATTTCATGGGTTGTTCAACTTTCTCAGAATATACAGTAGTAGCAGATATTTCTTTAGCTAAGGTATTTATTGCACATATATAGGTTCACAATTATCAACTTCTATTACTATTACAAAAGTGTACTATATAATATTAGATTGATCCTGCTGCACCATTGGATAAAGTATGTTTATTGGGATGTGGAATACCTACTGGATATGGTGCTGCTCTTAACACTGCTAAAGTAGAGCCTGGAAGTACATGTGCTATCTGGGGATTGGGTGCAGTTGGATTGGCAGTTGCATTCGGTTGTAAGAAAGCTGGTGCTAAGCGTATCATTGGAGTGGATGTGAATCCAAGTAAATTTGAGCATGGTAAGATAAAGAACTTATTAATATAATTATCTTTTTACATTAATTAGAAAAGGGAGTTAAGTTATTTCATTTTTCAGCTAAAACCTTTGGATGTACCGAATTTGTGAACCCTAAGGATCATGACAAACCAATTCAAGATGTTCTGATAGAATTAACTGATGGTGGATTAGATTATACTTTTGAATGTGTTGGTAATGTAAATACTATGGTAAGTTTTTATCACATTAGTTAACATTGGATATTTGTAAAGAAGGATAGTTGACTGATGAAATATTTTGTAGAGAGCTGCATTAGAGTCTTGCCATAAAGGTTGGGGAACATCCGTTATTGTTGGTGTCGCTGCAGCGGGTCAAGAAATTAGTACTCGTCCCTTCCAATTGGTGACGGGACGAGTTTGGAAAGGAACTGCATTTGGCGGTTGGAAATCAAAGGAAAGTGTACCTAAACTCGTAAAAGAGTACTTGTCGAAATCGTTGATTCTTGATGAATTTATTACACATACTCTTCCGTTTGAAAAGATTAATGAAGGATTTGACCTATTGCATTCAGGCAAATGGTAAGTTTTAAAGATCCTAGTTACATTGATACTGCTATCACATCTTTGCTAAAATATAATCTTTTTTTATTACAGCTTGAGAGCTGTGCTACAATATTGATGAAGTATGTTCATGGATGTTCTGTACCAGTTTTTATATCACTTGTAAAGAATGCATTTATAAAAAATCTGTTGTTTGTAATATATATTTTGAATAAAGAAAGCGTTAATAGTGCTTTTTCAGAGAATGCGCACGTTAATTTGAATTTTTTATGAAGCTTAAATTATTATTTAGTGTAAGGTTTGAAATTACTCCATCTCCCAGGTTTCTACAACAATCTTTATTCATAAAGAATTCTTACAGCCACATGTACAATACCAGTTTGGTGAAATATTAATAGTAGCTCTGGAATGAAGTAAAAATTCTTTACGCTTTGACCAGGTGCATACCTTACAAAAATCATCACTGTACGAAGATCATAGACGATTTTTTTCCCCATTGTATATAATTATGTATATACAATATGCAAGACTTTCAGTAAAACTATGTACGGTTGCTTGAAAGTTAATATGCTCGTTAATCTAAGTCGACAATATAATTAATAATAATTCAGGCTGAATATAAATTGCGCTCGACGTAGCAAAGAGTTAATTAATTCATCGCGAATGAGGTTCCCGTACACCAACACAATGGCGGCACGGTGGATTTCTACGAATTCTTATTTTTATATAATGCTTTCGAGACGATGCGACAATCTATGTTATTCGTTAAAATACAATTGTTCTCGGACAATTTATGCGAAACAACAAAACATAGTACTCGACCGTCGGTGTAAAAGTATCTTAGTGACGTTCCTTGCTATATTTTAAATGTTACAGAAGAAATACAACGAATCCTGCTGTTCGATAACAATAAGTACTAAAATTCAAAGTACATTATACTCCTAATTAACAGTATATCAGAACGTCGAACTGGGTTTTGATGGATGCATCAAAATAAGTGCATCAAAGTAAACATGCGTTAGGCTTAAAAACTTAATCTCAATGTTATTCCTTCTAGATGAGAGATACGTATAATTTGCATTGGCTATTCCTACGTAAATTGCCTTCTAATACTAGGGCATATTCACATAGTCACACCGATCAGTTTTTTTTCTACGGATTACATGTTATGTATATTCTAGTACCTACGGTGTACCACACACTCGTTAAGTAAAAGTCGTAAGTAAAAATGCTTATAATTACAGTAAACGCAGACGAATCACGACGGGTCGGTTATACAAAAAGAACTCATACTATTCATTTTCAATTTCTACGGAGTAAAATCATGGAGAGAACAGAACAATGATTTTCAAAGAATACATATATGTATAGAGAGCGAGTTAATAAGAACTATTATTTAAAATAACTTTTTATCTATTAATTGTATGAAGAAATGTTTTTAGTGAATTATGTCGTATTTGTAGAGATGTATTAGATGAATGCAATTTTATTCTTTCATACGTGATATTTTTTTAGATATCAAACAGTTACCTTGATATTTCAAGAAATGTAAGATATAAACAAATTAAATTACATCCGCCTGACGAGACACTTTAAGTGTAACATAATTTGTTAAAAATTTCCTTGACAACCACCAATAGACAAGGAGTTATTACAAATAATAGTTATTTTACTGTGTATTGATTCATTAGCCCTAATGGAGTTAAATTGTAATTACGTATAGGACGAAGAATGCATGGTAACAATTTCTTTCGCCGTCGTGATCGAGCCGCGACGATTTAGTAGTTAGCGAGTACGAAATAGGTCATTCTTTTATGCAGTATATCTTACACTAAATCTCGCAACGCAAGATGGCTACGAGAGAAAAGAAAATAAAAGTAAGAAAACGTGTTAAGAACCATGAAAGAAATAAATAAGCGTGGGTGACGCGAATATCCATCCAGGTTGTTTCGGCGTATTCACGTTTTCCTGCGAATAATCGTTAAAAGGTGCGCGAGATGCTGAATTAAAACTATCCTTGTGATTCGGATATATGCGAATACTTCCGATACTCTCTATATCTTTAAGCGTGTGCATCTCTCTAAGGGCGTGTTTCATGTCCGCTGACGATCAGCCGGATTTTCTCTCTCAGCCAGCTTGTCCTCGTCCGCTGTATTATCGTAAAGTCATAGACAGTATCATATATATATAATATATATATTTCTTTATATATATGCATTATACTTAGACGTTACAATCCGAGACATCGTTAATCTAACGCGATTAGAAATCATAATTACATAGAGCATTCATTTTCTTCTCCCCGTATTATTCTCGTTAAAGGTATAATCTCTATGCGTCATGGAGTGGACATTATGAATTTTACCCGATGGAGGATGAGCTTTTTTCCTGTTCCCTGTTGCATCGTTTATCTCCTCTCGCCTCATCGCGCAGACTTCTACTTTCTTTCACGCATAAATATAGTTCGTCGACGTTTCGTGTGAAAAGGTGTTCTATTGCACTGATGTTTACCCCCTCGGTTATTGCACTGTTTAAGCTTCCTGTTGCCCAGGAGATTCTCTGATTCAGCAGCTTCTTCACCCGTTTGGCACTTCGTGTTTCTTAAACAGCTCAATTTGGATCAATCGGAAAGAACATGTCATCGTGTATTTTTACTCGAAGGTCAAAATGGTACGACCAACTGGATACCTGTGTAAAGGATCAAAAGAGGATGTGGATCAAGTGTTACGATGCCAGGGTATTAGCTGCTAATCCTCCCGCTTTTCGTTGCTCTCCGAACTGATTTTAGGCTCACGCAGCCGTCGCTCTTTGAAGACACTTCCGATGACAACGGCGATACTCAAAATCAGCGGACGACCGGGCGAGATTTTTCTCAATTCTCCTTCACAAGAAGAACCTCGTCGTCCGGCTGTTCGATATCACGTCAAGGTGCTCGCTTTCGGTTACTGCCGCTGCTGTTGCTGTTACTGGTTGGTTCTAAGGGATCTAAAAGTCTAATGGCTGATCGGCAGACCCTTCGAGGTCCTGGGCGGAGTCTGTGCCACCGTCTTCGTCGTCGTCCAAGTCCACGCTGTTCGTCTTCAAGCCTCCGTTGCTGATCTTGTTCACGATCGTGTCTGAAGCAAACCAACAATTTTCAGTATTGCGTTTTATACAATGTCTATTATTAAAAAAATGCTTACCGCAATCTGGCATGCTGCCACGTGTTCTAGTGCCGGCGAACTCCACACCATGAGGATCGACGCACCAGCATAGCCCGAGACCGCGATGACACTGGGTGCTTCGATAGTACCCTCGGGAATCGCAGGCTGGAGCTACGTTGGGGGATGATCGTTTGCGAACGGCGGCACACGGACGTTCAGCCTTTGAGAAACATCCACACCACTCGGGACCACTTACGAAGATGTCTCTAAAAATTTTTGCGATAGGTAAATATTTATAGGAATATTGATAGGAACTTGCTGATAATTATTTAGACGGGACTCGTGAGTAATATAAATTGGTATACAGCATAAGGAATGTAAGATTACAAGGTATCTAAAAATTAGGATGTATAAAACTTTTCAGATTTGTAAGTACAATGTACAAGTCATATTCTGAAATTTCCAAATTGTAAAATTTATAAACTTCCAAAACTCGTAAATTTCGAAAATGTTCCCGATGAAATTCTTTTCTTTCAATTTCGAAACACTCGAGCGTTGCGATGGATGAAATAATAACTACAACGGATCTCGTTTCCATGTTCTCGCGCAGAAATCAATCGACGTCGAATGAAAGTTTCACACACGTTCGTCTGCCTCTCGACAAACCAAGCCACTCGGTTCCATAGGCACGTACGCTTGAGACCCATTACGTTCGAGCGTCAAGCCCCTCGAAGGTATTAAAAACTGAAAGGGTTCTCTCCTCGTTCCCTTTTCTCGACTCGCGCGAAGTCTAATGATTTACAAGCAAATAGATGCGCTCGCGTTGAAAAAAATCCCGCACGGATAGTGTCGTGGATCCGTGCGAAATAGGTGTCTCTCACCCGTCGGTGTCGCAGCCATCCAAAAACGGTTTCAGACAAGGCTCGTTCTGATCGTGTTCGAGTCCATACAGCTCCGAAAGAGACAATCGGCCATCATTGTCGCTGTCCAAATGTCCGAACATCCACCTGACCTCGCTCTGGCAACCGATGGGGAAGTGACCTGGAAACGGTGCAAAAATCAAACATGAATTCCACCGGCAACCTCTCTTTCCGAGAATGGAAGCAAATGGATTATAAATATCGACGGCTCTGCATCGGGATTACAGACATTTCATCGAATTAGAGCGTAGCGGAACTTTCGAAATTACACATTTATGAAATTTTACATTTAACACTTTCTACGCTTGTTAATCCTCAAATTCAGAAACCTTAAAAGCTTCGGAATATAGACATTTTATATTCTCGGACACGTGAGGATGTTGAGATATGGAGATAAATTAGGGAAGGTAAAGGAACCTAGGGATATACAGATAAGCGCATAGTCATATATTAGACTCTGGGAAATATGATAGAAGTACTTAGGGATATCGGTACTTAGAGATATCGGTACCTAGGGATATCAGTATCTAGAGAAATCGGTAACTAGGGACATCGGGATCTGAGGATATCGGTATCTAGGGAAATCGGTATATAGGGATATCAGTATCTAGGGATATAGGAATCTACAGCTATCGGTATCTAGGGATATCGGAATCTAGAACTATCGGTATTTAGGGATATCGGAATCTAGAGCTATCGGTATCTAGGGATATCGGTATTTAAGGATATCGGTACTTAGGGATATCGGTATCTAAGGTTACAGGAAGCTAGTGATATCAGTATTCCGTGCTACAAATGTCTAGAGATAGGAGTATTAAGGAATATCGGGACCTATGGACATTGAGATTCAGTAATATAAGATCTACTGATATAGAATCTAGGACTATGAATTTAGTACTATGATTTATGAATATAATCCTTACGTATACAGAGTAGAAAGGCAAAACTGCGGATAGTTCCATGGAGGGAGTAATTCATCAATTTTGCTCGGGACAGAATTGATAGGAAGGTCGCGTACAAGAACGAATGGAGACGGTAAACCATGGTGAAAGTTTCGCGGGGTACACGGCAAAGTAATCGTGGCAGATCAGGACGGGAAACGATTCATTCTAACGGGACAATTCTGAACTGGTACGAAAGCGATTGCAACGAGTAGCGTGCAACGACGCGACGTGAGATAGTTTCGAACTATGGTGCTGGATCCTGGCACCGTAATGTCCAGAGAGAAGTCCGATCCTTTCGTGCCGAGCAATTAGTCTGTTGTATATTCAACTTCGGTCGTCAAACTTCCTTCGAGCCACGAGACTTCGGATTGTTCGACTATTTGAATAATTCGGATAATTTGAATGTTCGACGCGTTTGTATTTCGAGAGTTTCGGTCATTTTGAATATTCGAACGCGTTCTTACGTTGCGAGGGGTTTCAGGTGTCGCGTACATCTTTCGTTGAAACTCGTTTCACAGTTTACGACGTTTAACAGTATAAAGTTCGTACGCGATGAATAACATTAAGATGTTTCTGTAGGATGTCCGACACCCGTGATGCTTTCGTATTACGTCGAATGCTACGAGGTTCTTTTGTACGACCTCCAACGTTATGACGCTTTACCGTACACCGCACCGTCATTTTACTCATGCATTTAAATAAACTAATAACGAACGGACTAAGGAAACTGTTGACTCGTGTTACTTTTAGGTTCATACCTTTCGGTTTAGGATGCGGACGACGATGTTTAGAGTCAGCCATGACAACGGAGAACCAATCCAAGAGACGATTCGCCATAGCAGGCTTCGACGACGGCGGACAATCAGAATTCCTTGACGACTGAGAACTGTATGTTGACTTCAGCGGAGACGGTGTTTTCTCCATCACCTCGTTGCTCATCAGATGTTTATCGTCGTATTTGCTGCCGGCCAGTGCCTGGAACACGCGCCAACAGAAACGTTTGCATTAAAATGAGACCGGCACTCCTGTCAGAATTGTCGTTGAACCGCGCTCCTTTCGAATTAATTAAACGTCCCGTTGAATTTTAATTTCCTGTTGGTTGCGTGATTCCTTGTTTCAAAAATTGCTTCGTTGCCTGCATAATGTCCGCGATACGACGGGGCAGATGCTTTTACGTTTCGTTTCTAATTAATCATCGCGCACGCGTTCGCATGAAAACGTTAATAATTTTCGTGTTCGATCCCGCAACGAATTTCGCTCATCAGGGATCCTTTCAAACGAAATCTGTGGCTAATGAATAATCAATTTCGCGCTGATTAGTGTTATATCGCCTGACAGTGTATTCGTATGCGTTATACGGAGGTTGCTATGCGTTACATGGTATAACGGTAAATTACTGTCTTAGATGGCAGTTATTTGCATTACTACATTATACATTGCCTTCATTTATATCACCACACGTTATATGACTAGAATTTGTATTACCACGGTTTATATTGCCGCGCGTTGATAACCTCGCGTTACCTTGCCACGAGTTGTATAATCTCGTGTTATATTGCCTCGCATTGTATTGTAACGCGCTGTGTAAACTTGTGTTATAGTACCTCACGGTATATAGCCAGGCGTTGTGATATCTCGCGTTATATTGCCACGTGTGGAGTTACCTCGGGTTATATTGCCACGCGTTGTGATACATCGTGTTATATTGCCACGTGTGGAGTTACCTCGCGTTATATTGCCACGTGTGGAGTTACCTCGCGTTTTATTGCCACGCATTGTGTTATCCTGCGTCTATTGCAATGTGTTGTTTGACCACGCGTTACATCGCCATTTCAACTATTTGAACAGTATGATATATTCCAAAATTAAATCCGCTTGTATAAGTCCCTAAATTGTGATATAAGAAATGTGTACGATACATGCGCAATATTGCGCAATCAAGTAGTGTATCGGTAACGGAACAATTATGTTAGTAGTACAAAGCGCAAGATTAATTAGGTACAAGTGATCTAATTCGGGGGCAATTAAGTTAGAGGGTAATTTAGTTAGATCCTGATTAACTGTGATCCCTTTGGGTATTAAACGTTTAAAAATAGTTAGATGGCCGGAGCGATAGGCAGAGAGGATCGGACCTCGATCCTTTTACAAGGACGTCGAGTATCCTTGGACGGTGGTAGGTTTCCCATTGGTCGATCGTAACCCCTCCACGTCGATGGCTCGTATTTTCAAGCAGCCCAGACGAGGCGTCTTTTCCATCGATCCGACGGAAAGCGTCGCCCGACGACGAAGAGCTGTAACGTCGTTACGGCCGGTTGCAACCCCTTACCCTCGACGATGTACATAAACTAACAAAACCACCCCCTGGCTACCTTAAATGTACATGCAATACCTTCGTACATCATTTGCATATCATTCGTATACAATTTGTATACAGTTTCTATTTAATTTCAGTATAATTCGTATATAACTCGTTTATACTTTCTGTACGACATATATATAATTTCTATGCAACATACATATACATACATATTATACATATATATAATATGTTTATAATTCACTCATAATCATTGCATATAATTCATGTATAACTTGCATCTCAGTACATAATTTGCGTACAATTAAAATGTGAACTTTAAACAAAAATTAAATGTTACATACTTGATTAAAAGGTTTTATCGGATAGATACAAATTTTGATTACTATGTGTGTGTGTTTTGCATCCACATGTTATATGCAAAGTACGTTAAGCACATGCAACATGATATCACAGCTGCAAATCATTGGAAACTTCCAAATAACAGTTCTTGTACAAATGACCTTGACTAAAAGTTCGAGGTTAAATGTTTGTATAGTAGTACCGTACGGTACTCATCAAGAGAATGAAAAATCTTAAATGAATTATAGGTTGAAACTAAATAGTTCTTCTGGGAAATGATGTTATATCACCATGAGAAAACATCACTAGTGATTTTATAAATCTATGATTTTAATTTGCTATAAAAGCGTAATAAATTTCTAGACTTTCGAAAACAAACTGCAAAATTAAGAAGGTTATTAGTTTACGAAACCGTTCCACGACTTCCGCACGATCCAACGAGATCGGATAATTAATCATAGAAATGGGAAGATAAACTTGCTACAATATTGATGTTACATTAACGATGTAAAGTACCAAATTGAAAGCTTACAAGCTTATTAAAAGCTTACGAGCTTAAAAGCTTGACCGACGCAGTGGAAATGGATAGATATAGTCAGACACGATGAAGCAATAATTTATTAATACTGTAATTACCATGGCAGAAATAGCGATGCTCATTTCGGCGCTAAATAGTTTATCAACGATATAAAACAATCATTTTTCATCTCGTGGATCAAGTTTGATGTTTGATCACGGTAATTTCAGTAACGTTATTATAGTAATAATTTTATTAGTAACATGTTACTATTAATAATATGCATGTATATGTGTTCATTAGTAATATGCATTCATATGTGTATGTGTTTATTAATAATATGTATGTATAAGTATTATGTGTTCACTAGTAATATGCATGTTACCATGTATGTCAGTATACTACTATAAATATACTGATGAAGAATGAATTCTTTTTACTAATTAAAAAGTGGTTTATCCGACCGCTTAATTCGAACGAAAAGTCAATAAAGGTGAAATTACCCCTGTTTTTCAACCCCCTCCACCTGGTTTTCTAAAGGGTAGCAGCGTAATAAAGAAACCAAGGTTGGATAAGTATTAATTACCGGTGTGGCAAGGAATAATTTAAGAAGGCTC
Source organism: Megachile willughbiella (assembly GCA_945859595.2). NCBI lineage: Eukaryota > Metazoa > Arthropoda > Insecta > Hymenoptera > Megachilidae > Megachile > Megachile willughbiella. The sequence continues at coordinate 11,783,615 of OX243799.1, read as the reverse complement.
CCCAGGATTAATTTCACTTCGAACAGCTTCTCGAATTAAACTCTCTTTCTTCTACTTTCTCTTACTCGAACATCTCTCTCTTTCCCATTCGTCCTAACCTTTCCATCCGTACATTTACCTTCGGTTGTTTATCTTCGATCTCCTTAAGCGATTTATTTCTGCCTTTTCTTCTATTCTTTCCTTACTGTGGCGCAGTAAAGAAACGCTATAAATAATAAACGAATTCTAACGGGACTAGTGCATTAATGTTCGTGTAATCATGCGTGAAACATGTAATCTGAAGAATGCATAACATATGTATCTTCTCTGCATATTTTACTTGATAAAATTGATCAAAACAATAAATGTGTTAGATTTATTTTAATCTAGTTAATTTTTATTTGTCTCATTTACAAAAATCATGGATCAAGTACGATTTTAATCAAACTTCAATAAAGCAGCAGCTAATAACTGTACTTGAGATCAAGGATTAATAATTGACAATTAGGTACTGTTTTTAATTAGACTGTCATTGATAATTAGTTTCAGTAGTTGATTAAATTAATCGTGATTTTTGACAATTTTTTTTTTTTCAATCAGACAAAGAAATTTTTATGAACAATTTGAATAAAAAATTCTCTTGATCTATGTTAAATATATTATCAAAATCTGTAGTTAAATATATCGTTACAAATATACGTATAATATGTTATATTGTAAGAATACAGGGGAAAACCCAGGCCTACGCCATCTGCTGGGGTAGCTATCGTTAGTTTAAGAAAACAGGGGAAAACCCAGGCCTACGTCATCATCTACGTGATCTGCTCGAGTGGCTATCTTTTGTTGAACGATTGACAATCCGAGTGGAAAAAAAGGGCTTGAAATTGGCAGTCTTTGAAGACAGCAAAAAGAGCAGTTTCATTAAAATATACAAAAGTTTCATTTATAAATATTAAAAACCTTTGTTAAATCTAAAAGTTCTCGTGTTTCATTAAATATATAGTTAAATCTTACGTTATGTAGATCAGTAAAAAATATAAATAATTTAATTCCGTCTCTTAATTAATTTCTTTTCACTTATATCGATTTAATTAGTTCTAACGAATGATTAAATTTCTACGATTAAACATCTATCGAGTAATTATTTATCGTCGGAAACGATTGACTGTCGATTCCGACGAAGTCACTGAAAAGAGGATCGTAATTTCTCGAGGATTTAAACTCGAAAAGGAACGAAATCGCATTTACCAACGCCACGGCGGTGATCACAGACGCAAAGTGTAGAGATCAGCACGTCGCCAAGCAAAAAAGCAAAATTACTCGCGGAAGATCGTGGAAATTAATTAAGATCCCCGAAAGGAAATCCACCAACGATCGATTTTCAGATCTCAGAAACGACCGCTGATTACCGGGACGCGGAACTAACTTCCTCCAGTCTCCCTAATCCTTCCCTCCATTTTCTCCATCAGTATCATGGGATCCCGGACGTCGAAATCCTTGGATTTACGGGCTGGATAATTAAAATCGAATTTTTTCGAAGCGAGATTAACGTTTGTCCCGCCAGAATCAACGTCGATTTTTGACTTCAAATTCATTTGGTTAGGTTCATCGATTCTTTGGTTTTAGGTAAAGTTTCTCGCGTCGTGAAAATTGAGAGAATTATTGAAATTTTTCATTCTTCAAGAAATTTGTTCTTTGAAATTTTTGTTCAGTTTTTCCAACCCCTCGTTGTCGATGCAAATTAATTTTTCAAGTTGTTCTTTATCTTTCTCCGTTCTAACCTTTGTTGATATATTATAATCCTACTGACAGGTGTATTAATTTCCTTAGACTTCAATAAAAAATAATAGTATCTTTTTCATCGTGTTCCCAACAACCTTCGTACATAACCTAAGACATTACATGCAACAGCAACGATTTGCAAAAAAAGAATATTTTCTTCAGAATGTTATACATAATTAACGAAAGCACTGATGAATTAACAGATGACTGATAAAAAAATGTCAGATCTGTAAGGGGTGTAAACCTGCACCAAAAAGTCTAATACAAAGTTCACCTCCACCATTTCAACGACTAAATACACGGAGTTAATACTTCGGCCATTTTGTGCCGCCGTATCGTTTCCGTATTTATCTTTTTCCATCGAATAAATAAGTCTCGAGATTTCTGGCGAAAGTTTAAACCGGGCACAATATCAGCCTGTCAAAATTAATAAGTCGGTAGACAGTTGTTTGCGCAACGTCACCGCTAGCTCGATTAAAATTTCTTCGTCGGGTCCAGACCCGTTCGAGGCCTGGAAAAGTTTCAGGCTTCCGATCGATCCCGGATCGTCGGCGAAATTAAATTTCAAGCGAAAGTATCTCGAAAAAGGGGGTGGAAAAAAAAGAGTTCCGTGTCGCGGCTGACGAAAATCCCGGCTTATTGTCAGCGAAACAGAACTTTTAACGAGACACCTTTCCACTCCACGACGTGGCTTTCCCTTATTATTCTTTTTATCACGTTGTGACGTCTTCTCTTTTATATCATTTTTCCTTCGAGATAAGAGAGAAGGATATGCAGTAAGTAAGACAAAAGCGAAAACCCATTGAAAATCGAGAATGGAAGACAGCGGCGAGCAAAACGCGCGATGAAATGTTCATTGAATCGACTAATCTATTCAAATGACAAGAGCCAGAAGGAATACGAGAACGTGGGAGAAGGAAGGAGGAAATAGGAGGCGGAGGAATTATCGGACAAAAGCTTTCGTCGCGTTGTTCGCCCTCGAGAAGCTTTTAAATTGAAAATCTGTCGCATTGTCCCCTCCTAATTCGCCTAGTTCCTCTTTGTAGACGGCCCACGAGTTTTCTGTACACTGTATCTCGTTTACTTCCTCGATAATGGCTATTTTACGCTTCTCAAAGCGGCTAACTTTCAAAACGTTTCAGACCCTTTTGATATTTCTAGCTTCTGTACAAATTTTAATTGGTAATTACAGTAAGGTCTTGTTATATTGTCTTCCACCAGGATGAAAGACAGAAATTATATATATACCGAGCAGAATATATTTTATAGGTTATGTAAACATTTTGACCAATTATGTAGTTTACATATTATTAGTATTTATATATTTTTTGGTAGTTTATATACATGTTTATATTTTATGTTTGCATATAAGTATATGTATGTTATGATCAATTATGTAGTTTACAGAATATTATAATTTATATTTTTTTGTAGTTTACATAGGTTGTATTTTGACTAATTATGTGAACTACATAGTTATAGAATTAGAGAATTATACAATAGTGGGGCTATGTAACGTGTGGAGATTTATTGGAGAGTTCAGTCGATGATGTTGATAATATTTTTAAAATACTAATATTGTATGAATAATATATATTCATTGTGAATTTAGGGATTTGGGACTTTAGTTCTTTGTAAATTTAGTAAAATTCAAATCCGAAGACCTGAAACTCCTTCCATCCCAAATCTACATCTCCTATACAAATTTTATCCAAAAATAATTTCATCAAAATTAAATCCTCAAGTCTTTAAAATACCAAAACCATCCTAAGACAAGAAGAAATTTCCTCGCGATAAATACGTGAGATAAACTAGAATATTCAATGGAAACAGTATTTGCTTGTAAAATGATCGGTGCAGTATAAATTTGGTATTCGTCAGAACGGTATACGTATCAGGTTGTCAGACCGGCGGAAACTATTCCCGAAGAAACTTATGATTTACCGACACAACACGCTAATTCCCGATTCTGGTAGGAGAATTTCCGACAGTTCAGTCCGCATATACAAGCAACCCCTCGACGTACACGTTCGCTGTTGGTAAACTTTTATTTATTGATATCCTACCCCTCGTACTTTCCCTTCTCTCCCACCCCCGTTATTTATTTCGGCCGCCCAGCCGCCTTCTTTCCGTATTTCTTTCTGTCTCCGGTATTATATACAATATATGTATACACAATATATACCGTATGTATCTAGGTACAGCAAGTGAATATTTCAAGCAACGGAGAAACTGCCGAGTATTTTAGTTGATATTTACAGCGGAAGATTCCTAAGGGGTTCGTTTCGAGTTTCGTAATGAATCTTATTCTGCGTTTGTCAAGCATCTTGAATGATAATTTTCATTCCGGTTTTCTGCCCGGAAATTTCTTGGCCAGAGCTACGGAAACATTGTTCGAGTGTAATTTTCGTCGACTGCGAAAAGTTTGCTCGTTACGCGGGCAAATTTCCGATTTTCAAATGTAAAATTTTAGACACTTGCATTGTTTTTGCGACGCGAGATTGGGGGTGGAGCTGTTTGTTTATGTCGCGAAATTTAAACACGAACGAGTAGTTAAAGGTAGACAATTCGTGTAGAAAATATGTTATATAGGTTACATACAAAATATATAATATAATTTACATACAAAAGATGTAATACAATATCATTTATATGCAAAATATGTTATATAATATAACTCACATACACAATATATATAATACAGTACCATTTATTATATAAAATATATAATATAATTTACTTTATGCATTTTTGCACATTTCATAATAAATACAAAGAAAATATAAAAGTTAAAATGTATAATTCATATCTGAAATTTTTCATTATGCATTTTAAATTTGAAGAGAGACTTCAAGTCATGCATTTTAAATTCGAAACGAAATTTTTCATTATGCATTTTAACTTCAGAATGAAATTTTCATTATGCACTTGAAGAATGAAAATTTTAATTATGCATTTTAAATTTAATATAGAAGTTTTCATTACGTATTTCAGGAACGAAATTTTCATCAAGTTTTTCATTGTTAAAAATACAGCGACGATTTTCGCTTTTTCTGTCGACACGCGACAATTTGAAGTAAAAAAAAGAAACAAAGAGTAGTATATTGGTATGGTTTTGATTTATAGCGGTTTACTCGATCGACAACGTATACACAAACAAATTATGGTTTCATATATTCGTTGGACTCGAGTAAAATCGTGCATCGTGAATATTTCACAAGGATCCGTGTTTAAAACCGCTGCTATTACTATTCGTATTAGAAACGATGAATTATTTAACTTGGAATCACAGATTCTCGAGGCGATCAGCATACTGTCGGGCTATATTGCAAAATAAATCTGAACCGAGGGGTTGGAATCGTTTTAACGTTTCGCAGCTACCCAACCTACTATGAACTGGACTCGTTATCGTATTTCATTCCGTGCAATACTGGAATTTCCTGTGGCATAAGATTCGCTGCGCTTTAATTTCACTGAATAATTGAAAAATATGATCTTAGGTGATCTTAGATGAAACTTGCTATTTTCGATCAACTTTTTTGATAATCATTTCGAAGAATTTCTGATACTTGTCAAGGTTTAGATTATTCGGTTGTGGGATTTTAATTTAGATTCTTGAGTTTTGGGATTTTAGAAATTTCGGGACTTCAGAATAGTGAGATTTTGGGTTTTAGAATAGTTAGATTTTGGGATGATAGATTTGGGAAATCGTGGAATTTTGGGGTGTTAGAATAGTATTGTATAATTTGGGGTTGCAGAATTTTGGACTGTTAGAATTTTGGGGTCGTAGAAATTTATAAATGTACAATTTTGGAATAGCAGAATTTTGGGGTTGTCAAATTTTAGAATGATAGAATTTTGGCATTGTACAGTTTTAGATTTTTAGAATTTTGGGGTTGTAGAATTCTGGAATCGTAGAATTTTGGGGTTGTAAAATTTTATAATTACAGAATTTAGGGATTGTAAGATTTCGGGGTCGTATAATTTGGGGTTCGTAGAATTCGGAGGACATAGACTTTTGGAACCGTAGAATTTGGGGGTGTTAGAATTTACAATAACAGAATTTGGGAATTGTAGATTTAGGAGTTAGTGAGGATGAGTAGAAGTACGACTCTGTAGCGGAACGATAACATTATTTAAAAAGCGAGGTGTTCGTCGCGGATGCTGTGCTGTTCGTACCTTTAACGCGTTTCTCCGAACGCACGCGACATCCCTTAGTAGCGATGTCGAACGAGAAATTTGGCAATGCAGCGGGATTTCCCAGTGACGTCAGAGGCCGCCGGGCCTGGTACCGCGGTTCCTTGGGAAATCCCCGGATTACGATGACGTAAATAGCTATTGAGATCGTTCACGAAGAACTACAAAACATACCCAAAGAAAATATAACGGTATCCTCAAAAATAACTTCTTCGACCGTATACCTCGCAAACCGTGCTGATCGTTTACGCTTAACAATGATCGCTTAAAATCATGTAGTCAGACGTTACAGTAGAATTTTGGGGTAGTAAAATTTTAAGGTTATAGTGTTTTGTAATCGTCGAATTTTGGGATGATGGAATTTTGGGACTATAGACTTTTGAGAATATAGAATTTTGGGATCATGGAAATTTTGAGTTGTAGAAGTTTGAGAACATAGAATTTTGGAATCGTAGAATTCTGCGGTAAGAATTTTGGGGTTATAGAGTTCTGAAATCCCAAAATTTTTGAATCACATAATTTTACAATTTTACCATTGTACAATAAGTTTAGAAACGCTCATAACGAAGCTGGGATTCCCATTTACAAACTTTTAATCTACAAAATTCTAAAATCCAAAATTTCAGAACCATGAGTTCAAGAAATTTCAGAATAATCCATGAATGAAATTTAGAAATGTACTAAATTACAAATAAGAATATTTATAGTTTTAAAACTGGTTCTTCCAAAAACTAAAATAATCACCTACAACTGAACCCTTCACAAACCTGCCCCTATCACTTCTCAATTTATCACCCAGAAAAATATTTGAACATATCAAAATTTGTTCGATAGTTCGGATTTTGCTCGTGCAACGATTTATACGAAACATCTATACTTTCCTAGGTTTCACCGACGACCTTGTAATTTAAGGTCGAAGGTAGACCATGCCACAGAACCGCTCGATAAAACACCAGCAGTGATAGAAATCTTACGGACAGGGGCGGAGGGATCACAAGGCGCACCCCTTGATTTACGTAACCCACTCGATTCTGCTTACTACCTTTCTTTTCTTACGTGTCTTATCCGTGTTCTTTTCCTTTCCTTTTATTCCCTTTGCCTTGAAATTTATGCATCGATTACTTTCACGACTTTCATCCCCGATTTCGATTCGATGGACTTTTTTTTATTCCGATGGATCCATTTATTTGAACCTCTGTTTCAAATTCACCTTTGTTTCTCTTCTTTTTATCTTGTTTTATTTTTTTTTTTAACATCAGTCATTCTTATCATTTTTTTGTTGGCACAAGATAGGAAAGGGTAAATGGGGAGGAAAAATTTATTATATTTTTAGGAGCATATTTTTGCATGTATAAATTCATGCATATTTTATGGTTGCTTTTTTGTAATATGCAGTCTTATGTGTTTTATAATGTGCGTATCAAAATCAATCAATATTATATTCGTAATGTATGATATTAATCTATACAGTTAGGCCTTTTCTAACTGTAATATAAAAATAATTTTTAACTTGTAACGGTACATCGAGCACATTTTTTGTATAACGATGCGAGTATATGTACAAAGAATAAAAATAGGGAAGTTAAAACTTGTAAACGGTCGTAAATATCCGTTTTATTCCATTTTTCGCATGATCCCCCGTGCAAACATTTCGCGCCCCTCGAAAGACGATTTCAATCCCGAAGTAACGCAACAACTGCATTTACCCCTCTTCCGTTTCGTGAACTTGATACGCGCACCCTTTGTTGTTAAGCTAAAAACAAACCGAACACACCACCCTCTCCGATACGGTTTCCCGCTCGTGTTTACCCCATTTCCGCCCTTCCGTCTGTATAAATACTCCGGTACACGAGGGATACATCTTTTCGAATCGAAAATCTGGAATGTCTCGTGTCGGACGAATCGTAATTTCCTGAAAACGTTTTCGCTGACGGGGTGATAACGTATCGCGAGCACGATACGTGAAACAGGGGGTGAGTCCCGGGGGTTGAGACGGAAACGAAAGGGGATCGGTCTCGCTCCAGTCGAATTTATTAATCCTTTCGACGTAGGAAATTCAATATTCTTCGGGAGGGAAGATGGAACGCTTATATTAGAAGAGGAAACAGCCATTGACGGATGAGAAATTTTCAAACCCGTCTATCTTGAATATCAATCGGAAATATTATCATCGCATTATTTTTATACCCATAGGAAAAATGTTCTTCGAGTCTTTTAATACTTTAGCCGTTGATAGAAAATTTTGTTCTGATTAATCATTATCAATTCTGTTTATGTATTCACAAATTTTTACTTATTCAAGCTTTCAGATTTTTGAAATTTTTATTAATCAATGAATTTAAAAATTCGAAAGTTGTTCCAGTCTTTTGAAGTGTATGCTTTGAAATTAGGATATTTTTGATTTTGTAAATTCTCAAATTTCTGAATGTTTATAGATATTATATAATAATAATTTCAGACACCACCTTAACCTGTTGACTTATATCGTGTCACACATTACACTTCAGATACAACAAATCAAAATTTGCAGCTCGATCATATCTAGAGTTTAACACAAATAATAATACTTAATCAAAGTTCCCTAAATTATAACATTACAACTTTCCTTATTTATCTTAACATTGCAATAAGTTTTGTCTGACGCAACTGTCGAAGAGTTCAAGGGGTCAATCCACATGTCAGAGGACATGTATCGACAGTCATTAACCAACTAATTAATCGTTCGCTTCAAACCATAATTAACTGCAAATTAGAAAGGTAAAAAAGCCAGGCAATATTCTACATTCCTTTCTAACCATTTTCACCGGGAATTGCCGTGATTGTAATAAAACGAATGGTCATGTAACCTGGCAGAGCCAAGGAGCACGAATGGAAGCTTGAAAACTCGATCGACCGAGAACGATTCGCACGATACACTCGTTTCCAGCCTCGATTCAGCAGAATTTCAAATTGCTGACTAGCTACACCAGCCTGTTTCCTGTTTCTATCCCCGATCTCTCGTGATTTCCCGACACACGGTTCCCTGTTTTCATGTTTGTACGTCAGGGTCCGTCCGGCTTGCTCCTTCGGTATCCAGCGTCGTGTTTCCAGACGATTATACGTCATAATTTCTGCCTAATTGACTAATAATCCAATTATCCGCGTGCTACGCGTACAATAACGACTGTTACGACCGCTATTTATTAGGATTAACAGGATATCGCGTTATTAGAGGCGGAGGGACGGTCACTCGATCTCTCGACACGTTAGTATTTCCACCATTTTTCATCGGCGCGTCAATTTAACCGACGGAGATCAAAAGCTGGAATGTTTTAATTAAAACTTGTTGTTTCGATAACGTTCGGTTTACACGAAATGTTTGACGCAGTATTAAAATTTTCGAAGGCTTTCGAAAATTCAATTTTGTACCTCGGGGAGCGTTTCAAACGGGGATATGGGTTTTCAGTGATTTAAATTGAAATCGCTGGAATAAAGAGCGTTACGGAGTATACGATAAATATTAAGTACGGTGAGAAATTGGATTTTTTAAGGGATTTTCGATGACGTCATTGAATTCGTTTGTTAATTCTGATTTCATTATTTGTGTTGTAAGTTTATTGTTACTAATTTTTAGCGGATTAGCAAATTTTCTAGGATTTTTAAACATATTCTGTTCATATCAATACGAAAACAATGAAATATACAATAAAATAGAACGTAATGAAATACTTATAGCAAAAGTATATTTTTAGAAAACTTAAAATCTTAACCAAAATGGTTCTCCTTAAAACTAGAACTACCCATGTTAAATGTACATTTGCTTTTGAATTGAAAATGAAGTAGAAAAATAAGTAAATACTGTAAATTAACATATTCTTCATTTCACAAAATATGAAATATTTACAAAAAACAGGGTAAAAATATTTTTTAATGTAAAATACGAGATCCGAGAGCAGCCATTTTGATTGAGTGGTAACTAGAAAAGTTGCACTCACCTTTGCGCGTTTGGTGTACTTCAGATACTGATAATGGTGATTGTCATAATTGAAGACCCGAGGTGTCAGCGTGATGTCGCGATTCCTCGCCATTTTTCCCGTCAAAGATTTCTGTCGCTGTATTTGCATCTTCTTGTTGTGCGCCCGTAAATCAGCCGCTGAAACATTCGTTGCGTCGTTACCGCCATTCTCGTTTCGCGTCTCAGGAAACATTAAAAGTTTCATTTTTCATGCTAAATTTCTAGGTATTCCCGGTTCTTCATTTCGCGGAACTCATCAAGCTTCCTTCGCGAAGATAAAATTTCGAGCAACAATCGCGTTCCAAGAATTGTAATTTTATCGAACGTTCATTACCGAAATATTGTCGGCTAGTTGCAGCAGCAACGCAGAATGTGGAGTTCCATGAAATTAGAAACTTTCTGCAAATGGGAGAAGCCAACACAGGAGGAAGTTACGCCGAAGGAACATGCTTTTAGCTTGATGGAAGTTAGTTTACAAGCGAATCGCGCTTTAATCAACTAATAAGTACACGCTTGAAGTTTATACAAATACGTATATACACAATACCACTTTTGCGTCGATTACTCGTTTTGCGTAAATCTCGTTGTGAATCTATTACGCGAATCTTTTCATATCTCGAAGCACATAAACCCGGAAGATCCAAGAAAATTTATATTACCAAAGGAACAGTATCAAAGGAACGTCTTGCGTTTAATTTTCATCGAGCGTTTTTACGAGGAAGAACGATCAAAGATCAACATCGAAAAATCGTTGAAAATCGAGGCGGGAAGCTCATTAACCGAGCGTAAACAAACCGACCAAAATTAGCATTCGCGTTCGCCCGCTGGTGGACAGGTTTTTCGATGATTTTTAAACAAACGCGTCGACATCTCGCCCCCGACCCTTATTACCCTCGACACGATAAAACACGACCGTCGACGTTTACACGGACATTCCCGAATATTTTATGCCCGGCACTGGCTGTGATTTTTATTAATTGGCTCGCGTTTATTTGCGCTGCGACTAAAATGGCGACGGCGTTTCGCTTGTTTGTTGCAACAACGACAGCGGGATAAATTTAAGAGCTGTTTGTTCTTTTTAACAGTATTATCGAATACGATAAATAACAGGAATGACGCTTGCCGAAGACTCATTTTAATGTAACTTTGAAGACGATATTAGTCATTCTTATATTAGGGATGAAGAAATATGACTATTTAAACGTGAAATAGTAGCTCAATATTCTTCATATGTATCTCAAAATTGAATACATAATCTACAAATACTAGTAACAATTCAAACATGAAACATGTACCCCAAAAATGACTACATAACCTACAAATATTAATAACTATTTAAACGTGAAATAGTATCTCAATATTCCCTAGAAATATGTATCTTAAAATTGAATACATAACCTATAAATACTAGTGACTATTTAAACGTGAAATAATTGCTCGATATTCCCCAGAAATATCTACCCCAGAATTGACTAAATAACCTACAAATACTAGTAACTATTCGAACGTGAAACATCGACAATGACGAGTTCTCGGAATAATGAAGTACTATTCCAAGTAAACGTTTTACACGGGAACTTTTTTCCACGCAAGTACTCGCGTCTGTATTTTCAATTTTTTCACCGCGTAGTCGACATTCCTTGACCCCTGATTATTCTTCCCTCTTGCCATACGAGACGCGCAGACACGAGACGTGCAGCTTCATACGCTTTAACAGCGACATTATTGTTCTAACAGGCAATTATGAATATTCATGGAGGGTGTGCTTGTACCTGGGTCCTGGCGGAGAGGCGCAAACACGGCTCCATTGTTAAACCGACTACACGCTGCCGTCTATGAATAAACTAACGAATTAATTCCACGTGTAAAGTACAGAGAAAATGCTTCGCCTGAATTCCGGATTACGAACGGTTCGTTAAAGTGATTAAACGGTCGAGGAGTGTCCGATTTTGGTGAAAAAGTGGCCACGCTAAGAAAGATGCTGTCTTCGGTTCGATATCGATGCTTGGAATAGCGAAGAAACGGAAAATCGGCCAATTAATTCGATTGTCGAAAGTTATTGGACTGGTACATTGATACTTTGAATATTTCCAAATTTCAAAAACATCAAAGGAATATAGCAAATTTAAAATTGACTACACTTCTGTTTTTCCAAATTTCCAAATTTCCAAGTTCCCAACTTTCCAAATTTCCCAATTTCCCAATTCCCCAATTCTCTAATTTCGAAGTTCCCAAATTTCCAAACTTCTAACAACTCAAATTCGAAAATTTCCAAATTTCTAATAACTCAAATTCGAAAATTTCTACACTTAACATACCCACACTTGAAAAAATTTCAACCTCTCCAAATTTCCAAAATATTGAATAATCCCTAGGTTTACGTCACAGAACCTATAAACCCTTAAAGTGATTCTAGAATCCCACCTTTCAGTCGTCAGATTCTAGCAAATGAGTGACCTCTTCCTATATCGCAATTTTCCATAGCGAAATCCAGCATAGTCAGCAGTGTACCTAGAATCGCATATTCTTACCTTTGCAAGGGCAAAAGCCTTTGCATGTAGTGCGAACTGACGTGTGGTGGATGCAATTGTGGTACTCGAGCCGGCACGGGGAACTGTACGTGCGATTATCGCTTCCGCAAAGGAACGTCGGCTTCACCACAGGACATTCTTGACATCTGCAACAAAAGGGAACGCGAGAGTCGTTAGATGAAACTGTTCCCCGAGCAACACTTTAATTGCTGAACCGCATTGCGATGCAGCTTCGTTCCATTTTCTCTTGCTGTCATTTTATTCTCTCTCAAAGTCGACGCACGCTACAATGAAATAATGGAATATCATTTTTTAAACGAACCATTTAATCTCCCTCCATCTGCGCGTTTCTAAATTCTTTTCTACGCATTTTCATCGCTAATTTAATTACTACTGCTTTGTCGGCACGAGGTACACATGTTAAATCTGCGAAAATAGTGTTACTGTGTTTTAATATTCTGATGTATCACGTATTTTGTTTATTTAATGTTTTATGTAAAACGGACATAAATATTTGTCATGTGACAATAATGTATAATGGTGATAATAATAGCATCATATAATAATAATAACGTTATGTATAACAGTAATATCACACAATATCTTATTGTATTACACATACATACATGTACACATGTGTATGTATGTATGTCGTACACGATAAGATTACATGTACATTACAAGTATATAACATGTATGTATGTACATAATACATGATGATAACAGCATCATGAAGTAATGACAATAATAATACCATACAATAGCTTAATGTATGATAAAAAAATTATGATTACAATATATGATACTGTAATAATATATGACATATGTTATGTTAATAGAATGTATGATAATAATATAATACAGTATCTTGTTACAAGATAAATTATTATTACAATATAATAAAAAACATAATAAAAAATAATAACAAAATAATAAATAATAATAAATTTAATCGTTTACTATACCACTTGCATGATGCAAATATTACAACAAATAGTAATAAGCAATATTGACAAACAATGAATAATAAAATTAGACTAACAAATAATGTGTTAAATTGTTTATCGCAGTGTTTGCATCGCGAAGTTTGGTACAGTTCAGTGTAGAAATTTCCCGACAGTTTTGCAGCAGGAAAAATCGAGGAATATTCGCAGCACAAGAGAGTTACATAATCGTTAAGCACTGCATCGTCATAACACGGAATTACCAGGTTGTAAGGTTAGCATGGCCGACAATGTTGCGCCTCGTGAAAAGTCTCGTGCCTCGTAAACTGAAATACTATTATAATACGTTTAGCACGCTCGGCCATGTTAATTATAATTTTATAATATTACTTCCTCTTTCACGGTATTATACGGCTCTGTTAAATTTCGTTGCTTGGAATTTCCTTCAACGTATCCAGCGAAAAATGTCCTCCGTTATGAACATGTGCTCGTTATTACTTTTGTTCACGAAGAAAAAGGAACCTACACCAAAATATTCGACGTTTTCGTTTCAGAATTTTTCTCGTACCGACGAATCTTTATGGACGTATCGCATGAAAGGGAAGTGTTAAATTAACTCTTCGTTGCATAACACTTTTCAATTTTGAAAAGATGTGCTTTTCAACTCTTGTGAATATATTCAGAGAAAATGTTTTCTATTAAAAAATTTATCGCGACAATTGTCTGCATGATGTAAATTTGCTACATTTTTGAAAGGTACAATAAAAGACAATTTTTGAAAAATATGTGACTTAAATTTATTCATATAAAATAACAAGTTTTATTGGAAATTATTGTGAGGTTACTTTTATATTTGTCTTATGAATGTGCTAATTGTCCGGATGAAAAATGATCTGAAAACGATTCACTTGAATTCTGTACAAAATGGCGTCACTCTTTCCCTGCTATTCATAGAACAAAAATAACCTAGTCAAAGTATATAATTGACCATTTCAAATCATTTAATCTTACAGCAATCGATGAACATTTCATTTATTTACAATACAAAATTTTATTTATAAAATGAAATGAATTTGTTTCGAATTTAGCTCGCCTTCAAAGTCCAATTAAAATCTTTATCCCCATTTTTTGCAATGCTTCATTCTTCCCCGAGACTGCATTTTAATCGCCACGTAAAACGAATCGCAAAAGCGATCAACGAAGGAGTAGCTTTTTTTTCAGAAAATAACAAAAAGCAAGTAGACGATGCGTTGAATCGATCGGCAATGCCGGCGGTTCGAACAACGCAAATTGCACGGTAGCAATATAATCGAATCGATGAGCGAATTAATTCGTTCCCGAGGCAAGTATCGTCGTTCGAGATTACGTAGCAAATCGACTCCGACGCTATCGACGAGCCAGCCCGTGTAATTGATAGTTAATAATTCGGCAGCTGGTCCCGTTCTAAATGGACGATCCGTGATATTACGTGTCGAGTTTCGTTTCTGGTTAGAAAAAAAAAAATCGTTAACGTTGTAGCACGTCGCTTCTCCATTCGTGCTGTTTAAGCAAGGAAACGAGCGTGCACCGTTGCTTAACGAGCTATTCTTTATACCCTGCAACCACGTTACCTTCGTGCATACTCGTCATCGACCCTCCTCTAACTTTTCTAATTCCCTGTCGTCAGCTTCTTCCTTTCATCGAATCGGTTTTTCAAAAATTCACGTTTCGTAGAAAAAACCACCCTCTGATGCACCCTCTCACAAATTCATATAATCTGTGAAATTTCTCATTTTGTCAAAACAGCAACAGACTTTGGTACTTAACTATAAAATTGAAAATATTTCTCCTCGTTCGTAATTACAATTTTTTACTTCAAAAATAAATTTGCTGAAAATATTGTAAGGACGAAATTTATAAAAATATGTTTGTGATATGACATAATTTTTCTAGGACCACCCTTCTGTTGTACATTCATAAAATCACGCAGGGAAGTGTTAAAAATGTGAAGTCTGAAAGATAATGAAGTGCATACTGTTTTCTTCTGTGTATAAATTTTGTACCATTCTAGTCGATGATGGTTATTAATCGTCTTCAAAAGATAGCAGAATACAATGACAACGATACCGCAAGTCAAGTTTGAAATCCAATAAGGTTCGAATGGCGAAATACAACACCATACTAGGTAATGATCTCTCAGCCGTAAAACTGAATACCGGTGAGCCACGAAACTCGATGTTGACCTGTGTGAACGGCGGAACGCGATACCGATAATCACCAAGTAGTAGAACTCGATAATAACGGTCGATCAGCCGTTAAACTCGATACCGATGGTATTCCACTGGCGGGGCTCATAATCAGTAATTTTCCAATTGAGAAACTGAACGATCCTGAAATATTCCGTAACCTAACACCGGTCCGAGATTGCGCCATCGAACAAATCCGAACGAAATGTTCACGTATCACGAGTTAACGTGATTCGCGAATTGACCAACTAGCATAAATGTTCGGGTTGTTCTTTCGACGGATATAAATGTTCGAAGTTCGGAAGCGAAAGTCGCGATTCTAGTCTCGACGACGGAAACGTAGAAACCAAGAAGCCGCAGGGAGTCGACTGTTAGGAAGCCAAGGTAGACGAGCCTCTGTCTTGATAAAGGAGTTAAACCAGCTTAATTACTGCGTTACTCGGTCCAAACTAATTACGCGTTTGCCGACGACCACGAATTCCCGGCCACGAAGCACAATCTACCGGCAGGCATTCCCGTCGAATCCACACAGAGGGACCACCCTCTCCTTTCGCGAACCTACGAAGCTTCTTTATTATGGCACGGTTGCTGCCGTTGTAACTGCTCATAATTCCCTGCAACCGTTTACGACGGCTTCGTGCTGCAACTGTTGATTCGTCAGATCTAAAGGGCTGAGGCTTTGAGCTCTCGGCTAAACATCGGCTGAGCTAGCGCAATTGACAAACTGCTATCTACCGTGAATTAGCGTATACTTGCTGCAACGTTGGCTTCTTCTGCCTTCCAACAACTCTATGCAGAATGTTCTCCACTTTCAGAGGACAATTATGCAAACTTCTGAAGAACTTTTGTCCGATAGTTTGTCAATTTAAAGATTTTGCGAAACTCTTATTTTGAACTCCTCTAATCTGGTCTTATATGTATGTGCATTAACTGACGAGGGATGAATGTTCGGAAAGAAGATATTTGTATTTGGGATTTTATATTATTGTTATTCCACTTGTTTGGGTATTAAGCTTAATCTGATCGATTTGGGGCTTTATCTCCTTGTCTGGCCATCAATTTTTATACTATACTTGTCTTAATACAGATATGTAACTCTTATCAGATATTGTATAATGTTGGACTACTTACAGTGCAGTCTTACTTGTCTGATCGTAAAATAGGTCATTCTACTTGTCTGACCATTTACAGTTCCCTTGCTCCTGACGACATATTCTATTTGGTCTGACCACACGAGGTCATATTCTACTTGTCTGACCACATAAGATCTCATTCCACTTGTCTGACAATTTACAGTGACGGTAAGTCCATCATACTCTATATTCCCATACCACAATTAATTCTACCTGTCTGACCACATATGATCCCATAAAGACTATGCATGGTTATCATACTTACCAAACTATGACACTTGTCCTCTGTCCATCTATGACTTCATGTATCGAACTCCACCTGTCTACCTGTGGTATTATACTAGCAATTAGTCTGATCACATGTGTTTCTACAGCCCATGTTCGATCATCAATAATCACACACCACTTGTCTGACCACATACGATCTCGCGATACTTGCCTGTCACTGTACAATCTCCACCGGTTGTAATCACTAATGGTAATATATCAGTTGTCAAATTACTTAATGCTCGATTCCACTTGTCTCATCACGTACGAGTCTATTCCACTTGTCTGGCCATTCACTGTTTCGTATCACTCGTCTGACTACCTTCTATTCTACTAGATTCCTTCCGTACACGTATTCTTTCAAGACTGAGATTCTGCATAAATTTAACCGTTTAATCTGAATCTACCACGGAAATCGTGCGCGGAGGCAATAGTACTCCGGCGTTACGATTGTTTTCCGTATCTCCGATTCTACTTCCTGATGTTCCATGCATTTATTCTACCCGCGGATGTAACGTAGTTACGACGCCATTTTCTTAAAACACAGTTTTCTGGCTGCCTCGAAGAGATATGGATCCGGGAGCAAATTTTCCTTTGCCGTCAAAAAGGAACAGTGGAATTTATGTAAACGATCGTGCTTGGCTCGCTGTTTTTCAAAATATTCTCCCAGCATGAAACCATTTGAATTTCAAATTTCGAATTTTCAAGCAATATTATGCTCCATATTTTTCCGAATAGAACGGAAGTGGATTAACAAAGTTCTCAGCATCGTACGGAAATATCCTCGGGATATACCTTCACATTTCTGTTTGTATCCATATCGAAGAATAGCCTCTTTATTTTTCTGCTATTATCCGGATATTGCGAGAAGTAATATTTGTATTTTTCTCTGGGTATCTGTAATATGCACCTGTTCGAAACTTAAAGGCAATAAGTTCTTATTGCATGAAGTATATCTCTCACGCACTTTACGATTTTGAGTCCAGTTAGTTTTGAGGTTTTGTTTGAGGCCGGGCAGAATGTGCCAATGGTTTCACGGGGCGCATTATGAGATACATTTCGCGATATATGGCGCGAATTTGCGCGTGGTTCCACGTTCCATAAAGTTACACGCGTTATTTCTCCGGAAATTTTGCAAATCACACGACGCAAGCATTCGCAGTAAACCTGATCCTCCACGCAACGAAACACGTAACGTTTTCGAAGAATTTTACAACGCGTCTTTTTGTTCGATGATTTACCACTTCTTTTACGTCGAAAGCATCTAACGATAACAGTGATTGTACGTTTGATCGACCGAAAGTTTATTCTTCGAAGTTGGCAACTTTCGACCGAACAAAAAAGGGGATGCGCAACACCGTGAAATAATACAAAAGTAAAAAGACGTGTTTGAATCCGCCTTTAATTTCGTTCTTTTATATCCGGAGCTAACAGTTTGAGGCTCGTGAGAAGCTTCAAACTTCGTTCAGGTGCTATCGTCGTTTCCCGCAGTCGGGAAAAACTTTTATATCCAGCACTGCCGGATTTCCAAACCTTTTCGCGACCTTTCGCTACGAAATTTTCATGCTAGAGTAAATGTTGTTTCGCTTGAAATACTTGAACCAACGTGAAACTTGCCTCTTTCTTTCAGTATCGATCGAAACTCGACAGAGAAGTGATTTAATACGGATATATCTAATTACCGTATGCAGTGTTTTTTTGCGGATGGCAATATATGTATTGAAGTGACTAGCAAGTTTCCTTACTTATCAATATGGCGACTTTAGCAGATTTTACGATCTAGGGGCGATATCACACGTGACTGTTGAATTAGTGGCGATATAATGCGAGTAACTCAACTAGGAGATTTAACGTGTGGAAATATAACGTGGTATGACGCGTAGTAATTTAACATACTGCAGTATAACGCGTAGCAATATGACACATGGCAACACAACGCGTAGTGGATCAACGCGCCGCAATCTAATGCGTGGTGGTTCAACACGTGGAAATCTAATACGTGGCAATATAGCGCGTGGCAACTTAAGGTGTGGCTATATTGCGTGTGGTAATATAATGCGTAGGATTTCAATGCGTGGAGATTTAACGCATGTTGTTTTAGCGCTTAATAGTTTAACGCGCGGCGATGTAATACGTGGCAATATAACGCGTAGAAGTTCAGTGCGTGGTGATTTATTGCATAATTTAATGCGTGAAGATTGATATCGTGGAAACTAATCATGTGAGAATTTAAGGTTTGGCGACTTAAAATATGGTAATATAACGCACTAGTGATGGAAAAAAGCTACGTTAATGTAACACTATAATGGCAGAAAGACGTTAGCAGCGTGAGTGAACGTCCACCTAAAGGTGGCAATGTAACGCGAGTCCACCGTATTCAAACTAAAGAAACTCGTGAACTCGTGATTTGTAAACTATCGCGGCACTATTTTCGCGGAATCGAGACAGAATCGTGTGGCACGTTTACTGTCCGGCAAAACATTGAGTTCTCGCAGAACGCATAGAATTTATTCATCGCGTCGAAAGTGGAACACTGCTACTCGTTCTTATCACGATCCACGATTTTTCGTTTTTTTACGGTTCACGTTCGTTCGATCGTATCGGCTATAGTTACGATTCGGCGGGACGCGACTCGTCGACGACGACGACGACAACGACCACGTCGTTGTTCCGTCGTAGAGTTTTTCGAAGGCTGGCCCCGGAACTTTTGATTTACGCGAACTCGATGGAATTCCATGAATGCGAAATGTAATCCGCTGACTCCCCACCTACCCACGCCCACGTTTATCTTTCGACCCACGGTCGCTATATATTTCTGCTAGGTGGCCGTTCGCTGGAACTTCGGCTTTCAGTCGGTCCGGCTTCCGGTAACAAACGACATCACCTGCTCATAGAGAAATTTTTCCGAAATGGCCTCTGTCGTGCGCGGAATAACGATTCGAGTTAAAAATGAATGCAGTTATATTTTACTTCATTTTGGACAGACTTATGAAAATATACTGTTTATACATTGTATGCTATATGTACGTTTCATGTCTCGTGTCTCAATGTCTTATGTCTCACTTCTCACGTATTCGTCTACTATGTATGTATATCATGTGTGATGTACCATGTATCGGGTCTCATGCCTCAATGTCTCAATATCTTATGTTGCACGTATCCTATATCATCTACTATACATCATGTATAGTACATTATATAGTGTATCATGTATAAGGATATACATATAATAATGATGCATCATGTATCCTATCCCTCATGTCCAATATCATGTATCATATTTCACGAATCATATATTGTATATCATGTATTGTCTCATGTCGAATGTTCCAATGTCTCGTGTGTCATGTTACACCTATCATCTATTTATGTATATTATGTATAAATGTATCATGTATCGTGTCTCTTGTTTCCTGTCTTAGATCTGAATGTCTCATGCCTCACATCTTGCATCATCTCCTATATGTGTATCATGTCTCATATGTCACGAATTCTGTATCATCTAATATATGTGCATCATGCATAATGTACCATGTATGATGTATCATGTCACACGTCTCGCATATCCAGCGTCATTAATTATATATCATATGTAACGTATCGCGTATCTCATATAATGCATAATGTATCATGAATGATGTATCGCATATCGTATATTATATTTAAAAGGACCAGCATCAATTTGACCCGCATCATGCCTTCTATGATAAGCGTTGAAGTCTATCTATACGCTTAATAAATAAAATTTTTAAATCTCAACACGTCGTGTGACATTCAGCAACTCGTATGATATTTCGTTCGTCATGTCAGTCACTGGTGACCTTTATGCCAGTCAACGTGTGAAAAATAGTATTGTATTGATCGAGCTATGTCTGGCACTACGGTCATATTCTACTGGTCTGACCAACGTACGACTAATTCCACTCGTCTGAACATTCACGATCACTTCTCGCCTCGCCGTTCTTAATCCAATTCACTTGTCTGACTGCGTACAGTCCAATTTCACTTGTCTAATCATTGTACTTCACTACCTACTCCATTTTAATACGTATTTATAATTGTACGAGATTTATTTCATTAAATACGGAAAATCAATTGTGACGCTATCCACAGCTTCATGATACGGGTCTGACAACTTATAGGCTCACTCTACCTGTCTGACTACCTCTGGACTCATTTTACTTGTCTTTACCGTCTGAATATTTAATATCAACCTGAAATTTTAATGATATTTTTTAAGTAACCTGAGATATTTAAAATTATGTCTGATTTTAAATATTTATTTCATTCATTTCTTCGCTGGCTACACACGTTCTTATACTACTAACCACACGTTTAACGTGCACAGTAAAAATATTCAAATATTACAGGTTTTTCAGTTTTTAATGTAGTATTTTATATCATTAGTAGTACAATAATGGTACTGAGAGTTAATATTTCTTTGTTATTTATTCGATTATACAGAAATTATGAAACATGGACTACTATAAGAGTAAATGAGTTAATTCTTATTAATTTTTATTGAGTCTTGTATGACTGTTATCGCTCATATAGTACAATAACAATCCATTCTCCAAAAATGCCATTTACTCTTTCGTTTTTGCTTCAGTGGCAGATTTCGAAACGCGCGAGCCATTAAGGAAAATGTAAATTGATTAACAGGAAAAAAAAACTGTATGTCCAAAGTAATCTATACTCCGGTTCAAATTTCACCCGGAGCAAATAAGTATGAAAAATGGGAACTGCTGGAAAAGTCGAAGCGACGGTAAAAATGAAACTTCTGTGAATACGCACCACGATATACACACACATACGGTGCACTCGCGTTTGTGTTATCGCTGTTACGTTCACAAATATTTGGTTTTTCGGGCAAACAATGTAACATCGTGTTTTCTATCGGCCATATATTTTGTGCGACGCGAAATTCCTGTAACACGAACCGCATCTGCTTTGAAGTGACTCTATCGCGAAATTATGCTACATTTTGTCACAGAATTAGCCGGATCGAAGTACTGTAAGCGTATTAATTGATGGACACACAGAGATATCGGTTTTCATCAATTAACCTTCGTGCGTTGTTCCGGACAAATTGACTTTCAATATTTAGTAAATCCGCACAAATTCTCTAATTGTCAATGTTCGGTCTCTAAATCTCTGAATCTGCAAATTTTCAAATTGAAGTTCCGAAATTTTCCAAATTTCTAAATCCATCACTTAATATTCAAACTCTGAAATTTTCAACTTGATTTTTAAATAATTTTGATTCAATTTTCTAAAAGTTCAAAGTTTCAGATCACAGAATTACTAAATGTAAATTCGTTAGCAGAGCAACTTTTTAATTGAACGTTGAACTCTCTTGAAGTTATCATTCCTCTACTAATTGTCTCTACTCACTAAGCTTACACATGCATAACACTGGAGACCTAGTTCAAATTTACTTATTTCAAATAATATTAAAAGTTTGATTTCCACAGTTCCCTTTAGTAATTTGAAATAAATGTTTTTTAATTAAGTCAATAAGCTCAGTACTTTTCGAGTGCAAGGGTTAAAATAATAGACAAACTATCAATCTACGTGGCATTCACCAGCCATTACGCTCTCTAGTTATTAAGCACGGTACCCTAAAAAAAAAACTCGACGAAGAGTACGTAATTCCCCAGTTATCGAAGAGTGATCGATCAATTTCCCAAGAATTTCATCAACGATGATCCGCGATAATTGAAAAGCGAGCGGTGTCGCGAGTAGAAAAACGGAATCGCGAGTTGGCTCGTTCCGGACGTTGAACGAAAGAGCAAACAGGAAACAGGGGGAAAAGGGCAAGGGAGAAGGGCAAACAGGGAGAAGTTTTAATTCGCAAAGTGCCGCCGCGTACTGTTAATTAGAAGTAAACAGCGTCGGGCTGGTGTGCGGTTCGAATGAAAAAATACTCACCCACTACGCTCCACTATTTTCTCTACGTTTTTGATTCCTTTATTGGCCGCGTTTTCATCTTCCGCGCCGATTTCCTGCGGTTTAACGACCAGAGCTTTTCATGCATTTCAAATGCTCAATTGTGTGACTGGTTATTCTATTTCATTTAATTCGACGGACACGGCGTGGCTAAAAGATACGGTATTGTTCCTCGTTTTGCGACGGTTTTGGTGACTATCGGTTCTTTGCGGGGCGATATGTCGGGAGATTTGGAAGCTCGGAAATTTGGGACTTATGGAAATTTGGGGACTCGGAAAATTTGGAACACTTGTAAGTTTAGGACTTCGGAAATTTGAAATATTGTAAAAATTGGAAAATTAGGAATGTTCCAATATTGCAACTTGGCAAATTTTAGATCTTTGAAAATTTTCAAAAACTTTGTTAATTTGAGAAATTGTAAAATTTTGGGATATATGACTCGAAGATATAAAAATGTAGAAAATTATTGAAACCATAAAAATCTGATAATTTGAATATTTAAAGCCTAACATAAAAACTTGAGAATGTCCATAAACAACAAAATATTACGAAAATAATAGATAACCGTTGACACAATAATAGGGGTCGCAGCTAATCGAATTTTCAGTAGTCATAGTTCGTGGTCTTCTTCTGTTCAATAAATGTCCGGTACGTTTCACTTGTCTGATCATGTACGGAGATCCATCTACTTGGGTTACAGATTACCATGGCAAGTAGTTATTTATGCGAAAAGTTTCCTTCGAACAGACGAATTGGAGCTTGCAAATTACGGTATCAGTCATCTCGCATTTACAACCGAAGTAGAGAGCGTTGTCAGTACGAATTACAAGTACAACCTGTTATCTGAATAATTCCTAACACTTGCCAATTTTCTTGCAGCTAATGTGCTGAACATTTGCAAGTTATTTTTGAGGATACCGTTATATTTTCTTTGGGTATGTTTTGTAGTTTTTCGTGAACGATTTCAATAGCTATTTACGTCATCGTAATCCGGGGATTTCCCAAGGAACCGCGGTACCAGGCCCGGCGGCCTCTGACGTCACTGGGAAATCACGCGGCATTGCCAAATTTTTCGGTCGACATCGCTACTAAGGGATGTCGCGTGCGTTCGGAGAAACGCGTTAAAGGTGCGAACAGCACAGTATCCGCGACGAACACCCCGCTTTTTAAATAAAGTTATCGCTCCGCTACAGAGTCGTACCTCTACTCATCCTCACTAACTCCTAAATCTACAATTCCCAAATTCTGTTATCGTAAATTCTAACACCCCCAAATTCTACGATTCCAAAAGTCTATGACCCCCGAATACTACAAACCCCAAATTATACGCCCCCGAAATCTTACAATCCCTAAATTCTGTAATTTTAAAATTTTACATCCCCAAAATTCTACGATTTCAAAACTCTATCGCCCCAAATTTTACGATTCCAGAGTTCTACGACTCAAAATTTCCATGATCCCAAAATTCTATATTCTCAAAAGTCTATAGTCCCAAAATTCCATCATCCCAAAATTCGACGATTACAAAACACTATAACCTTAAAATTTTACTACCCCAAAATTCTACTATAACGTCTGACTACATGATTTTAAGCGATCATTGTTAAGCGTAAACGATCAGCACGGTTTGCGAGGTATACGGGCGAAGAAGTTATTTTTGAGGATACCGTTATATTTTCTTTGGGTATGTTTTGTAGTTTTTCGTGAACGATCTCAATAGCTATTTACGTCATCGTAATCCGGGGATTTCCCAAGGAACCGCGGTACCAGGCCCGGCGGCCTCTGACGTCACTGGGAAATCCCGCGGCATTGCCAAATTTTTCGGTCGACATCGCTACTAAGGGATGTCGCGTGCGTTCGGAGAAACGCGTTAAAGGTGCGAACAGCACAGTATCCGCGACGAACACCCCGCTTTTTAAATAAAGTTATCGCTCCGCTACAGAGTCGTACCTCTACTCATCCTCACTAACTGCTAAATCTACAATTCCCAAATTCTGTTATCGTAAATTCTAACACCCCCAAATTCTACGATTCCAAAAGTCTATGACCCCCGAATACTACAAACCCCAAATTATACGACCCCGAAATCTTACAATCCCTAAATTCTGTAATTTTAAAATTTTACATCCCCAAAATTCTACGATTTCAAAACTCTATCGCCCCAAATTTTACGATTCCAGAGTTCTACGACTCAAAATTTCCATGATCCCAAAATTCTATATTCTCAAAAGTCTATAGTCCCAAAATTCCATCATCCCAAAATTCGACGATTACAAAACACTATAACCTTAAAATTTTACTACCCCAAAATTCTACTATAACGTCTGACTACATGATTTTAAGCGATCATTGTTAAGCGTAAACGATCAGCACGGTTTGCGAGGTATACGGGCGAAGAAGTTATTTTTGAGGATACCGTTATATTTTCTTTGGGTATGTTTTGTAGTTTTTCGTGAACGATCTCAATAGCTATTTACGTCATCGTAATCCGGGGATTTCCCAAGGAACCGCGGTACCAGGCCCGGCGGCCTCTGACGTCACTGGGAAATCCCGCGGCATTGCCAAATTTTTCGGTCGACATCGCTACTAAGGGATGTCGCGTGCGTTCGGAGAAACGCGTTAAAGGTGCGAACAGCACAGTATCCGCGACGAACACCCCGCTTTTTAAATAAAGTTATCGCTCCGCTACAGAGTCGTACCTCTACTCATCCTCACTAACTGCTAAATCTACAATTCCCAAATTCTGTTATCGTAAATTCTAACACCCCCAAATTCTACGATTCCAAAAGTCTATGACCCCCGAATACTACAAACCCCAAATTATACGACCCCGAAATCTTACAATCCCTAAATTCTGTAATTTTAAAATTTTACATCCCCAAAATTCTACGATTTCAAAACTCTATCGCCCCAAATTTTACGATTCCAGAGTTCTACGACTCAAAATTTCCATGATCCCAAAATTCTATATTCTCAAAAGTCTATAGTCCCAAAATTCCATCATCCCAAAATTCGACGATTACAAAACACTATAACCTTAAAATTTTACTACCCCAAAATTCTACTATAACGTCTGACTACATGATTTTAAGCGATCATTGTTAAGCGTAAACGATCAGCACGGTTTGCGAGGTATACGGGCGAAGAAGTTATTTTTGAGGATACCGTTATATTTTCTTTGGGTATGTTTTGTAGTTTTTCGTGAACGATCTCAATAGCTATTTACGTCATCGTAATCCGGGGATTTCCCAAGGAACCGCGGTACCAGGCTCGGCGGCCTCTGACGTCACTGGGAAATCCCGCGGCATTGCCAAATTTTTCGGTCGACATCGCTACTAAGGGATGTCGCGTGCGTTCGGAGAAACGCGTTAAAGGTGCGAACAGCACAGTATCCGCGACGAACACCCCGCTTTTTAAATAAAGTTATCGCTCCGCTACAGAGTCGTACCTCTACTCATCCTCACTAACTCCTAAATCTACAATTCCCAAATTCTGTTATCGTAAATTCTAACACCCCCAAATTCTACGATTCCAAAAGTCTATGACCCCCGAATACTACAAACCCCAAATTATACGACCCCGAAATCTTACAATCCCTAAATTCTGTAATTTTTAAATTTTACATCCCCAAAATTCTACGATTTCAAAACTCTATCGCCCCAAATTTTACGATTCCAGAGTTCTACGACTCAAAATTTCCATGATCCCAAAATTCTATATTCTCAAAAGTCTATAGTCCCAAAATTCCATCATCCCAAAATTCGACGATTACAAAACACTATAACCTTAAAATTTTACTACCCCAAAATTCTACTATAACGTCTGACTACATGATTTTAAGCGATCATTGTTAAGCGTAAACGATCAGCACGGTTTGCGAGGTATACGGGCGAAGAAGTTATTTTTGAGGATACCGTTATATTTTCTTTGGGTATGTTTTGTAGTTTTTCGTGAACGATCTCAATAGCTATTTACGTCATCGTAATCCGGGGATTTCCCAAGGAACCGCGGTACCAGGCCCGGCGGCCTCTGACGTCACTGGGAAATCACGCGGCATTGCCAAATTTTTCGGTCGACATCGCTACTAAGGGATGTCGCGTGCGTTCGGAGAAACGCGTTAAAGGTGCGAACAGCACAGTATCCGCGACGAACACCCCGCTTTTTAAATAAAGTTATCGCTCCGCTACAGAGTCGTACCTCTACTCATCCTCACTAACTGCTAAATCTACAATTCCCAAATTCTGTTATCGTAAATTCTAACACCCCCAAATTCTACGATTCCAAAAGTCTATGACCCCCGAATACTACAAACCCCAAATTATACGCCCCCGAAATCTTACAATCCCTAAATTCTGTAATTTTAAAATTTTACATCCCCAAAATTCTACGATTTCAAAACTCTATCGCCCCAAATTTTACGATTCCAGAGTTCTACGACTCAAAATTTCCATGATCCCAAAATTCTATATTCTCAAAAGTCTATAGTCCCAAAATTCCATCATCCCAAAATTCGACGATTACAAAACACTATAACCTTAAAATTTTACTACCCCAAAATTCTACTATAACGTCTGACTACATGATTTTAAGCGATCATTGTTAAGCGTAAACGATCAGCACGGTTTGCGAGGTATACGGGCGAAGAAGTTATTTTTGAGGATACCGTTATATTTTCTTTGGGTATGTTTTGTAGTTTTTCGTGAACGATCTCAATAGCTATTTACGTCATCGTAATCCGGGGATTTCCCAAGGAACCGCGGTACCAGGCCCGGCGGCCTCTGACGTCACTGGGAAATCACGCGGCATTGCCAAATTTTTCGGTCGACATCGCTACTAAGGGATGTCGCGTGCGTTCGGAGAAACGCGTTAAAGGTGCGAACAGCACAGTATCCGCGACGAACACCCCGCTTTTTAAATAAAGTTATCGCTCCGCTACAGAGTCGTACCTCTACTCATCCTCACTAACTCCTAAATCTACAATTCCCAAATTCTGTTATCGTAAATTCTAACACCCCCAAATTCTACGATTCCAAAAGTCTATGACCCCCGAATACTACAAACCCCAAATTATACGCCCCCGAAATCTTACAATCCCTAAATTCTGTAATTTTAAAATTTTACATCCCCAAAATTCTACGATTTCAAAACTCTATCGCCCCAAATTTTACGATTCCAGAGTTCTACGACTCAAAATTTCCATGATCCCAAAATTCTATATTCTCAAAAGTCTATAGTCCCAAAATTCCATCATCCCAAAATTCGACGATTACAAAACACTATAACCTTAAAATTTTACTACCCCAAAATTCTACTATAACGTCTGACTACATGATTTTAAGCGATCATTGTTAAGCGTAAACGATCAGCACGGTTTGCGAGGTATACGGGCGAAGAAGTTATTTTTGAGGATACCGTTATATTTTCTTTGGGTATGTTTTGTAGTTTTTCGTGAACGATCTCAATAGCTATTTACGTCATCGTAATCCGGGGATTTCCCAAGGAACCGCGGTACCAGGCTCGGCGGCCTCTGACGTCATTGGGAAATCCCGCTGCATTGCCAAATTTTTCGTTCGACATCGCTACTAAGGGATGTCGCGTGCGTTCGGAGAAACGCGTTAAAGGTGCGAACAGCACAGTATCCGCGACGAACACCCCGCTTTTTAAATAAAGTTATCGCTTCGCTACAGAGTCGTACCTCTACTCATCCTCACTAACTGCTAAATCTACAATTCCCAAATTCTGTTATCGTAAATTCTAACACCCCCAAATTCTACGATTCCAAAAGTCTATGACCCCCGAATACTACAAACCCCAAATTATACGACCCCGAAATCTTACAATCCCTAAATTCTGTAATTTTAAAATTTTACATCCCCAAAATTCTACGATTTCAAAACTCTATCGCCCCAAATTTTACGATTCCAGAGTTCTACGACCCCAAAATTCTACGATTCCTAAAATAGCAAAATAATGGAATAATCGATAGATACATGATTATTACATCCCGGTCACCAACATACTAAAACGAGCTACCTAATAGTAGGATAATAAAAACCGGAGATTCTGAAATTCTTAATATAGTAGTTGCTCAATATTGACACGTTACTTAATCCAATTAAAATTTGAAAAGCGCGGCCCCAAAGTAAATTTATAAACGCGAGAGGCCAAGAAGATTCCGTTCCTCGGGAACTACCCTTTTTTTCCGAGTAGATTTTAGGGAACACTTAAGCCCCGTAACTGAAGATTCGAAGGGAAGCTAACGACCCTCTCAGAATCGTTCTCCCTCAATTTAGGGAAGTACTATTTCAGAAGAAAGTAGAAAATGCTATTTTCTTCGTGTAGCAATTACCACCGTAGCGGAGTACCTCTGGATTCTAGTGGATAATGTCGGGGCTCGTGTAAAATTTAAACGCAGTTAGCCCCGATTTTCAGCGGAATCGCCCTTAGGGAAAGAGCGTAGCCTTTTTGATAAATCCCGGACGATTCGCGAACGGATCCTCGATCGTTTCCAAACGCGAGAACCGAAAAGTTCGGCCGGCTATTCGAGAATCGGGAGGACCGTGTTTCACCGCGGACCGTGTGTTTCAATTTTTGGCAGAAAACAAAGGCAGAGGCATCGCACGAACGTGCCGGAGAAAAATGAAAAGTCCGCTTCAATTTATTTCTTGCTCGTCGCACGGAATATCCCTGGCCTAGCAATTGGAGCAACCGTGGGAAAAAAAGTGTAATTAGAATTTCAACAATATCGTCCGTGGATGGACGAATGAATATCAATGAGAACGGCGCGCCGACGAAACAACTTTTATTTCTTCGTTTTCTTCCGCGCTATTTGGAAATGATTCCCGCGGCCAATTGCGTTGCTCTAACTTCCCACGAGATGTATTCGCCGTTCAATTTGCAAATCGTTAACCGATCGTGTGCCTGGCTGATTTATTTATTTGCATATAAAGTTAGTTTATAATTGCGGGATCGATAAATTGATAAACAGACGGGAACAAATATGGTTAATCAATGAAACGGTTGTGTACCCACGTTTTCGTGAACGCGCGTAGTCTGACGATTGCGTAATACGCACGGTATTCGATTTTTATTTCATTCTACTTTCTAAAAAGAGTTTAAATATATAAGGTTATTATAAATTAATACAGTTTGAAAATCCTATACGTACGTATGCTGTTACGGCTAAGTTACGGTTCGTCGAGCGTCGTATAACGCGCATCGTGTTCATAAACAATGACCTGAGACTTCTAGTTGTTTGCCCAAGCAGTCAGTTTTCGTTGATCCATCTAACGATGAGGTACACGAATAAGGAATACGTTCCTATGATCCAAACTATAGGAGGCGTAAGTGGCACTATATCTAAAGGCTAGTATAACTGCAAATGACACTATTTTAAGAGTCTAGCAAAGCAGCAAACTACACTGATACATAAGAACTTGAAATCCACCAAAAATTCACCACAATTGCAAATTCCACTCATATATAAGAACTGGCAATATACCAAAAGTCCAGCACAAGTGCCATTTACACAGTATCATACGATGAGTATAATAACCGAAGAAAAAAACGAAAGAGACTGAAATTTGAGTGATTAGAGGGTAAGATCAACGAGGGCTGATCGATCGCTAAATAATGCAGGCGCGTTAAATGGTGGACGGTGCATTAACTTGCGTAAAACAGGAGAGGAGGAGCAACACGGCCGCAAAATACATTCAGAGACCGCCAGTCTATTTCAGCCGGAATTGCATGCAACGGCATTCATTTCGGCGTCCGGTTAGGGATACACACGCTCCGGGCAGCCTAATTCTGCGAGCCCAGCGAGCGTCATTGGTCGAGATAGGTACACAGAGGACGGCAAAGGGCAGCAAGGAATCCAATCGGATAGACTAATTTACTAGGGGGGTTGCTATCGTCGATGCGTTTCCGCGCGTGTACATGCACACACGTCGACACGCGAGCGTACACACGCGAATCCGCGAGCGTCACGCGTTCACATCGATGAAACGAGGCGCACGTTGATCCTGGCTGTAATTCGTTTCAAACAATGTCTCCTTTGTTGACACTTTGCGCGAGGATATTGTGTCGTGGTTCTTTTAACGGGCTTTTGTCTTTCGGGTTCTGGGAATTTGGAGATAAGGAAATTTGGAGATATGGGGATTTTGGGGAACATAGAAATTTGGGAATATGGCGATTTGGGGATATGGGGATATGGGAATATGTAGATATGGAGATACGTGGATATGGGGATTTTGGGATTTGGAAATTAGAGAATTTTGGGGTTTGAAAGATTTGGAAATTTGCGAATTTGGGAGATTTGGAGATACACAACTTGAGAATTTGAAAATAGGAAACTAACAAAAATAGAGATTTGGGAATTTAGGAATTATGCAGTTTAGGGGCTTAGGAATTTAGAAATTTGAAAATTTGGGAGTTCACGAATTTGGGGATTTCGAAATTTGGAACTGTAGGGATTTATAAATTTCCTCAACAAAGCAACCAGTTGCATCACACAAATATCCTCGATTAAAAAGAACTGTGTAACATAAAATTTTTATTTTCCGTTTTGTGTATCGTGTAGATAGGCAATGAGAAGCTTTCGAGTGGTATCGATAGCACGTCGCGACTCGTTTCCGCACACGGCATCGTAAATACGAGTTTCGTTGGTCCAAAAGCCTCCCTTTTCTCGTTCCGGAAGGAATCGGGACCGGGCGAATGCGAGGAGTAGCTGGGAAACGATTCTTTATGGTACACGAGGAATAACTTCGAGCATTAAAGGAACTCACCGACGTCTTTCGAGCAGTATTTTCGACCTTTTCAGGGGATTCGAGTAATGAACGCCCGATTTTTCCACCCCTGGCACGTTCCGTGCTCCTTTCTGCACACTCCTGATTATCGTTCGACGATAAATTGTTTAATTGCAAATTTATAGGCAATTTTCATTGGTAATGTTACATTTAAGTGAACGAGTCTAATAAAACGAATTTTATAGTGCAGTATTTAAGAACATTTAATATAGTTCTTTTTGTGTGAACATATAATATAGGTAAATTTGTAAAACTTATTTATAGAACATATTGTAATGTACATAAACTTATAGGTTATGCATAATAAACTCATTGCAATGAACATACAATTGTAGGTTATGTTGAAAGAACACATTGCAGTATAATAAAATGTACAGAACATGTTTAAGAAACCAAATACAATATGTTGAAGATTATAGAATATATTTAAAGAACATATAAAAATGAATATAAAATTCATCGACAGACTTCAAGTCAATTAATTATGTCACAGATTCCAAAATAAAATGTGAAACCTCACATTAAATTTTAATATAATTAATTTTTCGAAGCCGATCGAAAGGTGCAGGTACTTCAACGACAATTTATATCGCGAAAGTAATAATTCACGTTTTAGCGAGTGCCGATATAAACTTTTAACGGGGAAGATTCAATTTATTATACAAGTCAGGGAATCGAAATTTATTAGCAAGTTGGACATTTTTAATGTTCCAGAATAATAATAGCAAGGATTGTTCCGAGTTTTATATCATCGATCTCGTGAAATTTATCGGTAATAAACTCATTCTTAAGTTTTATATTTAAAAAGAAGATAATTTCACGAGCTGGTATAACCTGCAGGTTTACGCTCGCTAGTTTACGAGCGGTATTAAAAGTTTCTTACGACTTTTCCCGGAAATTAGATCATCAATACTTATTGGCTGCTATCAATTCGCCAAACAAACGATTCAGACGATTCTTCATCAATCACAGAGACCTTGCTCATTCGGTTGTGTTATTTAATGGCACTCTTCAATCAATTTACTTTCCTTCGCCTCGCTGACTTTTATTGTTCTGCGATACATTTTAAGAGGCAATTAAAGATTTTCAATTGTTATTTTGGAGAACTTTAGGATTTAGGGATTTGGGGACTTTGAGGATTTGAAGATTTGGGGAATTTGAGAATTTGCGGAATTTGAGAATTTGGGGAATTTGAGGATTTGGGGAATTTGAGAATTTGGGGCTTTGGGGAATTTGAGGATTTGGATAATTTGAGAATTTGAGAATTTGGGAATTTGAGGATTTGGGGAATTTGAGGTTTAGGGAATTTGGGGATTTGGGGAATTTGAGGATTTGAGGAATTTGAGAATTTGGGTATTTGGGGAATTTGAGGATTTAGAGAATCTAAGGATTTGAAGAATTTGAAGATTTAAGGAATTTGAGAATTTGGAGATTTGGGAATTTAGAAATTTCAAAAATTTAGAGATCCAAAATTTCTCCAGAAAAACACTTCTCTCACAACTATATTTTCCAATAAAAACATTCCCCAATGCAGTTCAATAAATTCTCCCCAGCAAATAAAACACAATCAAACGCTAATTGCACATCATCCAAAGAACAGACTATTCTCCATTAAAATTTCCGAGCTTCGAAACTAATTGTAAGATACAAAGTCATTCACGAATCGTTGCGTTCAATCTGCTCTTTTTGTATCTCTCCAAAGTATCATCGTGGAACGATATTATTTCACGGCCGAGCGAAACGCGTTACTTTCGTTTTCGAAAGTCGTCGCTAATTGCGACAAAGAGAAGTGCGAAAGACGAAAGTGGCCTTCCGAAAATGAGGACAGTCGAGGTCTCTTCTCCGAGCTGGAAAACGGTGCTCGGTGAAATCCGCTTTTAGACCGGGCAAAAGAATACACTCTTCTTCGTTGCTCGGAATCGACCGTGTTTCGTTTGGACTACGTTTTTCTGTCTCTCTTTCTCTCTCTCTCTCTGTTCATGGGAAAGCGCGATTCTCGTTTCCTTTATTTCGTTCCTCCTTTTATTCTTCGCATTCTTCCTAGCGTAACACTTGCCAGACTTTTTCAGATCCTCCTTTTCTCCCGCTGTTTCAACGGAACTTATACATTATGTTCCGACTGATTTTAAAAGCTTTTTAGAAATATATTGGAGCCGTCTTTTAATCGAGTCCTTTCTGTACCGTTGCTGACGTTTTGCGTTCGTAATTATTCGCCATGAATTTCATCTTTGTTGCGTTAATTGTTGGCATTCCGTTCGGAACGCTTCAAATGTTGCGGGCTTTTGGACGGGGAGAACGATGTACGAATAAGTGGAGCACATTCACGGGAATTTGGGCCGACCGAATTTCGAAGTTGGAAAATTTCGGCAATTTCAGAATTTGGCAAATTTACCAGTTCTCGTGGCTTGAAATTTAGGGAGTTTGGGAATTTGGTGAATTTGGAAATACGGTTGTTTGGAGATTTGCTTATTGACAGTTTTGAAGCTTGAGAATTTTAGAAATTTGGGGAATTTAGAGAACTTCAGAAATTTCGAGAATATAGGAAAGTTGGGAAATGTTTAGAGTTTGAAAATTTAGCAATGTGAGTATTTAGTCATTTGAAGTTTCAAAATGTGAGAATGCAGCATCTTGGGTAATTTGGTTGAATTTATAAAAATTGAGGAAATTGCAAACTTCCGAAAGAAAATTCAGGAATATAAAAATTGACAAATTTGGAATTTCTAAATTTGGAAAATCTTAAACTTCGGTAATTGCTTCTATATTTCCAAATTCCTAAATCTAATATTCGATAATTTGATACTTGAGAATGAAACAACACGATGTTAATTAACATGTACGGAATTAGTTTAATTTAAAATGCGACCTATTTCGAGATTCGACAAGTAGATCAACGTATAAGATAGTCAGGTACAGTAAACCAACGTCTGACCAAATGGAAACCCAGAAACCATTCTACTGGTCTGATCATCTACCGTTCAATTCCACATGTCTAACCACATACGGGTTTATACCACTCGTCTGACTACGTGCAGTTCTATACTACTTGTCTGACCGCATACAATCCTCTACTGCTGCGTATACCCATTACCGTTTGTCTATGATCCTATTCTATTGCTTTGACTCATGTTTCAATCAATAATTAACTGTTATTTTACCTGTTTCACTATTTTATAACATTTTACTCATTTATTCATTTTTATTTTATATTATACCGTTAAACCAAGAACTAATTCCTTCATTTCATTTTTACTCGTCTTAAGAGAATTAATATTATTTGAGGTGTAGTTTGTATCTAGAGTACATTTTTACTTTTAATTTAATTTTAGGTTGATAAATATTTCAAATTAATTTATTGCAAACATTACGTTCAGCATAATTAAAATGTATATCATACAGCAAATATACAAATGTATTTTAGATGCATTTAAAGCGTAATTTCAAAGTGTGTATTATATCAATGTGGTCAAAGACTGTAAGTCTCTTATCTTCAATCACAGAGTCTGTTGATTTCCTTGAAATCTGTGTTGACAATCAAGGTAAAGAACGTGTACATTAACTTACATTTTATCATTCGTTTTTTTATACTTGAACCTCATTTTTAATTTCGCAATAAGTGTGCAATACACCCTTCAGTGGGTTTACTATTAAACGTGTTTAACAGACTGTGAATATATCCTAAGCTTATACAACTTTTACCAAACGAACCACTAATCCTGAAGCTCGTACCTCTCGTACAACGTCCCCTAAATTCCTTGGCACGCAAAGTCCAATATGTTCAGAAAGTGGTCGGATTTCGACACAGCAGAAGGCTGTTCCAATACCGTGGCAGTAATAAAAAATGAATTTCGAACGACACCGTGGAGGGTAAGACTTGAAACCTGGTTGCGTTTACTTTAGCAGCCGCGCGAAACGGAACGAAACACAGGAGTTACTCTCTTTGCGAGGATACGAGGAGGAAGGTTGAAGCCGCATCGAGGAAAATTCCACAGGGAGAACAGCTCAGACGGAAGACGAAAGATGGCTGGAAAAAGAGTGGAGGAACGTTGCCAGCGAGACATTTCTTCCTACTTAAATTTACACGAGCGAGCAGAGCAAAGAGGCTTTTCTATCCACCCCACCTTTTCGTACCTTTCACCCTTCCTCCATGTTTTTATCTCGCTCGCTCTGTTTGATACTCTTGGCTCATTCCGAGCGTGTCCTTCGAGAAAATTCTTCGTGAAAATATCGTCACCGGGGTTATTTCGAACTGGGAACAGTGTAATTTGCGGTGGAGGGCTCTTCTCACGTGTCTGACCATGCGTTCGGTTCCTCCGCTTGCGAGTTACGGTGATCTTCTCTACTTGTGCACCTGTGTTTCTGTTCGAGCAATGTATTTTAGGGCAATTTCGAGACCTCTTGGAAACCACAGGTTTCCGAAGATTCTCAACCCTTTTACTGGAAGATTTTTGCTGGTAGTTGTTATTTCTGTGTTATTAATTTCGACTATTGTCTCTGTCACTGTGTTCTTGTATCACATGTGTAACATTATAGATTTATTTAAACAATATTTATTTCGAGTTACTGAATTACAGACCTTACGCAATTCTTGGGGACTACTAAAAGTTATAATAAAATCGCGGAAGATTTAAATATAAAAAATCCCCAAATATCTCCAAAATGGCTGAAAACACGTTCGAAAACGTACACTCTGTGAAAGTTCCTAAAAGTTCTTGAAGAAACATCAAAGACCAACAACCGAAGATATATGTTTTTCTTAGCACGAAAGTTTGCAGGGAATCCAAAGAGTCACGCGGAGCGGACAAACAACCTATAAGAGCCATATACTCGTAGATAATCGTAGAAAATGGCCACCGGGACCAAACGGTCACAGATTGAGGGTAATAAAACACGTTTCAGAGGCTTTATAAGCGACACTCGTGACGAATGCAAGGCGAACACTCGTTGTTTTTTCCCCCTCGTCTGGATGATCGCATTGAAACTTAAGAGGCACGAAACCGTGAATACGTGACCCATAAAGCTAACCTTTTATTCGACTCAGCCAGAGGGAAAACGCGTTCGACATGCGGAGAGAACCGGCGAAACCAATACTTCCTGCTAAATGTCTAGCGAAAAAAGGAGAAAGAGAGAAAAGGAGAGGAGCAAAAAAAAACACACACAGAACGGAGGCTGGGTCTATTTTTGCCCGCTGGGACCACGTTTCGATCTCTCCTGTTTTTCCTGCTCCTCCTTTTTGCGTCCCGACAATTTTGCTTCTCTTTTCTCTCCTTCTTTGTGATTCTAACCCCGGCAACTTATACGCGACAGCCGACCGAAGAGAACCAATTAAACCGAATTGCTCGATCGTGTTTGTCGTCCGGAACCAATGAAATATTCCCTTCGATTCCTCGGGAAACATATTCGGTACAAATTGGGCCTCATTAAACGATCATCGGTCTCTTCAGATTTTATTTTTCATCGGCGAAATGTGGATCGTGCATCTGGTTAAATGGAGCGCGATATTTTCCTTTCCAAGGAATTTCATCGCACACACGACCGATTCTAGATAGATTTTTCCCGATAAATGTACACACGGTAATTCTTCAAATTGTTGTTTACCGAACATTTGTATGCTCTGCGCCGGCTCGACTGTTTCGACGATGGTAATATCAATTTGCCGGGGAATAATCTCATTGGAATACCGTGCAATATCGTGGTTGCAAAGAATTCGCTGTGTCAAAGATATATTTTTAATTTTTTCTCGGTGATTGAATATATTTTAATTAATTTGGAAAATGTCTATATTCCAATCTTTGATGTTGGTCCTTTATTTTTAACACTTTACCTGATAGAAAAATAAAATAATTAGAGGATGATAATTAATCTTGTTTATATTTATAAATATTTGTATATACATTATTGTGTACTTCATTATTTTTTTACAATTAGAAAATGATGATCTGTTGATTATTAAAATAAATTTAAATATGGGCATTGAATATTTAGTATTATGTTCCCGATTTCAATTTTATTCTCAATAATTACTTTTCCAAGAATTTTATATTAATTTTTACAATCTCCATTTAAATTATTTATTTAAGTATCAAACTAAAAGTATGAATATCTATTATTTGTAAAATTTTTACATATACATTGATCAATAAAGTTAAAAGGAAAACCTAATATTCTTATTTGTTAACAAATAAATAAAAACTCTGAACTAAAGTGAAGATCAATAAAACAGAACGATCCGAAATGGAATTCTTTTATTTGTTTGATATATGAAACCGAGCAATTTCAAAAGCTGAAAACTTGTC
This sequence comes from Megachile willughbiella, assembly GCA_945859595.2. NCBI lineage: Eukaryota > Metazoa > Arthropoda > Insecta > Hymenoptera > Megachilidae > Megachile > Megachile willughbiella. The sequence continues at coordinate 11,745,517 of OX243799.1, read as the reverse complement.
ACGTTTTACACGAAAAAAAAGGAGGGTAAAAATTTTCAGATATTTCTATTTCGTTTAATAACCGAACAGATCGTGTAACGTTTTCTGGGAAAAAGCAATTTTTCCCCAACTTTATAAGCAGCGCAGTTCGCTTTAACTCGGTATTTCAATATCGCTGAAAGTTGTCTTATCAAAGTCCAACTTTGCATCCCTTATTTCCTTATATTTCATCATGGGAAATTCTGGTTCGTTAAGAACCGTTGAATCTGCATAAAAATTCTAATCGATAATGATCCTTGGGCAGTATCGATGGAATATTTGCTAACCAGATAACGTCGTTAAACCTTGGATGATGAAATTGCTGACAGCAATGAAATTTTATTTTGTACTTTACATACTGTTAAGCTTCACGAATTTATGAACTTTTTAATTTGACAATTTGTAAATTTTTAATTTTATTATTTTGTCAATTTGTCGATTTCTGAATTTCCAAATTCGTCAGATTCCAAATTTCTACAGTTCTAATATTCCAAATTTCCAAATTTGTCAGATTTCAAAATTTCCAAATTACTAAACTTCCAAATCCTAAACTTCCAAAATACAACATTCTCGAATTTCTAAATATTCTAAATAATTAAATTACTAAATTTTTTAATCCGAAATAAAATTTTCCGAATTTCTGTACTTTCAAATTATCAAGCTGTAACCGATCGATAGGGTTACGATAACATTGTAGGAGCATAAGGCGAACGCGCCCCACCACGAATCCGAGAGCGACTGCGCATGCGCGAGTCTATCCCCTCTACTATGGATTTCGCATCGAGCGAAGTGCGCGTCGATCCAGTGATCGATCACTTGTCGCCGAGTTCTAATTAGTTGTTATATTGTGTGAAAGATCAAATCTCAAGACACATTTCTTGCAAGAAATTTGAAATTACGGAATATCGTGTTTCGAATTCTCTTCCGAGCGACACTCACGTCAGACAGCAACCTGCGAGCCAGTTGTTGAACAACAGGAGATAACTTTCCTGCGGGACACAACCATGCTTGCGGCACGCCTGTGACTTCGTGATGTCGGTGTGTTTTGAGAGATGAATCTACTAAGGTAAGTTCAAATTAATATTAAATAAATTAATATTAAGCCGTGTATTTCCGATCGAAGGTTAGTGACGCGTAATTTCGTTGCGTCGCGTATATCAGGTTACGGTCCGAGTCAGTGTTTTTGTAACGGTCGAGCGAAATTCCAACGATTGTAAACATTCGCGTTTCGTGTTATTATCGTCTCAATTGCTCCGTGTTTGCTTCATTTCGTATGTTTTTACACCTCGCCTATGCATCAGTATATATATTGCTTTTTAAATTGCGTTTTAAACTTTCTAAATTCGAATCGATTTCTTTAACGTACACACCCTCACTGTCATACGAACCCTTGTAACTGTCATACCTTCGTACGAAGCTTAGACGGTTACATAACCTAGAAAGAATTGCGAATCCGACAAAGTAATCAAAGAACAAAGTTTTTCATTTTTACGATGTTCATCGAACTTGCTAGAAGATACAATTTAAAGGTTCAATTTTAACCGCGCAATAATAAAGTTGACAATTCCGTGAGAAACAATAGATTGTCTGAACACTTACTTGGACTCGTCCTGATCCTCGTCATCGTCCTCGGAATCGAAGAAGGCGTCGTCGTCTTCTGTGTCGACCGAAGTTTCTGTTCTCATTCGTCGGTTTTGCTGAACCATTCGAGATTTTGGTATTATTATGTCTCTGAAAAATAAAGTCGTCCATTGAAAGTAGATTCTGTTTGAACTGCTCCACAAACTTTCAAACTTTGACGGAAATGGCGGGAAGTTAGACTACTTCAATTTTCGATGTGAAAGGGTACAGTCAGAAAATGGAGACCGGAGATGTTTTGGTGACATTTGAATTTGCGGATTTTGAAGTTGGAAATTTGGAGATGTGAACATTTTTTAATTTGGAATTTGGAAATTTGGGTGATTGTAATTTGAAGATTTCAGAATTTGAGAATATGAGAAATTACAAACTTAAGAATTTGAGAACATGAGAAATTGGGAACTTGAATATTTGGGGATATAGGAATTAGGGAACTTAAAAATCTGGGGATATGGAAATTTGAGAATTTAGGAATTTGGGCAATTTGAGTACTTGTAAATATAGGATAATTTGAGAATTTTTTAAATTTGTATAATTATCACAAAAGTAATACATCAAGATATGCAAAATGTTTAAATTAAAATTGCATCCATAAAGAAACTGCAGCAACTTTCTAACGTCCTAAATAATGTAATAACCATGACGGACGAGAAAAAAAGAAAAAGTAACTTGAAAAATATAACATCAACGAAAGTTTCCCACGTCGAGGAAAAACGATTTCATGAATCTTAAAAATTTAAGCAGATCCTGCATATCAAGATGCCATGTTCCCTGGAAATGGAATAAGTTAAACGCGATTTCTGGCCTACGAAAATAGTGTTTCTTCGACTATGGCAAAGTCGAAAAAAACTAATATAGAAGTCATAGAATTGTTTATACGGCTATCTATTTAAATAAGAAATAGTGCATTTGAATACTTCAGTAGATGGTCAAAGTTTGCTACAATGTTAAGAATTTCTTGAAGCATCCTCGGAGAACGCTGAATCTTTCTCCAATGCATTGAAGATATTGTATTTTCATGGATCTATCAAACTTGCCACAATGTGAAAGATGAGCTTTTAAAAAGCTCTTTTGTAAGATAGTTTAAAATATTTCAAGACTACACTTACAAGAATGATTAACTTGTAAATTTTGATTAAACCTCAACTTTGAAATTTTTTACAAAATGTCAAAATACTTACCCTGATTTCTCAAGCTCCTTTTTTGAAACGCAAACAGCGGTGAACGTGTCCTTCAGCAAACACAGATCCTTTTTCTTGCAATTCAGTTGACGACAAAGTTCGCCTGGAAAATAAAATAATTATAAAATTGTTGTGTTTATTATGCAAGTATTCAAGTGCACTTCGTGTAATTAATGTCAAATGTATATTCGAGGTGAGCTCAGAAGGAATATATGAGGTACGGTACATTTTCTTTGCTGTATAGTAGACTCTCGTTATATTGCCGTTGACGGCTGTGCGAGCAGAGAACGATTATATAGACGATATAATATCAGGCAATATAAAGGGAAATAAATTCGAGACACGGTAAATACAACGCGTGACTAATTCAATGAGTGATAAATCTAACGAGTGGCGATATAACGCGAGGTAAATGCAATGTGTTAAAATTGTATGCGTGACAAATATCAAGTGTTGGGAATGCAATACAACGTGTGACAAATTCAATAAGTGTTAAATTCAACGACTGGCGATATAACGCGAGGCAAGTATAATGTGTGGTAAATTGGATGCGTAGTAAATTGAACGCATAGTAAATAGCATACGTGATAAATACAAAGCGTGGTGAACACAACGCGCGGCGATATAACGCGTGGCGATATAACACGAGGTCAATTGAATGCGTAGCAATATAACGCGTGGTAAATTCAACGGGTAGTACATATAACACTATAATGCGTGGCAATATAAAGCGAGTCAAGATATCGCACACATACTTGGTCATATAAAGTAAGAACTTGCGACATTCGTCGATGTATTAATAAATTGCCACTAACACTGTATAAAAAAAAATATAATAATTTGTCACGTTACAAAAGTGAAAATATAACGAGAGTCTACTTTACATATACTAATTTCCTACGGTATCAACAAAGGGATACTAATATATGGTCTCGTGATCCTATTTGAACGCGTTAATTAATGTTCAATGTGGTAATCAAGCAAGTAAATGTTAATAATTAAATTTCGCTGTTCGCAAAAGGAGACCAGAATCCCACCAGGTAATAGGAAGCTTAATACGTAAAATCTCACGTGGAGATTCAATGACGTTGTAACGGTTACCGTAGATTAATAATGCCTGATTAAATATGTCGTTCATTAGCAACGGCGTTGATAAGACGTAGCTGGAAGTGTAGCCAGAAGGGAATATTAAGTGTAGGGAGCATGTTTGTTTTAATGGAGGGCGATTATGGAAAGTGGGGCAGGGCAATAACTCTTCTTTTCTAAATGAAGTCGGGGATGGAGGGGAAAAGAGAAATATAACGCGGTTTTGGGGCTAGAGTTTATCTTTACTATCTTGTTTGAGTGCGTCGCTGTATTTATGAATGCCTTAAAACTGTTATTTGCCGAGCGACAGGAAGGACGTTTATTTATTCGCGTTTAAGCGAACGGCTCCGGTGATCAACGTCGATCAAATATGCAACTCGTACGCCGGAAGTTTGCATGTCTTTGCAAACCCGGAGCGTATACCGGGAACAATAATGCGATCCGACAGTTTCCACGCGAAGTGAATTGGATATCCAATGTCGATTCGCCGACTCGCACGGATGTTCGATTTCTGACAGGAAAGGGGAGCGCAGGTTCAAGAACGTCGCGGCGAATTTTCCGCTTGCAGATTTATCGTGTTCGGTCAGTCAGACCCGGCTAGATCCTCCATTCGTAGCATGGAAATTTCAACGGACTAAAGAACTTGTCTTATGGCTTACACACGAATTCCACACACTAACGTTTCACATACACAATTCACCAGCACCGAAATGAACTAGCATGTTCTTCGAACTGAACAAAGGTAGGGACTTTCTAGATGTCTTAGGTGAGATCTGAGAATATTGTAAAGATATTGTAAACATCTGGGGATGTTTAATTCTCTAAATTCCCCAAATTCTTCAAATTTTCCTAATTCACACAAACATTCCAAGTCCCTACATTTCGAAACTTTCAATAGCTATATTTCCAAATTCCCTAAATTCTCTAAATTATCACAAACTTCAAAGTCAATAATTAAAACCCCATTCCTCAATCTTAGATTTCTCAAATTCCCAAAATTCTACAAATCTAAATTTACCAAATATTCCAAAAATTCTGAAATCCCCAAATTCCCCAAAATCTCCAATCTCCATTCGTTGCAGTCACCGTTTTCAGAATGGTCGTGGCATTTCATTCGCGCGAACAGCCGTGCATCGGTGTCGATGTACACGGGAATCGCATCGAAGAAACCGCAGGGCGGGCTTTGACCACCCCTTTTGATCCATTCAGTTTCTTTTTCGTTTTCGTCTTTTATCCCGGAAGTTCGGCCCACGCAAATGGCCGTGTTACCTGGGCGAAAACGAGCAGTTCGCGAAACGGCTGGCTGCTATTCCTTAATTCATGTACGCTCGACTTTAATTCCGCCCGCTATTCCGCTCCTTTCGGGGATATTAGTTGCCCGCCAAGGGAAGTGGAACTTCGCCGGGGCGAAACTTTTAATTAGACGCGTAACTGAACCCTCCGTTATTTGCGATACGCTCTCGTTTCTTTCTTTTTTTCCTTTCCGACGTGCTATATCGACGCTGCGAATTCCGACGCTGGATGAACACCGACAAATCCGCCATTTTCACTTGTCGAGATGCACAATTTCGTTTGCAATTTGGACGAAAGTTGCGTGGGGATTGGGGTCATGATCATTCTAAGGGATATTAAAGTAGCGAAACATAAAATGGCGAAACAAAATGGCGAAACATAAAATGGCCGTGGTTTAAGTAATACAGGCAAGTGAATGGTCAGACATGTTGTGAGATGGTACTCTTCCAAGTATAACATCTACGACTACAATTTTATAATGACATAGGTTAATTATAATATATAATCTTCATGTATAATATACATTTACAATATGTAACTTTGATATATAACATGTAATTATAATAAAATAGGTATGACTAATGTATTGATATTATAATTGCGTTCATTTTCACGATCAGTGTATGATTATGGATGAAACTTTAATTATTTCTCTTCAAACTTTTCGTCTCAACTAAATCTTCAGGATGAAAGCAAAATAAGTGGTCATCTTAACTTCACAAAATGGACCTGCACTTTATAAAACCAATTTTTCATAAATATATCACAGGAAGTAGAGAAATGGAGAAAGCACAGAAAAGGGGTAGTGCACGTCCAATTTAAAAGTCGTACAAATTTAGCTGCATTTATGATACCATTGCAACATTGCAACCGTGTATTATGTAAGCACACAATTGTGTTAATACAATTGTATTAAGAAACCACATATAATGCCATTGTGTTATTGTACCGGGTACTATTGTAACATAGTAACCATGCAATTAACGTAGGATTACAATTAGCCAAACGAGTGTAGCAATCGACTGGCGCAATCTGAGCTCCGTGGGACAAAAGTGTCCGACGTAACTCGTCGAGAAGGAAGTGTAATGATCGCGACGGTTAGCTATCAGGGTTACACATGAAATGGCGTCGTTCGAGGGAGCCTCAGCTCCGAGTTAATGGGCAGGAGAGAAATTCAATCGAATGCGGTATGCTTCGAAACGACCAATATCGCTTGTCGACTATTTCCAGACGAATGCAATTGTGCTCGGGCATTGAACGTTCGCTGCGCAGCTACATCAAAGAAACGAATCATTTCGTTTGGCGAAAATCCGGATTGCCTCCTTGCGTCCACGACGGAATTAGTTTCGATCCCCTTCTGCTCTCGAGCCGGCAATCAACCGTAACCCCCTTCGTAACTTTCAAATTTACTTCGACCATTCTAATCCTTTCGGGGTGGAAAAAGTGAACGGGTAACTGGGGGTTAATTCGGGAAGATAATCAACAATATTTTTCGTTTGGCTTGCTAATGTGGATCGATTTTATAGGGAATTTGGGGAGGACGAAATCTGATTACTAATACTCCTCGTTAGGATTGGTGACATATGTCAATTTTATAGGGATTTTGATAAGTAAAAAATTAGATCAGTAATATTTCCCGTTTGGGTTGGCAGCATATGATGATTTTATAGGAAATTTGGGAATATGAAAATCAGAAGTTTTAGGAATTTGAGGGATATAGGAATTAAGAGATATAGTAATTTAGGGATCTAGGAATTTAGGAGATATAGAATTCTAGGAATTTAGAAATCTGGAAACCTAGGAATTTGGAAACTTATAAATTTAGGAATCTAGGGATTTAGGAACATAAAGATATAGAAATCTAAAGCTTTCATAATTTGGCAATATAAGAATTAGAAAATCTAACAATTAAAAAATTTAACAATAATTTCCAAATTTAGAAATTTAAAAATTGAACATTTCCAAATTCGGAAATTCGACGATCTAACCCCATCCTTCGCAATGTAAAATTTATAACGAATCCATATAAAGAACGTGTCATAATTGAAACGAATCGAAACGGAAACAGATTTGATCTGATATTAATAGATGAACGTTGGATAGGACGGTTTAGAGTGAAGCGCTTATTAAGGATGAAAAGGGTTATTTCGTGAATGTTCTCGGAACCATTTAACCCCATAAATTATCGGAATATTCGGTGACCCTCCCAACTGTGAAACACCTCCCCCAAAATGGTATTACGATATCGATTACGGCGTATATTAGGCTACTGACAATTACGGAGCACAATGCGGCCAAAATGGGCTAGACTTCTACGTGAATTGGACGTCGCGAAACGGAGATAGCACCGACGATCGATCATACGTTTCGAGGGCTGAATGATCGACGATGCTAATATTGAAGATGCTGGATAACCTCTGGAACCAGATAAACCATCGACAATAACCGGCACGAAGAAATTGCTACCAGGAATCGATATCGCTGCTGTTAACCCTTGTATGTGTGTCACAGCGTCATAGTGGTAAGTTACTATTAAACGACGCGTGGAGTCAGGATTCACAAGGGAATATAAGTGGACTAAGAATATAAGTGGCTATAAGTATCTACGAAATGAGTTTCGCTTCGAATCACTAGAGTGTATTTTGCTATGTACTTGATGACTCGAGAGTCTTCATTTATCGGTGTAATATCATAATTAAAAGTTCTGAAGCGCTTCTCCTCTGAATTTTTGGAATATTATATCGAGCAGTTTTGAATTTATACATATTGTATTATAATCATTTATACCTGGCCACCTGAGCCGCGTTTCTACTTTTTTATTTATTTATGGACGTAGCATATTTTTTCAGACGCGTTCTCCATTTTCTCGTAGCAACCCTCGTAAACTGCCATCCTAAATCATCTCATATTTCCAGACTCATAAAGTAAGCTTTAAAAGAATATAACGCGAACACAAGCAACACCGTGTAAATTATCATTAGGTTCGTAACATTGTTACACAAGAACCTTGATTAACATTATCTTCCACGATCTACTGTAATTCGTAACATCGATTCAAGTTACGTACAAATTTTTTCAACAAGACATTCACTTATGCATTCATACAAATTATTATTCGTGTAATATATGAATAAATGGCTTCACATGTACGTTTAAATTTTATGGTAATTCAACGTGTAATAATTTAACGCGTAATAATTCGGCACGTGATATTTCAACGTGTGATAATTCAATATGTGATAATTCAATGCGTGATAATTCAATGCGTCGTAATCTATTTTCTGTTAATTTAGCTTGTGGTAATTTAACGAGTAGTAATTTAACGCGTGGCTATCTAACGAACCGTAATCTAACGCGTCGTAATCTATCGAGCAGTAATTTAACGTGTAGTAACGTAACGCGCAGTTATTTAACGCGTGGTGATACTATACTTGGTAATCTAGCACATAGTAGTTCAACGCGTGATAATCTAACATGTAGTAATCCAATGAGTAGTTATCTAACGCGTGGTAATCTAACGAGTAGTAATCCAACGCGTTGTAATCCAACGGGTAGTAATCCAACGCTTTGTAATCTAATGCGAGGTAATCCAATACGTGGTAATCTCACGGATAGTAATCTAACGCATGGTAAACTAAAGGGTGGCAATCTGATGAGTACTAATCCAGCGTCTAATAATTTGTCGAGTATTAATCTAGCATCTAAGAATCTATCGAATACTAATCTAGCGTCTTGTAATCTATCGAGCATCAACCTAACGTCTAATAATCCATCGAGTACTAATCTAGCGTCTAATAATCCATCGAATATGAATCTAACGTACAACGCTCTAACGCGTGCAAAAATAAAACAGACAACATATTTCTTTTCTATTACACAATACAAATACTGTATTATTTATTCCCATAACATAAATGCGGTATTATCAAGTTACAAAATTTAATTAGTAAAATATTGATTTATCGACGCACGTTGATCTTCACAGCGTATCCGTGCGTTTGCCTACAGGAATGAAAGATAACCAAAGGAGATAAGGTGGCAGGATCGGGAACTCGATTACTTCGATACATGATTAAATTATATAGATACAGGGTAATTGCACGTATCGCATCGCCGGCGTGGAATTTACAACAGCGTTATTGGAAGCAAAGTAACAAGTTGTAACACGGATCGAGAACGACTTTTCTCTCGCAATTTATTTCACCATTAAAACACACGTCAAGATACAACCACCAGGAAGATTTATAATGCTCCTCCGTTGGCTTATGGAGCATGTTTAACCTCCGCTACACCGTCTTCTTTCAACTTACAATTAGTCGTAACGCCTGCAATTTCTCTTCGGGCAATTTTAGCCAAAGGAAAGTTCGCACGGTTTCTTATTTCTATCGATATTTCTTTCTACCCTTTTTTCTCTATCAAAAACATGCTCTGTCAAATAAACGTAATTCTTGTATCAAATAAAACGTCAGATTTTTATTAACGAAATTTTGTTCCGAATGTACGTCAGTAAATTTTAAAGCTCTTATTTCTTTTGTCTTGTAAAATAAATATCGATTGTACACGAAATACGACATATGTAATACACGAAATAACTATTATCGATTAATCTTTCATGAATACGTATCAATAGAATTTAATTGAAATACGGTATTTGACAAGTCCGATGGTTTTCGATGAATTAAATTCAAGCGTGAAAGATTTATTGTTGTTATTCGGTATTGAAATCTGAATATTCTTCTTTCATATATTTCTTCAATATTCTTTTTATCGGTGCGCTTCTTCTCTTCGTCTTTACGTACCTTTCTTAGCGCGCACAATAAATGAATCTATCGGATCAGTTTATTGAATAGAGATTCGAATTCGAATCCTTCGATCGTAGAACGATTACAGTAAATTGAACAATCGAGTCGTCAGCAGATGCTTCGCAGAGATGTTCATATCGCGTCGCGTCATCAATTATTCCGCGTGATCGAAATAATTGTGCTCAGCCGTGACATGCAAGATTAGAAACCGGATATTTCATTTATCACGTCGAGCTAATTTAATCACACGGCTTGTTCAACCTGTTGACAGAGTCTTTCGTTACCGATTTCCCTTTCGAGTACGAAACAAGATTTCTGAATCGCAATTACTGCCTCTACGCGGTGTGCCGGTTAATTAATGAGTCACTTGAAATCATAATTAAGGACTGTATTTGAAATTGTTAAATCAGGATGAAATTACCACATGGATCAAATCTACTGATGAAGATTAAATTAATTCGCGACTTTTTAGAATTCTTAAATATTCGAATTCCCAAATACCTAAATTCCCTAGATATTGAATTCGACTCTCTGCAATTTCAAGAATTTGTAATCTCCCAACTTTATCATTTTTTAAATTTCTAAAATTCCCAAATTTTCGAATTCGCCAGATCTTTAAATTAAAAAATTTCCAAATTCTCAAATTCATAAATTTTCGAATTCCCAAATTCTTCTAAATCCCCCAGATTTCTACATTCGCAAGTTCCTGAATTCCCCAGATGTTCAAATCCCCAAGATGTCTACGTTTCCAATTTCCTACACTCTACCTAGATTACAAAATTCTCAAGTTAAAAAATTCCCTAGATTTTTAAGTTCTCAAGAGTCCCAGTTTCTCAGATGTTAAAATTCCCTAGACATCTATATTCCCAACTTCCTAAACGCCCTAGACAAAAAATTCCCTATATTTCTATATTCTTCCATTTTTGAATGGCCCTATTCTTAATTTCTCTAAAAGTACCTCCAAATTCTCGAATTCCCTAGGTATCTAAATCCTCGAATGCTTAAACTCCCCAGATAAATGAGAAAGTTTCGAAACTTGGAAATTTCAAACTTTAAGAGTCTCTAAATTGCACAAGTTGCAAAAGTTTAGGAATTTAAAAATGCAGAAATTCCCAAATTTCCTACTCCCAAAATTTGGAAGTTTGCAAATTTGCAAATTATGTACCCTCTATGTTTCTATAAATGCCATTTTACAATCCCTAAAATTTCTACGTCTGTTCGAATTATGAGATTTGAAATCGATGAAATATTCGGCGATTTAAAAAAATGCTCTTCTTGTTCGTTCGTTCGAATACCTCGCTGGGCCGTGTGTTCCTTTTTATCCGCGGCTAAATAGCCAATTACTTGGAAGTTGGTGGCTAACCCACTTTTCGAAGTGCAAATTCTGTCGCCATGGGAAAAAAGGGAAAACGAAAGAAGTCTTCGGGGGCGAAGGGTGGAGAGCATTAAAGTTTCCCGACGAAGTTTGAGAAACCTTTGGTACGCAAATTATGCAGTATTATGTTAATCGGTCCAGGGGTAGGTAACTTTTACCTATTCCTTCGAGCTGCTTTGCAATACTGTACCGAAACTCGTTCTTGATTAACTTTTCGCACAAAGCGCGCAACAATGAATTCAGCCCTCTCCCGTATTTTTTTTGTCCTCTTTCGTCCAAGCTGTTCCTCGTTTTAATAATAACCACATCGAACCGTATCGGGCCTCTTCTCGCTCTAATAACGCATTAACATCTCGCAAATGAAAAAAATGCAAATTGCAAAATTTTCACTTGCAAAGCGTATCCCGCTCGAAACGTGACCCCACCGTTTGATAGGGGAACGCGATAAACATCGATGTAACAAGTATCGGTGTATTCGTAAGAGAAGCGTTACAGCTGTAATCCATTAAACATTCTATGGTATTTTATTGCCGTTAATGTATCAGGCGCATTCAATTCGAAGCTTTTGTATTTCTGAATGAATTTATCTTACAATGAGGCAACGTACGAGATAGGAGGTATTACACGTTCGACGGGAAACAAACGGATTACGTTTTCAATCGTTAGCGAAGAGGACGGGGGTGACTGGTTTGTATGGGTGAAAACAAATACGATTCTTTTGTAAATTGCACGGTTAGATCAGTCTGGCGAGAACAACACACAAAGAATGAATGTAATCGTGTGTACTCGTTTCGTTATTGCTACGATAACAATTCAGTTCTTTTATCTTTTACTATGCGGTTCGTCGCACCCCGTCCCTTTAATGCTCCGCTACTATTTTCCTTTCTTCCTTTCATACATATTACGAGTACGCAAACAAGTAACGCACGACAAAAAAAAAATGTTCGCTAAAGTATTTCCTGCGTGGACCGCGCTTGAAATTTTTCCATTTCGCTCCTCGAGTTTGCCCACCATCCGTCATTGCCTGTTATCGCCTAAGTACAGCACGGCAAAATTTGAGTCGACTGTGTTTTTTGGGACGCTACTTTTTGGAGATTGGGGAATTGGACATTCGAGATTTTTGGGAACTTCGGAATGTGGGACTTTGAAGGTCTCAGCTTCAGGAAATTTTTAACTTCTAGAAATTTGAGAATTTTGGAATTTTAGGAATTTAGGATTTGGGGAATTTGGGATTTAGAGGACTTGGGGAATTTGGGATTTGGGGAATTTGAGATTTGGGGAAATTGGGATTTGGGGAATTTGAGATTTGAGGAATTTGAGATTTGGGGAATTTGAAACTTGGCGAATTTAGAACTTGGGGAATTTAGGATTTGGAGAATTTTGAATTTGGGGAAATTGGGATTTGGGAAATTTGCGATTTGGGGAATTTGGGATTTGGGGAATTTAGGGGTTGGGAAATTAAAAATTTGGGGAATTTGTGATTTGGGCAATTTGGGATTTTGAGAATTCAGACCTTGGGGAATTTAGGATTTGGGAAATTTGCGATTTGGGGAATTTGGGATTTGGAGAATTTGTAATTTGTAATTTAGGGAATTTAAAATTCGGAATTACGGTTTAACATATCCTGGCTTCAAGGAATTTAATATCTAAGGAATTTGGTATCTAGGCAATAAGAATCTTTTAGGATCCATCGATTTTGGAATTTTGGGAATATAGTGATTTGAAGAACTGGAAACTTAGATCTTCAATTCTAGGGATTTTACGAACTTGAGATCGAGAAAATTTGTGATATCTCTTGTTCGGTATCTAGAACGTAAATTTATGAATTTGAAAGTTTGGGTCAATATAATTCGGAATTTGTCAATTTTTAAGAATTGAGGCTCTAGGGAATTTAAGGTTCTGAGAATTGTGACACTTTTGATCCTGAAAACATTGAACTTTCCAATTTCGTGACTCGAAAAGTTCTTATTCATAAAAATTTATGTTTTCGAACCTCGATAAAAGATGTCGAAATTTTCGAACTTAGAATCTTGCGAACATAAAAATTAATATTAAGCCTCCAACGTTAGAAGTTCGAAAAGAAAACTGCGCGAAATCAGAACGCAAGCTTCGGTAGGAAACGCGTGCGACTTTTGCGTGAACCCTCGGTGCCCCTCGATAACAACGGTTTTACCATACGAGAGACGAACGCAACGTTGTCGGTTGTGGAGGTACAAAGGGTTAACCCGCGGACCTATTATTATGACCACCCTCGAATCACCGGGCAGACTTCCGCGGTTATTTCTGCTGAAAGGGGACAAAGTAATTGCGGCTAACATGCCGACGATTCCAGAGCCGGCAGCTAGCGCGACGCGATTCAATTTAACGAACGCACGTAGCACGCCAGGAACCGGCAGAAAAATAGAGGGTCGAAGGGAAGGGATGAAAAAGGAGATCTGATTTATCGATTCCGGGCCGGTTCGCATGGCTGCTGGTTCGCGACGAATATTTTCCATCGCCTCGTGAGATGCGTCACGAATTTCTCTCCTATTTTCAGCCTGTTCTACCGTCAATTAGCTTCCTTTGCACGGTCAAAGTTACGAACAGACTTGAAATTTGTATTCGATAACGTTTCTTTGTTTATAGCGTAATTTTTACTCGGTGTATGGGTTAATTTAGTACTGCATAAGAGTTTTACATTAATTTGGAGAAATTTGATTAATATCCGAAATGTGAGAATTTAGAGATTTGCAAGTATAGTGTAGGGACTTATGAATATAGGTAACTAGGGAATTTGAAAATTTTCAAATCTGGGTTAGAAATTTGCGGTCTTAGAAAACTAGGGAATTTGTGATCCTAGGAAATGTAGTGATGTGGGTATCTAGAGAATATTGAAACCTGGGGAATTTAGTAAGGTGAGGATGTAGTTATCTAGGGAATATTACAATCTAGAGAATTTAGAAATTTGAGAATGTCGATATCTACAGAATTTAGATATCTAGGGAATTTAGAAGATTGCGAATTCTGAAATCTAGGGAATTTAGAAATTAGATGATTTTGAAATCCCGAAAATACATATAGTAATGTAACAATGTGCATATCTAGGTAATTTAGAAATCTAGGGAATTTAGGGATTCGAGGATTCCGAAACCTAGGGAATTTAGTAACTCGAGAATGTCAATAGCTAGAGAATTTAGAAATCATGGAAACTTAGGGTTTCGAGAATTCTGAAATCTAGGGAATTTAGGAATTCGAGAATTCTGAAATCTAGGGAATTTGGAGAAGTAGAGAATGTAGAGATACAGGGAATTCAGTAACGTGAAATGTAGATATCTAGGGAATTTAGTAACTCGAGAATATGGTTATCTGTAGAATTTATAAATCTAAGAAATTTAGGGATTTGAAAATGCAAAAGTCTAAATGTAGAAATTTGAGAATTTGTAAATCTGAAAAAATTGTAAAATTGAAGAATTTCGTAATAAAAGAATTGGAGAAAATCAGACAATTGCTCTTCGGATATTAAACTTGAAGCTCACATATCACAAGTGTTATTTCGTGTTACTTTTACGTCACTAAACCGTGTCAGTATATCGATAAGTATACTTACTGTTAGGGTCGTGTATCCATCTCTTCTTGTCACCCACTTTCATTATACGCGTGTCATCCTGCAACAGAGAATCGATACTTTCATTAAATCACACGGTCCCGATTTCCATTCAGCGTTTTATCAGTACCTCCATTCACACCGTAATGATTGATTACGCGATTATTCACAGCTATTGTGTAACTCTTTACGGGATCAAAGGAAACTTCGACGCGTAGTTCCATAAATTCGTCGCTCTCTATCAATGCAGAAACGCGGTGCATCGCGAGTCGTGCATCGAGAGAAGTCAAGGTCGAATCCTTGTGTCACGAAATTCATGTTCGAGCCTCGTTTTACAACGAAAGTCGCATAGCGGCATTCAATGCTGTGCGCAGCCATAGCGAAATGTGACGAACGATCGCTCATCACGTGCATAAAATTCAGGGTTGCACGGGGCAAAAAGAGCAGAACGTTTTCGAAGTTCAGGCCGAGGTCGACCAAGACGGGGGTGAAAACAGGGGGTGCAAAAGGGTCGTACCTCGCGTGATAGTTCACGTGCCACTTTCGAACAATTCGAGGATAATATCTAACATACCTATGGGAAGAAGTCGATTTAATCTAGGCTACTGACCATCTAGACTACTTTCGACCACGTGGACACTTTTTTTCGATCGACTTTTATTTATTCGACGTCTGACATTTACTTTGGTCAATCAGGTTAATTCGATCATTTGTCAATTTTTTTCGTGGCAATTTATTTTCGTACTCTCTTATTTACTTATCAGGAAATTGTTCAGTGGGTAGAGGTACATTGATATTATTCATATTTTGTATGCAGTTTAATTATAGATACTATTGTGGATACTATGTGATAGAATATTGTACTTTATTCAATTTTTTTGGTCACCTTATTTAATATCTGATAAGATTATATTTGAACATTTTATTTATGCGTTAGTCAGATGCTGATGTTAAAAATGAATACGACACCTTCATGACCCAGTAAGATTATATTTGAACATTTCATTCATGCGTTAGTTAGATGCTGATGTTAAAAATGAATAAGACACCTTCATGACCCAGTAAGATTATATTTGAACATTTCATTTATGCGTTAGTCAGATGATGATGTTAAAAATGAATAAGACACCTTCATGACCCAGTAAGATTACATTTGAACATTGTATTTATACATTAGTCACATGCGGTTTTTAGATACTAATAAGATATGTTCACACATCAGTAAGATTACATTTGCACATTAATAAGCTTCTTAAAAAGAAACAAGAAACGTGGGTCAAAATAGATCCAGCGTAACCCGAGGTTCATCCAAGCCTCGTTTACATAAACTGTTATTTTGAAGCAGTAATTTGAACGAACTCCTTGAACTATTTTCTACGAGAGAAATAATGGCGGTACGCGAAGCGTGAAATACTTGGAGCCGAAGCTCTTCAACATCAATTCACAATAGCCGGTTACCGGGGTACAGCACGGTGATATTTTAATTTCCATGCAAATTGTATCGCGCATCGGAGCGCTCGTTCTCGCCAAAAATTCGCCGTCGAAACTCGAGTATTACGTATTTTCCAACTCGCCGCCGCCAAATGATCCATTCACTGCGTTTCACTTTTTGGAAAAAGTGAATTTTCTGCGACGTCGAATATTCGCGATATTACTATGCGCCGGTTAAATGGCGGCCCCGTTTTTGTACAATCGTGTTTGGCACGGGTATACAATTAGAACCCGGGAATGATATTTTGCAATTAAGAGAAGACACAAAGAGCCAACCTTAGCCGAAATGGAAGACAATACGAGAGCCACTCATTGCAACGTTTTGGACTTTCAAATTGCACGGTGCAATCGCTGCAACGACGAGCAGTCTGTAATTATCATCGAACGGAATAAGGAATAAGCTAGCGTGGAGCTATGGAGCGAATTTACTGCGGCTTCAAACAAATTTCATGTCCCTAGGAATAATTACAGTGATCGAGCTGGTCGGGCTTTTCAAATTTATTAGACGATGCACGTAACGAGCTCGGTTATCTAACGCTCGAACATGTCAGACACTAGTCATTTGGTTCGCATGTCTATTTTAAATTACAAAATTTAAGATACTTTTCTCGAAATCAATATTGATTTTTATCGAGGGGCATTGATGTGTATATTCAAGTATATTTAATGGCTCGTTCATTTAATTTTAATTTCGAATGATGTGTACATCATACGGCACATACGAATTTGTTTTGGTTAAATATTGACTTAATTAAGAATATTAATACTTGGTAAATGCTAATTTGTTTTCATTCAATTAAATATTGGTTCAGTTTAAAATATCAATATCAGGTAAATACTAATTTAAACATAACTTTAATTAAAAATATTAATATTAATTGAATATAAATTACTTTCGACTAACTAGGTTGTATATACGAACTGTACTAAATGCAGTTACAATAATGCTACAATACCTAACCAAACATCTAAACATGTGAATGTGTATTATGCATACGTTAATAAACAAATGATCGATATTTCGAGGTTGAATTAAATTTAATCGACTGCACAGTTTCCGAGTTCGGATACAGGGATGTATTCGCGCGTTAAAGTCTAATTTTCACGCGACAGGCACATTAGAAGTACGGGGTGGGATTAAAGCGGCTCAAGACGTTTCTCTAATGCGAGCGCGAAACATTGAACGCGGCGACGATCCTCGAAAGTCGAGCCACTCGCGATAAATATGGAACGATTCAGCGTTTGCAGAAACAGCGTCGCGACGCCTCGCGTCGGATCACGAGAGAAAGGACACTTGGATTATGGAAATTCACGTTTCCGTGGATCAATAATTAATCAGCGAGCTAATCAGCTTTCGCGGCGTGACGACCGTTTCCACTGTACGGGCTGTTTCAAAAGAAAATTCTATCGTCGTGTTGTTTTCTTGTTGGACAAAAAGGAAAATATTCGAACAGAAATCTATTTCACAAGACAATTTTTGTTACAAATGCGAAACATGTGTAGAGAAACAAAAATCCTTAAAAAGAGGTTTTGGAAATTCCTAGATACTTATACTTTTAGATCTCTGGATTTCATTATAGAATCTAGGGGATATAGGAACTAGGGAGTTCCCTATATCCCTAAATTGCACTTCTATATCTCTAGATTGCATTTCTACATATCTAGGTCACTGCAGTATATTCTTAAAAATCCCTATGCTCTTACAGAATTATATCCCTAGATATTTCTATATTTCGCGGTATATCCCTAGATCTTTCTTGTATCGCCAGTTACTTCTTGATCTCGAGATTCTTACATTGTTAGATGTCTTTAAATTCGAACAGCCATGTATCTCTAAATATCCCTAGATCCCAACATCCATATGTTCCTAAGTAATAATAGATTCTATTTCTCCTAAATCTCTAAACCTTAACACTCTTGTATTCCTAGGTCTTATACTTCTAGATCTTCTTAGATATCTCGTGATCCCGAAACTTCGATATCCTTAAATGTCCCTAGATCTGAATACTTTCATGCAAGAGTAAATATCCCCAGATATTCCTCTGTCTTTAGATTCCATAGTCTTGTATAACTAGATATCTCTTGACACTCGCATATCCCTACATATCCCTAGGCTCATATTGAACTATATGCCTAGGTATCCCTATATTCCAACGTTCCTATGTCCCTAGATATCAACTCTAATCCATATATCCCTAAGAATTCGTATATTCCTAAATATTCGTAAATCCCCTAATACTGCGATATACAGGAATATCCCTAGATGCTCCGAAATATCCCGAAATTCCTAAACACCTCTAGACCTCTATTTCTAAATTATCAAAAATATTTGTATAGTCCTAAGTATCCCTATCGTTGGTTCATTAAAAGTCCCTAGGTACCTGAATATTCTTCGATACGAAGATATTGTGATCGCAAATGTTGAAGCATGCAATAATTCAAGAGTGGAACGAAGCAAAGAAGGATCATTATGATAATGAATATTTTGGATAAGAAGTTCGGCAGCTAACGCGGAGAGCCGAGAACGAGCTACATAATAAGATAGTAACTAACAACAAGGGGTTTTCAATATCAACGGAGGATTTGCAACAAACGGATACTAGACGCCGCGAAGCATGCGGTTCGGGACAAGTTTCGAACAAGTATCTGCGGCCACGTAAAAGCGCTTAATTGCCCAAGTTCTATGGCCCAGTTCACGTTCCCCTTTCTTGGGGCTTGTATCGTGTGGCAGCCGGTCGAATTTCGATTCGAGAAAACAAATCAAACCACCGGCTTAGGAGATTGTTCCCGACAGAAGGATGGAACGAGAACTAACGAACGGACCGGGAACGTTAATTGATGAGGATCCACCAGCTGTTTGGCCCTTCGTTAACCTTTTATCTCGCGGGATAATGTCCGGACGAATAACGGGCGCAATTACAAATGGAACTGGGGTATGGAAGTGCCATTAATTCGGTGCTTTTGTTATTACAATTCTGGCGGTTAGACGAAATTTTTTAGAGAAAAGGAGACTGTGGTGTATGTTGATGTGAATCGTGTTTCATAATTTTTATTTAATCATGTTCATTTTTACTTTGTCAGTAGTAATGCAATTTACTAGTAACTAGTACTTAGTACTGCATTAATACTTTTATTCATTCATCATGATGTATAACTTTTTATTCTAAACATAGTATAATTTAAACTTCACTGATGTGAAGATTTTTGACTTTGCTTGTTTATTTTTTATTTATTTTCTACTTACATGACTTGCTATTCGTTTATTTTACTTAGACAATTGTAATTTATTTATGTAAACTCAGGTCTAATATTTATATAAATACAGATATACTCATGATTCATATTATGAAGTCACTTAACTTTCAGTTAACGCACTGTTATGATAAATTATTTTTTACTTTATTATATAACAAAAAATTCTGTGATTTAACCACTCAAATTCTATAGAATTTTACAAGTTTTATATTCAATGAAGTATTACACTTTCCATACACAAATCTATGTATGCACTGGACATAACTTATCAAAAGTTCTCTCTTTAAAAAATCATCTATTCAGCAACTAATCAGAACAAAAATTGTTTTCATTTGTTTACTTTACATTCTTAAATAATAGTACAAAAGCAAAAGGTAATAGTGTTACTCATAAAAGTAGTGCAGCTAAAAATGGAGCGACAATTTTAACCAGCAGCGCAGTCTAAACCGTTTCAAAATGACTGGTTTCAAGCTTCACATTTTATGTTACAAAATGTGGTCGTTCTCTAGAAATGTCTCTCACATTTTTAAAGAAGAATGCTTGAATATTTCAGTGTTTACTTACCAATTTTCCATTTTGTTTCCAATAAAGTTTGTTTTGTAATTTCTATTTTACTTTAAAATCAATAACGCGGGTAGTTCTACTTTCAGCATAATCTCTCAGAATAATTTATAGTTAGTTTCGTTAGATAATCTCTTTACAGAATATCGTATCAACGAACAGAAACATTTCAGTTCTACGATCCTTCAATTCACCGAGATTTTCATAAAAATCTCCAATACCCCACAGAAATAAAATACGCAACAATTCTAATCTAGGAAACATCAATTACAACGGGTGTTCGGATCTCAAGAAAACGCTCCCACCGGAGAAATATCTTTTTCTCTTGCCGTTCCTCTCGATTCCGCTCCGACATGAACGTACGAACAGGTTGGAGAATCGCCAAGCTTCGTAAAAATCGTCCCATTCGCGGCGAACGTTCATCGACATTTTTATAAGTCGATTCGACGTTTCTTCGTTTCCGAAACCGCCGGTCGTGACTCGGATAGAAACTCGGCTTAACTGGCTATCTAACTTTTCTAGTTAAACAGTCCACCGTTTCGTGTTATTTTAACAAATTTTTAATAACAGACAATGCGAAAAAGATAAATTAATCCCGCTTCCGAAACCGAAAACGTTGTGGGGGATGAAACTTTTTCAATTTGAAATTTTAAATTTATTTTACTCTACAAGAACGGATACTCTGACTCGTAATTAAAATACACTGTATACAGTGTATTATTATACACTATAGTTGTATGTGAATTTAGAGATTGAATTGCGTAGAAAATTTTAAATATTTGTTTCAGGCTTATATGTGAGTTTTTGAAATTTTTAAGTTTTGAATTTTTTAAATATATTTTTATATGTATTTTGAGTGATTTTTGTGAATGAATGTTGTAACAGGGTATTATAGATGAATATTGTAAAATTATTTACAGTAGAATTAATATTGACTTACACGAAGTTTAAATATTATCATGAATATTGTAAAAAATTTGTAAATGTTGAACGAATGTTTTGTAAATAAATGTGGGGTGAAGTAATTATGGGGTGATTTATTTTACTAGCAGGTTCATTCAGTTGGGCTGTGAATGCTGAGAAAGATTTTCTATCGAAAAGTGTTTGAAGCAGCAAGTTTGGTCCCTTTCGATATTGTAGTAGATTTATCTGATAGGTTCTAAAGCACCCTCAGGGGTTGAAGTTTCTGACAAGGACTAAGTATTCAGCGTAAACGTGACTTTCTTGCTATCCTGGAGATTCGAAATTTTTCCGGCTCGTTTTTCTATCGCCACGATTTATCAAGCTTAGTTTTCAACTGAGCAGCGTTAAACATTTAAATTATACGAATCATTTGTTACTCACCGCTTCAAGTACCACTCGTAAACTATACGATTTAAAAATGTAAATCATGTACCATCGTAATCTTGCTGCAAACTTGAAGTACGAGGGAAAAATAGAAAGGAGAATTTTCAAATATAAATGTGCAGATTTAAATTTTGTAAGATGCGGATTAAACATGTAAATGCAAATGAGATTAAAATAGAAATTAGACGTAAAAATACGAACATAAAATATTAATTTAAAGTTTTAATCAAACATATTCGTTTGTGAAATTTTGTTCGAAATAATTTTAAAAAATTGTTAATCGTCAAATTATAGGAATCGTTCATTTCTATATAAAGTTCGAGGCAGCTTCCAAATGGAATTTGAACTTTTCAAATATTTCAAACGGCCATTATGTTAGTCACCGATCGGGTGTTCGGTTGAAAAAAAAAAATTAGCCAGGAGAAAAGTTTGAAACCGCTATTAATACCCGCCCTTTGGCCGCAACTGTATTAAAAGTGAGCGAAACTACTCGCAGGAGTAGGCAACCACCATGAACGACGAACTTTACCAATTAACCAGGCTGTCGCACGCCCTTCCGGTGTTATTCTAGGGTCGAAACTCGATCGTAAAGTCTGCCGGCGATTATCCATAATTACTATCGGTCCTCGCTTCTTCGTGACTTTGAGAAACACCCTGATGAGCCCTTGATCCTCGAGGATGCTTTCATTGAGCGTGACGAACAAACTTTGTCATGCACAAAGTGTATTTAATTGTGTTACGTTCGGTTCGATATCTTGTAGCGAAATAGTAATATCGATCTTTTAATTCGTATTGAACGAACGATATTTATATTCCATTTTGTTATGGGTTATTCAATATTTTGTTTATGGCAGAATTTTGGGACTTGGGGATTTGAGAAATTTGGGGAAGTTAGGGACTTTAGGGATTTGAGAAGCTGGAAGAATTTTGGGATTTGAGGATATGGGAATTTGGGGATTTGGGGTATTTGGGGTTTGGGGAATTTGGGGTTTGGAATTTGGGGAATTTGGAATTTGGGGAATTTGGAATTTGGTGAATGTGGAGTTTGGGGAATTTGGAATTTGGGGGATTTGGGGAATTTTGGATTTGGGGAATTCGAGGATTTGGGGAATTTGAAGATTTGGGACTTGAGAATTTCGGAAAGTTGCGGATTTTTTGACACTGAAACTTTGGAATTATTCGAGTTTGAGAATTTACAATTTTTGGACCTTGAGAATTTGGTAATTTGGGAACTTGAAGATTTAAGAGCTTGAGGCCTTAAAGATTTGAGTATTTCTTGTGAATTTGAGAGTCTGATTCAAAAGCTTTATAATTGATAAATCTTTCGATTCTGAAATTTCAAAGTTTTGAAACCTCGATTCCATAATTGCTCACCCCAATCGATGGTAATAAAAATCACTATAAATTTAATTTCATAAAAGAATTTTATCACGAGCGCAGTTACTATTATCCATAGTTTCCATGACCTTTTGGTTTACTTAACCAATTCGCATTTTAACAAAAAGAATCATCTTCCTAATTATGATACAACCCCCAATTAAATTCGTTAAATCGACGAACATCTGGATCCACCGCCAGCAAACATAAACGTGATCCACAAATCGCTTGAACCTTGATTTTTCCCGAAACAAGCATACATATTAGCCATCCGCAGAACTTCAACAGTCACGGATTGCACGGCAAACCGCGAAATTTATAGACTTTCGGGAAATCGATGAAAGCAGGGCGGGGACAAGAGGAGGGCATGCCCGGAATATATGCATTAAAAAATGAAGCGTCGTGGCCTAGTTTCGTGACTGTGTACGCCTGCCGCACCGAAAACCCCGAATCGATCCGATCCAAATTGAATCGTGGTTCGATCGAGCCACGATGGCGAGGCTAGAATTTCGATTAATCGACCGTTGGATCGCTACGAAGACACACACTCGAGACGAAGGGCCAACGGAATCGCTTTTGAAACGTGGCCAAGGCTTTAAGTCACCTGCAATCGGCCGAATACCCTCACGGATGCGACCATGGAACACTTCTATCCGATTATCGTCGTCCGGGCTTAACGTCTTCCAAGGCTATCCATGCAGACTTTCTGCGAATCCATCACAGAAGCCTTTATTCTGCCCTCAGACACACCCTCGATCACCGATAATAGTTTTCGAGATGACCTTTCGAAAGTGTATCAACCTTTAGCAGGGGTTTGAAAAGAGAATTTGCACTTGTAGTAATTTTACGTTTTATGGAACATACTTTAAAGTTAGGTATCATTCTTCAGGGTACAAGTGTGCAAGGGTGTGTTTTGAATAAAGTCGAAGTTCTGATGCAATTGCATTTTTGAGTATTATGAATTTTGTAAAGATTTGTGATGAAGAGTCAGTTCATCAGGGATGTTTTTGTTCTATCTTCAGACACACCCTTAGCTTCAATCACCGATAATAATTTTGAGGACGACTTTTCGTGAAAAAAGTATCAATCCTTAAGTAGTAATAAGTCAAATTTTTAATTGTTTTAAATTTTATCAGACATACTCTAAAATTACATATGGTTTTTCAGGTACTTACAAGTCTACAAGAGTGTTTTGGATAAAATGGAATTAAACTCTGATGCAGTTCTACACTTGCAGAGGATAATTTGCAATGAGAAGTCGGTTCATCAAATAAGCCTTTAGTCTGCCCATAGACACACCCTTAGCCTCGATCACCGATAATAATTTCGAGAACGACTTTTTGTGAAAAAGGTATCAACCCTTAAGTAGCAATAAGTAAAATTTATAATTGTTTTAAATTTTATCAGACATAGTCTAAAATTTCATATCGTTTTCTAGGTACTTACAAGTCTACAAGAATGTTTTGGACAAAATGGAATTAAACTCTGATGCAGTTGTACACTTGGATATTTTACAAAGATTTGCAATGAGAAGTCAGTTCATCAGATAAGCCTTCAATCTGCCCACAGAGACACCCTTAACTTCAATCATCGATAAAGAAATAGTTTTGAGAACGATTTTGCAAGAAAGCTAAAATAAACCCTTAAAGTAGTTACTTGAAATAACCACCAAAACATGTGACACTTAAACTATTAAATAACTACTGATCATTTAGCACTAAAGCTACCAAAGAAATGAAACAACCCCTTCACAAGTTTGTATCTTCAAGTTACAAAATTTGTTGAGTTAGTCTTCGTAAAACTTCTCTCGATGTTCATCAAAATAAAGAACTAATGTGTACATGAATTTATGTCGTATTACTTGTTAGTAATAGGAGTTGTCGTAGTTTAGTGCTAAATTTACTATCATTTTCTATTTTATGAAGTATATTAAGATTCTACTCTAACACATTCTTCAACTTACAAGTTTGCAAAAGAGTGTATTGTGTTGAAAGTGTATGTTGAACTCATACGAAAGGTGTTCTTAAATTTCAAGATGTGCTCAGTTTAAATGATCCACATTAAAATTAAACTCTACAATTAACCTTGAATCATTGATGAGTATAAAATATGACCAACCGCTCCGTAATAATTCCACAAGATCAACCCCTTTGAGACCTGATCAAAGAGTGCTCGAGTGAGGTAACAATCGAAGAACGAGTCCAGTCCCGCAGTGAAAAAACGTAATTTTTTCCGATTTAATCTGCAGCGTAAAGGGCTATTTCGAGACGCGAGATACAAAGTAGACGAAGATCTTTGAACGATGAAAAGCAAGTCAGACGTGTATACATCGGCTCGAGAGCATTCAGGTTGTAGGTATATAAAAGAGGGATCGATGGAACCGATGCAAACCGTACGATAGTTTGATGAATATCCGTTGAATCCGTTAGCTACCCGTTCGACCTACCCCCTTCACGAGTGCTCCATCCATTTGCCACTACATTTGCTCTCTCTCCCTAAAGAATATTTCTCCATTTTTCGAAAACCGCCATCGAATGGATTTTCCGCAAGGATTCAACAGATTTTTCTCGGGGATTTGCCCGCTTCTTTGAGGATTATGGAAACGAAAATGAAATCGTTCGTCTATAATGCATGAAATAGAATTTTATACGTGATCCGTTCGTTCATCATTGATGGAATCAGACGAATTTTATAGGAATAATTAATTGTATACGTACGTTTCAACGAATGTTATATACACAGGCTTTTATCTGTTGTGCCTATAGGGACGTTTCAGGACGCATCAGGTTAGATCTGGATAGGGTTAGGTCCGCATCAGGTTAGGTCACTATAGGGTTAGATCAGCATCAGATTAGGTCAGTATTATGTTAGGTCAGCATCAGGGTAGGTCACTATAGGGTTAGGTCACCATAGGGTTAGATCAGCATTAGATTAGGTCTGCATCAGGTTAGGTCACTATGGGATTAGGTCTGCATCAGGTTAGGTCACTATAGTATTAGGTCAACATCAGATTAGGTCTGCATCAGGTTAGATCAGAATCAGGTTGGGTCACTATAGGGTTAGGTCAATATCAGATTAGGTCTGCATCAGGTTAGGTCACCATAGGGTTAGGTCAGCATCAGATTAGGTCTGTATAAGGTTACAGAATTTGAAAACTTGCTGAGTCAAATTGAAAATCTAATAACTAGGAAATTTACAAGCTTAAATAAGAACACTATAAACTCGATAATCACCTCAATTACAAAGAGTACCCACGCAACCATAATCAAAGTACATAATCGTACCGCACACAGCCATCGAATCAATCCCATCCGCAATCGTCTCTAAATGCATTGCATTATCAAAATGAAGAAACACGATAGAATAATGAAGCATCTGAAGTAACCGGAATGAAGGGTATCGCGTAGCAACGATTAGGATAATAAGCGAGGACGATGCAGAGTGTGGGAAGAGCGGTTTTCAACATAGTAAACGATAGGAGGTTAATCTGGTGTAGAATAAGGCTCGAAATGCGGTGGAATGTAAAGCAGGTCTGAATATAAAAGAGCCGAGCAAGTTAAGGCGCAACCTTCGCGGCCGAAAATAGACTGGCTTTGGATTAACCGTGTAACCTTCAGCTGCTGATTGTACGCCACTTTTCATGATTAATGCCTCGTCCCGGTACGGCTCGGCGGTGGCGACGGCGAATAAAACCGTTTATTTGCATTCGCTCGGCTCGAGAACGGGATTGTCCCACTTTCCTCTCCGCAACGCGTCTCTGCAACTTTCGCAACCCCCGTCCCGTCCCGCCAAACTAATCAACACTGTACAGTCGGCTGCAATTTAGACTTTCTTTCGACGAGGACATGCAAGCAAACTTTCCAACTTTTTCATTCGCAACGCTCGGGATTCGCTGCTTTTTTCGCTCCGCGACCTTTCGATTTTTTGTACCGCGACTTTTTCAAGGTTTCGAGGTTTCGAGTTTTCAATTTCTCCAGTGACCAATACTGCAGGTTTTCAATTCTGCAAGTCTTTGATTTCTCGAGTTTTCAGTCGTGTAAGGTTTCAATACTGCAAGTTTTTTCGATTCTGCAAGTGTTCAGTTCTTCGACTACTCCTGTATCCCAAAATCCTTGTATCTCGAAATCTCTGCATTTCAAACTTCCTATATCCAAAAATCTCTACGTCCCGAAATTCCTATATCTAAAAATCGCTAAAATCGCCAAACGTCAGAATGTTGAAAATTCGCTTGAAATCGTCGAGCGAAAGTTCTCGTTTCCCTTAATAACCATATTTTCCCTAGTGAAGCGAGATTTGCTGTCGACTGTACGCTCGATCCGCGAGGAACGTCGATCAAGCCGCGATTAATTGCTAGAATTAATCCCCGATGACACCGGTGCACGCACGTTCAATCACGAGCCCGGACGAATGTAAATATATGCGTAGGTGTGAAAAACTGTGTCGCTAATAAAAATAAGTAGTTAACGAGATGACATTTTATTATACAGGATGCTTCGACGAAATTTCGGAAAAGCATCATACTCCGATATGGACCAAATTTTGCAAAAGAAGATATATGTGAGAATGACTGTTCGGCGACTCGAAAGAAAATTTGTTGCCACTCGTGTGTCATTCTCTATATTACTGACGAGATACAGTATAGTATACGAACTGTTCTGAACACATCATCCGCATCTTCGGACCCACAAAATATACTGCAAAACAGCATTTTCATTATACAGTAAAAGAATTCAGTATTGCTGCCTCCACCAAAAACTGCAACAACCCTACTCAGACAGTTATTCTGTGTAGAGGACACATACATTAACATTATTTAATAAAACTACATGAATTATATGTATATGACATGCAAAAAAAGGAAATGTTAAAAAATTGGCTGTTTTTCGGAAAACCAATAGTAATACGAATTCTTTCACAGAAGCACTGCTGAAAGATTGCTACAATTTCGGCACGTGTTTGGCGTTAGCTTTGGCTTACGTTTGGGTCACATAGGGACAGGTTAGGCATCAAAAGCCATCCTAACAGTATTCTTACAGAGATCCTAAACCTAGTCTAGCGCGAACTACAATACTTACCGAAATTCTTAATTAACGAAATTCTCGAATAGCGTTAGGTTAGTGCAGCAAAACCATCCTAATCTGAACCTAACCTAACCCAAACCTAATCTAATGCGAAATGCTTGCAGAAATACCACGAATCCTCCGGTACGACTACTCTGGACAAATTGATAGTTAGGATAGTGTTCAAAACCCAGCCTAACCCTATCCTAACCTACCCTAAACCCAATCTAACGCCAAGTACCCTTTCCTAACCTAACCTACACCTAATCTAACGCTACAAAGTCTACCCTAACGCAACTTAAACCTAATCTAACGCGACATAGTCTATCCTAACCCAACCTAAACCTAATCTAACGCCAAGTACGCTATCCTAACCTAACCTACACTTGATTTAACGCCAAATAGTCTATCCTAACCTAACCTAAACCAAATCTATCGCGAAATACCCTATCCTAACGCAACCTAAACCTAATCTAACGCCAAATAGTATATCCTAAAACACTCTTGCGTTAGATTTAACGCAAAACACGCTACCCTAATCTGCTCTAAACCTAATCTAACACTAAATACGATACCCAAAAGTACTCCAAACATAACCTAACACTAAATAAGCTATCCTAAAGCACTCTAAACCTAATCTAATGCAAAACACGTTATCCTAAAGCACTCTAACCCTATATTAACATTAAATAAGCCATCCCAAAGCACTCTAAACGTACTCTAATGCAAAATACGCTATCCTAGATCACTCTAAACCTAATCTAATGCAAAATACGTTATGCTAAAGCACTCTAAACCTATTCTAATGCAAAACACGCTATCCTAGAGCACTCTAAACCTATTCTAACATTAAATAAGCTATCCTAGAGCACTCTAAACCCATTCTAACGTTAAATAAGCTATCCTAAAGCACTCTAAACCTATTCTAACACTAAATAAGCTAGCCTAAAGCACTCTAAGCCTATTCTAACGTTAAATAAGCTATCCTAAAGCACTCTAAACCTATTCTAACGTTAAATAAGCTATCCTAAAGCATTCTAAACCTATTCTAACCTTAAATAAGCTATCCTAGAGCACTCTAAACCCATTCTAACGTTAAATAAGCTATCCTAGAGCACTCTAAGCCTATTCTAACGTTAAATAAGCTATCCTAGAGCACTCTAAACCTAATCTAACACTAAATAAGCTATCATAGAGCACTCTAAACCCATTCTAACGTTAAATAAGCTATCCTAAAGCACTCTAAACCTATTCTAACACTAAATAAGCTAGCCTAAAGCACTCTAAGCCTATTCTAACGTTAAATAAGCTATCCTAAAGCACTCTAAACCTATTCTAACGTTAAATAAGCTATCCTAAAGCATTCTAAACCTATTCTAACCTTAAATAAGCTATCCTAGAGCACTCTAAACCCATTCTAACGTTAAATAAGCTATCCCAAAGCACTCTAAACCTATTCTATTGCAAAATACGCTATCCTAGGGAACTCTAAAACTATTCTAACGTTAATTAAGCTATCCTAGAGCACTCTAAACCTATTCTAACGTTAAATAAGCAATCTTAGGGCACTCTAAACCTATTTTAACACTAAATAAGCTATCCTACGGCACTCTGAACCTATTCTAACGTTAAATAAGCTATCCTAGGGCACTCTAAACCCATTCTAACGTTAAATAAGCTATCCTAAAGCACTCTAAACCTATTCTAACACTAAATAAGCTAGCCTAAAGCACTCTAAGCCTATTCTAACGTTAAATAAGCTATCCTAAAGCACTCTAAACCTATTCAAACGTTAAATAAGCTATCCTAAAGCATTCTAAACCTATTCTAACCTTAAATAAGCTATCCTAGAGCACTCTAAACCCATTCTAACGTTAAATAAGCTATCCCAAAGCACTCTAAACCTATTCTATTGCAAAATACGCTATCCTAGGGAACTCTAAAACTATTCTAACGTTAAATAAGCAATCCTAGGGCACTCTAAACCTATTTTAACACTAAATAAGCTATCCTAGGGCACTCTAAACCTATTCTAACGTTAAATAAGCTATCCTAGGGCACTCTAAACCTATTCTAACGTTAAATAAGCTATCCTGGGGCACTCTAAACCTATTCTGACGTTAAATAAGCTATCCTAAAGCACTCTAAACTTATTGTAACACTAAATAAGCTATCCTAGAGCACTCTAAACCTACTTTAACACTAAATAAGCTATCCTAGGGCACTCTAAACCTATTCTAACGTTAAATAAGCTATCCTAGGGCACTCTAAACCTATTCTATTGCAAAATACGCTATCCTAGGGCACTCTAAACCTATTCTAACGTTAAATAAGCAATCCTAGAGCACTCTAAACCTATTTTAACACTAAATAAGCTATCCTAGGGCACTCTAAACCTATTTTAACACTAAATAAGCTATCCTAGGGCACTCTAAACCTATTCTAACGTTAAATAAGCTATCCTAGGGCACTCTAAACCTATTTTAACACTAAATAAGCTATCCTAGGGCACTCTAAACCTATTCGAACGTTAAATAAGCTATCCTAAAGCACTCTAAACCTATTCTATTGCAAAATACGCTATCCTAGGGCACTCTAAACCTATTCTAACGTTAAATAAGCTATCCTAAAGCACTCTAAACTTATTGTAACACTAAATAAGCTATCCTAGAGCACTCTAAACCTATTTTAACACTAAATAAGCTATCCTAGGGCACTCTAAACCTATTCTGACGTTAAATAAGCTATCCTGGGGCACTCTAAACCTATTCTAACGTTAAATAAGCTATCCTGGGGCACTCTAAACCTATTCTAACGTTAAATAAGCAATCCTAGGGCACTCTAAACCTATTCTAACGTTAAATAAGCTATCCTAAAGCACTCTAAACCTATTCTATTGCAAAATACGCTATCCTAGGGCACTCTAAACCTATTCTGACGTTAAATAAGCTATCCTGGGGCACTCTAAACCTATTCTAACGTTAAATAAGCTATCCTAAAGCACTCTAAACTTATTGTAACACTAAATAAGCTATCCTAGAGCACTCTAAACCTATTTTAACACTAAATAAGCTATCCTAGGGCACTCTAAACCTATTCTGACGTTAAATAAGCTATCCTGGGGCACTCTAAACCTATTCTAACGTTAAATAAGCAATCCTAGGGCACTCTAAACCTATTCTAACGTTAAATAAGCTATCCTAGGGCACTCTAAACCTATTCTATTGCAAAATACGCTATCCTAGGGCACTCTAAACCTATTCTAACGTTAAATAAGCAATCCTAGAGCACTCTAAACCTATTTTAACACTAAATAAGCTATCCTAGGGCACTCTAAACCTATTTTAACACTAAATATGCTATCCTAGGGCACTCTAAACCTATTCTAACGTTAAATAAGCTATCCTAGGGCACTCTAAACCTATTTTAACACTAAATAAGCTATCCTAGGGCACTCTAAACCTATTCGAACGTTAAATAAGCTATCCTAAAGCACTCTAAACCTATTCTATTGCAAAATACGCTATCCTAGGGCACTCTAAACCTATTCTAACGTTAAATAAGCTATCCTAAAGCACTCTAAACTTATTGTAACACTAAATAAGCTATCCTAGAGCACTCTAAACCTATTTTAACACTAAATAAGCTATCCTAGGGCACTCTAAACCTATTCTGACGTTAAATAAGCTATCCTGGGGCACTCTAAACCTATTCTAACGTTAAATAAGCTATCCTGGGGCACTCTAAACCTATTCTAACGTTAAATAAGCAATCCTAGGGCACTCTAAACCTATTCTAACGTTAAATAAGCTATCCTAAAGCACTCTAAACCTATTCTATTGCAAAATACGCTATCCTAGGGCACTCTAAACCTATTCTGACGTTAAATAAGCTATCCTGGGGCACTCTAAACCTATTCTGACGTTAAATAAGCTATCCTGGGGCACTCTAAACCTATTCTAACGTTAAATAAGCTATCCTAAAGCACTCTAAACCTATTTTAACACTAAATAAGCTATCCTAGGGCACTCTAAACCTATTCTGACGTTAAATAAGCTATCCTGGGGCACTCTAAACCTATTCTAACGTTAAATAAGCAATCCTAGGGCACTCTAAACCTATTCTAACGTTAAATAAGCTATCCTAGGGCACTCTAAACCTATTCTATTGCAAAATACGCTATCCTAGGGCACTCTAAACCTATTCTAACGTTAAATAAGCAATCCTAGAGCACTCTAAACCTATTTTAACACTAAATAAGCTATCCTAGGGCACTCTAAACCTATTTTAACACTAAATAAGCTATCCTAGGGCACTCTAAACCTATTCTAACGTTAAATAAGCTATCCTAGGGCACTCTAAACCTATTTTAACACTAAATAAGCTACCCTAGGGCACTCTAAACCTATTCGAACGTTAAATAAGCTATCCTAAAGCACTCTAAACCTATTCTATTGCAAAATACGCTATCCTAGGGCACTCTAAACCTATTCTAACGTTAAATAAGCTATCCTAAAGCACTCTAAACTTATTGTAACACTAAATAAGCTATCCTAGAGCACTCTAAACCTATTTTAACACTAAATAAGCTATCCTAGGGCACTCTAAACCTATTCTGACGTTAAATAAGCTATCCTGGGGCACTCTAAACCTATTCTAACGTTAAATAAGCTATCCTGGGGCACTCTAAACCTATTCTAACGTTAAATAAGCAATCCTAGGGCACTCTAAACCTATTCTAACGTTAAATAAGCTATCCTAAAGCACTCTAAACCTATTCTATTGCAAAATACGCTATCCTAGGGCACTCTAAACCTATTCTGACGTTAAATAAGCTATCCTGGGGCACTCTAAACCTATTCTGACGTTAAATAAGCTATCCTGGGGCACTCTAAACCTATTCTAACGTTAAATAAGCTATCCTAAAGCACTCTAAACTTATTGTAACACTAAATAAGCTATCCTAGAGCACTCTAAACCTATTTTAACACTAAATAAGCTATCCTAGGGCACTCTAAACCTATTCTGACGTTAAATAAGCTATCCTAGAGCACTCTAAACCTATTTTAACACTAAATAAGCTATCCTAGGGCACTCTAAACCTATTCTGACGTTAAATAAGCTATCCTGGGGCACTCTAAACCTATTTTAACGTTAAATAAGCTATCCTGGGGCACTCTAAACCTATTCTGACGTTAAATAAGCTATCCTGGGGCACTCTAAACCTATTCTAACGTTAAATAAGCTATCATAGAGCACTCTAAATCCATTCTAACGTTAAATAAGCTATCCCAAAGCACTCTAAACCTAATCTATTGCAAAATACGCTATCCTAGGCTACTATAATTTGGGTTAGGTCTGAAAAAAGGGTTAGGGTACGTCTGGAGAACAGGTTAGGTTATATTAGGTTAGGTCTGACCCAAAGGTTAGGTTGCATTAGGTTAGGTCTGACCCTAGGGTTAGGTTGTATCAGGTTAGGTCTGACCCTAGGGTTAGGTTGCATCAGGTTAGGTCTGACCCCAAGGTTAGGTTGTATCAGGTTAGGTCTGACCCTAGGGTTAGGTTGCATCAGGTTAGGTCTGACCCCAAGGTTAGGTTGTATCAGGTTAGGTCTGACCCTAGGGTTAGGTTGCATTAGGTTAGGTCTGACCCCAAGGTTAGGTTGCATTAGGTTAGGTCTGACCCTAGGGTTAGGTGACCTAACCCTAAGGTTAGATTGGAAAAGGTTAGGTCTGACCCCAAGGTTAGGTTGCATCAGGTTAGGTCTGACCCTAGGGTTAGGTTGTATCAGGTTAGGTCTGACCCCAAGGTTAGGTTGTATCAGGTTAGGTCTGACCCTAGGGTTAGGTTGCATTAGGTTAGGTCTGACCCTAGGGTTAGGTTGCATTAGGTTAGGTCTGACCCTAGGGTTAGGTGACCTAACCCTAAGGTTAGATTGGAAAAGGTTAGGTCTGACCCCAAGGTTAGGTTGCATCAGGTTAGGTCTGACCCTAGGGTTAGGTTGTATCAGGTTAGGTCTGACCCCAAGGTTAGGTTGTATCAGGTTAGGTCTGACCCCAAGGTTAGGTTGCATTAGGTTAGGTCTGACCCCAGGGTTAGGTGACCTAACCCTAAGGTTAGATTGGAAAAGGTTAGGTCTGACCCCAAGGTTAGGTTGCATCAGGTTAGGTCTGACCCTAGGTTAGGTCACCTAACCCTGTCCAGACCTAACCTAATCCGACCTAACCTTAGGGTCAGACCTAACCTAATCCGACCTAACCTTAGGGTCAGACCTAACCTTTTCCAACCTAACCTTTGGGTCAGACCTAACCTTTTCCAACCTAACCTTTGGGTCAGACCTAACCTAATCCGACCTAACCCTAAGGTTAGATTGGAAAAGGTTAGGTCTGACCCCAAGGTTAGGTTGCATCAGGTTAGGTCTGACCCTAGGTTAGGTCACCTAACCCTGTCCAGACCTAACCTTTTCCAACCTAACCTTTGGGTCAGACCTAACCTAATCCGACCTAACCTTTGGGTCAGACCTAACCTTTTCCGACCTAACCTTAGGGTCAGACCTAACCTTTTCCAACCTAACCTTTGGGTCAGACCTAACCTAATGCAACCTAACCTTAGGGTCAGACCTAACCTAATGCAACCTAACCTTTGGGTCAGACCTAACCTAATATAACCTAACCTGTTCTCCAGACGTACCCTAACCCTTTTTTCAGACCTAACCCAAATTAGAGTAGCCTAGGATAGCGTATTTTGCAATAGATTAGGTTTAGAGTGCCCCAGGATAGCTTATTTAACGTCAGAATAGGTTTAGAGTGCCCTAGGATAGCTTATTTAGTGTTAAAATAGGTTTAGAGTGCTCTAGGATAGCTTATTTAGTGTTACAATAAGTTTAGAGTGCTTTAGGATAGCTTATTTAACGTTAGAATAGGTTTAGAGTGCCCCAGGATAGCTTATTTAACGTCAGAATAGGTTTAGAGTGCCCCAGGTTAGCTTATTTAACGTCAGAATAGGTTTAGAGTGCCCCAGGATAGCTTATTTAACGTTAGAATAGGTTTAGAGTGCCCCAGGATAGCTTATTTAACGTTAGAATAGGTTTAGAGTGCCCCAGGATAGCTTATTTAACGTTAGAATAGGTTTAGAGTGCCCTAGTATAGCGTATTTTGCAATAGAATAGGTTTAGAGTGCTTTAGCATAGCTTATTTAACGTTAGAATAGGTTTAGAGTGCCCCAGGATAGCTTATTTAACGTTAGAATAGGTTTAGAGTGCCCCAGGATAGCTTATTTAACGTTAGAATAGGTTTAGAGTGCCCCAGGATAGCTTATTTAACGTTAGAATAGGTTTAGAGTGCCCTAGTATAGCGTATTTTGCAATAGAATAGGTTTAGAGTGCTTTAGCATAGCTTATTTAACGTTAGAATAGGTTTAGAGTGCCCCAGGATAGCTTATTTAACGTTAGAATAGGTTTAGAGTGCCCTAGGATTGCTTATTTAACGTTAGAATAGGTTTAGAGTGCCCCAGGATAGCTTATTTAACGTTAGAATAGGTTTAGAGTGCCCTAGTATAGCGTATTTTGCAATAGAATAGGTTTAGAGTGCTTTAGCATAGCTTATTTAACGTTAGAATAGGTTTAGAGTGCCCCAGGATAGCTTATTTAACGTCAGAATAGGTTTAGAGTGCCCCAGGATAGCTTATTTAACGTCAGAATAGGTTTAGAGTGCCCCAGGATAGCTTATTTAACGTTAGAATAGGTTTAGAGTGCCCCAGGATAGCTTATTTAACGTTAGAATAGGTTTAGAGTGCCCCAGGATAGCTTATTTAACGTTAGAATAGGTTTAGAGTGCCCTAGTATAGCGTATTTTGCAATAGAATAGGTTTAGAGTGCTTTAGCATAGCTTATTTAACGTTAGAATAGGTTTAGAGTGCCCCAGGATAGCTTATTTAACGTTAGAATAGGTTTAGAGTGCCCCAGGATAGCTTATTTAACGTTAGAATAGGTTTAGAGTGCCCCAGGATAGCTTATTTAACGTTAGAATAGGTTTAGAGTGCCCTAGTATAGCGTATTTTGCAATAGAATAGGTTTAGAGTGCTTTAGCATAGCTTATTTAACGTTAGAATAGGTTTAGAGTGCCCCAGGATAGCTTATTTAACGTTAGAATAGGTTTAGAGTGCCCTAGGATTGCTTATTTAACGTTAGAATAGGTTTAGAGTGCCCCAGGATAGCTTATTTAACGTTAGAATAGGTTTAGAGTGCCCCAGGATAGCTTATTTAACGTTAGAATAGGTTTAGAGTGCCCCAGGATAGCTTATTTAACGTTAGAATAGGTTTAGAGTGCCCTAGTATAGCGTATTTTGCAATAGAATAGGTTTAGAGTGCTTTAGCATAGCTTATTTAACGTTAGAATAGGTTTAGAGTGCCCCAGGATAGCTTATTTAACGTTAGAATAGGTTTAGAGTGCCCTAGGATTGCTTATTTAACGTTAGAATAGGTTTAGAGTGCCCCAGGATAGCTTATTTAACGTTAGAATAGGTTTAGAGTGCCCCAGGATAGCTTATTTAACGTTAGAATAGGTTTAGAGTGCCCCAGGATAGCTTATTTAACGTTAGAATAGGTTTAGAGTGCCCCAGGATAGCTTATTTAACGTTAGAATAGGTTTAGAGTGCCCTAGTATAGCGTATTTTGCAATAGAATAGGTTTAGAGTGCTTTAGCATAGCTTATTTAACGTTAGAATAGGTTTAGAGTGCCCCAGGATAGCTTATTTAACGTTAGAATAGGTTTAGAGTGCCCTAGTATAGCGTATTTTGCAATAGAATAGGTTTAGAGTGCTTTAGCATAGCTTATTTAACGTTAGAATAGGTTTAGAGTGCCCTAGGATAGCTTATTTAGTGTTAAAATAGGTTTAGAGTGCCCTAGGATAGCTTATTTAACGTTAGAATAGGTTTAGAGTGCCCTAGGATAGCTTATTTAGTGTTAAAATAGGTTTAGAGTGCCCTAGGATAGCTTATTTAGTGTTAAAATAGGTTTAGAGTGCCCTAGGATAGCTTATTTAGTGTTAAAATAGGTTTAGAGTGCTCTAGGATAGCTTATTTAGTGTTACAATAAGTTTAGAGTGCTTTAGGATAGCTTATTTAACGTTAGAATAGGTTTAGAGTGCTCCAGGATAGCTTATTTAACGTCAGAATAGGTTTAGAGTGCCCCAGGATAGCTTATTTAACGTTAGAATAGGTTTAGAGTGCCCCAGGATAGCTTATTTAGTGTTAAAATAGGTTTAGATTGCCCTAGGATTGCTTATTTAACGTTAGAATAGGTTTAGAGTGCCCTAGGATAGCGTACTTTGCAATAGAATAGGTTTAGAGTGCTTTAGGATAGCTTATTTAACGTCAGAATAGGTTTAGAGTGCCCTAGGATAGCTTATTTAGTGTTAAAATAGGTTTAGAGTGCTTTAGGATAGCTTATTTAACGTTAGAATAGGTTTAGAGTGCCCCAGGATAGCTTATTTAACGTCAGAATAGGTTTAGAGTGCCCCAGGATAGCTTATTTAACGTTAGAATAGGTTTAGAGTGCCCCAGGATAGCTTATTTAACGTTAAAATAGGTTTAGAGTGCCCCAGGATAGCTTATTTAACGTTAGAATAGGTTTAGAGTGCCCTAGGATAGCTTATTTAACGTCAGAATAGGTTTAGAGTGCCCTAGGATAGCTTATTTAGTGTTAAAATAGGTTTAGAGTGCTCTAGGATAGCTTATTTAGTGTTACAATAAGTTTAGAGTGCTTTAGGATAGCTTATTTAACGTTAGAATAGGTTTAGAGTGCCCCAGGATAGCTTATTTAACGTCAGAATAGGTTTAGAGTGCCCCAGGATAGCTTATTTAACGTTAGAATAGGTTTAGAGTGCCCCAGGATAGCTTATTTAACGTTAAAATAGGTTTAGAGTGCCCCAGGATAGCTTATTTAACGTTAGAATAGGTTTAGAGTGCCCTAGGATAACTTATTTCACGTTAGAATAGGTTTAGAGTGCCCTAGGATAGCTTATTTAGTGTTAAAATAGGTTTAGAGTGCCCTAGGATTGCTTATTTAACGTTAGAATAGGTTTAGAGTGCCCTAGGATAGCGTATTTTGCAATAGAATAGGTTTAGAGTGCTTTAGGATAGCTTATTTAGTGTTAAAATAGGTTTAGAGTGCCCTAGGATTGCTTATTTAACGTTAGAATAGGTTTAGAGTGCCCTAGGATAGCTTATTTAACGTTAGAATAGGTTTAGAGTGCCCTAGGATAGCTTATTTAGTGTTAAAATAGGTTTAGAGTGCCCTAGGATAGCTTATTTAGTGTTAAAATAGGTTTAGAGTGCCCTAGGATAGCTTATTTAGTGTTAAAATAGGTTTAGAGTGCCCTAGGATAGCTTATTTAACGTTAGAATAGGTTTAGAGTGCTCTAGGATAGCGTGTTTTGCATTAGAATAGGTTTAGATTGCTTTAGGATAACGTATTTTGCATTAGATTAGGTTTAGAGTGATCTAGGATAGCGTATTTTGCATTAGATTAGGTTTAGAGTGATCTAGGATAGCGTATTTTGCATTAGAGTACGTTTAGAGTGCTTTGGGATGGCTTATTTAACGTTATAATAGGTTTAGAGTGTTCTAGGAAGCTTATTTAGTGTTAGAATAGGCGTAGGTTAAGTGAGGATATGGTATATTGCGTTAGATTAGGTGTAGGTTAGGTCAGGATAGAGTATTTCGTATTAGATTAGGTGTAGATTAGGTTAGGATAGAGTATTCCGCGTTAGATTATGTGCAGGTTAGGTTAGGATAGGGTATTTTGCGTTAAATTAGGTTTAAATTGGGTTAGTATAGAGTATTTCGTGTTAGATCAGGCGTAGGTTAGGTTAGGATAGAGTATATTGCGTTAGATTATGTGTAGGTTAGGTTAGGATAGAGTATTTCGTGTTAGATTAGGTGTAGGTTAGGTTAGGATTGAATATATCGCGTTAGATTAGGTGTAGGTTGGATTAGAATAGGTTTAGGATAGATTTGGAAATTTATGTTAAAGAAGAAGGGATGTGTAGGTTTGATTAGTATTAGTATTTGGTTTGATTTAGGTTACATTAGAATAGGGTTAGGTTTGATTAGATTCTTCAAAGTCGTCATGCTATTCAATTATTTATGTTTGTCACGACTGTGATCATTTTCAGTTGTTCCAAATCTCGCGGGATTCAATTATTCGTGAACATCGAACAGTACATCGAGTAATAAGCGAAAGTTCTAAAGATGAATATGTACATCAGGATGGATCGTACGAATTTTGGCAGCGTTCTCAGCACTCGCCGGCAGAGGGCCAACCACCTTATCCTTATGAATTCTCGTCTGGTTATCGATTTCCTCAAACAGCTCCTTCATCCTGCCGTTAAATATCTCTATCGCGATTCGTCTCTAAATTACGTAATAATAGCCCACTGTCACGCAATAATAACTACAATTTTTCTAAATATAATACGCTCGTACCACTCCCCGGATCAAAGATTTCAACGACATCGATCCCGAGTAGAAAACTGCCGCTTCGTAATTATGAAACAATGAAATATACTTTTATAAAGTGAAATTACGTTTCTGCGAGACAACGAACGAAACAAGTTACAAAGGAACTCGATCCGAGCCGTCTTTCCTTTCAAAGACGAGCAAAATGCAGCTTTCCCTTCGCCATTTTTTCCGCCTCGAAGCGTCAAAGAAAATTGTCTTCTCGCGCTTTTAAACATTCAGTATCCACCTTTACGACCCCTCGCGTTTCATCGTGAATTTTCACGCGGAACACCGTGCTTTGTACGTTCATTTCCACGGAATAATTCGCGAATTCTTCTCATGATTCGCGTTAAAAGCGGATGTCGATCGAGGGATCGATGTTAATGAAACGGCGGCAAATCGAGCAAAACGGGACACGTTCAATGAACAGGAAACTCCAACTGATTCTCCTTCCGTTCGTTTTCTTTTCTCCTCTCTTTTTTTTTATTGCTTCTTCTACTTCGAGGAACTGGTTCATCAATTTTCAATTACTGTAATTAATAATTTCGCCTAAGTGTGACCGGACTAGATTCGACGACGACGTAGCTACAGACTCCATCGAGCTACGTAATTGCACCCCGTTTAAAGCTGAATAGCATCCATTAACCTGTCATTCAACTGAATTTCATTAGTTAATTTTTAATCTTTTTATCCATCGAACAGTACCGATTAATAAGTTCATTGTGATTTAATTACAACTGGAAAGTCCAATGTATGCAGTTTACATTTTATACGAGTTATCGAGTTTCATTTTTATTTGCTTTTATTACATGGTTTATTTGTTCTGTCGTTGATTTTATATTTTCTTGATTTTTGCAGGTTACAGGGGAAAATGCAGGTTTCTGGTATGCGTCAAGTTTGTAATGTGATTTGTTGTGGATGTCGAGGATTCCGGAGAGTCGGCGACGGACGGGATTCAAGCCTGGAAATATAGGATTTAAGAATTAGTTGTTTAGTGGGTTAAATGGAGAATTGGAAATATTTGAAATACTGTAATATTGTAATAGTAAAACATTTAAGTAGTCTCATAATTAAAACCACATGTGATTTTGTATTTACTCCAAAATTTATTTATATCAAGTCCTAATACACGAATCAAGTCCTGAAACCATTAAATTCATCTTGAAATATACGAAATGATAAAACTAAAAAGACGTGGTAAAAATTTCCTGAATAAATAAATGTACAGAAAAATTGATACGTGCAGCAGGAAATGTGTCTTTAATCTTGCCGTATGTGGCCCGATATCCGCCGGAGTTACAGAACGTATCTCTTAATTTAGCATCAAACAGATGATGTTTCCAGTAGAGAACCACGGGAATATCATTTTTTATCTGGCGAGAAAATCGACCACACGGAATTCCATAACACACCGCGGGACACACGTTCGGCGTGCACACAGAAACGAAACTTCGAGAGGCTAATGCTTTTACGCTTAATCCAGATTTATTTAAGTCGAATACGCTTATAATCCGGCAACGCGACCACCGGCCCATCCGTCTTCCTAATCTCGGTTATCAGGGAACCGCATTTCGCAGCTGGTAATCCGAATACACATCGGAACTTTCTATTTTTCATTCTCCACCACGTCCATTTTTTTCGTCTTTCGTTGTGGACTACTCGATTGCAAGAGATTCCTTAATTTCACTTCCCTTTCCGTTTAACTACGTTTTTAACACATTACGTGGTCGTGCACGCACGACGAATTTCGGTGCATTCAACTTTCTTTGATCGAATTATTAAGAATGATATTTGGACGAATATCTAAATATCGTTGAGATTGGACAGTTTAATTATGGATGATTTAATTGAGTAACTTAGAAATAAATATTTTAACAAATGAAAACAGTAAGAAATTTGCAAATATCATTAAGAGTAGACAGTTCAGTTTCTTACTAATTTTATTACATAATGTTGCACACGTGAGCTCACGTGATATCACGTGACATCACGTGAGGTGACGTGAGGTGACGTGAGGTGACGTGAGGTGACATGAGGTGACATGGAGTGACATGAGGTGACACGAGGTGACATGGAGTGACATGAGGTGACATGGAGTGACATGAGGTGACATGAGGTGACACGAGGTGACATGGAGTGACATGAGGTGACACGAGGTGACATGGAGTGACACGAGGTGACATGGAGTGACATGAGGTGACATGAGGTGACACGAGGTGACATGGAGTGACATGAGGTGACATGGAGTGACATGAGGTGACATGAGGTGACATGGAGTGACATGGAGTGACATGGGATGACACGAGGTGACATCAGCTGACGTGTGGTAACATGAGGTGACGCGAGGTGACAGACGTGAGGTGAGAGGTGACAGACGTCATGTGACACGCGTGAGGTGACAGACGTCGGTTGACAGACGCGAGGTGACAGACGTGAGGTGACAAGCGTGAGTTGACAGGCGGGAGGTGACAAGCGTGAGGTGACAAGCGGGGGATGACAGCCGGGAGGTGACAGACGTGAGGTGACAGACGTCAGGTAACAGACGCGAGGTGACAGACGAGAGGTGACAGACGAGTGGTGACAGACGAGAGGTGACAGACGAGAGGTGACAGGCGCGAGGTGACAGGCGCGAGGTGACAGACGAGTGGTGACAGACGAGTGGTGACAGACGAGAGGTGACAGACGAGAGGTGACAGGCGCGAGGTGACAGACGCGAGGTGACAAGCGTGAGGTGACAAGAGGGAGGTGACAAGCGTGAGGTGACAAGCGGGGGGTGACAGGCGGGAGGTGACAGACGTGAGGTGACAGACGTCAGGTGACAGACGTCAAGTGACAAGCGTGAGGTGACAGACGTCAAGTGACAAGCGTGAGGTGACAGACGCGAGGTGACAGACGAGAGGTGACAGACGAGAGGTGACAGACGCGAGGTGACAGACGAGAGGTGGCAGACGAGAGGGGACAGACGTCAAGTGACAGGCGTGAGGTGACAGGCGCGAGGTGACAGACGCGAGGTGACAAGCGTGAGGTGACAGGAGGGAGGTGACAAGCGTGAGGTGACAAGCGGGGGGTGACAGGCGGGAGGTGACAGACGTGAGGTAACAGACGTGAGGTGACAGACGTGAGGTGACAGACGTGAGGTGACAGACGTCAGGTGACAGACGTCAGGTGACAGACGTGAGGTGACAGACGTGAGGTGACTGACGTGAGGTAACAGACGTCAAGTGACAGGCGTGAGGTGGCAGACAGGAGGTGACAGACGGGAGGTGACAGACGCGAGGCGACAGACGTGAGGTGGCAGACGTGAGGTGACTGACGTGAGGTAACAGACGTCAAGTGACAAGCGTGAGGTGACAGACGCGAGGTGACAGACGAGAGGTGACAGACGCGAGGTGACAGACGAGAGGTGGCAGACGAGAGGGGACAGGCGCGAGGTGACAGACGCGAGGTGACAAGCGTGAGGTGACAGGCGGGAGGTGACAGGCGGGAGGTGACAGGCGGGAGGTGACAGGCGGGAGGTGACAGGCGGGAGGTGACAGGCGGGAGGTGACAGACGTGAGGTCACAGACGTGAGATGACAGACGTGTGGTGACAAGTGTGAGGTGACGGACGTCAAGTGACAGACGTGAGGTGACAGACGTCAGGTAACAGACGCGAGGTGACAGACGCGAGGTGACAGACGAGAGGTGACAGACGAGTGGTGACAGACGAGAGGTGACAGACGAGAGGTGACAGGCGCGAGGTGACAGGCGCGAGGTGACAGACGAGTGGTGACAGACGAGTGGTGACAGACGAGTGGTGACAGACGAGAGGTGACAGACGAGAGGTGACAGGCGCGAGGTGACAGACGCGAGGTGACAAGCATGAGGTGACAGGAGGGAGGTGACAAGCGTGAGGTGACAAGCGGGGGGTGACAGGCGGGAGGTGACAGACGTGAGGTGACAGACGTGAGGTGACTGACGTGAGGTAACAGACGTCAAGTGACAAGCGTGA
The DNA here is from genome assembly GCA_945859595.2 of Megachile willughbiella. NCBI lineage: Eukaryota > Metazoa > Arthropoda > Insecta > Hymenoptera > Megachilidae > Megachile > Megachile willughbiella. Next base: position 11,701,960 of record OX243799.1, on the reverse strand, counting down.
GGTGACAGACGCGAGGTGACAGACGGGAGGTGACAGACGAGTGGTGACAGACGAGAGGTGACAGACGTGAGATGACAGACGTGTGGTGACAAGTGTGAGGTGACAGGAGGGAGGTGACAAGCGTGAGGTGACAAGCGGGGGGTGACAGGCGGGAGGTGACAGACGTGAGGTGACAGACGTCAGGTGACAGACGTCAGGTGACAGACGTCAAGTGACAAGCGTGAGGTGACAGACGCGAGGTGACAGACGAGAGGTGACAGACGCGAGGTGACAGACGAGAGGTGGCAGACGAGAGGGGACAGGCGCGAGGTGACAGACGCGAGGTGACAAGCGTGAGGTGACAGGCGGGAGGTGACAGGCGGGAGGTGACAGGCGGGAGGTGACAGACGTGAGGTCACAGACGTGAGATGACAGACGTGTGGTGACAAGTGTGAGGTGACGGACGTCAGGTGACAGACGTCAGGTGACAGACGTGAGGTGACAGACGTGAGGTGACTGACGTGAGGTAACAGACGTCAAGTGACAGGCGTGAGGTGGCAGACAGGAGGTGACAGACGGGAGGTGACAGACGCGAGGCGACAGACGTGAGGTGGCAGACGTTATGTGACAGACGGGAGGTGACAGACGCGAGGCGACAGACGTGAGGTGGCAGACGTTATGTGACAGACGTCAAGTGACAGGCGTGAGGTGACAGGTGAGTTGACAGACGCAAGGTGACAATCGCGAGGTGACAGACGTGAGGTGACAGACGTGAGGTTAGGATAGATTTGAAAGCCTAATCTAACCCTATCCTACCTAACCCAAACCTAAATTTGTTGATTCAGTCATATAACTAATGAAAACAGTAAGAAAATTGCTAATATCATTAAAATTAGACAGTTCATTTTCTTACTAATGTAAATACATAATTAATCAATGAAAACAATAAGATAATTTTATGTATATCATTAATACAAGACTGTTTACTCTTTACAGAATTATAATATCAATCACAGAAAGAATTTGTAATTCAAACACTTTAAAATTTGTATTGTTTTTCAACAAGAACATCATGTTCAAAAGACGTGAATGCAACGAACGATTGAGAAAAATGAATTTACACAGATGCCATGTGTGCCGAGAGGTTTAAACATTAATCATTACACGAGGACACATATTTGTCCTCGAATAAAAGGATTTCCAGAGTAGGTAGTAAAATTGTAGGCAGTTAAGTAGGTGGTGGAATTTATTCTGCGTGTGTACACACACGTAATGCAACTATAAATATCTAGCAAACTTGACATATTGAAAACCAGTTTCAGCAACGATGAGGTAATTTGATGATTTCGTGGAATGTTCATGAAGAGAATTCCAAGGTTCATAAAATATAAAAATAATTGAGGTATTTTCACTTTCACGTTGATAATGGATTATATGTTCATTAACGATCAAAATACCTCAAGCAAATATATTACTTAAATATTCCTAATAATAATCAGCACTCAAGAATGAAATATTTTACCAAGAAATGATTGAATATTGAATCTGCATCTTGACTTAGGATTAAAACACCTGTAGAAATGATACAAAATAAAATTGAATCGAAGACTTATAAATTTTCGTAACACGATGATCAAAACGAAAAGCAATGGCGGAGCGAACAATGAAACTGAACGGAGGGCAGCGTTGCAAAGCAGGAGGGCACTAATGGTAAAATGCGGGCAACTCGACGAGTTAATTGCGTTGGAGTGAGCTAATGTAGTGGATGTACATTATCCATAATTTACGCCCACCTCGTGCCACCGCGAGGTTAACTGATGTAAATAGTCGGTTATAATTTTCGCCTCGCCACGCCTTGAAAGATCACGCTTATTTATAGGATTTACCTTTCCGAAACTGAAAATCACGATTCGAAACACCCTGCCACCTTCTCCTTCCACATTTCACCATCTTTGTTTGGAAATATAGACGAAATCTTGAAACATTCTCAATTCTGAGAATTCGTCTCTGAATTCGTTTACCGGATGATTTTCATCTGATATGTCGCTATTTGAAGTATTCAATGATCTCAGGTTAGAGTTTCATTTTATTTTAGTTAAATTTGTAATTGCACATCGGTTTTTTTTATATATGTAGGATGTATTGGAGAGCATGTGTAGGGTAATTTATAGCAAGGTACATAATGTATATAGCAAAACGTTGGAATATATGTATAGCAAAGCTGATGTGGGTCATGTAGTCTATCAAACTACAAAAATCTTGTAACCTACTGAAAAGTACACATAAGTCACTTATAGCAAGACATACTTAAGTCAGATAATCTATGACAATGTCCACATAGATCATACAACCTAGTGACAAATAATCTATAGCAAAACATCCATAAATCAGGTAATCGATAATGATGTCCACATAGATGACACTACCTAATATCAAACTATACATAAATCTTGTAACCTATTGGAAAATATACATACATCAAACAACCTATAGCAAGACATCCATAAATCAGGTGATCTATAATGATGTCTACATAGATGACACAACCTAATATCAAACTATACATAAATCTTGTAACCTATTGCAAAATATACACAAATCAAATAACCTATAGCAAGACACCCATAAATCAGTTAATCTTTGGGTACACATAGATCATGCAACCTATAGCAAAGTGTACATAAATCATGCAATCTCTAAACCGCGAATCTCGGAGATCGCACGATTTATGTTTACCCAGCATACAGCCGTCGACATGTCATAGATGCATAATTAATTAACTGCATACATAATTCTATCAACATTTTTTCACCGTTATATTTCTGCCAGAGCAATTTTCAGGTTTCGTCGCGATAAACGTAACAAAACGTGGCTCGGTAACGGAGCAACGTTAGCGCATAATATCATTCGATTATTTCACGGAATATTCCAAGAAACGCAGTCACATGAATTCCGAACAGACGATTATAGCGAGGGAGCCGCAGTTCTATTCACCGAAGCGAACGTTTCGCGTATACGAGTTGTAAAGGCACACGGTAGCAATGAAACGTGCGTGCCGCGGCTGCAATTGCTGCAACGAACATGAGATATGTTTTACGGTTCTCGAGATGCACGTGACACCGTACGTGCATGAAAAATACATATATACGTACCTACACGTTCGCATTTCGCACTGAAATGTACCTGCGAGCAACTTTATTACTATTATCAAAAATTGTTATCCCTTCATGTTGGAACATGAAATGCATCTTTTGCGATCGTACCTGCATTGAGGAAATATTTTTTACGTTTTACGGTAGTGACATGTTGTGTACGTGTATGTGTACTGCACACATATGTGCATCTGTATGTATATGTATACTGTACACGAAGGTGCATATGTGTATACAGAACATATATGTACATACATGTGTACATATACGAATGCTGTACACATATGTGCATATATGTATACTAAACATATATGAACATACATGTGTACATATATGTACACTGAACAGATATGTACATATATGTGTACATATGCATATGTACAATTTTATATACAATATATTATAGCAACAATATATAATTTTAAATATAATTCCAAGATCTACAACATTCACATAATATTTACCATTTGTACAGCAATGAAATAATGAGAGAGTTAAATATACAGGACTGATATAAAGAGGAAGTAGACAGTAATGAAATAATGAAACAATAAAATATACAATTATGAAATAATGAGACGATAAAACATACAGTAATAACACATCAATAGCATATATACTGATAAAATAATGAAATAAAGAAATGTGCAATAATGATACAATAAAGCGATAAAATCCACAGTAACGAAATAACAAATTAATGAAATATGAAGCAATAAAATTGCAGTGAATCAGAGCATATAAAATAGACAAAAGTTACTATAAATATTCAGTGAAATTCGTAGCTTTATTCTGCCAGTAGGAAGCGTATCTCGAAAGATCGTGAAGAAGAATCCTTGAAGAATCGTTTGTCGAAAGAGCGTGGTAACGAGGTAGACGGAACGTCGCAGCGGAAGTAGACACACGAAAATGGCGGAAACGGAAGAAGAAGATGGTGTCAGACGCGTTATATAGCAACGGTTCGCTTTTACGCGACGTAATGCAAAAGTTTGACAGTCAACGAACTCGTCTCGTCCTCGTGCCTGTAAACTCTCTAATCCAGTTAATCCGCGGAGAAACAGGCTGCCTCCTGCTGCTACACGCGTGCATTGTGCGCTCGATGCACTTTGCATACGGTGTTTCGAAACGACATGCATAATGCATACAGACAAGCCGAGACCATCGTCGATTCATCGTCGGGCAAGCAACCAATTCGATTTCATTCGCACCTATCGCTTCCTCTCTTTGTACCTTCAGGAATAACCGGTAAAAATTTACAACTGGATTCTGCCAGATGTTCGATCTCATGCTACGTACAAGTACTCGGTACAAGGTAGCATGTATAAACTTCACGGTTTTGGAATTACTGAAATTTTGTACTGACGGATTTTCACATTTTCAAGTTTTTCAATTATTGGGTTTTCAAGTCACAAAAAATTGACAAAGACCACAAAATTCCTAGATCACAGAGTCCCACGATCCTAAAGTCCCTAAACTTGAAAATCGATATCAAGGTCCCTAGTCTCTTAAATTCCTAGATCTAAAAGTCTCTAGATCCTTAGACCGTAAATCCCCAAATTTCAAGTCTCCCCAATTCCCAAATCCCAAAAATTCTACGTTCCCAAATTTCTAGATCCACAAATTCTCTACATCCCTAATTTTAGACCCCAAATACTTCATATCCCTAAATTTCCGTGTCCTAAAATTTCTGTCATAAATAAACCTTAACCCAACCTTGCATCGCGTATGTATTTGCATTTTCCTGAAATATTCCTACGTACACCGTGCAATATTATTAAATTAAACACAGATAATTAATTTAACCGTGAACCAGTCGAGAAATACAGTGGATGATTCCTCGCACGAACGTAAATCTTCGGCAGTCATCGCGTCGTAAGTCCCGATGGAGTTGGTGGCAACGTTTAAAAATGAAGGTACCTTCACGATCCAGTGATTCTAATCGAGAAATCCAATTCGTGGAACTCTAACGGACGCGTTTATCGTTTTCATGGGATATTCTGTGTCTCGGCTCGATCGCGATAGCCGGAAAAATGGGAAACGTCTCGATCGGAAGGAACAGAGGGAATACCGTGGAAAAGAATCAACGTGCCACGGACGTTCCTGTTTTCGATGGCGCCCGGATAAATCGATCCGGATAGCTTCGAGAACACGGTTTTGCGGTGTCGTGTCGGTGACCTAAGAGAGAAAGAGAGGGGAAGGAGGCATTTCCATTTGGCGGAGTGCAATTGACACGGAAAAGCGGCTCGCCGAGGCTTCTCCATTTCCGGATCAGTTTAGCTCGGACCGACGCTGGCTATCGACGATTGATTTGTCTCCGAAAACACCAGGATCGTCGATCCATGAATCGAGATCGTCACATACTAACTTCAAACACCTCAAAATCGCTTTCTCCTTCGCCTTTCGACATCCATGTTGGAAAGACTCGAATCAAGTTGTTTTGATTCAAAATAGTTTAAATAGTTCATTTTGTAAGAAGAAAAAGAAAATAACGATGATGTCAAGATTTAATAATGTTTCAAATACATGGGCCAGTTTTTTCCGTGGCGAATGACGATTTATTTATATCAAAAGTTTCTGTTACCAGCTCACTCGGCTGCTGAATCGGCGCTCGCTTAAACACGTTCATACAGTGTCCATGTATGATTACATGTTCATTACATGTTCATGCAGTGTACAAAATAAAATGCATTGGTGTCTAATGCATGTATAATCATGTTCATACAGTGTCCAAAATAAAATGCTTCATCTATTGACACGTATCTTGCTTTAGTTCTAAACATAAGATAAATGTGAGCAACATGGACGAGTACTTTTAGGAGTCTACATTGAAGCGGGTTAGAAGTCCTCCAACAGAACTCCTTGCAGAATTTTGATTGCTTGAAATCATTTAATAGAACGGAACTATTCTTTATTTAAGATCATTAACTGCAGTACTCTACTTCTGAAGAAGAACATAAAGATTTCTGAAGAACAGAGAATTGAATATCTGAACAAAATCTCAACTGTGTCATAATTTTCAACTCTTGCGAACAAAAGTTTGATGAAGATATGCCTTCACACAGGCCATACACTTACATCGATGAATGTTCAATTTCAATTTCATATGAGCTCCTAGCGACAGGGTTATTTTCCTAATAAAAACTAAGAAATGTGAGATCATTTCGTTTCGTGAATATAGTGTTAATCGTTCGGTGAAGCATCTGGTCGTAACAAGGATGAAATTGTTATCGGAGGAAGGCAAACGAGGTAGGCAGAAAGCATTGTTTCGGGAACGACGCCGCGTCGGTCTCAAGAGGCGAGCTAACCGATTCATCGAATATGAGATTACTGCATAATAGGTCGATGCACCGGCAAAAGCAAACAGGCTGCACGGTTCGCCGATGTTTTCGATCAATGCACGCGCTTCAAGATCTAAGTGCTTCCAATTGCTCGCCGTTGAAGCCATCCTAGTGGCGGGTAATCGTTAACCTACAAACCTGTACGCGAGTCTCTCTCTCCATCATCGTCAATTTTTATCTAACCAACCCCCCGTTTCTTCGTCCGCCTGCCACGAGGATATGCATTTCCGCGAAAAACTGCAAGCTCGTTACGTTTGTGTGCCTTCCGTATGAGTTACGGGATAGTCGTCGCTTGCTAATGGAATTAAACGCGTCATTCAAACTGCGAAGATGATGCGAAGATGATGCAGCGATGTTAGGATTTATTTCTTATCAATTTCATACATTTATTAATTTAGGTATGTGTAAGTTTATTTTATTTATTCTTAGATGATGGATTTTTACTGCTGTCTAGGGATATTGGAATATACTGATACTGGTATCTAGGGATATTAAGATCTATTGGTATTTAGGGATATTGAGATTTATCGATATTGGTATCTAGGGATATTAAAATCTATCAAATTCAAATCTCATAAAATTTGAACCTGTTCCAATCGTTACTTCGTTAAATACTTGATGATAGTAAAAAAACGAGTTAATCATCGAGCAAAATGAAATTGTAGCAAGCGAAGCTTCATCAAGTAGATGAAACACCAAATGAATATCCGATCGACGAGCCGACGAAAAAATCGATGGTAATCGAAATGCACAGTTCTAAGCAAGATCAAAGTACCCTAAACTCCTTGGCATTCATCTTATCAAGAGAGATTTCGAGGAAGCTTTGATCCCTCTTATCGTGCAAGCCTCATCAGTCGTGTTCGAGAGCGAGCCAGCCTCGTTACAGGGCTCTTAGACGGGCTTTAATACCCCTTTTTCTATCAGCGGGACATGGCCCTTTGAACCCGCTCGAATCATTCGGCAATAAACCCTGGTCACGATGACAAACCTGCGGGCAGAGCAGGACGACAACCTCTGTGTTTCGCCCTTTGCTCCCTGCAGTTTCGTGATCCCGTTCGGGCAAAGCCAGTTACAGCAAATTTGTAGTTCCATACCGTACTTTGTTACTGCGGACGACGTTTCGAACGAACAACCGGTTGGACGATGTTGTCGGTCAAGTTTTCCGATGAATATTCTTGTTCCGTGTTGGGAGTCATGGAAACTTGTATTGGACGTTTCGGTTTATACGGGACGATTCAAGAGGGTAGGTGTTCGGGAAAACGGCAATATAGGTAGAGAATACACGGGTGAAATGATTTTTTTTTTGGGTGTTGCAGGTGAGGACTTTTTGTTGTATTTCAAGTTTTGTAATTTTGGGGTTTGAGGATTTTGGGGAATTTCGGGAATTTGGGAATTGGGATTTTGAAATTTGGCACCTTAGAAATTTGGACCTTGGGAATTTGGGACTATGGAATTTTGGAAATTTGAATCCTGAGAATTACAGAATTTTGGAGCCCCAAATCTTTCTAAAATTCCAAACTTTCAGAGTCCCAAACTTGCAAAATTTCATAGTCCCAAAGTTACACTCATCCCAAAATACCAAACTTCCTAAATCCCAAAGTCCCAAGTAAAAAATTTCAACATCCCAATATTCCAAAGTACTAAATTTGAAAATCTAGAATCCCTAAGTCCCAAATGTTCTGAAATTCCAAGATCCCGAAGTCCCAAACGTCTCAAAAGTCCCAAATATCCAAAAAATCCTCCAAGTCCCAAAAGTCCAAAAATCCTAAAAAATCCCAAAAATCCCAAAATTCAAAAATCGCGAAAATTGCAATATAAGTGAAGGAGATCTAACTTGATCCTTTGACCTTCCGATTCAATTATTATAGCAAAATGATAAATCCTCATATTCCCTGAGAAAATATGAATCTAATTAAAAACACCCTACTACACACACCTTACGAAAAATGGCAATATAGCAAAAAACAACGCTACACTCCAATATTCAAAGATTTACAGTTCACTCGTGAATTCCCTAATTTATGAAAGAACGAAAAAATTACGAAACAATATCGCAATCTGCGTATTCATATTAATCCCGTCTGTATTTGATAATACAAGATTGGCTGCAAATTGAACAGGAAAGAAGATTTAAAATTAAACACGATAGATCGCTTGGCGATAGTAGAATCCAGCATTCTCGAAGCAAATACAATTATAAACGGAACGGAAGCCCCGAGGTGCTTCCATTTTATTTTTTCCTTTGATCGGACGGTTCCCATGAAAGCTGTCGTCGAACTACTTCGCTAATAAACTCTCGTATCAGAGGGTAAAGAGGTTGATATTGCATCACAGTGAATCTTAGCAGCTCGAAATGGAAATCGAGAGTATCTTGTTTTTGCTTTGATACGCGTATAGGAATCTTCTTACAAACGGAGTCCCTTAACACGCAACCGCATCAGAATGCAACGTATATAATGAATTAAAAAACAGAGGACTGAAACTGGTATAGAGAGATGGAGAATTCTCACGAGTAATTAAAGAGACTCGATCCCATCTTGCAACTGCACAAACGAACGACGTGGCTGGAAATTTAAACGAACCCTACAGATTCCTCTGTTCAATTACAATATTAGACTCGTACTTTGCAAATTTTTCTGGTAGATTTAATACAAGATTTAGTAACGTTTAATACCACATATATTGTTTCTGACATATGAATTAATTTATACTCAAATGTAATGTTTCATTTCTTCGTTTCTGCTTTTGATGTTCATCGATGAAATTAAAGATAAACATATTTTGACACATATTGATAACGAATGAATTTGATGATACAGTGAATATGATATCCATACGTGTCAAAATATTGTACATTTGGAATATACAAAATATGTATGAAAATATAAATTGATGTTTCAATCAGATTGTATAAATTTATTTATTTAAAAGTGAATTTCGTATCTGCATATGTGTACATGTATGTATAATATGTATTTTCTTTCATGTATCCCATATGGTTAACTAATATAATATATGACAATATTGAATTTGTGATATGATTAAGTACTACATATAACATATGACAATATACTATGTATAATATGTGACATTCATAAGTATTATAACATATGTTAATAATTAAAATACGACATGAGTAAGTAATATAATACATGAAAGTATTTAATATGCCGTATGTTTAAGTACTATAACATATGATAATATACATATAATATGTGATATTATCAAGTACTATCACATACGATAATACATATATGATGTAATTAAGTACAATATAACGAAGAACGCTGAATGGAATTTGAAACTAAATTCATGTCGCTAAACGGTATTCAGGTGAGCGAAACTTTAATGGAACAGGTGAATAAGTTGACCCCATAGAAAATTGCAGGGCATGGAATGTCGAACGGCACGGTTTACGACGTTTCATGCAGCGTCATCTTCTTCGACGCGTAACGACGACCAGCGTCGTCGTGTCCTTTCTCATGAAATCCCTTCGTTAAACTGTCACCGCGGAACGCGAGCGAAATTAACAATAAACCGTCGACGTTAAAGCGACGAAACGTGCTCGGTGCGGGGGCATCGCGACGACGCCTTTCGTAACGAATGGCGACGGCGTCGCGACGCTTTATTGCCGGATTTACATCGCAACAAAAACGCGATGGCAACAAGCGAAGATGAACAGGACAGCGGAAATTGTGGAAACGCTTTTATCATATCTCGATCGTCAAACCAAATTAAAACCATTTTCGTTTATCCTCCATTTAATTAAAATACTTTCAATATATGAAATATGAGATCATTTAAAACTACGGAAACTCTGATCTAGTATCATTTTGAGGACATTTATACATAGGGAAATTCGGATCTATGTAAAGTACCTTGTAGAGAAATTCGGAATTAAAGATACTGATTGCGAAATCTAGGGAAATTGTGGTGTGAGACTCGAGAAGGGAGATATTGGAATCTAGGGAAATCCGAACGTAGAGGTAATAGAATCTACGAAAATCTAGGAAAATACCCCCTAACCTAGGGGTATTAGAATCTACCTAATTAGAATAATTATTAAACACAAAACGTAAAATATAAATTATTAAATTATTATAATAAATTGTTATAAATTATTATTATACAAAATTTGTTAAGATAGTAAATCCATATAAATTTCAAGAAAACTACCTCAACAAATTTTGTGACTTAAAATAAAAAACTTGTAAAAAGATCAAAGTCTTTGGTAGTTTCAGCGTTAACGATGTTAATTACAGGAACGTGCGTTTTAAACGAAAATTTCATGCATCTCGATCACAATTGACTTAATCGGGATGTCGAAGGCTTAAGTATGCGTCGAAATCCCGATTTGCAGCCTAAGACTGTTTGTCAATATCGCGTCACGTGTTCGCTCTGTCGCAAATCCCGACGATCGTTTAATTAGCACCGCAACAAGTATACTATCAACTCGACACAGAATACTCGGGAGCATACAGCTCGCCACCAGAGGATTTTCATCAATCCCTATTCCCACGAGTTCGACGATCCTAAATTAATCCCTCTACTTTCGTCAATCACCCCCGAGACATTTTACTTAATCGCTAAACGTTTAACACCTTGCGAGAAAAGCTTTTTACCCGGGTGACAAGTACAAAACGATCGCTGATATGAACGGGTAATTAAGCGTACAAGACACTTGCATTAACAGCTTCCTTACGTTGCTAATCTAGGGAATTTTCTGATATAGATATTCTTCGCAATTTCAGATTTTTATATTTGTGGAATTTGAAATTTTTTACTTTGAAATTTGGAAATTTTTGAATTTAGGAATGTGGGAATTTAGGAGTTCGAGAATATAAAAATTTGGGATCTACGAATTTACAGACCTAAAAATTTGGGAATCTAAGAATTTAGCAATTGGAATAAGAATTTAGCATTATAATAAAAATCTTAATTAACACGATTACACAAAAGACTAATCCACCAATTAAGTTACCAAATTCCAACCTCCCAAACGCTAACAAACAAGGAATGAACCGTTCAATCTTAATCGAGTCTCCATTAACCCAGTTCTCGCGGACAAACAACCCGGCAATAAAAGCGTCGTACGAAATTTATACCTATCGCGACGGCATCTCTGATCGCGGCATTTTTAAAAGAGCGAGTTAAAAAACGAGGGTGCAAGTTGGTAGGTCAGACTAGTTGGAATTACGGGGAGAAGGTTTTGCCGGTTGAAACGAACGACTACACGCGAAGGTGGCGTGTGCAAGAACGCGGTCGAAGAAGAGTCGACAGACGCGGGCAAGTAGGACAACCGAGTGGTATTCCGCCATGAGGTCGGTCTACCTATTACCAGAACAAACGGGAAGACCAGCTTCCAACGGGGCAGATAAGAAGCATCCCGACGACGAGAATGAGGATGATAACGAGTTCCATCCGCGTTACCGAAGACTTCCATCCTGTCTCTCTACCCTGGCTCGCGCTCTTTTTCTTTGATTCATGCTCCCCCCCGCCGCCATCTTCCTCTATCCGTAAACTCGCATTTCGCTATTACGCGAATAATCGGACTGTGAAACGCATCCGCCAACATCCTATTCTTTCGACGATTGGACCTTGTTAGGCTGGACGGATACCGCGACTCGTTAGTCAAGAAAATCGGGTAGTAGTTTCAGTTTTTATCGAAGCTAGCTAGCTAGAAATGCGATCGAGATTCTTATGATACAATGATCCTCGAGGAGAGATGCCATATTGGTTTAAACTCGATACGTGGTCACTCGGTAGTGGAATGTTTAGAAATTTCAGATTTTTTAAGTTCAGATTTGAATTTCCCGCGCGCGGGATTTGCTGAAAGCTAATATGCGCTGTTGTCGTGTTTCCAATTTTCTACGCGCTGCATTTGTTACTTAGTGTATTTGCTACGTGCTGCATTTACCACGCGTTGTATGTACCTTATGTTACATTTACCACGTGCTGCAATTGTTGCGTGTTAAAATTACTACGCGCTGCGATTACTACGCGCAGCAATTACCACACGCAGCATTCACCACGCGCTACAATTACCATGCGCTGCACTTACCACGCGCAGCATTTGCCACGCACTACAATTACCAAGCGCTACACTTGCCACACGCAGCATTTACCACGCGCTACAATTACCACGCACTGCATTTACCACGCGCTGCACTTACCACGCGCAGCATTTACCACGCACTGCACTTACCAAGCGCAACATTCGTCACGCTACAATTACCACGCGCCGAATTTATACGCACCATACTTGTTACGCATTGCATTAATTTCGCTATGCATTTGCCGCACGAAAAGTTAAACTGTTGCATACGATAGGTCGTCGATGATACAGGCATTGTTTGGTATCAGTATTCATTTAGAACGATTCTAATTCAACCGCTTGTTGAATGTAAATCTAACTAACAAATAAGCAATTAACCACATAGATGAGGGTGTACGTAGTAGTCGGCTTTGCAAACGTTAGAATACATGTCTATGGTAAATCACCGGCGGTTTGAAATTTTCAAACAATGTCAACTTCGACAGAGCAACGGAACACGGAAATCAACATTGTAACCTCGTTACAGCAAATATTTGTAATTTGTACAACAGTGTAATTACAGCGTTTTATCCATTTACATATTACGAAGATACATCGATTACGCTCTCTTTTGTCGTTAATGCGATGGAAATTGTTATAAATGTGCCATCGTAAAAAGCGATAATTCATACCATTTAATGAGATGAAATAATTAATAAAATATTCAGAAATATTTCGTAATATTTTATAATTACCAAAAACGTAAGTTAATAACATATTAATTTCCGCTTTTCAACTTTGACCAATTTATCTTTTATATGTTCACATTTATAAATATTGCCAGTAGTATTAATTCGTTCGCATGACGCAAACGTTCCGTCTTACATAGAACGTATGACGCACGTTGTGTGTCATCGTCCACTCAAGCGTTGAATTTAATGAAAATCAATCCGAAACCCCGGAAATCAACGCACGTTCGTGAGCAACGTGGATCGATTGGTGACCACCGGTCCTCGATTTTATGTTAATTATTTCCTTCGAGTCAGGTAAATTGGAAAGCGGTTCGCGGTTCGATTAATGCATTGTTTATGCGGCGAGCACGTTAACGACGTGAAACTATTATTTTCCGAGGGGATGAGCGTGAGCGAAGCCCACGGATAAATTGGTAGGCCGCGATCGAAAAGTCATCCCGCCAATTCAGTCCTGGGGTTAATTAGCGAACAATTTGAATTCCCTGATACTTACGAGCTATAATCGTTTCGCGCTATTCTCGCGTGGGAAAATCGATTCTCATCGGGACGAGAGTGTTGTCCGTTATCGGTCAAATGTGCCAAAAGCAATGTGGCTCATTGAAAATTGGACTGTGTATAAAATTACGTGAATGGCAATGTTTTCTTTGTTAGGTTCAATTGAGTGACGGTACGGAAAGGTTATGGATTTTGCGGGTTGCGAATGCACTGGGGTGCAAATGGAGTAAGTGGCAATTGCAGTGTGTAAATTCCACAAATATAACATTTCCCAATGCAGTATCTAATTGTAGCATACAACAAATCTAGTATGTACAACGTAAGACAATGAACCACATGAGAAGGTACCGAAGGTAAATAAGGTAAATGTAAGGTTTCAAAGGTAGTTAATAGTAGTAGTGCACCAGCGGTGAATTCCAAATCCTAAAAACAGCCAATACAATACTCCAACTAAATCTCGATTTCCGCTCTCGACGAACCATCACGATACTCGACACAGCAAAATGGCCGAAATACGTGTACGCCGAAGCGAAAAGCCCTTCAACTATCTGTAAACCACGATCGAAGTACCGCAGAAACGATCCCGACCTAATCGTCGATTCATCGCATAGTCGTAGAAATTGCGGCGTCGGTGTTTCGTGACTGGAACACCCTCCCAGCAGCATTTTAACCGCATTAGACGGACGTGGACAAATATGTAGTTGGTCGGTTCTCGTGTGTCTCGTTATTTACCGAGCGTTGCGCTCGCCAAGAGAAAGAAAGGGGAATACAGGTGGAGAAAGGCGAGCCAACTGGCTCGACCAAAAGCAGAGTCAGGAACAATGTCGAAGAAACTTGTCTTCCTCTGTCTCTCCCTTATTCACGTGTTCCTCTGCAGAGAAATGGCCAGGTACGAGAGAGGCATGGAACGATTACTCGCGAGCCTGCTCGACCTCATCCTTCGTGAAATTCCCTCGTTTAAATTGTGCAGCCAGCAGAGCGACCCAACGGGATGTCTACGTCTCTGGTGCTCGTTTATAATTAACCATATTCAACCCCCATCCACCTAGACCGTGTCTCCTACATTCGTAACGTCTGCTCCACCGACCTCGCCGTCTGTCAATAGTGCAACGATTTCGATCAGCTACTCGCCGGACGAACGTCCCTCGGCTCTCTGAATCTTCGTTTCACGGTTTAACGATTTCATGGATTAAGGCTAATTCGCGCTTAACCGTGTATATCCCGTCTGCGCGATCACCCTTCCCGGATTCTGATGAGACGTGAAAGGAAACCTCGGAACATCAATATTGTACGATGTTATCGGTGGTTCACGGTTCATACGATTACTCCGGTATGCATTGTCGACTGATAGTATTTCGATGCCGTTGGCAAACAGTAACCGGAAATCTTGGAACCACATTTCCCAGTTCAACTCAGATATTCATAAATCTTCAAGATGAATTATTCTCAAGTTACGATCCTCGAACTTCGAACTTTCCAAGTATTATCACAAATTGCGAAAGTGATCTTCAAATCTCTAAGTTCCTAAGATACGTAGATGTAGGAGAGGTAGACAACAGGTAAACTAAGTCTCTAAGATGGGACACGTAGGCCTAGGATAGATGTAAAGCTAGACAACAGGTAGACTAGTTCTAAGTCCCCAAGATGGGATACGTAGATCTAGGAGAGATGTGAAGACAATAGGTAGACTAGTTCTAATTCCCTGGGATGGGATACGTAGATCCAGGAGATGTAAAGCTAGACAACAGGTAGACCAGCTTCAATGCCCAAGGATGGGATAAGTAGACCTAGGGGAGATGTACAGCTAGACAATAGATAGACTATCTCTAAATCCCTAAGATGGGATAGGTAGATCTAAGAGGGATGTAAAGCTAGACAAAAGGTAGATTAGCTGTAAGTCTCTAAGATGGGATAAGTAGACCTATGAGAGATATACAGTCACAACAACATGTGGACTTGTCTCTAACTCCCTAGGATGGGACATAGATCTAAGAAAGATATATAGTCACAACAACATGTGGACCTACCTCTAACTCCCTAGGATGGGACACATAGCTCTAAGAGAGATGTAAAGTTAGACAGTAGATAGACTAGTAGATAGACCTAGGGGAAATACCTAAGATAACACACCAGATGAAACTTAGACCTTAGAGAACTACCAAGATAAAATAATGGTATACCTACAAAGATAGTACACCCAGAGAACATGAAAATCTAACTAAAAACCCTTTCAATATCCTGACATATTTAAAACAACCTCCCAGTAGTAATCGAGTATGTTAACACATATGTAAAAATGGATTGAATTGTAATTAAAAGGAGAACGATGAAAATGGAATCTGTAGAAGTACATTTGGAATATAGCCATTTCCGGGTCGTAGGAGATCAAGAATATATATGTACCGTGAGCGACAGCATCCCTTTAGCGTTTTCTATTTTCCGCTGGAACCCGATGCCTTCGTTTGCTCGTCTAATGGCGTGTCCTACATCTTGAATGCTGTCGCTTCTCGTCGGCGAACGATGAAAAATGATACCGGGTAGTTTGCGTTATCTCGGGCGACGATAGAATATAGGGTCCGGTTCGATGTGGAACCGAGAGAAGGTTACTTCCGATATTTTCCAACGGGGTGATTGAAATTTTCCATTCTGCTTAATGTCGAATCGCTTGATGCTCGCATTTTTGGGTATCATTAGATACACATATATCATATACTTAATACTTTCAATTAGGTAAATAGTAGATGTAATATTTTATGACAGTTATCATTTTAATAATTTTTTATGAAAATGTTTACAAATTTAGAGAGGTTCAAGTATATAAATTCTCAAATTTCAAGTTTTCTACATTTTCCAAATTCCAAATTTTCCAGATTCCAAATTTCCCAAATTCCAAATTTCTTAATTAGGAAGTTTCCCAAATTCCTAATCTCCCAGATTCCAAATCTCCCAAATTCTAAATTCCCCAAGTACTACATTTCCCAAATTCTAAATTCCCCAAATCCCAAATCCCAGAAATTCCAAATTCCCCAAATCCCAAATCTCACAAATCCCGAATCCCCCAAATCCCAAATTTCCCAAATTTCAAAATTTTCAATCTCAAAAATCCCCAATTCTCTTTCACGACATACCAAAGAACACAACAGTAATGCATTAAGAGCACAATTCTCCATGGAACATAATAGAATAATCATACAATAAAACAATGAAATAATAACATAACGATATACCGCAATAATGAAACATTAAAATGACAAAGCGGTAAAACACGAAAGCGGCAGAATGATAAAGTGAAATAGAACAGTAAAACAATAAATCGGTGAGATATTAAAACAACAAAATCCGAAAACAGACTAATAAAATCCCCCATAAATAAGCGTACGTTCCAAACACGAAAATATAACATAACTAGATTGCGCTGCACCATAAACGTCGAGCGGATCAATTTCTACGATCGGACAGGCATCCATAATCTATGGAACGATTTTATTATTTGTCGAGCGTTCCACAGGAATGTTCCGCGTGTTCGGACGTGAATTACCAAATCGATGAACCGACGAATATGGAATTGAATGTTGGCGAGAAGAGCGAGGGGTTGGCCAGGAGCGTACATTGTATATGGATCCGGCATAACGAGGCTCGCTCGACGGAACGATTGAAATGGCCAGGAATTAAGGAAACGACCGACGAACTATGCGAGCCTGCATTAACGAGATTAAAGCCGCAAGTGGCTCGAAGCTAGCGTTTTGCCTTCCACAGTCGAAAGAACGAAGAAAAAGATTCGGCCACGCTGTTCGTTCAATTCACCCTCGCCTCGTTCAGACACAAATCAAAATACTATAAAACCCCATCCGACCATTCATACCGTAGTCAACCCAGGAGTTGGCGCGTAAGAACCAAATGTTTGAAGACTTCAATTGGTCAGAATAGAAAAATTGACTCACACGTATTTTCGGTGGTACTGTTGTGGATAGCAATACAGCCTATAGTACTGTGGAGTACTATTGTGGTAATACTACATGTAGACAGTACTATTGACAATAGATAACTTAAGGACAGTCGGTGTTTCACCTCGAACGTCACAATGTCACATTGGGACTGTTCAAGGTAGGCGGTGCGTTAAACCTGGGTCAGCCTCCTACGCGCCAGGTTCAGGGTTGCGAAGAGTACCGATGCCAACACAGGAGGTGGCGTGAGGAGGTTGGCCCAGGTGCTTGAAGAGCTACAGCAATTGGTCAGTATTGTCCAATTGGTCACACGTATTTTCGGCGGTACTATTGGCTCGAGAGGTCGCCAATTAGACGATAAACAATTACAGGCAAACGTCTCGAGAGCGAGACAGTATTACTTGCATCATTTGCTGGTGAGTATAGGCTTCTTTTAGTATTTACGGTGGAGATAGGCTTCTTTTACTTTGGGTCCAATTCTTGAGTTAACCATCCTGACGGTACAGGACAAACCGTGTCACATATGACTTCTTGTCACAGAATCAAACTTTCTCAAAATGAGCCAAAACCCATCTTAAGATCCCAGAATCCCAGAAAAATTGTGAAAAGTGCCGAAAGATGACTAAGGAAGTGTCTAAGGGGTGAGAGCCCCCCAGGAGAAGACGAGATTATAAATCTGCCCAGACAAAGAGCGATTCGAATCCTATTAACGATCCATTCAAAATGTATAAAATTGTAATCTATAATAATCTCCGGGTACAACGAACGTTTCGGTGAACGGCCTCGTACAATCGAAATGGTATTGCTTCCGTATGGAAATGTAAATCGAGTATGGGTGGAAATTTCGTGTTACATTTATCGTCGCGATTCGAGGGAAAAATTGGAGAAATTGAAATTCCGGAGTTTGATGTATTGCATCGGGTTACTTTGCGGAGTTTTATTTGGGAGCTACAATGGGAACGGTGGCAATCTTTGGCGAAAGATTTAGGAGTAAAAACATTGTATGTGTATTACGTATGTTTAGTATGTGTACTATGCTGACAATTTGGTAATATAATTGTACTACGATTTTATTACTGTACAGATATATTGTTCTGGTAGATTACTGTAATACTGCTTTACTTTATTACTTCACTAGAAAGACCTAAGATAACAACTTCATCTGACTTTACATGTAACTTACCTTGACATAACCCAATTTAGTAAGCGAATTTAGCTGAACATGCAATCTAATCTAATTCAATCTCTTTCGTTACATTGCCAGCGATAGACGTTTGGAAACAAAAACCAAATCTATCATTACTTTACCAATTCACCATTATACTATAAAGTATAATCTCACAGCTCTACAATCTAGTATTTGGCCATATAACGAGTGTCAGACAATTTCACATAAACAGAAGAAGTTTTTGTAACTCAAAACATCCGTGAAAGGCGAAAAAACGAGAGAAATGGGAAAACTTCTCTCCTTTTGTTCAACAAACCTCAATCACGAAAAACATACCCTCTGAAAATCTTTTTTCGCGCGATGGAAGACTACCTTAATGAATATTGGAACGTCTGGTTGCATCGCGTGTGGAACGGTCGGTAAGTAACCTGGAATATATATTCATTGGTCGGAGCTGGCCATTTATCCCGGTCCCTTTGAGAGGGTAAAGAGGGATAAAGAGTCACCTTTCAACGCGGGAAAGTTTTGAAAACCGAGACCGACCGTTCTTATAAATGGAAAATGTATTATTATTTTTGCAACCTTGGTTGATTCAACGGATTGTCGAACTCGACCTCCTTTCATAAAGATAATTATAGAATAACACGGGTTGCAGCTGGATGCGTTGGGGTCTTTTACGATCCAGCAAGTTCCAGACCATTTTCGTAGGAAACATCGGACTGTTTGGTGAAAATGATAGAAAGACCACTTTACCAAAGGAAATTGGGTTTATTATATTGAGAAAGATAATACAAGTTGGTTACCTCATTTAGAAATTAAAATACCTATTTTATTTTTTATGTTATAAGACAGGGGATGTTAAACTTACGAGGACCTCCTCTTGAATGACATTTTTTTTGTGGGCTCCATTTTAACCCTACGCATTTCACGTCCGTCTTGAGATTTAATTTCTGGCTCAATTATATTAATAACTAGTTAACGACAAATATAAATTGTCATGATCATGTAGAATTTTTATTGAATGAATTATTTGAACAACAACGAAAAGTTAGGGGTTGTAAAGTTAATGTCAAAATTGTTTCACGGACCACAGTTTAAGAACCTACAATATAAGGTATTATTCAAGATGTAAAGAAATTGTGGTCCAATGTTGTAGTTTTGATAAAACAGTGCCACATAAATCGTATGTAAAATGCACATAGTATCCGTGTTTCGAAGGAAACATTTTCTACAAAATTTCTGAAACGTCGTAGAATCTTTGCGTAGAAATGGCACGTTTCAAATGTCACAGAGGGAAAAACACAGTTTCAAGGGAATGCAGGTTACAGAAAAATCCGTCTACATCGGTTGGAAATACGGTCGAAATGATTTACACCGTTTCCCTTTTAGCGAGACCCGTCAAACTGTGTCGTCTCCATAAACAACCGCCAATCATTATTATACCGCTGGCCATAAACGATTCACTTCATAGAATATTAAACAAGCCGAGAGCCCAACTGTGTCCCCGCGAAACGAGCGACCGATAGACAACGTCCCTCTGACATCAGAAAATTACTAAATTTACCTGTCGCATCGTGGAAACAACCAATCGAGCAATTTCGCGTGTCGTACGATCTTTTGTACCATGATTTACCTTTTCAGAAATGCGATTTTGGGATTTTGAAGTTTGAGAATTTGGAAATTTTGGGATTGGCGTATTTTAAAATTTGGAAATTTTGGGAATTAGAAATTTAGGAATTTGGGGGGTTGGGAATTCGAGGATTTAGGGAATTTTATATTTGGAGATTTGGAAATTTAGGGATTTGGGGAGTTGGAAATTTTATAATTTTGTAATTTTGTAATATTGTAATTTGGGGATTTGAGAATTTTGAGATTTGGAAATTTTATAAATTTGTAATATTGTAATTTGGGAAATTTGTAATTTGTGAATTTGAGAATTTTAAGATTTGGGGATTTGAGAATTTTGTAATATTGTGATTTGGGGATTTGAGAATTTCGAAATTTGGGAATTTTTGAATTTTGGGATTTGGAAATTTTCAAAACATGAAAATATAAAAATTGATCAAAGTATACATATGTGTCATACAAAGAGAACATTGTACACGAGTACATACCTAAGTGTACCTACATATGTACGGTTGTTAGTGTACCTATGTACGGTTGTCCGCGTATAAAGAGCCAAGCTATTTTGCATAAATACGAATGAATCGTTTATATATGACGATCACGAATCGACTGCATGATTTATCAGTGTGCACCCGCTTTTTTCCATGATTCTGATGCTTTGACCGATGAATGGTATTTTAATGGTTAAACGATTATTCCATCTTTCTCTCCCTCGAGAGAAATGAGGACACAGAGATTTTTCGATGGAAATGGCTCGTAAAATGAATACCATTCTAGTGTGTTTAATATGGTTCTCATAATTATGACAATAATTATTACATACGTTTCACGAGTGATTTTATGACGATATTACTAATTGTTATTACTTATTAACAATTCATCGATTACAGCATTCATTTTAATGGAAACACCGAGCAATTTGCCCCTGACACATATTGTCAATATAATGTTATCGATATGGTTAATATTTATCGACAAATTACATTTATTGACAACATATTTAGTTTCGAGATAGAGTTTCATGTTTACTTGTTCACTCGAAATAAAGAAACAGTGGTCTGGTTTTCATCAGACCATTTTGTCAATACTTAAATATTGACAGTATGTCGATATCTTCGCTCGTATGTTTGTAATGTTATCAGTATGCAATCACATATGATTATTTTATAGTATCTCATTGAGGGATTCACTGGACATTTTTTATTTAAATAACAGTGTTCAGGTTTAGTTATCGAAGTTTCCACTAATTCAATTCTTTTTCATTCAGGTCTCACTGTTTCCAGATATCAAATGAAAGAAAATGAATTTGCATATTATTTGTAATTGTTACTGAACTATCATGTAAATCATCATGTAAATTATTAGTATTAAAAATTGTTCTTACACAAAGAGGTGAAGGTAAGCTAAAAAATTTCTATGATATATAATCCATTAATCCATATAGTCCATTGTGTAATTATACCCTAACCCTATATAATATTACCCATACCCATTATACTATATACTATTATACTATGCCCATTAGAGTACTATACCCATTAATTGTAACCTAACGCTATGATCAGCCAAGACCTCCAAACTTCCCAAATATCCCGAACAACTTTCCCATAAAAGTACGTTAAAAATTCAATTTCCGAAAGAGCCTTCATGTAAACATCCCCTAGCAAAATTTGAATCTGTAAAGGACCGATACTCTGAAAGGGATTTCCTTCTTTCTCGAATCCTTTAGAGAAAGTCCGATAACGCGGACAGTTTCGTCACGTTCCAGGACACAACGGCTCGTTTCTCGGCTCGAACAAGTTGGCCTTTTACTCTGTCTGTCGCGAGTCGACATTGGTCCAGCGGCTGAATAAGTTTCCCGATGCAGTGGCTGATCCATTATCGGGAAAACTCTCTTTTCGGGCGCGGCCTCGTGAAACGGCGCGATAAAACCCTTTTTCCTGGCCAGTTTGGGGTGGGAATAGGGTTGCGAGCCTGGCGACGACCGGACGTCCCAGTGAATTCCATCGGCGACGAACCGCCGACGAACGGGATTCGATTTCGCCGTTCAAATCAGCTTTATAGCCACGAAAGCAGCTCGGCTACCTTTGTCATCCTCCTGGGGCTGAAAGTCGAACGGTGTCTTTTTCGTATTTTTATCCACCCTCCGCGTTATTATCTCTCGGTTTACCATCTTCGCGCTAACCTAAGTGGCTGAAATTACATTCGGAACGTTGCTCCTCGAGAATTGAAACTGGTTTGGATTATTCACGATTAAGTAGTTCCACTTGAATTTTTACGGTTTGTATTACGACTTTTTTGTTGAAGAGGTTGACGAACCTTTGGACTTATTATTTTTATTATTGTCTGTTTCTAATAGTTACTGCTCACATTGTATGTATGTATGCATGGATGAATGTATATATTTATGAATGATATACATGTATACGTGTATATTTATGTTTATGGATGTATGTATGAATGCATGTATGTAAATATGATATGTATGCATATATTTATATATGTGTGCATGCATGTATGATATGTATCTATTCATGTATGCATGCATCTATGCATGCACACATACATAAATATATGCATACATATCATACTTACATACATACATTCATACATGCATACTTACATACATGCATTCATACATGCATACATACATACATGTATGTAAGTATAATATGTATACATGTATATATTTATGTATGTATGTATGCATGTATGTATGTATATACAAATATAAATAATACCAATATTATTTTCAAAAATAATAAATTTAGACAACATGAACAATTTATATAAAAGCCTACAGTTCAATATGCATACATATAGCAATTATGATCGTTCGTTATTTGGTCGTTGAACGATGTTTCGTGAAATTGAAACGATGTTTCGTGAAGAGGTCGGCAACGTGTTAATCGCAGCCCGTTTAATTGCAGCGAAGAAAACGTATCAAGTTCTGACGGAATGATCTTGAGGCAGAGAATTAGAGCATTTCCCTCTGTGCGCAGGGGGTTGAGAATTTCAATCTCTGACGCGATTTTTGTCCACGATTTTACCTTGTAGCAGGACTTTGAGACGTTGAGCAGACTAATCCCCAGGTCTCGAGAGCATGCCAGGGTAATTTCGGCCGAGACTCCAGCACAGGCAAACTGATTTACACGAAATTACAAGTGGGAATAACTTTGCGGCTTACGGCCAGACGAGATAACTCTCCGGTTCACCGGTGTTTCGCGATCGAAATTAGGTGTGCGATGTATTTCGACTATCACTGTTTAATCGATCCTCTCGGGAAGAGAGATCTTCTGCTAATTCAGAATTATGATAATAACTTCATTATTATTATAGATGAATATTATTATAATTATCGTTATTGCCTAACATATCACTAATGTATCTACCACTAATTTCAATTTCTATTTTGAACTAAAAAGTTTGATGGTCTGCAAGAAAAATTCGAGCGTTAAATGTCAAGAGACCTGATACGTAATTCGTCTTATAAAAATGGCAGACCACATTTAGCTTGGTCTAATTTTTCAGATAAATTACGAACGTTTAAAAATCTCGGACACAGATGAAACGGATTCCTGGCGATCGATCGTCCTGCAAACGAAGGATTACGACGACAGCTCGAAAGTAATTGCATTGTTCGTAGAGGCATCTTCCGTCTGCCGTTCGAGCTAATAAATCGTGTGCTTCGAATAACAAGACCGAGAAATAGCCTTGCTACACCATACGCACGCTCCGGCTCTCGAAATTTTTTATCGAACTTTCGTAACCAAGAGAAATTGCCAGCTACTTTTCTGCCCGACCGCTCTCCGATCCCTTTGTTTTCGATCGGCCATTTTATTTTTCGCATTAAACGGACGAGCAGCGAGAAGTGCCATTAACTTCGGAACAGTCGTCCTTCAAAGCACTTTAATTCGATCGTGAATTTTTTCAACAGATTCGAATCCATTATTCGATTTCCATCGCATTTATTCTGTAGGTATTCAAATATTATGAGATATTACAAAGCTTCGAGAGGACGTTTAGAAAGGACCTTTCCGAATCGATTATTCTTTTATTGGAAGATAAGATAAATGATCTCGTTATTGGACACGTAAGAATTCTTCTGAGGATAATAGTTCTAATAATTGCTCAATAGTTTAAATAATTGTTGAATAATAATAATTGTTTAATAGTTCTTTGTCGACATATGCAGTTTCCTAAAGTGGCGATCATTGTTGATGCCCTAAGTTTCTGGAGTCACTAAATTCCAATTTAAACTAAGCCATTTTGTTTCATGAACTCAGCAATATGTGAACTGACTTAAGACCTCCACAATTAGACATCCCAATCAGAATCCCAGAATATGCTAGTTAGAACGTTTATATCAGAAGATATATTAGAACAGGTTGATTTCTTCCTTTGTATTTCTATCGTTTTACGATGAATCGTCGATTTCGTCGATCAATCGAAATCCAGCTTGCCGATGACACTGATTGATTAGCCGAACCACCGTCGGCTAAAGTTCGCCAATACTGTCCATCAAACGGCGGTAATATTTCTGTCGGAAGGGCAGTGAAAATTAAAAGGCGAGCCGTCGTTAATTACCAGCAGAATGAATCGAGGGATCGGCTCGGATGAAAGCACGTCAAACGGAAAATGCCTGCGCGAAAGTGGCTTGAAATATTTGGATTATCGACGGTCCTTTTGCCGCCATTTAAAAAATCGGAATGCATTCGTTAATCGTTCTCTTAACGCTATTAGAGTCCGATGTTTAATCATTTGTTCTTATTAAACTTTTACAGGGAAATCTTGCAAGAGACACTTTACTATTTTGACGAGTCTGACTCGTGACGCATTCTTGGCGCACTCGTGACACACTCGTAACGCACTCGAATTTTGAATACGCTCCAATTTGAAGTTGAAATCCAATTATTTGCATCGTCAACGATTGATACCAAATTGACGTAACATTTCAACTTTCTTTGTCTGTTTTAATATTGTAGCTGTGATTAGTTCTGACGACGCACCTGAGAAATCATGGTGCAAGGTATTGAGCTTCTAGAACTGTTGCGACTCTGTTCGGTTTTGGGAGTAATGCTGCTAGAAATATGCTGTATCTTTTGAAGCTTTCCAAGTTTGGGAGGTAGTGAAACGAGGAGGAGGACCAATAGGAATTCTTGGATAATACTAAGGGGCTCAGGTGTGTGATTTAGGGTGGATAAGACACATAAGCTTCTGGAACTGTTGCAATACCTATTATTGACAACCCCTAACTTGATCTGTTTCGTAAATTAAGGATTTGATAGGTAAAAGAATAGAAGGAGTGCAAAGGTTTAATCTTTCGTTAATTGACATCATAAAGAGCAGTAATTCTTGGCAACAGTTTTTCGTGTTGCAAACTTATCAAACGAAAGTTAATACCTCGGCAATGTTCAATCGAATGAACGTTCGAATACGACCTTCGTTAATTAATGAAATCAGAATCGGAAGTTCGATGATATTAAATAAATTGTATTGTGCATCGTATCAATTTACGTTTTATTTATAAGAACATTGCTTTGCGATGCGATGTTTTAATAAAGATTATTCATTTCGCTCGGACTGTAAGGTAGTGATTCAGTAACATCGCAGCAAACGATGTTATAAACATGGTATTCTTCATGAAACAGAAAGCTGAAATGATTCGATTTGCGCAGAAAAAGCGGAACGGAATAAATGGAATTTGCAGGAGTTAGAGGCAATATGCAATATAAAGTTGTAAAAGAGAATATCCAATAAAAAAAAGGACGCGGATAAACGTTATTTTTATCGTAATTCTGTGAAGGATTCTACGGTATAAATATAATGTAAGCATTGCATTATATTTAGAGAAGAAAAAGTATCGCAAGGCTCTGAATATATTTATTTGCACGATTATAACACAGTAACCAGTATTTTTGTTGTGAAAAGGAAACAAAATAATTCCCTAGATCTATATATCCTTGGACTACCTGTATTCTACAGTCTTGCTGGACAAGGAGAATTATAAAATATCCCTAGATTGTGAAACCACCTACAGATATCAAATATCCATGGGTCATAAATATGTAGTTCATCCCTATAGTTCATCTCTAAAATACCTCTATATCGTAAAATAATCCTCCACCCAAAAATACACCGTGTATCAACGTACATAGATATTAACTATCCACGAACTCTCTACATCTTAAATACTCCTGCACCATATACATACATATATTCCTCGGTTTCAAATATCTCTGGATCGTAAATACATCTCCGTAACGACGCGGACGCGGATAATCGAATTAATAAAGTAGAATCGCTGAACGGCGAAGACCGCAACGCAGTAAAGAATGTATCGATTTCTCTGTCGGTTTGTATCGCAGTGTCCCTGTATCAGCATAAACACCGTCACCCTCGGCGTATTTGTTGACCGGTTGAATTCCCTCCAATTCGGTACGCGACAACCACTTCTTTCCAATCTCAGGCACAACGCTCGGGGACATTAAATTCTTCTCGTTTGTCGCGGAACGAGCGAAACCGACAGAGCGTCGTTAAATCCTTGTGTGTCTCCACCCCCGCGGCCGCGGCCACGACTAAACGTAATTGCACGAGCCTCGTCGAGATTCCTTGCTTGTTCCGCGTGTAATGTGGCCACGTAAATACGAGACAACCTGAAAACGATACGTCTCCGACGGAGAGCCTGTCTACCGTCCTATGAAATCCTTGCCGGAGGTTACTTATCCGGGAAAACGTTACCGTCCTATCGTTATTGGAACCTGTACACTCGCCCGCAACAATTCCTATACTCCTCTTCGAACTTTTACGATATTATGAAGTATGCTGTTGCTCTTTCAATGGGAACAACCGCGATTATGGTATTGCCGGCATTTTGTACTTTCACTCTTTCCTTATGGCAGATTTCACGTTATTTTTATCGTCAAGTACTTCGTTCAACTGAGAGGTTGTGCAATTGTTTATGTCCTTTCTTTAATGTGGGTTATTGATGTTAGTGGGTTATAAAATTATTTTTGAGAGACAAACGGAGTCTAGAAAACTTACAACTGTGAAATGTTTTGGTTATCGAAGTTTAGAAATTCGTAAATTTTCAAATATTTAAATTATGAACTTCTTAAGTTCTGAATTTCTAAATTCTTAATAAATCCACAAATTCTCAAATGTCCAAAATTCACTAAATATCCAACATTTCAAAGTATCTAAAATCGTCCAAATATCTCAAATTATTAAGTCCCCAAAATCCACCAAAAATTGCTAAGTTCACTAAATGTCTAAAATATCCCAAATCCTACAAAAACACAAATTGCCAAATGTTCAAACGTGCAAATTCCCTGATTTCCAAAATGTCAAAAAGTCCCCAAATCCCTAATACCCAAAATTTGCAAATCCCAAAATCCCCGAAATCCCCCAAATATCCGAAAGTGTCAATTCCCCAAAACATCCAAAACCAACAAAATCACAAATTGTCGAACTCCCAAACTTGCAAATCCCCAGAGTCCTAAACTCCCGAAAACTCCCAAATCCCCAAAGTCCCCAATATCCCAGAGCTTCAAATCCCCAAAATTCCCCAAATATCCGAAAGTTTCAGTTCCCCAAAATACCTAACCCTCACGAAATCACAAATTATCAAACTCCCAAATTTGCAAATCCCTAAAATCCCAAAATTCCAAAAACTCCCAAATCCCCAAAGTCCCTAATATCACAGATTTTCAAATCCCCAAAATCCCCAATATTCCAGATTTCCATAGCCTCAAAATCCGCTATATATAACTCCCATTGCCACCATCTGTTAATACAAATAATAATCCTTTTTCTCATGCATATCCTTCTCCCTCAAGCAAGATCATCCTGGAGAATATCTTGGCTACAACTTTATGATGGACTGTACAGCAATATTCGCACGTATAGAGGGTTACGGGCACTTCCTCTCGTCCTGGCAGTCTCATAAATCTGAGGGAAGATATCGAGCAAAGGGTAAGGGTAAGGGTGTTCTCGTCCCCTTTAACAGGGTCACTTGTTCCGAGCGGGGTGAGAATGGGAGGAAGTTGTGCCCGGCACGAACGCGATCCATCAGGATCCCGATTTCCGTGCCGCTGGCAGGTTGCAGCTTTCGATCGGAATTCCCGTGTCGTGGATCCCTCGATATTTTTTTTTCCTTGCTCGTTTCCTTGCTCGTTCCTCTGCGCACGATATCTACGCCCCTTCTGTGTCTTTCCTTCAACTTTTCAATCCGTTACGCTCGGAACGGGGTCGTACCGAATCGATGCCGTTTTATTCGCGACACTTTGCTTAATTGCTTTTCTGTTCCGCCGAGTGTGTTTCCTGATATTGTGCGCCTGAATTACCTTTCAATTAGAGATGTTCGTTTTATGCAGTTTTAGAGTTTAACCCGTTTATTCGGGACTCTGACGATCGGAGAAGCGTACCCGGGTTTCAAATTGAATTTCGCTGTCGATTATATTCGTTAAATTAAGCTGTTGTTCGACGCAACGTCATTATTGCGAACAATAGTGTATGGTGTTGAGGAGGTTGGGGTTTGAGGCTCTTAGAACTTGGAGGTTTACGGGTTTCGGGATTTACGAATTTGGGCATTTTCGAATTTGGAAGATAGAGGAACTTGTCACTTAAGGATTTGGGGGTTTTGGAATTTTTTAATTTCAAGATTTGGAGATGTTAGGAATTGGGGATTTAGAGATTTGGATATTTGTAGATTTCAAAATTTAGAAACTTAGAAACTTTGGAATTTAGGGATTTGAGGAATTGAAAATTAAGAGATTTAATCATTTCAAAGTTCAAGAATTTGAAGATTCGATTTTGAAATTTTAGGGATTTATAAATTTGGAGATTGGGAATTTCGGCATTTTGAGACTAGACAATTTTCAATTCAACAATCAGTTAATCCGAAAACACAAATTCTCAGACCAAGAGAAAAACTGATGACGTTGAAAGGAAAATACGAATATTTATAAATAGAAAAATCGTCAAGTATGCGCATACATTAACCGTCGTCAAAAGGAAGCGTCGACAGCACTCGATAGGTGTTTCGATCAATTTCTATCGCAGCGGTGTTGGTGGGCCGTAACGCATTAAAAACAGAGCAGGATGGTAGAAGGTTTTGGCAAAAGCAAAGGGTTAATTGGCCCTCTACGACGTGTTTTGTTCGATCGTGTCGATTCATTTGAAACGATCATCCCCCGTGACGGGAAACAGCACGCACCGGTGCTCGCGTAATGGCCGCTTTGAATACGGGAGAGGCGTTTGTACGCGCGATCGCGTCCCGATTTACGCTCGCCCCGTAAATTATAATCTTCCGATAGAACCGAGAGAGATCCGGCGTGTTGTACGCGCCGCGAATTTCTACGAACAATTTGTAGGCCTGCGATTATCTTGCCCGTTAATACGCTGATTAACAAGGCTATTTGGCTTATTGAACGGTGCAGAAATATCGTCGTCAGGGACGGGAAATTATCGGTTACCCCATAGACGAAGGTGTACGCGATATTGCCGCCGAAAACCGTAAGCGTTTTGCTCCGCGATTGCCGCCTATTGCGTGCTTTCTACTAACTGATATCGATCGTACCGATCGCTGACGCGTTCATTATTGTTGCTCGCTGACCTACGCTACAAATTTATTATTTGCTGCGAAATTTCATATTCGATATCTCATTTGAAATGACGCTTCTGGTTAAATAACTCGCGGTTAGGTAGGTTTAATTCAATTGTATGCGGCGTGACCATTTAAATAGAATGTATTAAGCAAAATATTCGATGCAATAACGGTTCAATGCAAAATTAAGTATAACAGTTGACAAGTATGAAATTCAGTAGTAATTAAGGATAATCGGTATTAACTGCAAAATTAAGTATAAAATTAAATAGAATAATTCTACTGAATATAAAATTAAGTAGAATAATTATCAAGTGTAAAATTGAACAATACTTATTAAGTACAAGACGATCAGAAATAATTGTTAAGTATAAAAGTTTTATCTAGAATAACTAACCCATATTTAATCGTGCTGAAATCCCCTTCCACACCGAATTTGTTCATCTCACCGCAGTCAGCGTAAAAATCAATAAATACAACGGAAACAGAAGTTTTTTAATTATAGCAGAAACAGAATATCGTGGGAGATGCAGTGTGCTCGAGGGGCAGAAAAAAATGTAGATAATGGAGTCCATAGTAAAGGCATCCCGAGTAAATTCATCGAAATCTAGTCCGAGTAACATACATAGAGTTGCACTATAGTACAAATGACGCGAGGCTATGAAATGTGCAGCTGCATCAGAAGTTGCTGCATAATGAAGCAATTCCTTTTAATATTACATTTTCCCCGTCGGATGGAACATTGAAAATTAACGACGGTGTAATAGAAGTTTCTCTGACAACTGTGCATCGACAACGACCCAGTTTCGAAAGCTTGTTGCTCTCAAACGTACCGTGCACGATCCAATTTCCACACGCAATTACAACGGTGTAATTTCCAGGAAATTTGATAACGCGTTAATAACGAATGTCCAGTAAAACGGATGAAATTAATGAACACACTACAGGTTCGGGACGATTGTGTTTCGTTTGAACGTCGGCTACAGTTACAAGTTAATTACAAGTTATTACTAAAAATATACGCGTTACAATGGAATACCGAACGTAATTAACACTTCGACGACCGACAGTTTCGTGGAAATTATAATTGTTGTAATTGTATTTACATTTTTGCACCGAAACACGGTCTATTCGCGGAATTACGTTCCAAAGGTACAATTCTGACACTAGCGATATCAAATTAATTTTGCTGGCGATGATGATTAATTAAATTGGAACTTTCTTTCAAAAGAGGAAGAGTTATTATTGTCTATTTGTAGGTCCTAAAAAAGTGAAATTTTTTCGCACATCTTCACATCCCTAACTTCGATACCCTCGTGTCATACACATTCTTAAATCTCTACATTCCTAAATTTCTAGATTCAAATATACTAAGATCCCAAAATTCCTAGATTATAATACCCTTGCACCTCGAAATCCCTAGACATTGAAATCCCTATGCTCAGGAATCCCTAGATTTAGAAATTCCTATATCCCGAAATTCATAGATCCCGAAATCCCTACATCCCAAAATCCCTATAACTCAAAGACCTTACAGAAATCTCTAAATGCCGAACTCCTCATCGTCGTTATCCCTAGATCAAGAACTCCCCAGATCCTAAAATCTCTAGATGCTGATATCCCCATATACTTAGGACTGAATGATTCGAATATTTCTTTTCCAACGAAAAATACAATGAACTATTGAAGAATCAACGCTTCTCCATGCGATATAGCAAAGATGGTAATATAATCTGTTGAACGCGGTAAGTTGAACGTTGCCCGGTTTCAGCGGAGTCAGAGAGTTCTAGGAGGAAATATTTAGGTAATATTAAGAGATTTTCAGCCAGGCCGCGGTTTAATACCGCAGTAAATTATGATTTAAACGGAAGATAATGTGAGTTATGCGGCGATTGGATGAATTGTAAATCAGGCAAGGATCTGATAAGTTCATTAACTCCACTGTAACTCTCATCTCTAGACGGATATCTCGTTTCACAACGTACTTTATCTCCGTTACAAACGAGAATGGTACAAGAAAGCACCTACACATTTTTGTTGCTTTTTAACTTTAATCAAATTCAGTGTAATAAACATTGAAAGTAATCGAATTAAATTCTGATGAAATTTAATATTTGTATTTGTATCGTGTACTCTTTTCTAGAACGGTTAAAATACTTCTCGCAAGTGGTTAAAGCGGCAAAAGTTGTTCCTCGTCGTAACAGTTTCCTCGTTTCTCTTTTTTCTGCAGGTGTTCTTGATTTTTTAAAATGGTTCCCTTTGTGCGCATCTATGGTCAGACGATCAAACTCTTCGCTAGCTTTTGTTCCTGCTACGAAAGACCGCGGTCAACTTTTCTGAAAGAACTCGTTTCCAGTCTTCCTTTCGCTCCCTTTGAATCTTCGCGGGTTAATGAAAAACCAAGAGAATGTTCCTTAAGAATTTTCCGCTCTCCCGTTGACCGCGATACTCGACAATCGAACCTGGAAATCGAAGCGCCGTTCTCGAGGATTCGTCCTTCGTTGCTTTTCCTTTCGAATTCAATCGATCTTTCTCCTCTCTCTTCGGTTTCCCATAGTTACCTTTCCTGTCGCACTCGATTGTGCCGCGGAGAATTTCAGAAATTCGGAAAATCCTCGAAACGCGAACGCTCGGGAAATTGTTTATCCGGATAATCCTTCGGTTGAAGTTAATAAAGCGTCACTTGAAATTCGAGTTATTTGAAAATTTTAAATTTAAAAATTCCTACAAATTTTCCGAAGCTTTAATCGCAACTTCGAACCGCAGTAAAGTCTTGACATAAAGAATCATCTACACGATATAAGTGAAAAAAAATAATCGACACCATTGGAGATTTTTATATTATGTTTCATAAGAAAAGAATAAAAAATAAACAGGTTTACGGTCATATTCTTCGCTCGTTTTTCTACTTCAAACTGCAATCAATGTAGGGACTAAACGATAAATGAAAAAGTTCAAATCCGCTTTTATCGAGACTTTACAGTAATACACTTTCGTCTCGCTGTTATCAAAATATCACGAATTTTCACGCTTTATAGAATTTATTTTTTCCCCCAGCTTTTTGTTTTCGCTGGTCGACAGTTCGTCAATAAGTACCGCGAGCAATGCTCTATCGAAAATGGCAAACAGGAATGTTTTTTAATGCCAATTCGAGGCAGTGACGGATAAATCGATATTCATCATTCAATTTCCAGGCATTCCTTTCCCCATTTGTTTTCAACATTTTAAACCCCGTTTCGTGTTTCGCTTAAAAATATTTCCCAATACGCGAATCTACCTTATATTAACATGTTAATCCGTTCAGTTGTCACGTATTCCGGGTAATCTCATTATCTGTTATTTATCACCAACTAAATTACAGACATCAGTAATTTCAACGCGTAAATTAACATTTGCAGTATTAATGAGGGGACTTTTATGCCCATTACGTTACTCGCTCGACAATTACATTTCAGTACATTGTTAAATAGAAATTTATTTAACTCTGATTCTAGGCATATGGGGTTTTATTGCTTTAGGGATTTAAGGATACAGGCATTTACAAATATAAGGAGTTTAGAATATAGAGATTTAGAGATATAGGGATATTGGGATACAAATTAAACAGATTTAGGGATGTGTCTAGGGAATTATGGATATGGGCATAATTAGGCAAAAATATAAATTCCCCTATCATCAAAATCTCTAGTTTTTAAGTTCTTAAGATCCCAAGATTGCAAAATCCTAAAACCCCAAGATCCCAAAATATTAAAACCTCAAATTCCCCAGTTCCCAAAATTCTTCAAAATGCCACATTTCTTAGTATCCCAAATTCCCCAAAAATCCTAAATTTCCTAGAATCCCAAAATCCCACATTTCCTAGAATCCCAAACATCTCAAATTTTCCAAAATCCCAAATTCTTCCAAAAAAAAAACTAGCATCTAACATCCTAAAATCCGAAAATGAAAAAATTTGCAAGCATGTAAACTTTCACTTGGCAAACTCTGATGACCCGAAATTCGCACTAAAAATTGCAGCACGGTACTCGCGTGACACGTAACGAGGGACAGAAACGCTTTTCAGGTGCAGAAATCGTTGAAAAGCCTCGGCGACGAAGAGAGGCGAAACGAAAAGAAAAAGAGAGGAGGAGAGGCGAGGAGAAAAGAAGAGAAAAGAGAAGAGGATCGTCGATCTTTCGACCACTTTTCTGACACGTACAGAGGTAACGACGTGCACGGGGTTGCGGCAACGTGCGTCGCGTACAGGCGAGCGTCAGGAAAATTCATTTCACGAGCACAGAAGACCCCTCTTGTTTTTTCACCCTCCACTCGCGGATATTACGTTGCACCGTGCTTCCCTGATTGCATCGCCATGCATCAGCTTAAGACGTTGCTACGACGATGCGTGCTAAGGCGAACGCTTTCAACCCCTTTTCCATGGTGCTACGCTACCATGGCGACTCTTTTCGCCAGAGAAAATGCATTACGGCGGAATATCGGTCTTCAGGGTTCATTGTACCTTTCCCTGACATTTATTTTTGCATCCTTTTCATCACTAATCGCTCTACCCTTCTCTATTTTCAATTTAAACTCTCGCTTCGGTCTTTGGCTAAAAATACATTTCATTTACTTTCTGCTAAAAAGGGGTTCGTTGTGATCACCACAGTCGATTTCAGAATTTAATATCGATTTGCTTATTTTTAACAACGGTTTATTAAAGTACATCTTCATGGCAAATAAACATACTTCATTATAAATAAAAATCATATGTCAAACACTATCACAGATATTAAAATTGCAACACTATATGAGTCAGTATAATGATTGCCACAGTAGTAAGAGAATAAACAATCTGTCATGCAAATAAATAAGTTGTGTTATACATTTCTGACAAAGTACATACAATTTTAGTCTACCGACTCCATGCACATATTATTACTCTAAGTATACATTACCAAAATTGAATGTGTTTGTCGATAGAAATAAAAATGGCACTATTAATTTGATTCGACAAAATATTTGTCAACAATACGACTCATCAAATATACTTTTGAGAGTTATTGTAGGCACGTATGTATTGTACGTTTGTAGGGTTGCTTTCGAAAAGGTCGTTGGATAAGCATAAAGAAGATAGGAACTCCGTAGAGGACGAGATACAAACTGCTCCAAGGTCGAAGCATCAAAGATGCTGGGGTGCTAAAAGGGTGCCTTTTCAATTTTTCGAAAGCCCTCACAGCCCGTTGCGCACCGACATCTCGTTGATGCATAAGTAATATTTCTGCGTACTTTGCCTCTCTCGCTGTTTTTCTTTTTATGGTGATACGATGCACGTGTGTATTTTATTTTAGCGATATAGGACGTGTAACCTACTAAGTTATCCAGAACAAAATTTCGCAAGTATCACGTTGCAGAAATGAAGTGTGGAGAATTTGAAACGGAGATTATTCAGGACATTTCACTGTAGAATATTGCGAGCTGATTGCTGGGATTTTAGAAAAATAATTAGAAAATTTTGATGTCTCGAAATTCCCAAATTGTCAAACTTTCAAGTGCTTTCTAATTTCCCAAATCTCCAAATTATCCAACAATTCACAAATTTCCAAATTCTCAAAGTTCTAACTTTTCCAAATCCTTGGACAACCTATCCGCAGAGAAAATCCCTAGATTCATAAATCCCATAAATTTTAAGAACCGCAAGCTCCACACCTCAAATCCTAAGATGTTCAAGTCGCAGATTTTTCATTTAAATCCCCAAATTATATCACAAAATCCATAAATCTCCAAATCCCTAAATTCCGAAATCCTCATCACAAAATCTCCAGAGGCCCAAATCCCTAAATCCCCAAATTCCCAAGATCCCAAGTCCCAAAATC
This sequence comes from Megachile willughbiella, assembly GCA_945859595.2. Taxonomy (NCBI): domain Eukaryota; kingdom Metazoa; phylum Arthropoda; class Insecta; order Hymenoptera; family Megachilidae; genus Megachile; species Megachile willughbiella. The sequence continues at coordinate 11,666,013 of OX243799.1, read as the reverse complement.
TGAAAATACCAACACACTAAATTCAAAAGTCCTAAACTTGCAAACTCACCAAAACCAAAAATCTACGCCTCCATTTTCCCCTAGGGTATCCAATGATGGTCCCCCGAGATATATATCGATACAAAGCTGGCGTTAAACATCAAAATCATGAAACAAGCAATCATTAACGAACGATCGAATCGGAATACCGAGTTCGAAGCATAGTGAGAGTAGAATAATTCGATTAAGTGGCATTACAAGTTACCAGAGCTTCTCTCTCGGCGAACAAACGAATCCGTAGAGTCAACCTTATTGGTTACATCAGCGAGGTAAGTAAATACCTGGAGGGGCTTCTCCTTGCTCCACTGTCGAGGGATTTAGCTTCCTCTACGAGACGCGAGAGAGAGAGAGAGAGAGATAGCTTATGGCTGTCATAATGGTCCGTTTTAATCGAATTCAAGCAGCGGACATTCTGTGTCAAACGAGCATTCTGTGTCGACGATATATCGTGTTTCTCCTTAGGGGGTGCGTACTGACCAACCCTAATAATAATATGCATCGGGTGCTCAAGAAATAACCAACATCGTTTATAGATTTCCTCTTAACCCATACTTCAATTCATACATACGTGTCGAATGATAAAAATCAGGAAATTTGTTAATAATGCAAATCTATATAGAAAAATGAATTTTCATTCGTGCATAGGTATATTTTCCAAATAAAATTGTCTCAAAGGTTCTGCAAGAATTCGAGTTAAAATACTGATACATCCAGCAGATAAAAGTACCACAATTGTTTATTACGATTTGTTTATTATAATTCCACAAATTGTATGCTTAACAAAAGATTGTCGGATCAAGAAGATGTATTAAACTTAACGAGCAGCATAAACGTTCCAGAGGCCATACACATAAAACAAATGGTTCTGTCAGAATTATCGAGTCCTAATTCGAATAATTTATACCGAATCCTTTCCAGAAATAGTCCCATATCAAGAGGAAGTTCGAAAAGACCTACGTTGAATCCCAACGGATTTATGCGTTTCTTGAAGAGGTTATACGAGATCCCACGAGTTCGGAAAGTAGAAGCTTTAAGTTTCAGCCGATCTCCCGACGGATAAATCTACAGCGTAGATTGTAAAGAGAAGGCCGGATGTTTCACGGTCCATTTGATACTTCTACGGAATACGTATTTCGTATATACACGTTCGTACAACGCGGAGGAGCCTGCTTCTTAAAGAGTTGCACCACTTTGTCGCTTGATGCGAGCACAATAAACCTTGGAGGACTTCTACACCCGTTTGCAGAAACGCTAACAACGTTACGGGAAGGCTGACAGTCGAACGAGCGCAAACTTCTGTTCTCTTCGGCGAACTTCTGCAGAAGTTTGCACCTCGTGCAAACAGTGTTCCACGTATCCGAGGGCCGTTGCGCAAGGAGACGACGGGATTCAATGGAACTCAAGTATATTCGCCGGTCTATATACAAGATTATTCGAGTTACAACGATATGTCGGCGCAATTAACGCCTGGACAATGAATTATCGGTCATTCAACAGATATGCGGGTAGCAATATAACGCGCGGCGATATATGGCTCGTAACAATATAGCAGCATGGATATTCGAAATTTGGCTATATATGACGAGTGGAAATTAAACGTGTGGCAATATACATATAGCAAGAGGAAATTCCATGCAATGTTATGGCGAGTGCAAATTCGACCCGTGGCAATATATGACGAAGGCAAATTCGACGCGTGGGAATATATAAGTAGAAATTCGTCGCGTGGCAATATATGACGAGTGGAAATTCGTCGCGTGGCAATATACGACGAGTGAAAATTTGACGCGTGCCAATATATGACGAGTGGAAATTCGACGCGTGGCAATATATGACGAGTGAAAATTCGACGTGTTGCAATACATGGCGAGTGGAATGCATGGTAACATATACCAAATTGAAATTCGAACGGCAATATATGACAACTAAAAATTCGATATGTGACAATTCATGACAAGTGGCGATACATAACGTGATGCAATATAAAATATAACCATACGCGCAGCAATACTAATAAGTCCATGTGAATGTAGCAATATAACGAAAGTCTAATGTCAGGAAAATAAGGGAAACTAGACATATATTGTAGAATAATTTTAATTAGTTTGCAACACCCGGCGGAAATAAAAGAAAAATTCTCGTTGAAGATTTGTAGCGCCTAGTCAACTACTTGAATTTACGTTAAATGCAGAATCCAGTAGCGATAAGAGCCTAACTATGTTAAACCAGGCGTTTATGAGTTTATGCGTTTATGAGGCATAGTTAGGAACTTACCACTATGTAGGTTACGGTGGATTATGCATTTAATGCAATTCAAATGGTTAACTAGACCATTAAGAAAGCTTTTCATACGAATTTCCCTATTATTTAGTTTAAAGAGGTACATGCTATATTCATGATGTTGAAAAAATTTCTGCGATCTCGTATAACTTTGCAGACTTTGGAACCAATTCAAAAATCCGTTTAAAATAAATTTTTTTATTTTGGAAATCAACGTTACATCATAATTTTGTTTCCATTTACCAGAGTACTTTATGATACCAGAGGTCCAATAATCACTTATTTAACGTAATTATAAATGGATACATCGAGCAGTAATTATCTAAATATTGAATGAATGGTCGAATGTGAATGTTTATAATTAAAAACGAAACATATAATGGGTATTATATTTAGAAAGAGTTAAAGTGACTGAGTTGTCTAGCAACTTTTTAGATTTTTACAAGTTTTCAAGTTTAGAAAGTTTTCAAATATTCGAAGGTGTAAAAATCTCACTACATAAAGTATCTCTGTCTATATCACCGAGTGCTACAGATTACACGTGACAAATTAATTGTACGTCACTGTATTTAATCTACATTAAGAAGCGATTTGCGTTTTACATTAAAAACGAATTTTCCACGTTACGTGGAGAACGGTATTTCTCTGACTGGGTCAAAATAGCTCTGTGCCCGCAACGATAAGGTTAAAGCTAGCCCATGTTAAGGTCTCGGCTGATTTGCACACCGCGAATTATCCCATGTCTCATGGATTTAGTCAAATTCTTTTCCCAGGTGGATCCCGACTATTTACCCAGCCAGGGAATAGATATTCCCTTCTTAATCTACGATGTTTTACGGTGTAATCTGCACGATGTGATTCTAGCCGGAACGGTGTTTGCCGAAGGAAATTCCGAAAATCAACAGAAGATAATTAATTAGCCCGAACCAGAAATAGCTGGGTGAGAGTGGCTACGCCTCGCGACAGATCCGTAGCGCGAATAAATTCGTTATCCTTCGTACGTAGGTATGTCGTGCATATGAAAAATATTTTACTCCCGAGTATAAAGTCTACACGGAACATTTCGTTCCCAAGAAATTCCCGACAGGTGTCGGACAAATTTTTAATGAGATTCTGCTGGGAGTTATTTAAAAAAATATCTCCATCTATTTAGGAATTACGTACACGTTACGGACATGTCCGGAATTATTTCGTTAAATTCCACGAATTGAGCTTTTATGCACGCGTTACGATGAAAGCAATTAAAAATCCTCGACAGTGTGATGTCGCACGATAACGCACGAATGGGAGCTGCAGATCGAGTAACACAATTGAAAAATTCAAACTATGCAGCACGGTTAACGTAATTAATAACAATTCTCCCCCAATGAAGGATCGTGTTAATTAATATTCTGTTAAGCAGTTTCGGAACATTTCTACCATTTACAGTATTTCGTAACCAACGCCGACAATGTAATTCATCGACTGATGAGAATTAAATGTTTTGTTGGAGTCAGCTGTTTGCTGGTTAATTACGATGTATGTGCTTGGAAAGTTGAGTAATTGTTTTGAACGAGACGATAGAAAATTAGAAATTATTCGAATAAGTATTTCAAGATTAAAACAAAGTTAAAATTTGTTAAAAGAATTCAATGAAATGTATGATGATTTAAAGAAAATTTCAAAGCATCAAAACAATTAAAACAAAATTACAAACAATCAAAATAATTGAAACGAGTAAAAGAAAATTGCAAACTACCAAAATAATTAAAACAGTTAAAACAAAAATTACGAACAATGAAAATAATTAAAACAATCAAAAAACAAATTGCAAACAGTACAAGTAATTAAGACGAGTAAAACAAAATTATGTACAACCAAAATAATTAAAATAACTACTCTAAAATTCTCAACGTCGAGATCTGACCATTTTAAAACCTACAGATCTGCAAATTTATAAATGAAGGAGTATCAAAGTTTTATACTTTAAAATTTTTTAATTTGTAAATCAAAAAATATAGAAACGTAACAATACCAAATTCTCGAACACCCAAATTGAAAGATAAAACAAAATCAGATAATCAAATTAAAAAATGAATTACCCATAAATAATAGCTCAGTCACAAAAACATAAACAGGTTCCCAAAAGTCATTCGTGAAGCAAAAAAATTTGACAAAAACGTGCATTCCAAGACGGTGAGTCTTGAGGATGTGAAAAGGAACGCTGCGGGCGAAAAATCACAGTAATGTACGCCTCAAATATTTTCCAAAAGAAGAATAAGCAGGGTAAAAATACGCGTGTCAAGTTGTGCGCGGAAGCAGCAGTTCTCGCGGATATCGCGTTTCCATTTTCACGCCGGCATTTCGCCGTCGGCAATTCCGTGGAAATTCACCGGCGAAAAATTCCACGGTCCTACGCGTTGCAAATTTCCTTTCGAGAACCGGAAACGGATCACGAGCCGTTTGACGCGAAAAACAATTCCCGTCGACGAATCGAAGATATTTTCGATCGCGCAAAGGGGTGACACGTAGCACCAACAGGGGTTGAGGCTGGTCGATTGAAAAGGCGGATATCGTACGTCAACGGGCTTGCAAACAATTTTCCGACAAATCGTTCCCGTGAATTTCTCTTGCAATTCTCCTCTAACGTTTCATTATAATATTTTTTTCGCTTGCATATTGTCTACTCCCTAGAAATTAAATTTAAAAATGTTTTTGTCGAACAATTATTACGTATCGTGCAAATTTCAATCATTTTAATGTACAAGATGAGGCCGCGGACACCGCTCTGGACATCACGTGACCCTGGACATCACGTGACCTCGGGCGCTCAATTCAAACATCACGTACAGCATGACTCCGGGCCTCTTTTATCTTAGTTAGCCAGTATTTTGTAAATTTAATGAAATCGTTTTATCGTAAGGAAGTGAATATTGTACTTTATTATATTAGTATTTGAATGGATAATTATTATCAGGAGAAGTATTACTAAAGCACTAATGCGTTTCTCGTTCATTGTAGAATTCTATTCATCGCACATAAATCATTATAATAACAAAATGTGGAGCTAGAAAATGAACGCGGTCCGGCAAAGAATTTCCGCGACAATGGAATATAAGGAAGAAGGATCGCCGAAGAGATCCGAAGATTAACGAGATTCAGAAACGGAATCCGTTGAAGCGGCCGAATAAAATAATTGAGCAAAAAAGGGAGGATATTTTCGCGCGGAAAAGCTCGCAAATAACGCGGGCAAGCAATGTCCCGGCAGTGTACATATTTTTTCCACCGCGACCGAGTTTCTTACAGCCCCGATACACGCGAAATGCGCACGTAGGTTAGGTGCATGAATGTGTGTGGGGTTATTCGCGCGAGCAGCTTCGTGCTCGTTAAAATATTGCCGTGTTTCGGACGTAAAAACGCCACCGAAACTAACTCCTGTCCGCGTTAGAATATAAAAACCGGCTACGGAACGTGAATAGAGAACTCCGACGGGTACGATAGACTGTGAAAGGTACTTCTCGCCTGGTGTTTAATTAAATGAAGTAAAAAAAGATGGCTGCTAATGATTATGATGTGGATAGTTCGCGAACTTTAACGAGTAAAAACGAAATTTTCTACGGTAGCAATATGTTTGATCGTATAAGGGTTATAGCTGTGGTATTAAATTTAATTTTACAACACGTTGCGATATGATCCGTTGTAATGTTTGATCGCACAACACGCGAGGATACAGTTAATTGCAATTATAGTTGCGAGCGTGATATACTACGGCGAATTAGAGATATCACGTGTTACAATGCGACGAAATTGTAATGCGTTGTTAATGTGACGAGCTATGATCACAACGCGTTAAAGTTACAACGCGTCATAATTATAACGCATTACGATAGTAACACGACACCGTTACAGCGCTGCACAATCACAACGCATCGAAGTTACAACGCATTGAAATCACAGCGCGCCGTAATTACAACACGTCGAAGTCACAGCGCTTCGTCGTTTTAACGTATAGATATTACAGCGCAGCGTTGTTACAACATGTCACCGTTATAGCGCGTTGTTACAACGCTTCGTTACTATATCGTTTCATCAATGACAGCACGTACTTATTACAACATATTACCATTATAGAGACCGACTGTCACAGCACATTGCAATCACATATGACGATATATTGTAGTATATCATATGTGGCAATATATAGCAACATGTTTGACAATTTCTACTTAGCATTAATAATCATTGGAACTGATGAAATGTCAATATTAAAAGAGACATTGTAAAATTTACATTTTTGAAAATATTAAGCATCAGTCCACACCAATTGCCACTGTTACTAATTGTTAAGCGTAGTAAATAATTTAATAGAAATAAATTTACCCGATAAAAATAGAAACATAAAGTAACCCCGTGTTCGATAAAAAGAAATTTGAAATTCTTTCAGCTCCGCCACTATCAATGCCAAGCAGCGATATTTTATTGAACTTTAGCGATACAATAAGTTGCGAAGTCAACAAGTTAAACTAAAAACAATTTCGATAAACCGGTATCTTTTCCCGTGACCCAGATACTAAATAACAATGAAGTAGGGCAACGTTTGCAATTTTAAAGAGGCAAGTTACGATTTAAAGTAAAAAATTCAGCATGAACTGCCGGACGATCGATGGATTCGACAGAGTATACAATTTGCAATGGATGATAGTCTGAAAGCGGATCCATATTTCCTCGCAAAATGTTTTCCACGTGTTTTGAGCCGCAACTTCTCCGTTCCCCTTCGATAAAACTTTTAATAAGTTCTCCTCCCGATGTAAATATATATACACATCGGTGAATCCCTAAGGGAATTGGCAATGTTTCCTCCATTATGTTATTTATACACTGTTCGCTATTGTTGAAATTTATACGTCCATATTCCGTTCTCTTTTTTCCCGAACTTTCTCGCAACTTTCATCCATCCAATCTGACTTTTAAAAACAAGTTCTGTGATAAATATTAACAATGTAATTTTCCCAAGTTTTATTCTCGTATCCAACGACATATTACTGTTCCATGTCTCGATTAACCGTATCGTGACAAAAATAACGTAGATTATAGTTTTAAAGAAACGAGGCAAGGCTGATATAAAAGATTCAGTATTAGACACGTTCGATCGATTGGGAATCTAACAATAAAGAATAGAAATAGTACATGACGCGAAGGACTCGAAATGAATCGATAAACGAATGAAACGATTTAGATACGAAAATTAAAAAGTAACCTGATTGTTGAGTCCGTCGATAAAAAAGAAAGATCAGAGTTATTAAAGATTGTTCTTATTAAAAGTGCAAAGAACTCACGGTAAGTAGATTATGCCGAAAACTGTCAGACGTTGGCGAATCGGAAACTCGAAAGGCACTCACCTGAAACACAAAATTAAAGGAAGTCGTCAATTGTTAGTCGAGAAATCCCTTCCGACTATTCTTTCCGTCGGCAACTTATTAAAGAAACTTAAGGGGTCTTCGTTAACCAGCGAAATCCCAACGTGCTAATTACGTAGCGCGCCTTCCAATGACACTTCGCCAACTAATTACATCCGAACGCTTTAAGAAGATAATGAATTCCCAAAACGTGCGAAACTTTCGCGGGCAAATCTTGCCCGTAATTTACACTGGATTCTCTCAACTTATTTCGCCCGTCTTAAACCTGTAATCCCTTCAATTATATTAACACGTTGGATGTCATCCCTCGGGGATCGCCGGTGAACGATATCTTAATTGCAATATTATGAAGTAAAAAGCAAATTAGGTTGCTGCATTGTTCCTTTCTAGGAAGCTAATTTGAATTAGGAATGTTGACGACAGTTTTATGTAGTCATAAAAGTTTAAATCTAAAGTCGCGTGTGGTGCTACTAGTATGCGGCAAATTTTCAATGTTTCAAAACTGACCATTATTTGATATAATTAACTAGCTACGTTTTAGTAGTGATAATAAAGTTGGATTTATATAGACATCTTTATGAAAGTTTAAGCTTCAAATTGATATAGCATAAGTGGTACTTCGTGACGGTTTTATGTCATGAAATTGTGTCAGACTATAACCATTCCAGAAACCGTGATCTACTATAACTGCTCCGTCATTTTGTACTAAGGACATTAATCAAGTCTTGAATAATCAAGTCCTTAATAATTAAGTACTTCTGTAATAATCTTCGTCAAGCTATAATTGATACGTGTCACTTCATGATATTTTAAAGTCGTAAAATCTTCATACTTCGAATATGTTCCTCGCATATCGTCCGTTTGATATGTAATGTAGCACGTAACGATAAAAATGCATCGAAATCAACCCCGTTGTATACGCCCAACGAAATGTGACAGCCTGGAATCGCCATTTGTTACAGGAAACGGTGGTCGTACCGGTACAGCAAAAGGGATAGAAAAACGGATCGAGTGCATAGAGTACGTGGCAAGAATCGCGGATGTGTTACAGCAAGGAACAAACATCCGGAATTCATCGCGTTAAGGCGGTCCTTGGCCAGTTTCGAGGGCTAATGTGTTTACTGATCCGTCGATTGTAAACTAAACCACAACGAGGGAGTGTAGAGGTCTGCAGTTGCAGGTAGAATTCCCCTGTTGCACGTTACTAACGATACGCTCCGACAATAGCAATTCGCCACTGCTAAGCCCAGGGCCGTTCGAAATTCTTCATCGGGGGGCCGAGTGGATTCAACGGCGAAACCGATTCGACCTGGCCGCGTTGTTTCGCTGGCCCTCGTAAATCTACTTTACTGCGTAACAGAACTGGATCTGCGACCGATGAAACGCTCTCGTGGCTTCTTTACGATGCCGGGAGGCAACTTGCGACCAGGATCGGCTTCGTCTATGCCCATTCATCGCTAGAAATATGTTGGTAACCATTTCGGAACGAAACCCTCGTAGCGATGATTTGTACGGGATGTTCTTTTCGGTTGTGGGAATTCGTAAAAAAGTAATGGAGGAATTGAATTTGCAACTCCTGTGTTTGGAGCTCGAATTCTCACAATCGTATATCGCCACGTGTTCGAGTACTGTTCATTAAATTGCTACGAATTGTACTACTATGCATTGCATTTCCACGTGTTGTATTGCTACGTACCGTATCGCTACGAGTTGAATTACCACGCGTCACATCGCCACGCGTTATATCGCCACGTATTGCATCGCCATGCGCTATATCACCACGCGCTATATTGCCACGCGTTATATTGCCACGCGTTATAGTACTATGTGTTGCATTACTACGTGTTATACCGCCACGCGTTATATCACCACGCGTTGTATCGCCACGCGTTATATTACTATGTACTGAATTACTACGCGTTGTATCACCACATGCTCTCGAATTCTCAAATTTCTAAATCTGAAATTTCTATTTTTCTAAATTTCCAAATTTGAAAATTTGAAGTTTGATCCATCGGTAGATTAGAAAACTGCATCACACCACTATCGTACAAAATTCAGGAATAAAAAGTAGTAACCAGCAAGTATTATTCATCGAATTAAATATATGTAATAGTAATCAATGCAATGAAAGTAAAATGAAGGAATTTGTATTGTTGCCGATGTAATCCTCTCGAGAACGCAACGAAGGAAATGGAAGATCTTGGTGTCATGTAATATGCAAAATCCTTCCACGTCGCTACATATACAGGAATGTAGGGCAACGATATGTCTGCTCCTTTTCCTCTATGCTGTAAAATACGCTGAATCCTTGTCCACGTTCGGGGCACAACAATAGGGATGCGGCACGTTCGCAAAAGTGCATCGCTCGTACGTGTACAATGCAATTTCTCTGTATACGTGAATACGAAACGCAAGACGAATTGTGCTGAGGACTCTTTACAATTCGCACTCGGTATAATTCGTTACCGTATCTAGATCGATATACGTGTAATATCACTGATATTAACTAATGTAACACTCTTGTACATATTTATATTATCGTAACAAAGTTCTAATGTAAACTACAAAATGAGGTCGAATATGGTTATGAAAATGGACGATGATAAATACATACATGAAAAATACAACGCGTAACAAATGCAACACAGTAAGAACAACGGGTGGTAATAAAACGTGCAGCAATACAGTATGATAAAAAAAACACGCGATAATATAAATATGTCATAATAACGAATATCAAATTATCAATAATTAAGACTTCCAAAATGATGTAATTTGTTTCGTAGATCTTTCGATACAATTTCCGTAAACATGTGTGTCAGTGCACCGTGCACGTTGGTCACATTTCAGGAAAAGTATCTTCGACGGGAAATTCTTTTTTCTAAAACGTGTTACAGACAACTTGGTGCAAGCTCGAAGAAGCTCGAACTTGCTGGCGGAAAAGCGATCCGTACGCGAGTCACGAAAATCTCTCGGAGCGAAACAATTGGAATTACTAGGGTGCAATTGTACATTGTTGGCAGAAACACCCTGTACATTCTTCGTGAGCTTTAAATGCAGTGCAATGCGGCGTTTCGATTTTCGACTATTTTACGCGACTACATTGTTCCGCGGCGGCTTTTCTTTCCGAAAGACAACAGTTTTATTTTAATTATTCATTTGTTACTTTGCAATTCTGTATGGACGTTGCGTAACAACGAATAATAAAAATATCGCATAGACTCATGTTTTTTAACGAGAACTACGCGTTAAAGCAAACATGGAATGCATTTATGATTTCCGTGATTCGTTTCAAAGTATTTATTGCTTTTAAAAGAGTTATTAATAAAAGAGCGAAACAGGGCAAAAGTTACCAAAAATATAAATATTGGTATCGTGTTACGTTTCTGCTACGTGTTAAAATATTGTAAAATTATACCTCTGATATTTCCATAAATTTGAAATAACACACATCCGAAATCATCCAGGAAATATTAAAGTGGAATGTTTGTATTATTTTACAAATTAAAACTGACGAACGAAATCAAACAATTTAGATTCACAACGAGGATAAACGTTACGATTTATCCGTTGTACGATATTAAGAACGGGAAACATGAAATCCTGTGATTTACTCGAATATTAACCGGGACTATTTATGTTTCAGCATTTTTTACAATCTTGTTTTTTTATCCCCGCAATGTTACACCGTCGTAGATTATTCCTATAATTTATGCGACCTCAATTATTCGTACGATTACAGTCATGCGATCTTTTCATCTTTCAAAACGAACCGAATTCTGGCCAGTAAATTTATGAACGGTTTTAACTAACATATAAATATACATATAAATAGAACAAATATATAAAACACGAAACGGGCAGAAAACTAATTCACTCGCATCGTTCTGGCTGCGAAATAAGTTTCTCCAATCTCGTACGTTTATCTGTTTTATTTTTGACCGGGGAATACGTATAAGGTTATATTTTACGATGTTGCGGTGCTTTCATTGCAACTTTTTCTCTCTCCGTATGGTTTATCACGTAGGAAAAAATTAAGCATTTACGCAATATGAAATAATTCTGAAATTATAATCATTTCCTATTTTAATTTTACAGTTATCCAATTATTTCACTTTCCGTTTTGCTGTTCTTCAATTCTTCGATACTTCGATTTCTCGATTCTTCGATATCTCGATTTGTCGATTCTTCGACTCATCAAATTTTCAAGTTCTCAAATTATCCCAAATTTTCCAAATTCTCAAACTTCTTAGATCTCCATATACACATGTGCATGTGTAACGTACATTGTACATGTTACATGTACATGTCCGTATATATAAAAACATGCATATAAAACCAAACTAATAAATCATTCACAATAATTGTATATAATCTTCTTTCAAGCGATTATTTTATTACGAATCGAGGGTGTTCAATCCTTCGATCCAAAGTTGCAACCAATACAGACGAGCTAGTAAACGAGCGAAAAAAGTATCGGAAATACGAAAAAGAAGATAAAGTATCGATTAGCGGATATTTGGAGGAACACCGAACGCAAGTTGTTAATCAAAGAGCGATCAGATATTAAACGAATACGGGGTTAAACAACATCGGATGTTTCGAGGCGAAAACAAAACGGAAAATTCTGCGATCCGTTCGTCATAAGCTTCGCTCGCTTTCAGTCATAATGGCGCCAATTACGAGCAATTCCGCGAATTTCGAGGCGCGTAACCGGGCAAAACTGATTAATGGAAACTGGTAGTAGCTGCGGTGTATCGATAACTTCACGCTGGATTTGTCGACGGGGACGAGTATCAATGTAAAAGCCGGCCTTTCCCGCTCGAAAACACGGTTTCGAATTACGGCTCCGCTAGCTGCCGACCGGCCAAGCGTAAAAATTACACGCGTCCAATGAAAAGCGCTCTAATAAACGCGATTTCATGACGGGTAAAAGCAAATACACGAGGGCTTCGAATCGAATGAAAATCATTTGACTTTCCCGCGCTTTTTTTTTCACCACCCTCTCTACTCGTGTGTACTCGTTTTTCCAATGTTTAGAGCGAAAAAAACACCGTGACCAAACGTCGCTACGGTGAATCAAAGCTCGCGACCCGGGTTTCGATCCCAAACGCGATTATGGTTCATTTACACTCAATTTGTGGAACATGGCTGTTATGGGATTTCAAACTTCTTCTGCTTTAATGAGACACGTTATTTTCTGCGTTTTATGCACTGGATTTTCAGAGTGACAATGCTTATCATAATATATTTGAATTACTATACTGAATTTATATATAATACTAATTTATTTGAAATTTTATATGAACTAAACAAGTTGTAGTAAACTGATAAATTATTATATTATATTGACAAATGTACATACACTGATAAAGTGTTGTATAAAATCGATGAATTATTATATTAAATTGATAAATTCTGTTAACTTCATAAATTGTATCAAATTAATAAATTATTATCTTAACTCGATAAATTGTATTAAGTTCATCTATTATTATATTAAATTGATAAATCATTATATCAACTTGATAAATTGTATTAAACAGACGAATTACTATATTAAATTGATAAATTATATTAACCCAGTAAATCATGAAACTAATATGTTGAAGTGACTACACATAAATAAAACTGTCCAAATAAATTTTGTCCCAAAAGATTTAAGAAATAGTGGAAATTGAAAAATTTGTCGCAACGATACCCGTTTGACAAAATAAAAGATGCAGCGTTGTGAGAATAGCAACAAAGGGAAATATTTTCTTTGGAAAGCAGCTCGCAGGCAGTCTCGAAGGATACGAGAGTCGATAAACGCGACTGGTGTCAGGCTGAATATGCGAAAGTTCGAGTGGAGTTTACGAAGGTGAGAGATAAATCGAAGGTAAAAGAGAAAGAAAAGTAAAAATAGAATAAGGAAGACCACCCTCGAGACTGACGACAAGTCAGATGACAATTTCTCGTGGAGATATCCGGCGGGGTCCTTTGTGCGCGACGCCCTCGGAAAACAAGCGACCCTCTTCCTTCTTCGCGAAGAAGAACAGAAAGAACCACTCAACAAAACGAGCCAAAAGTTTTCCGAGTTGCTGCAAGCTCCAAGTTCCTCGCACGCGAAACGATATCTTTCCGGGACTCGTCTCGAAAGATATCGTTTGATTACCGTGATTCGAATGAAAAGTTTGTTAACCTGGTTTCCAACGGAGGGGGGAAGACAGAGGAAGCGGAAAAGTATCCGAGGAATTTCTCCGCGAGAGCGTAAAAACGCGTCGACTCTTGAGGTAAGAGAAATGTACGATGAGGAAAGTTGCTGAAGAGTGCTGTTTCGCCCCCCGGTGTAAATCTGCCTTTATGTCCGAGTGACAGACGTTCGGTCCACTTTTTTTGCTACCGAAATTGCAAATCGAGGATCTACGATTCTGCTGACGTTATCGTATTTGCGGGTTTCTGTATGTTGAGTCATCGAATTTTCAAGTTTCCCTGGATTTCGACTTTCGACTTTTTTCGAACCCCGATTCACGAGTCTCAAATATTCCAAGTTTCCAAATGTTTTAGACCATAAATTCACAAATCTTCAAATCTAGAATCCTCTATTCTCAAATCCCCAATTCTCAAACCCCTAATTCCTAAATCCCCAATTCTCAAATATCCAAATTTCTAAAGACCCCAATTTCCAGACCTCCGATTCCGATCCCTAAATCTCTAAACCCTCAATTCCTAAGTCCGCAAATTCGAATACCCCAAATTATCAAATCTCCACTTTCCAAATCCCCCAATTCTCATATCCCCAAAACCCTAAACTCCAACTTCCTAGACTCGCAAAAAAATACTAAAAAATCATCTTTGCTCCCCTTTCAATCACCCCCTAATATCACGCAAATCTGCATCCCCTTAGGAGTATTAAATACCGAACAAAATCCCAAAGCAATTTATATTATAAACAGCCATAACTCACGGTGCTAATAAACAAAAGGAACACTCTACCTACATTTTCGATCAGCCATAAATCGTCAGTAGGTTTCCAAAATACCCATGAAAATCTGAATGTAGCCGTTTTATAGAGATTCGTTGGCGTGCGCGCGAAAGTACCATAGAATGTTCTGTCGTAGTTTATTGCGCGAAATATCCAACGAGAAAAGTTGGCGATAATTCGTGGCCGTTGGCTACGTGTTACGGATATATCGGGTCCTCCTCTCGCGCTTGTCCCTCCGTCGCGAAATGAAATTTCAGTGAAAAGTTGCTCCCGAGCGGTTCTTGCCGTGCTGACCTCCGGCTACAACGAGCCAGCCGCTCATTAAACTCATTAAAATACGAATTCGATCCTTCGAGATGCGCCTTCAGCTGGTGCATACGTGCGGAACACCGGAGTATTCCACTTATGAGCCGTCGTCTTGGCGACGAAACGAGTTATGCACGTTCCGATCGGGGAATTTAAATACTTCCGCATCTAGGGATATTCAGTCCACCAATTCGCGAATCTAGTGAATTCTAAAGATTCTTAGAGCAACAATTTAGGACACTGGAATTTTGGGATATAGAGAAATACTTAATTTTACAACTTTGGAGTCTAGGACTTTTTAGATGCAGGGACATTCCTGATTTCGGTATCTAAGGATTTAGCGACACTGGTGATTTCAACATTTAGGGATTTCGGAATATTCGTAGTTTCGGTGTCTAAGGACTTCGGAATATTGTTAATTTCGATATCTAGGGATTTCGGTATGTTGATGATTTCGATGTTTACGGATTTAGGGATTTCGAAATCTGGGAATTTTAAGGTCTAGAAATTTCGAAGTCTGGTGACTTAAAAATTTAGGAACTCTGCAATCTCATAAATTCTGAAAATCTAGGGAATTCGAGGTCTAAAAACTTGTGTATCTAGGGACTTCTTGATTCAAATATTCAGAAATCCAGGAATTCTCGAACCTAATCATTTGAAAATTTAGAAATTCAATCATTTTGGAACATAGTAAGTTTGAAAACTTAAAAAGGAATTTAGAAATTTGCAAATTTGTGACTCTAGTGAAAATTGATAACATTGTAACATGTACCAAATACATCAATCTACCCTATCTAACTTTAACCTAACTGTATAAGATAGTTGCACAAGTACATAAAGCACGGTAACGTGTTAATAATTTCACTAAAATTTCCTTAAACTATTTTAAATTGCAGTGGCGAGATATAAAAGGGGGCAGAAGAAGAATATGGTGCTCGTGAAAAAGCGGAGAACGTAGGAAGCATAGTGGGTTAGCCTGGAGGATCGTAAGGAAGAAGACAACACGAGACACACGAGACAAGTGGTCGATTACACGTTATTGCCGGTGCTTTCTGTGCTTCCGGCCGGTCGAATGCATCTGCATAAACACGATGTCGTTGCCGTGGTTCGGCCAGAAATTCCGACTCGGTTATTTTGCCAGGGAGTGGCGTGAGAGTATCGATTTTCCGCGCACGCCTCGCGAACAGCGAGCCATCGTGAACGGAAAACACTGGCTGGCATCGTGGAGAAATTAAAACTTGCCTTTCAACGTTTTTCTAATATCCTCCTCCCTTTCATATCGCTTTATTTCACCGATTCGAGGAGGAAACGGAAAATATTTCTTATTACCGATCAAATTTTCAATTTCCACTACTCTTCTCTACGTATTTATGCACACGTTTTTTTGTTACACTGACACTATTATAGTAGCACAAAATATCAGATGCATCAAGATTGTTTGAAGTGATTTAATGATATAAAATTACTATGCAATAACACTAGTATACTTCGAAGTCGAAAGATTAATAAACATCTCTAACCTTTCAACACTGTTCTTAACACAAAATGGCTGACGGTTCCAGCAAACAATGATTGATTTTAATTGACTTTCAGCTTGACGTGGTATCAAAAATAGCATGTATAACGTATCGATTAAAGCTCCAAGAACAATCACAATATCCGAATAAAATTTTGGTTAATGTTCTTAATGCAAAATGACTGACTGTCGATTATAGCAGGCAACTTGATTGCTTTAAAATCTACTGTGATTTTTATGAGATTAAAGTATCAGATAGTATTTATAGTACACCACTTTAAACCTTGAAGAATAATTAGAGTACATAAATTCTTTATAATTGTTTTTAGTCAATTACAAAATGGCTGACTGTCAACTATGATTCATTTAAAATATGATACAATTTTATAACATTAAAAATAGCACTTATAGTATCGATCTAAAACTTAAAGAATAAAATGTGTACATAAACACTTGGTTCTTAACACATGGTTCTCGGTACAAAATGGCTGACAACTACAGAAAATAGTGACTTTGTCGCTTTCCAGCGAAATAATCAGGTTATACATGTTTCAAAGAAGAAAAGAGAAATCCATTACAGAGAATGTAGAGGTCCAAAAGTTCTATAATTCAATAACAAGCGTTTTTCGAATGAAATTCGACGAAAGCTCGAAAACCTCGGTTCAATCATGGGAATCAGATTTGAACATTCGAAATTCTTTTTGATAGTTCTCTTATTTTCGAACGGATTTTCGGTCGGTCCTGTGTACTCGCGTTTGACCGTGCTTCGAATCTGTTTAAATTGGTCGAACGTAGCCAAACAGATTTTGTCGTACAAAAGCTTTCGCGTGAGCGTTCTAGGTCGAATTAGATTTTTTGTCGTGGCTTCAATTCGATAATCTTTAAAGTGATATTACAAATCGATGGTATTGTTAATTGAAAACTGTTCTCTTTTATTTCTGGTCCATTGTTTCAAATTTCTATTGGGAGATATTTATGGACATTTTTAAATTATCGTTTTGTGAAAATTTAATTGAGTGTTGCGCAAGATAAATTAAAATTTGTATTAAATAAAGTTACATTACAGAGTTAATTGTAGAGGTAAATTTCGTGAAATAATGTAATAATTGTGGAACGGTAATTTAAACAGCACAATAATTATATGTGTAGAAACCAGGGTGAATTTGACCACAAAAATTATACAGTGGTGAATGAAGGGTAGGGCACTTCATTTATCTCATACTAAAAATTAGGACTCTTCAAAGTCATTTTTAAATTCTCAAGTTTTCGAATTTCTAAATTTCCAAGTTTTACAATTTGAAAATTTCTAAATCGATGGATAACTTTGGAAATGTAATATTTCACTGTCTTCAAATTCACAAAATTCCTAAATTAAAAATCTGAAATTTCAAAATATCTTTCCCACAATGACTCTTTATACTCTAGCACACATATCCATCGAGTCAAATATTTAATGCAATAAAGTGTTCCGAGTACCTAAACTTTCTCATTTCCGCACGTGCATTGTCCTCCCGCAGCGGAATGCGGGAAATACCCAACAAATCCGACTTCCTGATCCTTATCTTTTAAGAAAGGTATTTCCCGTACCAAAGAAAGCTGCAATTAAGGGACACGTTTCCCGAGGAAGAAAAGGAAAGAGGGAATCGGTTGAACACAAGGTCGCATCGTAGCAACTTAATCCAATCCCGAAGCAGCAACGTTAATACCCTCGACGCGGTATTTGCTTTTCTTCTGTAATCTGTATCGTCGAAGCTCGACTTTTGAGCGGAAACGTTTGCCAATCGTGCTGGGTACACACCGTGTCAAGGGATGGTGAACGAGTTCGAAACTGAGCCCTCGTAACGAAGCGACGACGTCGAGCTGAAGACTTCAGTGACTGAAATTGAAACTTTGACCTCCTTGCATCGTTCCTGTGTACGCGTTCCCTTTACGGACCCTAATTAAGAATGTTACGCGAATTTCAGAT
This sequence comes from Megachile willughbiella, assembly GCA_945859595.2. NCBI lineage: Eukaryota > Metazoa > Arthropoda > Insecta > Hymenoptera > Megachilidae > Megachile > Megachile willughbiella. Next base: position 11,647,543 of record OX243799.1, on the reverse strand, counting down.
TCTTCGTGTGCTCGATCCTCGTTGTTGATCCTAAATTTTATAATTCGAAAAATACATCGTGTTATCTGCTTTTCACATTTTAGGTTTTTTCAGTGACTAGTAGCTAGGTAGTCAAATTTTTATATTTCTTATTTTACCCACACTATCGTTGGAAGTCATTTTCTTTTTCCAACGGTACATTCGACTACCCTAATGTAGACACGTCCATACACTTTGTTAGAACAGTTGAAATGTGGAGTCGAACTATGTGCACTTCGACATCTTCTCCCAGCTAAGGGTATGTCAGCAGTAATGTATTTTTAAGGGTTGTCGAAGGCTATTAGCTATTTTGAGATATGAACGAGATGTAAGAAGGCAATTGAGACGACAGATGACCAGTGACTTGAAGCCAGGTCTATTAGTTAGAATGTGAACAATTGAGAAAAGCAGTCTAACATTGTGTTGTAGAGATGAACATAAATATTGTTCCTCGAGGATATAGCTATAGAGTGGAAAAGAGGATGTCTTCTAAAGGAGTTTGACCTCGTGGTACCAGAACCGTTCGAGAATATCAAATTTATAACAGGTATTTTCCAAAGCTTCATCGTTGTATCGAAAAGAGTAGAGCATATAGTAAAGACCATTTTCTACTTTTTAGATAAAAAGTTGTCATAGCTCCGAAATATACGGGTTAAATTTCTCGCATCTCACGATATTTTATTCCCTTACAACCTTGATCGTGCATTTTTAAACGTAAACTCGTGCACAAAATTCTCGAGAAGTTTGCACAATTTGTACAATTGCGTTACGACGTTGCCGGGGTTACATACGCGTGCTTCTACCCGATGTTTTCAAAACGTTTGAGTTTCTTTGACACCACCCACGCTTCCGTGTAACCGTAGTCACGAGCTAATGAGTTAAATTGAAGTTAGCTTTACGTTACACGTGACTCACTCTTAGAACAGCTTTGTCCCATTAGATTAATGAATAAAATTACCTGTGTCCTTCGTTCACGCTCGCTCAGGCTTCGTACGTTCTCCGTGTCTGGGGTACACGGGATCTCGTTTGCATAATTTATGCACGATAGCATAACAACGAAACGTATAATACACATTTACGGTACACGCTGGTTGTCATCGTTTGTTTTGACAACGTTCTCGCGGTCTGACACTTTGTAAGTTTCACTCGTGTGACGCTTCAACTGATTCGAACGGAGGCGTTTCTATCCCGTTTTCAGATTGCATCGAAAAGAACGATTTTTCTTTTAAATATGGAACGATGTAAACCGCTGATATTTATGCATACGTCATATATCGCTGTTCCGTATATTACACCTGTCAATCAAAGATTGCATCTATTCGCGAAGTACGTACGGAGTGTCGTAGTCTATTGATTATCTGATTTATTTATACTTTTCAGACTTCGGTATATGTAACAGATAAACATCTGCAGCTGGCAAATGTAAATAGCATACTCGAGCGCAATGTAGGTTGCTTCGGATAAGGACAGTTTCCTGGATTCTACATTTACGTATTTGCACATATCTAAATGTGTTTCGAGTTTATTGAACTTCAAATTCTGAAATTTACAATTTTCCAACATCCAAAATTCTTAGACCTTAATATGTCGAAATTTCAAAATTTCTATTCATAAATCCCTAGATTTCTCAATTCCTAGAAACCCCTAGATTCCCAAAACTCTAAACATTGGAGATTCTTAGAAATTCCTAGATTCTTTTTCTATATCCCGAAATATCTAGAGCCCCAAACTTCTATACCCCAAAATCCCTAGATCCCAAACTTCTATACCCCAAAATCCCTAGATCCCAAACTTCATTATCCCGAAGTCCCTAAATCCTAAATTTCTATATCCCGAAATCCCTAGATCCCCAAATTTCTATATCCCAATGTTTCTAGATCCCCAAACTTCTATATCCCGAAATCCCTAGGCTCCCAAACTCCTATATCCCGAAATCCCTAGATGCCCAAATTTCTAGATACTAAAATCTCAAGATATATACAAGTATCCCTAGGTCCTGCAAATTGTAATCTCTCATATCTCTAAATCCAGAAATTCCTAATTCCCCATTTGTAGATTTGTAAATCCCTAGATCCCTATATTCGCAAATTTCCAAATCCTAAAATCCTCAAATTTAAATGTATCAAATTCTCGACCCATCTCCAAAATCTCAAGTCTCCAATAATCCCTAAAAATGAACGAGTGAAAGACCCATTTCCATTTGGATGTCATATTTTCTCTAGGGAAGCCATATTTGCTCCTGTGTACAATAAAATTGTATTTTAGAACTGTTAGAGCACATCGAGCCCGAAGCGCATTACCATAAGAGAAGCACAGTTGTTCGCGTTTGATTTTGTGCAGAAGTTTTAGATTATTCGAGAGTTATTCATGAAAAAGCGGGTATAGATAACGCAGCCACGGGTGGTCGTCAACGAAAAACAAGCAACAATCCCGAACAGTTTGATTAATCGTTCGGTAGCAGCCTCGTCTATTTTCTTATCTCGCGATTAATAATCAGCAACAGCCCGTGAAGCACTCGATGGTCGGCGCTCGTTTCGCGATTCTGCCGACTCGTCGCCAATTATTAAACCTCGATCGATCGAAGGCGAGAATTAAACGCGGCCAAACTAATGAAGGAGAAATTAACGAGAGGCTCGAGGATACACGCGGTGTCGAAGAATTAATGAGCCAACGAGGACAATTATCCCCCGTTGCCCTCGACCACGTCGGTCTGCCACTCCCCACCACCAGACATTCTACTTTTTTTTTTTTGTTCGCGTATAATTGGGTAAAAATTAGGTAAAGCCGCGGAGGTGGTCGGTACGAGCCGCGAAATGTATGCGGAAAGTTTCTACGTTTTTTCGCCGTTTCCACGACCACAACCCGCGAAACTTCCTCGTTGACGACGTTATAATGCTCGTCCTGGTCCACGACGAATACAAAGTTAACTCTGTTCTTGCGAGTTTCTTTACCGCCTGCAGCCACAAAGACGAGCAGTTTGCCTCTCGCGGATCGTGTTGCAAATAAAAGACGTTTCTTTTATGCCTTCGCCTCGCCAATTCGTTCTAACTATGCTCTAACTGCAACTTGTATCGCCCAAGTGATTTCTATGCTGATAGCGTTGTAAGTCATACAGAATTCGCCGTCCATTTATTTATTCGGTTTTACCGGTTCTCTGGGAATTCTCGTAGCGTCTGCAGTTCCTGTGTATCGACGATAGGAAACTGCGCTTGCGACACCGACGATATATCGATGCCTTCTATTTCGATACGATGTGTATCGGGACGATGTTCTACGACGAGCTGTGTCGTGACCCACTGTATATCAACGTGTTGAATGTTCGATGTGTTGTAAATCGATGCATTGCCTATTTTATGTGCTCTCTATCGATTCGTTATTTTTTAATATGATGTACTATGACTTCTCAACACGTTTTATAGTGATGATGTTCGAAATTCTTATGACATACTAAATTTGGATGCGCTGACTTTTCAACACGTTTTATGTCGATGATGTACATATCCTCCCGCATCATAAGCGCACAAAATTAGGAAAGTTTAAAATTCCATAAAGCGTAAAACCATTCTGTACAATCAAGCGTATAAACAAAACGAAAAGAAAAAATAAATGGAACGAAATAAAATGTTGAAAATAATGATCGGAAGAAATTTGCATACACCCGAATAGAATAGTAAAAGATGGCCAGCTTTATGACACGGTAATGGCACGATGCACTATACGATTGTTTATAATTCACGAGAAACAACGAGAACGGGTAATAACCGGGGATCGAGAACGGCAAATGAACGAGACACAATACGATCGTTTACGTAAGCAACACGCGAAAGAGACGAAGTTAATGGTGTTCGAGGGCAACGAAATTGGCCGAGGAAGCGGAAGAAGCTGCCATTAATTATATACGGAACACTGGTATGAAATATAGCCACGATGCTTGGGAACCGCCAGCTCAGGTACTCCACTTTGCACTTGGGATTCGCGAAATCTACCAAAAATTACGATTTTCATCCTTGAATGTATAATCCTGACAAATAACCCGCCTGGAAATGTTCTGGATTATATTTCGATCAAATATCCGAAATTTATGGCCGACCACGTAAATTATTGCAATGATTCTTTAGAACCAGGATACAAGAAAAATTCTATAATCCAAGAACTACTTCTTCAATTATTCAACAAATATTTTTTCTTGCCATCTCGATTTCTTCGAACATACTTAATATTTATAATTGAGAAATTTAAAATAATAATACACCCTAGTAAATTTCTCTAACTATGTATAAGTACCAATTCGAGGTTTATAGAGTTTTAAAATTCGCAATTAAATACGGTTAGACTTGATTAGAATCGCGAAACCCGATAAGGGTATAATATCCTTGGGACACAATAGTTTCAGGATCAGGGAATTCACCCAGTTTTCCCTTCTATCTACGATCCATTCTACCCGTGCGCACAAACATTGACCCTTCGAGGAAAACCTATACCTCGAAAGCTGTGCTTTATTGCACAGCATAAAATTGCACGACTAGCTCTTAATCGGCTTTGATCAAATATCTCTTTCGTAACGCTCGCTCTGAATAATAATCTTCTTATGTAACCACTTTTATGGTATCCCGGTTCTACGCGGCGTTTGTAATGGCGACAAAATTGCATACCTTGCGATTTTCACGATCATTTTTTTAAGACGATTTGCGTATCAGACTTGTCACGTCAACGCTGCGAAACGCTGCTTTCATGCGACACTTGTCAACATTCTTTTATTTAGTAAAATATGGAGCGACATTTTAGATTTGGATAGGGTACTCGGAATTATACATAGGTACATGGAAATCTTTAGAATTTTAAGGATTTTGAAACTTCCAAATTTGGTCATTTGAAAATTAACAATTTGACAATTCGATAATTGAAAATTTGATAGTTTAAAAATTAAAAAATTTGAAAATTTAAATATGTAAAAACGTGGTACCTCGCAAATATTGAGAATCTGTGAAAATTTCCGAAAGAGGAACTAGAAATCAACGAAACAACAATCGACCGAAAAAAGATCCGCCGCATCCCCAGAAAATGGAGCAGCGAGATTGCACAATTCAAATGAGTTGTTTCCGTAAACAACCCGGCTGAAACCACGGCACAAAGCACATTCATGAAAACAACAATGGCGGGCGTGCTTTAAATGTGCAACTGTCGCCACCCGTTTCTTACTTCAGTTTTCGCAGTCATCACAGAAGGTATCAAACGAAATATTTAGCGTTTCGCATAATCACAAAGCATCGTGGCCAGTGAAATGAAACAGTTGAACTCGCGATGTCCAATCTTAACGTTGAATCTTTTATTTGAATACGGATCCTCTTTGGTGCGGAACGAGAATCAATTCTGTACGAGACGAGTTGAAAATTTCACGGCACTTTGCCGCGGAACAGTCGGAAAATAAATGGAAAGAAGCAAATTTGTCGCCCGTTGAATTGCCGGCCAGCTGAATAGAATGTTTGACGAGCAACCGAGAGAAATGAAATTCATCAGGATATTTCGAAACTGAACGACGCCTGAATTAAATTTTCACTCGTGCTGCGCTGCCTGCCGTGTTCCCGGCTCAAAGGCTTTTCCGAAAAATATTAACATTTTATGCACGGCGATGAATTTAAAATTTACATGCTATCCCGTAACTTCTCGCGTGGCATGCGTTGTAACTTCGTTTAATGCACGGATGAAACAACTAATAGGTTGTAGGCAATAAAACGTGCAGGTAATACGAAAAGTTCATGGAAACTCTTGCGCTCTCTGGGCGATGGTATCATTGTATTATGGCACCGGGTAATTTGCATGCCTCGAAATCGCGACAAAAGGAATTCATTTAGCCCGAAAGGCCGTCGAGAATGAATTTTCACCCTTCGATCGCTCTACAATATTACTTGATAGAAAGTAATAAAGAATATGGTCACGTCGACTGATGCAATAATGAAGGAAAAGCTTTTGCGAAGGTCATCTTTCAAAGGGTCTTTCCATTGGTTATACAATTTTGTTATTAATTATTTAGTTTCTGCGTGTTATACAATTTTGTCTTACTATTTCAAGTATTTATTTCATTCTAATGTACGAGACGCTAAGTAATGAAAAGATAAAATCAACGATATATCGAAAGGTCCCATCCATCTTCCAAGGGTTAAAGCAACCCCGAGACCACAAAAGAAAAATCAGACTTCTTCAATCTCCGTGGACTGACAAATCGATGATCCGCCATCGTATCGCTCAAGAGGTCCCCGAAACAAAAAGAAATCACCCTATAACCCAGTAACGACGAACCCTCGTGTCCATATTTGTATTTCCCTTTGTGCCCCGATACAGAACAACAACCCTCCGCGTTCCATCATTCTAGGACACGCGTAAAGGAAAGAAAAGTAAGATCGGAAAGTTTCGAAGTCACGTAGCGTCGTCGAAAGAACGCGTGCGAAGGGGGTTGGAGAAACAGGAAGAGAGTTGATGGGGTGGCGGAAACGAAGGAAAAAAAGGAGACGAAAAGAATCGAACATCCTCGTCGTCGTCCGATGAAAAAGTCGTTGGTGGCGCCCGTCGGTCTGGCCAATATTTTACTATCCAACACCGACTCTCTCTCTCGCTCTCTTTCAGACCGTTCCGTCCAACAACCCCTAGCGCCACCATTATCCGGCGTTGCTTCTTTTCTGGTGGTGCGGCCAATGACAACCGGGAAAAGAGAAAAAGGAACGAACGGAGGGACCAAGCAGATCGAGTCCCGGTAAAAGGAGAAAATTGGAGAAGGGGGAGGGATAGAAATGCGCCCGAGGGGTTGTGTACTCGACCACGGTCGATGAAAACCGCCCCGAGATCTCTTGGTTTCTTCTTCGCGGAACAGCCCTGAGCCACGATGATTCAGGATGCAACGGACAGAAAGAAGTTTCGCGGTTCCTTTCGGCCACGACTTCCGTTCAACGAAACGTACTCTCTTTTTGAGGGGGGTTGTTAGTCGAAAGGGTGAAAACGGTGAAGAGGGTGAGGCGTCGTTTGACGATGTTGCAACCTTCTGACGAAGGTACCCACTCTTGTCGATTGCGTTGGGAATTTCATTTTGGATCAGCCGCGGCTGAATTTTAACCAATCCCTTTCTTTTCTACCCTTTGTTCTGCCGACCCTTTGTATCGCAATATTAACTCTTACGCGATGTTTTATTTAACAATTTATTGTACATTATATGAATTTTAATGTAATGTTCAACGCGGGTTATTAATTCGGTATGGAGAGTAATTAAATTTTTGAAGGGAAATAGGAGGATCCAGATAGCAGTAATACTGTAATTAATTTCATATGTTCAAAGGGGGATGAAAAATTTGTACTGAAAGTAGAAATGATTGTATTCTGAAGGAAGTTCATTTAAAATTCATATATACGTATTTTAAATTGTAGTTGCATATTTTTAAATAATTTAGAAACGAATAGAACTTACAAATTCAAAAATGTAGAGATTCTAGAGATTAAAAAATTCAGATTTTCCTGTCGTTCCAGAAATTACGGTATTCTTAACCATAATAAAATATTAAACAGGACTATAAAAGGTACCATATTCTTTTAATACTTCTCATTATACTCAAAGCGTTTCCACCCTTCCACAAAAAGATTCCTACACATACAGTACAATATCTCTCCTCCATTATATTTCCGCCATAGTTAGCTCAGTATAAACACAATATAAATTAAAAGATTGTTAATCCGATTGTCGATACATTGATCGGTGAAGCTCTTCGCTCCGTTCGAAGTTATGAAACGTTTATAACCCCTTGGAACGAGATAAACTTTTTACGATCACGAACGAGGAGAGGAGACTTTATGTGTTCGCTCGTTCGTGATAAGATAGAAAAACCAATTTTATTCCTGTGTGTCTGCAATAAAATGTTCCTCGCGAACGACAACGTTCGGAAATTTCGCGAAGACCACCTCGCCGGTACACATCTCAGTGTGTCTAATCAATTTACGATCCGGTGGATAATTTCGTGTTCCGATAGCCGTCCGCTGCTTTCCGTTATTTTCCGAAATTAATCAATCGCGATCGATCATCGCCGTTACAACGAATCTCCGATATCGTCGGTGAACGTGACCCAAATTCCTGATAATTCAATATTCTCGCGTCCACCTGTATATTCGTATATATATTACGTATGTACGTATGTATGCATGCACGTCATAGGGTGGACGAGTATACCTTCTCATCGATTTCCAACGTCACAGGACACATTCCATCCTTCGAAGATGCATCATTTTGCGAGGCGTAATTTATGAGTTAAAATGATAAACGACGAATATCAAAAGGATGACTATTTTTAAAAACTTTGTGGATGTGAACTTGTAATTGATCAGAATAAATGAGATTTGCAACTTTTGATCCTGCAACCTTTAATACTGAACTTGAAATGGGGATATTAACAGAAAGAATATTTTAATAATATTCCTACCTCGGTAGTCTGTGAAGTAAAAATACCATCCTTGTGCACCGATATACATGTACAGTTTAATTACGTATGGAAATATATGAAATGTCTCCATCACGTTATTCCGTAAACCAGATTATCCGACGAATCTCGTTCCAACGATCCGTAAAAAGATGAGGCAAGGACAGAACGCGGTCCAAGGATTCTTTTTACAACAACGTGGGTGTCCAAGATTTACAGGTGCGTGCGCCCATATCACGAGGAAATAACGACGACATAACCTCGACGAGGAGAAAAGCACACTTATCACATTCTGGCTTCGTAGACGTGTCGCCCACGTTACAATTTTATCGCTGGATTATATTCTCTAATGAGCAAGCCGGGCTCCTCTATGCCCCTTTTACGCACCGTTCTGTCACGCGACACGACCCCTTCAAACGGCTACCACCCTAACCTCACGAGTCTTAAAAAAAAAAAAATGAGAGAAAAAAAACCGACGGTCGTTATTTTCTTTCTTGCGGAAATTTAACAACCCACCCTGTATCACGCTGCGGCTCCGTTAATTTCTCTTTTTAGTGGCCCTTCAATCTGCTGCATCGACCATTTGTGCGAACCATCATGAACGATCGAATGAAATTCAAGTATTGCAGGGGTTACTTTCGACGCATTCGAATAGAAAACGCGTTAAAGTTCGTTTAAGTAGTTCACCGACGTGCGATGAGCTTCCAAGTTTTAAATAGCTGTGGTTTATGGTTCGAGATTATGGGCTGGATTCGCTGATGGCAATTGCAAATTTAATATGCTTTATGGAGTTCTTGTAACAAGAGGCGTAATTCATGTCTGAAGTAATTCATAAATGTAAATGGAAGGTTTTTATTGTGAAGTATGATCTTTATGGCTAACAGCTATACGTTCAACTCTTTAACTTTTACTGATACGAGATAATGTTTAATGAAGTTGTCAGATTTAATTGTAGTATTTGAAATATAGAGGTACATTAAAATTATTGTATTCTTTTCAATACATGACTAAAGTAAAATAATTTTTAATATTTGTATGGTTGAAGTAAACGTAAAAAATAAAACAACGTATGCTTCGTATGCTGGCATATGCCAACGAAATTCCACGAGAGGTTCTCCAAACCCAACCTTTATCGAGTAAAGAGAAAAAACCACCCCTGTTCGTAGGAAGATTTCTTGGAATGATCCCCGATTCTGGAACGTACGAGTTACGTTCTCGATGTTTTTCGTGGGATCCTTTCATCCCCTTTGTTCACAGAGACGATTGTGTCTTCTTTAAGCAAATAAGAAAACGTATCGCAAGCGTGCTTGCTACCTTTGATCTAAATTCATTCTTTCTTATACTTAAATGTTGCATTTGAAATGTAAAAATGTGGAGATATTTTATCTTAAAGAACAATCACTCTATTTCGAATATCTTAACAAGTCAAAATCTCCACATTTATATTAAAATTTAATGAAATAATATTTCGTCTTGTATGCAAAGTTTAATGTGATAAAGTAAAAATGTGGTAAATTATCAACTAAGTAGTTTGTCAAAGACATTCAACTTTTTGCTGATAACGTTTATAAAATATGTGACGAGATAATTCGCGATTGTCTCTTGAGCTCTTTTCCTTTATCACGGCTCTCTTACGACGGTAAGTTTATTGGCCTCTCCTTACCTGGGAAAATATTCTCCCTTATTGCAAGAGGGGCTAAGATCCTATCGAACACTGATTCTGCAGCATTCGAGATCACAATGAATGGAGCGTTTCAGGCGAATCTCTATCGTGCATTTTCTCGATATTGGAAAGCTGATGCCGCAAGACGATATCACTGAATGTTTAAAATTCGCAATCAAACCTAGCTGATATTGTTGTTACGCTTTCGCATCAACAAATCTTATCTTTCTATATAGAAACCCATTTAATTCGATATTTCAGTAAAAAGAAATACGAAGATGTTGTAAATAGAATAGCGAAATGATGGAAGGGTAACAGCAATAAAATGGAAGAATATATTCGTAGCATGAAATATTGAAAAGATAAAATAATAATATAATGAAGTATAGTGAAGTGTTACAGAAATAAAAGACTGATGTAGTAAAACAATAACGTAACGAAAAAATTTGCTGATTACCGTAAGAAAAAATGAACATCAAAGTGATAAAGAAAATTCATTTCTCGTCAAGGTAAAAAGAAGCAAGTTTCATAAAGTAATATAGTCAGCTTTATTTCCAAGATAATTAAAATCTAGGGCACATTTTCCGACCTTTTCCAAGCTCATAATAGCCAAATAACATAGATTCACGAAAAATGTAATTTTACTAAAACATTTTGCAACGGAAATACAATTTTATACGTACCACGTTTTATTTGTTGCTTGTCAAATATTAAGCACGCGTGAAAGTGGTTTGAGTATTTATTTAAATCTCTCCTGGCAAAATGTAACATTAATTTTAGTACGATAATATGCTTTTAACAAAACTTCGACAAAGTGCATCTCCCCCTAACGACCAAAGTTAACTGCGTTTCAAACTCTGGAGAAATTCACTTACTCGTTTCTACCCTTTTATACGTACTCTACGCGTGCGGTAAGTTGGCACGCGAATCGATATGATGTGTATTATATACGGCTGCCAACACACCAGACACGATTCTTTTCAACAAACATTTACAGATTGTTATTGCGAGTCTTGCTCATTCAATCTGTACGCAGACAATGTTTACACACACAATGTTTAAGTCTGTTACTCATCAACCCTATTATGATATACCTAAGTCTCTTTGTTGTAGTAATATCTAAGAATTTCTATTGGTCCTCCCCGTTCTATCTCCTAAATCAAACTTCAGAAGCTTCAAAAGAAGTAGAATATCATTTTTGGAAGCTTGCACTATGATTCATCAGGTGCGTCGTCAGAACTAATCACAGCTACAATATTAAAACAGACAAAGAAAATTGAAATGCTATGTCAATCTGCAATGGTTGAATATGCAAATAATTGGACTTGAACTCCAAATTGAAGCGTATTCAAAATTCGAGTGAAATTGATCAAGATCGAGTGCGTCACAAGTGCGTCGAGTCAGACTAGTCAAAATAATGCAAGGGTTAATATATATAGTATACAATGCCTTTGCACCCAAATACCAAATAACGTCACCGTTCCTGTAGTTTCCAAATAAGGACCTAACCAAGAACTAACTAACCTAGAGATTAATCAAAGCAAAGTCAAAGAGAACAATCCAACAGAATATTTAAAAAAATCACATCCGCAGAAAATATTTGATCGCAGCCATGTTGAATAAAGGAGTAATGATACAGGCATCTGGAGGCTGCATATTTAAATGCGCAACAGGGTGTGGACATCGTGTGACGGATGTGCAGAAGGTAAGTACATAAGCAGGTATATAACAACACGGGTGATCGTGGAGCAAGTAAATGATGAAAAGCGACAATTGAAAATGCGTGGATCGAACGAGCTCCGTTCTGTTCGGAGGATGACGACGATTACGGGGTCATGCATTGAGTCAGTGGATGATGCCCACGCTTTGCAACGCGTGAGAACGAATCACGGATTACGACACTTGCCAGGGATTTAACGGCTATTAAAAGCGAACTTCGGAGAAAGGATTACCGACTGGATTAACAGGATCTCTAGGATAAACAGCGAGCCTGCATCGGACCCGACCTACATTCAGCCACCTAGATGCACGCTTTTCTACGATGTATTCGGGAGTTTTACAACTTTGCTATTAGGCTTTTTTTATATTGGGGAATTTGGCAATTTTGGAACTTAGGAGTTTGAGATTTTTTAATTTTGGGATTTGGGGGTTGGGAACTTGGGATGTAGAGGATTTAGGGATTTGGAGGTTGGGAAGTTCGGACATAGAGGTTTTAGGGATTTGGAAATTTTGGGAATTGGTCATTTGGGTATTTGGTAACTTGGAAATTTGGGGATTTGAAAATTTGATCATTTGGGAATTAGGGGACTTCAGAATTTAAGGAATTGGAAATGAATAAATTACAAAATTTGAAGATTTGAGAATGTTAAATCTAGGAAATATGAAAATTTGAGAATGTATTAATATTTAAATGTGGAAATACGATAATTTGAGAATGAGTTACTAATTTGAAAATTTGAGCATATAAGAGTCTACCACCTAAATTTGGATTACCTATTTACATCACCTTAAAATACAAAGATGAAACATCTATTTGCTCGGAAAACACAACAGTGCCAAATTGATCTAGATTACGTGGTTATAAAACACAGTGTGATTAACACGAACACAGGTATTTACGAGGGATACAAGCTTATCTGGTGTTTTCGTCGTGAAATAAAGGAAAATAGGATAGTCCGATAAGTGGTTCGATGCAAATGCAAGGATCCGTCTGAGATAAATAGCGTAGGCGGGGTGTTAATTAATTTCAAAAATACGCGCGAAAAGGTGACCGATAAATATGCAGCGATACAAATGCAAATCGTCGAGGACGCGATAACACGGTCCAGATTGCTCGAAATATTTCCTCGTTCAACCTTGTATTTTATTTCTATTTTTACTCCACGTTTTTTTATTTGATTTCCGTGCCCAAAAAAGCCTATCTCGCTTTCTCTCTTTTCTCGTCTTTTTTTTTGTTGTTGTTGTACTGTGCGAACACGAGCCGAGACAAAATAAATCCGTCGACCTGCACGAAACGAAATCTCGTTTGAACCGATCGTGACTCGTAGATTCGCGTTCGAATAGAATAAAAAAAAAAAATGAAGTTAATGAAACGAACGAACGCATCGAATCATCGATAACTGTTGTTCCGTCGTTAACGAGCGATCATTCGACGAGAAGGATTTATTTCTTCGTGCAACCGCTCGTGCAGAAATTCTGCGCCAATTTCGTTTCTAACTCTCCTTGAGAGGTTATTCGACTTCGATGACGGGACGATTGCATTTTTAGGAACTTCTTTAAATTACTAATTGTTTCCATCCATTAATTTTACAATTTTCTCTAATTTTACTATGTACATTTCTAATGTGACCTAATTTCTCAAATTTCAACACTTTTTAATCTTTAAAGTCATACATTGTTAAATCTCCCGATTTCCCATCTTGTTCCCTAAATCTTTAAATTTACAATTTTAAAAATATTCAAATCTTGTGATTTCTAAACTTCATACTTTACCATATTCTCTTATTCTGCAAATTTCGAAATTTCTTAATTCACGAATTTTCAAAAATGCAGATGTCTTAACATCAAAGTTCACAATTTTATAATTCCTCCAATTTCTCAATTTCCCTTATTATCCAAATTTATATATTTGTAAATTCTTCTCACTTTTAACTTCTGAATTCGCAAATCTCTAAATTTCTTAATTTTCTAAATCTCCCAAATTTTTCAATTTTTAATTAACAATTTTCCAAATTTCAACATATTTAAATTTCCTAATCTTCACATCGTCAAATCCCTAAATTCTCAAATCTTAAAAATCGTCACAACTCCATAAATTCGACATACCTAAATTTCAAAATATCTAAATTTTCATATCTTCACATTATGACATTCTTAATATTCCAAACCTCCAAGTCCTCAAATCCCCAGATTCCCAGATCTCCAAATCCCTAAATCCCCAAATTCCTAGATTCCCACATCTCCAACTCCTTCCATCCCCAGATTTCCACATCTCCAAGTCCTCAAATCCCCAAATTCTCACATCTCCTAATACTCAAATCCCTAGATTCCCACATCTCCAAATCCTCAAATCCCCAAACTCTCACATCTCCTAATACTCAAATCCCTAGATTCCCATATCTCCAACTTCTCAAATCCCCAAATTCCCACATCTCCAAATCCTCAAATCCCCAGATTGCCATATCTCCAAATCCTCAAATCCCCAAATTCTCACATCTCCTAATACTCAAATCCCTAGTTTCCCACATCTCCAAATCCTCAAATCCCCAAATTCTCACATCTTCAAATTCTCACATCTCCAAATACTCTAATCCCCAAATTTCCAAATCCCCAAATCCCCAAATCCCCAAATCCCCAAATTCCCACATCCCCAAATCCCCAAATCCCCAAATCCCCAAATCCCCAAATATCCATATTACTAAATCAGAAACTTGAGCAACCAAAAAACAAACACAATCAAAATTCAAATATAAAGAGTACATCGTGTTTCTAGGTAGCATCTAGACCGCCGATAAAGGGGGCGAAAAGTCGGAAAACCCAGATCGCGTAGCGTAAAGAGTATGATACGGTGTTCGCCACGCCTTGAAGGTGTTTTGCACGGTCGTAAACAATAAAGCTTTGCAGGGCAATCGGCGAGCAAGCCTGCAAGGTGAATGGATGCGACACGAGAGGAGAGTTGGCAAATGTTGCCAAAGGTGTTAGTCGACATTCCTGGCGTTCCTACCACCTGCGGCGTTCCAGCCGATTTGCTCCACCTGTCTTTGCTGCATTGCACCAGAATGCAACGACGCTATTCCATAATCAACGATGCGCGGGCTACGGCGACACGATTCTTAACTCTTTCCTCGCGAATCGCCTGCAATCTCGCACAAAATCATCCACTGTGGTTGGCTAAATTTATTACGCTCGAGAGATTTCCTTTTTAAAACGACGGACGACACTTTTCAATTAAACCCCTTATGATTCCTTCGGCAAGTTTGATAGCGATTATTGTTGTAATGTTGAAATCAAGAATGTTCAAATGTTAGGGATTTTTTGGATATGACGATTATTAGGGGATGAGTTGGAAATAAAATTAAATTCGAAATTGAATTGTACTGAAAATATAATATAAGCCGAATTTCAGTTATGTACGTTCATTTAAGCCGAGCAAGACTATTTCTAATACTGATAACTATTTATTTCTAGTGAGTAAAAGGTTGTAGAGCCATGTAAGCTTTCAATGGATATTACTTCTTACTTTCACAATGATAAAAGTAGGCTAGATGTTTTATCTAAGTATTAGTACAATTGTAATACAATGAGATAATCTCGGTGAGAATGATATCTGTAATGTGCTCGCGTGATCCTTGATTTATTAACGATAATTCAGAACTCCTTTGTACTGGCTAGATATAGGAAGAAGGAATCTGGTATTGAATCAGGTCATGCTTGGGACTTTCACTCATAGGCAGTAAGTATTATTAAACTTTCCAGCCTACAAATTTAGAAATCAAAAATTCCCGAACGGTTCAGCTATCAAATTCACATATCTCTGAGATTGAGAATTTGGACGTTCGAACATATTTGAGAATGTACGAAAATATAGAAATAAGGATTAAAGAATTCGAAAATTTGAGATTGTGAGAGATTTGTGTCAAATAATAGTATCTGTAAACTTGGAAATATGAAAATTGAGAAATTTACTTCCTCTACTTCAAACTTTCTCCATTACCATAAGTTATCAGACGTATCGCATATAACACGTTAGCATCTACGTACTGAACATTGCTGTTATAAACGTATAAATCAGTACTAAAAATCCTTTAAAATTCGGAATTTATCCAGAATTTCGTTGCATCAAAAACGTTTCCCAAAGCTCTTCATCATGATTCATTCCTCAAATGGAGCATGGCTCAAAACCACGCTAAAAATCCTACTGTCGAAACGTAAAGGAAGCTTCCAAAAACGAGAATGTGAAATCTTCTGCTTTCGGATTTTGGAGTTTTGCGTGTCGACCGAAATACGTGATGTTTTTTCTGCGCGTACGTAAAGCAAGAAACGGTGGTCCATTGGTTTAAATTTCGGAGCTAAAACGGTCATTAAGGTCCCTTTAAAGGCTCAATACGGTTCTCATAAATTTCGTAGCATCGCGTTAATCCAACTGGTATATTTACGGTACCGAGGTAGGCTCTCTTTGAACGCGTGAATACACTTTTTATAGGTCGGCCACGTATGTACGGGGTGTTCATAAGCTCGAATTTATCGCGAGGGAACCTGGAGGCTGATGGAACCTAGGGGAAAGCTTTTATAAACCTCTTAGCGGGAATAAAGCGTGCGTCGAGCGAGATTTCCTCGCGGAAAATTTCATTTCTATGCAATTTCTTGGCAACCGGTCCTTCCCTGGTAATTGGCGGCGCAAGGAATTCACCGGAAGTCGAAGAACTCCCTACTGACTTCCGCTAGCATGATTCTTCTTTGACTGCCTGTTTGCTTCTGGTATTTTGGAAAGAATGCTTTTTACAGCTGCATGTGCTGCACTTTTTCCTAATTTTTAGAATTTTTCGTTTTTCTTTGCTTAATGACAAATGTACACGGTATAATTAAATATTCGTTTAAGGCGTTTAGAGTTGACTTTTTTGGTACTTTTTCTTTCTTTGTAGTTTACTTAGTTCTTGAATATTCTTGTTTCCAATTTAGCGGATACAGAATTTGGGGATTTAGAAATTTGGGGATTAGGCTTTAGGGAGTTAGACATGGAGGATTGGGTATTTGGGGAATTTGGAATCAGAGTAATTAGAGATCTGAGGGAATAGGGTTCTCAGAAATTCGAGATCTGGGGAATTAGGAATTTGACCATTTGTATATTTGATGATCTAAGAGTTTGGATACTTGAGAATTTGGGGATTTGAAAATGTGGAGAGTTAGGGTTGAGGTATTAGGGATCTGGAGGATTAAGGATACAGGTAATTGGAGATCTGGGCAGCTAGAAATCTAGGGAATTGGAAATTTGAGCATTTGTATATTTGGCTTGAGAATTTGGGGATTTAGAAATTTTGAGAGTTACGCTTTGAGGTATTAGGGATCTGGGGATTAAGAATCTGTATACTAAAGGACCTCTCAACTAAAAATCTGGGGAATTGGGAATTTAAGCATCTGTATAATTGATTATCTAAGAGTTAAGGAACTTAAGAACTTGAAAAATTAAGGATTTGACGAATGTAAGAATCTGGATGAACATTTGGAAATTTAGGGATAATCATAATTTACTAGATTTTACATTTGGAAATTTTGAAAAGTTTAAATCCTTGAAAGTTTATAAATAAATTTAAAAACATACGAATTTGTAAAATTTTAAATTTGCAAATTGGTAAATATATAAATTTGATAGTCGAAGCCCTAACTCGTTCCTTTCCTAGATTTCCCTAGTCTATTTCTACTAAATTCCTAACTGATCTAATATGCAAGATTAATCGTTAATAAGCTTAATATCCGATGATCTGCAACAATTAATGGATCACGATTTACATATTCCGTTGATCATTTTCTTTGTTTAATTACTCACATCGTGTTTACAGATAATAATGTTTGAAGGATTGTGTCAGGAACAAAATGGTTGTTGCATAGAGGAAATGTGCGTATCAACATTCAGCTAATTATGCTGGTACAGACTGCATTTCTGTTTATTCATGTAATATTACCGACTGAATTGATGTATGTGCAGAATATCTGGTCGCATTTGTCTGGAAACAGCCTCCAAATTGAATATACATTTAGTTCGATTATTCTGAGAAATTCATTCATTTTATTTCGCGAACACTTATTTTGCAAAATAATAATTCCAGTATTTGTCTCAAATATTTCTCATATATTCCGACATTTCATCGGATCTTTTACATTTATCTTCTGCATCTTTTGCATTTATTTTTCGAATACTTTTTTACGAACGTTTGATCGAGCTTGTCCTTTTTTAAAGGACTGAATGGCTTGCGGTTTCCACCGATTTCTCGGCAATTTTAACATCGACAATCGTAACCGCCAAACGATGTACTATCGTGCTGTTCTCTTTTTCCCAACAAATCGACTACAATTTTTCTGAAAGATTCTAAATCGGATATTTTCGAGAATACTCAGATTTACATATATTATATATATTTATTAATTTACGACTTTCTGAAATTCTTAAATCACCAAATGTGTAATTTTCATGCATTCGCGGGGTTTTCAAGTTTTTGAATGCCAAGGTTTCAGTTTTCAAATCTTAAATTTTCACAAGATCTCAAACCTGATATTTATTAGTTCTCAAATCAGCAAATTTTCCCTCGCGAACTTCCGAAACCTCAAACTCCCCAAATTTCCAAAACTCCTCAAATATATAAATCTCTAGAGGTCTAAATCACAAAATAGCCGAGTTACCCAAACTCGAGGTGAAATTAAATTTCAATCTCCTCACTCCCGAGCGTGCAAACAAGACCAAAACCTCTGTCAAGTTTATAAAGCAAAGGTTGCAGAGTGGCCATAAAAAGTCATGCATGTATGTGTCTCATTATCCCGAAATAAAGCAAAAGAGTCGGGGATCGATTCTCCGCTCGCCAAAGAGCCAACACCGCTAATCTGCATAATCGATGCAGAGAGGAGCAGAAAAAAGGAGGGAATTTCGAAAAGCCGTCTCATCCTGTCGAAGGAGAGATCCGAAGCGAGAAGTGTTGCTAAATCGTCGATTTAAATGCGTAATCGAGCAAGATCCGCGTACAGATGTTTCATTATACCAAAGACGGGTAGCTGAAGTGAACCTTTACGAGCTTGCTACAAAATGACTCTCATTATACCCGCGTTATTGCGAATCGTGCCACTTCCGTTTTGTAATTTCACTAATCGAGCCGCAGTCTTGTCGCGAAATTTCTCTCTTTCGCTTCCTCTCTCGGTTTTATAGGCGTGCACACGCACACACACGGCGACCGAGTGCTTTCTATCGAGGTGAAAATCGATTATTCCTGGCGTAATGGAGAAAAAAAAAATTGCCGATCGATCGCCGGAGAATACTGTGACCTAGTGACGCGAAGGTAAACGAGTGTACCGGTTGCACTCGCTCTTTTCACGACCTATTGTTCCTCATAAATTACTAACTTACTACCTCGCGATAGTAATTTCTCTGGTTACGTTTGCTCATGGTTTATGACACGAACGCGCAGTCACGAGAACGTAATAGTAATAATTTGATATAGCTACGTAACCGGTATCGAGTTCAGGGTGTTTTATTGCGCGTTCATCGCTCGATCTAGGTGTTTACGTGGCTTCGGGGCATGGAAACACTGCCATTTGGGGATTCGGAGATTTGGGAAATATTTTAATTTCACTTGAGAACTTGGAAATTTAACGATCTGGGAAATTTGATAATTTGGGGATTTGAGAAACGAGAAATTTGAGGACTTGGAGCGTTTCAAGAGTTTGAGGATTTGGAAGTAATGAAATCCAAACTCATAAATCTTCAAATCTTCAAATGGTCAAATTCTTAATTCCCCAGATCTCTCATTCCTCAGATTCCTAATTCCCCATATCTCTAATTCCTCAGATTTCTAATTATCCAAATCCATAATCCTTCACGTCCCTAATCCCCCAAAGCCTACCCTCGATATTTCCAAATCCCCAAATTCACAAGTATCCAAACTCCAAAATCCTCAAATTCCCCAAATTTTCAATAGATCCAACAACCCCAAATTATCTAGAAAAAATCTGGGGAAAAGTGAACAAAGCGAAATGTAATTGAAACACTGAAATATGAATAATAAAACGTAACAATCCAATATTATTGAATCGACAAACGAATAAAGAGGATATTTTAATAATGAAATGATCGTAATTATTATGAATTAATCAATCGCCAATTAATGAATTATCAATGCCGAACGGTAACGCGAATACAAAAATTCAGATACGTATCTCTGTCCAAACGTTATCTATGCCCATTTTCGACTGCTCGTTAAATTTATTCAGCTTTCAACGGTGGATCATCGGACGTGCTAATGACCAATTAGATAATAAATAACGCCGATACGATTGTACCGATAGGCCGTATTTTCACGATTCGGAAATCGAATCTGTTCCCGTCTCGCGGCCAGAAAATCGCCGACTAACGGCGAAGAATGAAAGCGGAACACACGCAATTAGTGTTAAAATCCGTGAATTATTGCCGAGTGGTTGAACAGCTTCCCCTCGAAGACGGATGCGACGTGTATTTTCCGTTCGACCTGTTCGAAGTGGCGAGCCGGAGGGGCAGGAAAAAAAAGAAGAAATGGCAATGCGGAATCGCAAAAGGGAAAAAGATAAGAGGGTCAAGTGTCTGGTGCATGCAGCTACGGCACCGCGAGAGAGGGTTATAACGTTATAGCAATAGTAAAATTGGGGCAAAAGCGTCGAAAGAACACGACCGTTTCATGAACTTAAAGTGCACTGGATATTAAGCTCGCCACGAGCACCTTTGATTACCCGCGTTTTAAGAACAATGCTGACCAACGAGACGCGAAGGTGTTCCCAAAAGGATAAACTTTGGAATTTTCTTTGGGTACTTCGTAAATTTAAAAATTTAGAAATTTTAAGAACATGGGTATAAGTACAAGTTTATATGGAAATCTCGGTGGTGAGAAAGTTACATATTTGACAAACTTAAACATTTTATGGAGAATACTGTATTACGTCAAGTTCCAAAATCCCAAAGTCCCTAGATCCCAAAGTTCCTAAACTCCAAATTCTCTAGATCCCAATGTCCCTGGATCCCAAAGTTCCCAAACTCCAGTCCCTCGATCCCAAAGTTCCTAAACTCCAAATTCCCTAGATCCCAAAGTCCCAAAATTCCAAAGTCCCTAGACCCCAAAATTCCTAAACTCCAAAGTCCCAAAATTCCAAAGTTCTTAGATCCCAAAGTTCCTAAACTCCAAAGTCCCTAGATCCCAAAGTCCCAAAATTCCAAAGTCCCTAGAGCCCAAAGTTCCTAAACTCCAAAGTCCCAAAATTCCAAAGTCCCTAGATCCCAAAGTTCCTAAACTCCGAAGTCCCTAGATCCCAATGTCCCTAGATCCCAAAATTCCAAAGTCCCTAGATCCCAAAGTTCCTAAACTCCGAAGTCCCTAAATCCCAAAATCTCTAAATCCCAAGATACCTAATTCCTGAGATTCGGAAATGTTGAAATCCCTAAATCTGAATGTCCCAAAATTGCAAAGTTCCAAAATCCCAAAGTCCCTAATCCCCAATATTCCTAAACTCTAAAATGTCACAATTCCAAAATCCACAAATCCGAAGAAGTAAAAATCCTAAAAATTGTAATATTCATCATATCCCAGAAATAATTTGCCAATCTACATCCACGCATCTAAAATCGCCACCACGAAATGCAGGTCACTTTCGAGAATTATCTTTAACAAATCATTCACGAAAACACGTGTCAGATACAGATCAATGATACAAAATTATTAGTCACCGCGAAACGTTCGCTTACACGACAACCTAAACAAATTTATTGAAAAGGAAAACACTTACTAAACGCCGTTTGTCTAGCGCGACACCTTTCATTATCTACAATTCATAATTTATCCGCGCATATTATCTTAAGTCTGTGTATTTAGCGGAACCAGTTAGTCTGGTCCGATTCGTAATAGAAAATCGACGAAGTAATGTGTTTCGAATCGATAGGTCGCCCACGCGTGTTCCCGGCCAGAAAACCGGGTCAAATTTGTCAGTGTCGACATTCAATATACACACGTATAATTATCAAACTGTACCGAGCTCTTTGTATTATCTTTGCGACCAGGGATAATTAATTAAACCCCCGCGAGCCTCGAAAATGAAACGCGCCCGCTTCGAGCACTCGATAAAGCAACGAGGTACAAACGTATGTACGGAGCAGTGCACGATGCGAAACAGGTCGTTTGCGTGCTCCTTTTTTTCTACTTCTGTATTCATCCCTAAGGTAGGTTTCGTCGATAAAGATACACTCTCTGTATAGTACGTTTACCGTAGTACGTGGGTGGAACTTCAAGGGTGAACTCGAAAGGTGAAAGCGAGAAATAAAGTTTGCATAAATACGAGTCCTGTTTGACCTTATTCGACGAAAATAACACCAACAGCGACGGAATTTTAATTCTCAGACCTTAACCCTCAGGGCTCTATGCTATCGGGACATTTTGCAGACTTCTGGGAAAACCCAAATGTTTCACGTCAGCTTTGTGCTGGTCGTCGCTGTCACTTACGTGGACTATAATAAATTAATTACGGGCTCAAAAATTTCTCTTTTCACATCTTCGAAATCCGAAATACAAAATTTTAAATCCCTAGAATTCCAAAATTTGCAATGACTCAAAATACCAAATTAAAATTTCCAAAACCTAATTCTCAAGTTTCTAAAATTTCCAAATACTACGTCGCCATTTTGTCTAAGAATCCTTACCGTTTCTCACGCTAACAATACACCGTTACTTATTTGCGCAAATAAAAACTTTTAATTACAGTGGACTAACGGGTAGCTCGTCGCAGTGAAAACGGACATAAGTAACCAGACACGGTCAAGGGGTTTTCTACTTCCTCGAACAGAAAAACTCCATTACGATTTCTAAATATCCAACTCTCGAAAATCCCAATTGCCGAACGTTATTTTAAATTTGACATATATATTTTATCCAAAATTAATTGTAATCGTTAACAGTTCCTTTTACACAAAATCCGATAACAACAAGTGAAACACAAGTAACAGAATTTTACTCAAGAATTTAATCTATGCTGACAAGATCAGTATGACTGACCACCCTGAACAAAGATGTTTATAATTGAAGTTCGATTACCTTGTTTATGTCAGAGGGCATATGGCGCGCGCACCATGGAAACCTAATGCCATGTAACTGCATACATGCTAGCAACACGCGGCATTAATGTCACGTACGCATGAAACGGATACATTCGTCGTAATTGTTTCTGATCGCAATGTTTACCTAGGCAAGTTCGAACACGTAGAAAGCGAGCACGGCATCATTGCTCAGAAAATAAACAATCGCGCCGGATAACTTGCGTTTGAACAACCGATCCAGTTACGTGAAAGTAAAAGTGGCTACATTGCGTGCCACCTAATGAACCCGACGCTATGATCGTGTATTTTATGATCGCTCTTAAAGAAGGTCAGTACCAATTATGTTCCATTATCAATATAAAATAACGAAAGGAAACTGTACCTCTTCGTATACAGAGAAATTTTACGTATCTGTAAAAGAATGCCTTCGAGCAGGTTCAACACAACGTATAATATTATTTCAGCCCGCGACACTTTTACGACATGCTCAACCTTCGAGGCTCGTTTTACCTGAATATCCTTGAAAACACCGAACTAACAATCGAACACTGATCGAACTTTTCAAACAGTCGACTAACTTCGTGAAAAAATTATAACTGCCGTGAATGGAGCAACAAAAGCACACGATCTGCGCTCTATCGATAAATTCTTAACAATATATCGACGCGTTCCAATGCGAATCCTTTTACCGCGTCAAACAAAGCGAATCGCGCAAACGATATTCAAACACAGCGCAAAGGAACGTACTATTGACTACTCTCTTTAGAATTATTACGCGGAAACAAAAGCTAGCACGACACTTGTCATTTCAAATGAATGCACCTGTCAATGTTCCGCTGACTGGTGAACGCGACATGACGTGTTAGCCAACCGGCAAGAACGAACATGTCGCTTGCGTACAAAACATAGAGACAACTGTTTTATAAATAAACGAATGAATAAAGACTCACCTCTTCGGCGAATTCGAAATCCCCGTCGAATTTCCTCTTACACCTTGCTCCGGAGACTAGAACGAGCAGCACCGTGGCCACGAACACCCACGAAAATCGCATGGCTCTTGTTCCCGCGGGAGAGCACCGTTAAACGGAGACGTAGCACGCAAACACGTGTATAGGAGGACCCGATACGGCAAACAAAGGACGTTCGCGAAACGGTGGTAGCGGTTTAAAAGGCGCGCACGTAAACTGAACGCGTTCGTACACAGCGATTCTCTCGAAGTGTTCAGCTCGACGGTCGAACGAGTTGTGAGTGCGCGAACCGAGCAGAGGCGACGCCGCACTACTACGGACGCGTGGCCGCTCATTGGTCGGATTCCGACGAATGGCGGGGAGGGACGTTGGGGGCCGCGGGCGGACTACCCTTCTCTGTCTGTTTCATCTGGAGCACGACGCCGCGTCTGCCTTCACGGTCCTATGGTAGCAAGATTCGCGCGAGCGCGTGGTACACTGCGCCAGTCAATACCTCCACCTGCTGGTTCACCTACCGGGTGTTGCCAGCGAGTTGACGAGAAAAAAGGGCGCGGGGAATTCGGCAGGAGAGCATCGAGAAAGAATCCAGTCTCGCACCGGATACTCGTCCAGAAAGCGGACCGACCTAGCAACATTCTTCTTTTTTCCTTTTTATTGTTTCTCTTTCTGACTTTCTTTCTTTCGGGAAGCTTCTTAGGGTGCGTTTAGATTGGGCAAGCGAGTGTTCGTTCTTCGCCCACGTTGAATGTATTCGAGCGTGAATTTAATGTTGCTCAGAGATTTTGTTTGACGGCTCGGATACACCATGTGACAGAATGTACTAATGATAAGGGCGCTCGTATCGTTGAATCTATTCGACCGACATGATTCAATTCGACGTATTTTAGTTCCGTGCGTTTCGATCCGGGGTAATTCGATTTTCTCTGATTCGCACCGACAAGTTTCAATTCCACGTGATTTGATTCGACACGATTCCATTCTACATATTTTAAGTCAACGCATTGCAATTCTGCGTAATTCGGTATTATGCAATTTGGCATAATTCCACGTTATTAAATTCAATGCGTTACAATTTAATGTAACGCAATTCGGCACAATTCAATTTCATGCGATGCAATTTGACAAGGTCTAATTCGATACATTACAATTGCACGTTACTTAATTGTACATATTTCAATTCTTTGTGATTGAATTTATTAAATTCAATTCGACGCAGTTATTTGGGATCATGTCAAATTTAAACGTGTCGAATTGAATCACGTCGAATTGAAACGCGTCAAACTGAGCCATTTCGAACTGAATCATGCTAAATTCGAATATGTCAAATTCAATCATTTCAAACTGAAACACAGAATTTAATTATATCGAATTGAATATAGTGTAATTGAATTTTATCTAGCTGTCCCCTATTGAATTCGAATTAAGCGCTCGGTTCAAACTTCACAAATATTCGCCCGCATTCAACTGTTTGGTGTGACCGAGAATTTTGCTGATACTAAACGCGCACGAGCAAATGTTCTTGCACGTTTAATTTAAGATCTGAACGCACCCATATATACTTTCTTCTTGAACTCGTGTCGGGTTAGAATCCTCTTTGACAGATAACTCCTAAACAAGTCCCCAATTCCTACCGATGCTTCGTCTTGAAGCGTCACATTTCATTGTGCACGATGACGTTTCACCGTTTAACCCGAAGAGCGAGTCGAACCGTGATTAATTAGGAATCCGAGAAATTCTAACGCTCTCTGTTCCGAAACGCAAGCAGGTAGACAAGATGGAAAAAGAATGCGAAGAATTCCCGCAAAATGACGCGAACCTGGGAATACACCTTTTTCGCTGTAACAGCGTGGTCCGAGATTAGAAGCTCCGTGATAAATGATGGGGCGGAGAATGAATTGCGTCTATCCTTTATTTTCTTGGTTAATGACGTTAAATTAACCGATACAAATAATTGCACAAATAACTTAGACATTAACGATTATTTAAAAGTACATTGATTTATCGCGTTATTAATTGCCTGCTTTCCGAGTTGGTATAAAAAATGGCGGGAAAATAGCGAAAAAGAATAAAGTAGAAATTCCCAATAAAATAAATTAATTTGTTTCTTCTAAAATATTTGTTATGAACCTGTAAAAAATTTAATCGTAAAATTATGTTATGTTAAAACTTTTAGTAATGTACTGTTGGAATTATGGTTAAAATTGTAGCAGCATAAGTACCAACTACTTTATATATTATCTACTGTTTCTTTGAGTACCAGTCCTCTTTCTTTGAAGATACTTAGAGACATAAAAGCACAGACCTGTATCTCGAGCAGTAAGTTGTCGTAGCAATTTGTCTTACTATTTTCTTACCGCGCCAACCTGTACTGTATTTCAGTCCCCAGCTATTTTCCTCAGGTGGGAAGCGCGCGGGCACATCCCCCGGGAGTAGAAACCAGGAAGACAACGTCACAGGCATTTCCTCTACAAAATAGATCGCATCGCGGGAAAGACAAAGCGGCAAAACGT
Organism: Megachile willughbiella; assembly: GCA_945859595.2. Classification (NCBI taxonomy): domain Eukaryota; kingdom Metazoa; phylum Arthropoda; class Insecta; order Hymenoptera; family Megachilidae; genus Megachile; species Megachile willughbiella. Next base: position 11,621,120 of record OX243799.1, on the reverse strand, counting down.
TACCAAGCCAACGCGGAGAAAACGGTATCTACTTCATATTTGTTAAATATTGCCCCTCGAGCTTTGTTCCCGCTTTTTAGACTTAACATGCGCAATTGCGTCACGTTTGATTAATACCATTTTTAACGCTAATATAAGTAATATTAACTAATCAATATTCGACAATTTAGAATTTTGAAAATTTAAGTTTTTGCAATCCGTAAATTTTGAAGTTTGAAAATGTGTAAATTACGTAAAAATTTTTATATATTCAATATTCGCTACAATTCGTTTTCTATTTTGTGTCGGATCTTGCTTGGGAATTTATTGTACCAATGGGTCGATTCATCTCCTCGGTCCAGTTAGATGTGTGTCCTGCAGCACAATATATATCTCGTAGCTTGTATGTTTAAACACACTACGAAGTAGATACGAATGTCTCCTCGGAGACCACTTCCGGCGGGTGTACCGGGCAAGCACGCACCTTCGACGGGATTACGAAGTATAAACGATCTCCTCTTCACAATTACGCCGGTCCTCGTGGTGCTATTAGATATACCTTTAGTCTCAACTCTGCTAACTTATCGACTCTGTTCATTGATTTTAATTTTATCAAATTACTACACCAATATTATCGGAGAATCATAATTGATACGTTTTCACTTTAACTGTAATAGTTTTTGGAATGATGAGGGACAAATGTGATGATTGAAGGTCTCCGGTAAAAGCAACAAAGTTGGAATCCCAAACTAGTTTTTATTGTATTACATGTTTGTAATATAACAAATACTGGAAAAATTTTTTTTCCATCTATAAGCTCTTCCTAGATATTTATGGAAAATCATATCACAACCTTGGAAAGGAGTATGTTTAGTTTCTATTTTACTACCACGTACAATACAACAACAAGGATGTTTTAATAAATGATATGAAAGAAGTTACATATTTAGGAATCAATTAAAGAACCTCTCTTCATTGAACAATATAAAATAAATAATAGTACGCATGTGAAGTTGAGTTGCTACGTTTCATCTTGCTTAGATACTGCTTGTTTCGGTACTGCGAGCACATATTACAATATTTAAATATTACAATATTATAATTATTACAATATTTAAATACTTTCTATAACTATCGAATGTATCAAAACGAAGCGGGAGTAATATGTGGTATTTCGGTATGTGCCATCAAAACAAGCAAGCATGTGTAGTCATCAAATGATGCAAAAATACCTTCCTTTTACTCTCACTTAAGATGCACGTAATGCCATTTATCGACTGAAATCAAACACCAAAATATTTTGATAATCATTGTATAATTAATAGAACAACGTACATTCATAGAAAGATAGCATCAAATATGAAGCGTTTATAGCTTATGAAGAAGCGGTGAGATAAAATAAGATTTATCAACTGAAATTAAGTTATAAAGTTATGTAAATCAAATCTCGTAAATTACATATTTGTAATTTTTTTAATTTTGACTTACCTATTGGATCTACTGCTTGAGGTTCTGATGGTTCTGGAGCCTTTTCCAGTATTTCTTCAGCAGCTTCTGCAGTAATTTTGAACGGACTGCCAGCGACAGTTACGTTAGTACTGTAAACATAATCTCTTTAAAGCAACGTTCAAATAAACGTTTCGGGTTAAGTGAAGCAGCGGATGATTGCAAAGTCTTAAAGTTTCTAAATTTGAATACATCATTACAAACCATGCAATTCCTCCTGCTGGCGCTTCACGTTTAATAAGGTTTTGCCAGTGTTGATGTACTTCTTCCACAATACGTAATGCAAAGTCTCTTGACTTTGCTTCTCCATTAAATGCAAACTGATTCTCCGGTTTACCGTCTGGAATTTTGTAAATCTTGAACCATTCAATGGTAGCTTTCATTAAACCCGGATAATGTTTCTCAATATCTGATACATCTGTAACGTTAAAAATTTCCGTGTATCATAATCAACCTGTTTATCAAATAGATTACAATGACGCATCCATTATACCACGGACATTCAGTGAATAAAACGGAAATGTTTGTCTGATAAGATAGGTACTTAATAATAGAATAATGCCTTATAAATCGATATATTACAAGATATACATTTTTGCAAACTTATTAAATTGTCAACGATTAAGGAAAATAACTTGATATAATTAATGTTACCATTCATTTGGTCGGCCAAAGGATCATTAACGTCGATAACTATTATTTTCCAATCCGTTTCACCTGAAATCGTTAACAAACAAAATAAAATAAGAAATTTCGAAAGATTCGTATTTGTTTATTCAAAATTCTACATACCCTCATCTATGAGTGCAACAGTACCCAGAACTTTTACTTTCAAAACTTCACCTCTTTTTGCAACCTAATAAAACCATATCTTGTTATATTTAAATTAAAATTTATCACTGATGGATTTAAAATTAAAATGTTGTACCCTATATCCTATTTCAAGGACATCAATAGGATCATTGTCCCCTTTGCATCCAGTAGATTCATCCAATACCTCAGGGTTTTCCCAGGTCTGTAAATAAAACTCATATTAATAGCAATAAGAATAAATACATATAAAGAAGTGCATGTATATGAGAATCAAAGGAGCAATATCAAACATTTCATATTAAACAAAGTCAACTAGATAATATGTGATACCCTTGAACTAAGTTTAAGACTTTACATAAGATGTGATAAGGCATTGTTCATACATTCCTATGAAGTGTATCTACAAACTTAAATTGAAGTGTGTATGAGCCATCCTACTATTCATTTTCTTTAATAAGTTGATGCCAATGAAATTGATGATGTCATTCTATTAAATGATGTCACAGGATAAAATGATGCCAACATTGTGGTTGTTATCAAACAGCAATTAAATGCCTTTGTGCTTCATTCTATTGTATCCATTAACTATACTGATCTATTAAATAGTAAGGCTTAAAAATCATTGATGGGTACAACAAAATTTTTCTTTTCCTTTTGCAAGTAGAACTATAGAATTTTGGGAGTTTTTGAAGATTTGGGAAACTCTACATTAATTAGTTAAAATATTTTATACCTGTGGCAATGCACCATAATTCCATATGTATCCATGATGGGGGAAACAATTTGCAACATATCTTAATTTGCCTTTTTTAACATCCTGTTTAATGGGATTTAATGTTTCCTTAAGATTGATTTCCATCTTTGCATTTGTCCACCTTGGTATCTCAACAACCATGTTCATTACTTTATTAGCTTCATCAGCATAAAGTGGAATGTCATGCATGGGTGAAATTGGGCCAGCTTCATTTCCTACAATATGTATATACATACAACATATATTAGAACTAAATACCATTTCAAATTTAGAATTATTGATTGATCAACCATGTCAGGTATTCATTAAAATTCCTAAGATTTCAAACAAAAAGTTCTTAACATTGGAATCTTGATAGAGCTAAGACAGCAAAGCAAACAAAAAACGTATCTATATTCTACATATCTAGTTCTAGCATGATGCATATATTTGCAATCCTTTCACTAAAACAACTGTCATGCTGACATTATAGAAAGCTTTAATCATGTAAATGATAAGAATGCAAAATAAACTCAGTTGAATTTGAAAAAATTTCAGCATTAAAAATTATCAATAGATGATAGGATCACAAGGTGCAACTAATTATGCAAAACAGTTAGAAGTCATATCTTGAAGCGTGTTACAAGAAAGAAGTACCGAATAAAACGATTACATAATAAAAATTTGCTGTGTAATATAATTACATATTTTAAATTTGTAATGAAGATTTGACCTATACGTTGACCCTCGACCTTTGAAAAACAATCAGTCGGAAACTGAAATTGCATGTAAGGTTATGTTCCAAAATACTTACTGAAATAAACTCTGTAATCGGAGCCATTTGGTGCACCTTTCTCTACAGCGGTGTACGACATTTTTCTGGGTTGTTTCTCGAGCACTGAACACGTTTGCGGTCGTACGAAAGTACCGGTCGCTACTAATCTGAGCGGAACAGTCAACTTTTTGAAACCTCGGCAACGTAACACGTGTAGCGTTATCAGCGACATCCTGTCATCTGGCGTCACAAACGCGAACTAAATTTCCCGTTACGCGCGAAGAAATAAATTCATGATAATCCGTTATCAGTCTCAAGTACAAATAATAAATGTGTGTGTTTCGTTCGTGGTGATTCACAGTATTGGTCTTTCATGCATACACACGCGTTAGAAAATGTAGTGTAATACGAAATCCAATTTGTTGGTTTTAAAATCGATATACTAATGCTACGAAAAAGTATTTGAAACTTCTCCTTGTAAACGAATAAGGAAATAACGTAGAAAGAAAATTAACGTAGTGTTAAAAAGTATTCGAAATTAATTTCTCGCTGGCGTTCAAAATGACGCCACATTGGCGCGTAATTCAATTCTGTTCTAATTGTAATCTTGCAAATAATTCATCGAATTATGTATAAATAAAATCATTAGCGAATTTTTAAATGGGAAAGTATAGAAATTTGGAAATCTGAAAATTTGGTAATTAGTACATTGAAAATTTGGAAATACAAAAATTAATTAACGTCGTTTATGAGTTTCTTATTCAACACATAAATTACGTTTATTGCAATGAATATCGCGTTATAAAAAGTGCAGGAAAATGAAAATCAATGGAAACTCGTGAAAAATCTATATATATATATATTACATAAATTAACAATAAAAAAATGAATCTGTACGCTTTATTATAGAATTATTTTCACTGTAACGTCATACGGCACTAAATTATAAATAAATTTGAAAAATGGTTTAAATTATATTTTAATCAAGAATAATTAACAAATCGAACGCGTTTATTTAACAAAAGACGCTATCAGTAATCGATGTGCAACTTTATAAAAGCATTTACAGAGATTATTTACATGTATTCTCCGAGGAAGCTCTAAAATGTTTAAAATTTTTGAATATACAATCTTGATAGCCCAAGCCGATTTTTATCCAAACGTGCCGAACATAAAAGGCGTAACTTTACGAAATACTGATCGATTACTGCAACGCAGAGATAATGAAATCCAGGAAATCAGTGACTCTAGTGTAAACACCAGGATATCCAGGCAGGGCGCATTTATAACCGTACGAAACCACTCCAATTTGAAAGAAATGCTGACGCTGCGGCAACATCAAAGGTCCTCCGCTGTCACCCTACAAAATTATAAAAATTATGAAGAATTAAACGAGAACTACATCTCACTCCACCGAATTATTTTTTTATGGAGTGATTAATTCAGACGATCGTTCGAATAATTTAATGTCTGTCAATGTAACTAATTTATGTAATTTATATAATTCTCAATTTTATCGAATTTTTAAACGTTGCATGACAAATTAGTTTGCACTTGCTAAAATGGTAATTAAAGTAAATAATGGCTGCGACGATGTTTGCAAATCTGAAGGTTTAATGAATTTTATGACTACCTGACAAGCATCCTTTCCACCACGAGCATATCCAGCACACAATACTCGATCATCAATGACAGCGTTCTTGAATCGCGAATATGCATCTTTACAAGCGGCATTAGTAACTACTGGTACCTGTACCTCCATAAGAATCTGGCTACCAGGACCCTCTACAGAACAACAAGGCAAATGAATGAATATTCAAATAAAATTTATATTGGAAATAAGCGAAAGAATTTATTTACGTGCTGCAAGTGATCCCCATCCAGCAATGAATGGAAAGGCTCGTACGAAATTATTGTTCCGAAGGGAAGGCCCTACTGGCAGACAAATTGGGCGGACGTGCTCTGAAAGTAAAATGACAAAAACGAGATATTTTCATTCTTAGTAACGAAACTTTTATTCGTTTATTTCGAACAAAATTTCAATGAACACTTGTTGATATTTTTATTTTAAGGAAGAACTCAAATGGATACTTATAGTAAAATATTGATACTTACCGGAAAATGGCACCTCGTCGTTCAACCTGAGAACAGCTATATCGTTAATGGTCGAAGAAGTGCTATATTGAGGATGAATTATTACTCTGTCGATTCCCAGTTGAACAGGTTGAACACCATCATTATTGCTTGCTAAATCTAGGTCTCCAATGCGAACGGTGTATAAGTCATTGCGAACTACACAGTGGGCAGCAGTCAAAATATGTCTGGAGGATATCAAGGATCCTCCGCACAGCCATTTTGGTTGCGATGGATTGGCTTTATTCTCGTAGCCTAAAGCTGCTATCCAAGGCCATGCACCTGAAATATTGTGAACACTGTCAGCATACAGTACATAATTTATTTGTTAAAATTAAAATTGGGGAGGGTCAAGGGAAATTTTAAGAGATTTGAGGATTTGACAATTGAGGATGTGGGAATTTGGGGATGTAGTAATTTGGGAATGTGGAAATACGGGGATGTAAAAATTTGGGTACGTAGCAATTTGGGAATGTTGAAATATGGGGATGTATAAATTTGGGGAAGTAGTAATTCGAGAATATAGAAATTTGGGTATGTAACAATTTGGGAATATAGAAATTTGGCGATTTGGAAATTTAGGAATATAAGAATTTATCATTTAGAAACTTTGATAACTGGAAAAATTGAAAATTTGCGAATCATGCACCAAAATTCCCAGAACCGCCCTTAATTAGAATTTATTTCTAACGATATTCCCTAATTAAATTTACACTGTTGATCATTGTTGACCTACCCATCACAGATACAGGGTGTTCGGCTACTGGTGGGCATAATTTTAAGGGGTTGTAGCTGGGGTGATTCTGAACAACTTTTTCCTTTACCAAAATGCTGGTTAAAGCTTAGTTTTTGAATTATTAAGGAAAAACACTGACCAATCAGAGCGCGAGAATTGCGCGCGCCCAGACGCGAGAGCGACAGCTTCGAGCTTGACGGCTGAGCGTGATCGTGAACAAGCACGATTGCACCATGACAATGTAATTGCTAACAGTAAACCACTACGTGAAAGTTAAATCAAATAATGAATAAAACAATTAAAAATAAGATCCGGTTATGCATTATTTACAGATAGGGGATAAAATAATTATTTGTTATGAAAGGAATGAGGAATAAAATATCGAAAATTGTTTTTATCTCGCGTTATAAAAATACAAAACAAATTCGCACATTTTAAAGGACAAATAACTTTTCTATTTATCAGAAAAGATTTTAAATCTAATAACTAACAAATGTATTAATACCTGCTCACTTTAAATTTACAAAACATGTAAAAATAATTTAAATCAGACTCACCTATTGTTTAAAAATAATCCTGCTTCGGTGAAAATGTGTTGTCGTGACTGGGTCATTTCATCGGGCCTGACCTTCCGCAAAAAAAGATAATACACCGCATAACATCTGTTGTCACAAACAGGTCAGTGAACTTTACTTCGTTGATATTTTTCATTATCACTTTTCACTGCAATATTTTGTTGTCACTGCTAAATAACTTCCTAATGTAATAACGGCGGATAAACACGCGAGAACGTGGACACGAATATCCAAAAATAACTTCAGCGAATACTTTTTTCCCGGTAATGTTGCGCTTCGAACGTTTTGTCCTAAACTGGCGATCGTAACATGATCGGCGTGACCCCCTCAATTCGTCTTTCTCTCTCTTCCCAGTGTCAAACATTGTTTTTCAAGGAATTGTTGCGTCGCGGCGTAGAAGCTCGCACGTGTTTTTTTTTCCGTCGAGGATGTTCCTCGTGTTGCGATCGGCAGTTCAGGACACAGCGTCCAGTATTCAACATCGAAAAGAAAATGAGAAATCGGTCAAGTTATTTATGAATAATTGTTCACGCGTTTCATTTGCGTTCTTGCTTTGTGGTTATTACATTAAACAATTAGTGAAAAGTGACAGTAAAATGTTGCAGTGAAACGTGAAATAAAGTGAGTTCATTGACCTAGCCGCGACATCAGCTGTTTTGCGGTGTATTATCTTTTTTTGCGGAAGGTCAGTTCCGGTGAAATGATCCAGTCACGACAACACATTTTCACCGAAGCAGGATTATTTTTAAACAATAGGTGAGTCTGATTTAAATTATTTTTACATGTTTTGCAAATTTAAAGTAAGCAGGTATTAATACATTTGTTAGTTATTAGATTTAAAATCTTTTTTGATAAATAGAAAAGTTATTTGTCCTTTAAAATGTGCGAATTTGTTTTGTATTTTTATAACGCGAGATAAAAACAATTTTCGATATTTTATTCCGCATTCCTTTCGTAACAAATAATTAATTTATCCCCTATCTGTAAATAATGCATAACCGGATCTTATTTTTAATTGTTTTATTCATTATTTGATTTAACTTTGACGTAGTGGTTTACTGTTAGCAATTACATTGTCATGGTATAAACGTGCTTGTTCACGATCACGCTCAGCTGTCAAGCTCGAAGCTGTCGCTCTCGCGTCTGGGCGCGCGCAATTCTCGCGCTCTGATTGGTCAGTGTTTTTCCTTAATAATTCAAAAACTAAGCTTTAACCAGCATTTTGGTAAAGGAAAAAGTTGTTCAGAATCACCCCAGCTACAACCCCTTAAAATTATGCCCACCAGTAGCCGAACACCCTGTATATTAATCAAAAAACAAACATAAGAGAAGCGAGATATGATCTACGTACCAGGTTCAGCTGGCACACCACCAACAACTCTATTATGTGAGACGTTGCTGAAGCCACAATCCGGTGGTTGCAATGGCCCATACTGATTCTCCCTTATTTCTTTACTATCTCTTGAGTCGTCTATAGGGCAACAAACAATTGGGTTGTTGCCTTCGTAACGGCAAAGTCTTTGCAGCAAGTAATCACTGGCTGACACGCCTTGAGTTTGTAGTATATTTAATAAAAACGGGCAGGACCTTATATTAACGCAGACGCCTTGTTGACCGTTTGGTGCACATGGTTCACCTGAAAGGCACAGTATTTTTAGGTCATGATAGCATTCATTTAACTCTACAGATATTTTGTGAAAGGTTTATGAATTTAAAGGAAGCTGTGAATTGATCACGTTTATTGACTCCTTTGTTATTATTTATAACATGAACTAATTATACTTGTTTCGCAAGAAAATTAATGAAGTATGAAAGAATATGTACGAGGAAGGTATTTTCTGAAGATACTGATTATCTTGTGTTCCTATGAATTTCATAGTTTGGGTATACTTCATCTGTTATCGAACACGTTTACTTCAAATTAGGCTCTTTCAATTGAAAATATTTGAACGAATTAGTTATTCAACATTTTACAATTTGTTGAAATTTGTTCAATCATACAAAACTTCCTTTAAAAATACTACATTGCTCCAATTCATCATACACATTATGTCAGTTAAAACGTGCTTACGGAGACCTATATGTATAATCTATCAAACAAGGATCATCTTTTCGGAATAACCCGTCATAATTGAGTTAGCACAGAGCAACTAGCAAATATTGAAAATTCAAGTATACAAATCACCCGTTCGACATTACGAAGTATATTCGAGGTCTTGAGGTAAATTTAGACAGGAAGTTACTAGTTGAAGAGAAAATCATTACCGTTAGTGTCCTTTGTTTACACACGACTGTGCCTTGAGCAAAAACGAGAATGTTGATTTTCAAGCAACGTTGTTTAATTACGTTTCTCGCTTGTTATTGGCATCGATTGGTTTCTTGGAAAAACACTGATATGATACGTGCATATATCGTAAATCGAAAGGATATTGCACACCTTGTTATTTTATCATCGCTCAAACTTTGCTCGTTATAGTAAAAATAACTATACCGTGATTCTTGGTATTATTATCATTTTAATGGGCAGTATTACATAATACCACATTATTTCTCGCTTTATTTTTATCTACTTCGTCGTGTACTAATTGCTATTTGTAACTAAGTAATTTTGAAGCGTCCACACGTAACGAGTGAAATAAGATGTCATAGATTAGAAAAATGTGTACATGACGCACGGAAAATAAATTAGTAATTATATTTATTTCGACAGAAATTAATATATATTAAAGTAAAAGGTAAATTGTGCAGATATTTGAATAAAAAAGTGCATATTTAACCGGAAGATCACCGATATAGTTTGTTACTGATGATGTAATAGACGATGTTATAAACAATCGTACACATCAAATCTCACTATACCAACACGATCTTATTGACTAATGAATACACAAACGTTTAAAAAACAAAATGATATCTCAACAACATTCTTCCAATGTCAGATAAAAAAGAACCATGTATCATAAATTCGATTGGCATGAAACTACGCAAACAAATTAGAATTCAATCGAAGGAAAAAATATTTGTGGGATTAACAAAAACTAGCTTTAAGAATTAATGAATTCATATTTGAATCGAACCAGACTGCATTGCTGCCGACGAGTAACAAATCATTAAATAAAATACAAGCGTAATTACAAAATTAATCGAGGTTCAAGTATAGCGAGTCTCCTGGAATGCGCGCGAAATAGTTCAAATTGTAGAGGAAAAACAATTCGCAAGATAGAACTTTAATGGTATTTGATCTTTGGTTCAAAACGAATTAGATCAATTGTCAACTGAGATCCACACAATAAACGGAACACGAAAGGTTAGAAACGCATGCGATGCATGATAACTGTAATTGCTAACATTTCTTGACCTCCATCTTTGGTTTGAAGGTTCAGACCTTGATCATGTTCCAGCTAATGTACGTCATAGATTACTCAATTTTCTAGGTAAAAATTAACCAGTCGAAGGGGATTCCGTGATGGTCATTTCTCCACTGATGACCTTCAGAAAAATCTCTGATCAAGAATCATCTATGACTAATTGCTTTTTACTAGTCATTTCGCAAGCACGTGAATCTATCTTTGCACATTCGGTTATCGTGAGTTTTTTTGTAGATTGCTGTAGATGTGGATGTAGGAGAGGAAAATTTTCGGAAATCCCGCGAGTAACCAAATAATACATTATTTGGTATATTTGTAATTTGGTAATACAATGCGTGGTACTGTAACGAGTAGAAAGTAACGCGTGGTGATTTGCGATATAGCGAATGGTGACGAGTGGCAATTTAGCGTGGTAATCTAACGTGTGATCTAACCTTGTGAGTTACCACAGTGAGAAAATTACTAGCTTGCGAAAAAACTCACGTATACATATCAATGTAACTAGAGCCCAAGTTCATAAAATACGCTAGAGTATCGATATTTCCCTGCGTCAGGGGCTCCATACAGAAAGTTACAATGTATACATAGATTTATCCTTCAAATCGTCTGTTCTGCTCTTGAAGATCATTTCGTGACACTAATCGACTCCTATGATGAGTACTTATGATTTCCTTGAGAATTTAGTAAGTTATCCAAGAATTTATCCAATTTAAAATGATTACAACTTCAACTGCAATTGTTTAATACACCGAATTTTCGTGGAAGGCTAGATTTCAGATTCTATGAAATGCACGACGTTTCTTAAGATGAATCGAGATGCTTTCGTGTCAACAGCTTCTGTTTACATTACGTAACGCTCTTAAGTCATGCACCGCGTTTTATCGCACATCTCGTGAGCATGCTTTCGGAGAAAAGATTTTCTATCGCGTAAATACTATCAGTAATTCGGAAGAAACTAGAAATCGTACGGATCGTCAAACTTTTATGAACCATTCGCTTCGACACGTGTTACCGTTTTATTTCGTTTGGCGAAAAATGAAGTACCACCACGCACAAATGTTTTTATAGCGTAATTATCCGATATTTGTTTTTAGTTTCAAAAACCGCAAGTAGTTTGAAAGAACACGAAGACTGTTGGTGACAAAAGCATAGCTGAAATTACGCGCAGCTGGAAAAAAATTTCTTTCAACAAACCTTCTGCGGATACTTGGGGAACCATTGATGGATGCAGAACTGCAATTAACGCCAAACATGTAAACAACATCTTTCCTGTTGTTGGGTTTCTGCAAGGAAAAAGAAGGTCGACCAAGATCAGTATCACATAAAAATACACAAATATCAGGTTTTACAAATACTTAAAGATTTCAAATATAAAATACAAATTGCAATAGTATAATTTATAGGATTATGTGATTACATAATTTTTGTGTGAAACATCACATAATAGTCGTATTTGAAATGAATTTAATTCACGTGTCACATAGAATATTATTCTATTCTATTCTCACCAATTCTCACAAATTGCAGAGATAATGTTGCACTTTACAATAAATTATCACAAAACAGGTAAACAATAACAACTATCAAAATTACAAACTAGAACACTGTAATTGATCTGGGTGTCTCGTCTATAATTTTCCGCAATAATCTTCGCGTACTACACGACACAAAGGAAGCAACTTTTTCGTTAAACGTCGCGTAAGAATTACTTTCTGAATGAACTCGACTGAATTACTATATACCTGATTATTCTATAGATTGGTATATACGTGACTATTCAATAAATAGTCGATTTCTGTAAGGCACTGTTTGAATCCACGTCAATTCCCGCGAACCTTCTTCTGGCACGACTCGCGTCCAACTGAGGATTTCTCATCACGGTGGCCACTTTTAAAAAAGTTTTACAATTCCGGGAACCATGGTTGACGCACGCGCTATGGATCTTATAACTGCGCTATCAAAAGGTTGGTGTATCATTATGTCCTAATTAATAACCTTATTCAACGATTCTTCCAATTGCCATATTTCTATCTTTCATCGATATTTCTACAGAATGATCATCCTGCGATATTATCGGTTGACGTATCATAACTCATTAGCGCATCTAAACGTAAAACTAAGCACAAAAATATTTGCTTTTAAGCAAACGATGAATTATACGATGCGTTTTTAACGATCGATTATGGAAAAAAGAGAAATAATTAAAATAACGAATAAATGAAGGAAACACAATAATTAAAAAACAATGGTAAACATCGAACATAATAATTATGCAATATTTATTAAATTATCATAGGAAGATAAAAATATAGACTCGTGGAGTAAAATTGTATATACAATTATCATTTACAACGTGTTTTCAATCGCGTGTTATGTTAAAATATGATTAATGCCGCATGAATTTGTGATTTCACTTATGTACATGCATCGACGCGCTCGGAGATTTTAATGCCTTACATCTCGAATGCAATGATATCGAACAAGTTCTGGTTCGTTACCTTCGGCATTGAATTCATGGAAATGAATGACACATATAGTGTTACGGTCGCTGATCGTCACTTATTTTTGGTATTCCCCTAATTATTTGATATCCCAGACATCGATTTTCACACAAGGACGAACAAATTGTTAAATGCTTCCCGACCGTTGTCAACTATTATCAAATTTCTTGATTATTTAGTGTTACTACGTGATTGTGCAAGAAATCATACTTATAAATAGCTCTGAATGAAAATGTATTACACTTCCAGAGTTTAAGTGCAAGGTTGTAGTTATTATAACGAAAAACGTATGTTGTGACATTGTTTAACCGATTACTAGAAATTTCATAATTTGAAGAGTTAAAAAATTCAGGTGTTTATTTTAAGGTTCCAACATTCAAAAATTCTATAATTCTCTAAGTTCAAAATTCAATAATTTCTAAATTTTGAAGATTCTATGTTCCAAAATTCTGACGTTACAGAATTCCACTTTTTAGATTTTAAAGCGCAGAAAATTCCAAAATTCCCATGGTCCAATCTTTCGAAATTTCGAAGTCACAAAATCACAAAATTCGAGAACTCCAAAATCTTGTCCCAAAATTTCAGAGTACTAAGGCTCAAAAATTACAAAATTACAAATTACGTTAACGTAACATTGTCTGTACGCTGTCTGGGCATTATCACTATAAACAACAGAACATGTGTTAACTACTGGCGTACGTCAGACAAGATAGTATTATTCGATGATGACATAACTTGTTACATCTGACTTGTTTTCCAATTATTGCACTCTTAATGTATACAGCTGCGTTTAAGATATGTCAATACTCTCAGATGCAACAAAAATGACAATGACGTCCACTGAATCCAAGAATCATCAGGTATATTTTTCAGTTAAAAAATGAAGAAAGAAGAAAACTGCATGCAAAAATCATTTATTCGTGGTACATAAAGCATGGTATATTTTCATATACAGACCATGGCAATCGTGTCTCGTTAAAATAACACTGGGAAGTGGGGGAAACTTTTACTTTTACTTTCATGTTGAAAATAAAGCTTCATGAAATACTGTTCGATTGCTGCATCGCGGAGATAATGAAATCCAAGAATTCGGTGACTCTGGTGTAAACACCGGCATATCCAGGCACAGCACATTCATAACCGTACGAAATCACTCCAATTTGAAAGTAGTAGAATATTCTGTCTGACAACATCAAAGGTCCTCCGCTGTCACCCTACATAATTATGAAAATTATGAAGAATTAAACGAGAACCTTCTACATCTCTCTCCACCGAATTATTGTTTTACCATGTAATTCATTCAGATGATCATTCGAATAATTTAATGTCTAATGCTAATTTGGTGATTAAAGTAAATAATGGTTGCAGAGATGTTTGCAAATCTGAAGGTTTGACGGATTGTACGACTACCTGACAAGCATCCTTTCCACCATCATAGAATCCAGCGCATATCACTCGATCGTCGATGACAGCTCCCTTTATATCAGAATATTGCCGTTTACAAAGATCATTACTAATGACTGGCACTTCTACCTCCATAAGATCATCCACAGTTTGTCCATCTGTGGATAACAATCGAATAATATTAACAGACAAGAATAGCTTCATTTAAGGAATATTTTCTTCCACTCAAAAAGTATTGACAATAAAAATCAAGTATTAACCTAGTGACTGCGATCCCCATCCAACAGTATAGGAATAATAATTATCAAAATCCCAGTTTCGAAAAGGTGGGTCAATTGGCAGACAAATTGGATGCAAACTTTCTACAAATAAAAAAATAATAACGATAGAAAATTATCTTCATTTCGACTGCTTAAATTATCGGGGAAAAATTGTTACCGCTAAATGGCACATCATCAGCTAGTTCGAGAACAGCTATATCATTCTCGGCCGATCCGGCTGTATACTGTGGATGAATTATTTTCTGCGCGACATTCACTTGTACGGGATGTGCACCATCGTCAGACCGCCTCAAATTTAAGTCTCCGATACGAACCGCGGATAAGTAATCATTGTTCACGCAATGTGCAGCGGTCAAAACGTGTCTGGCCGATATCAAAGTCCCTCCGCATTGCCATTGCAGTTGCGACGGATTACTTGTGTTCCGATATCCTAAAGCAGCTATCCAGGGCCATGCACCTGAAATCAGCGTTTGAAATCGACTTCATGTATGCTGACAAACGTTCCATTCAAAACTTGTTTGCTACGATCAAAATTTAATCGCCCGAATTAAATTCATGTTCATCGTCGATGCTCGATCTAACGCTGTGGTCAACCTGTTGATAAAAAAGTAAACAATAACAGGGAATGATCTGTGTACCTAACTTGGCTCGAACACCACCAATCACCGTGTCATGGGTGACGGCACTATGGCCACAATGCGGTGTCCGTAATAGTGGATCTTGATGATTATTATTTAGGACTTCGCTGTCCTTGATATCGTTGAGACAACAAACGATTGCGTTTGTACCATCAAAGGTGCACGTCCTCTCTCGTATGTATTCATGTGCTGCCTCCCCTCGACTTATCAACAAGTTTAACAATGATGGACACTGCTTAATGTTCACGCAATCGCCTATTTCCTTCTCTGGGGTAACGCATGCTGTTTCTGAAATTTGTTTCAATTTTTTGTCATCAAAATTTACTTGGCCCTGATAATATTTCCACGCGATGCATTGATTCAAAGTGAATAAAGTAGTTATATTTGTGACGCTTTCGATCATAATTTGTTTTGGTGCAAAACTCGAATTCGGTTCTATAATATACAAAATAGTATGATATAGATTTATGATAGTATCAAGAGATAATTTTTTGTTTTGCGCTGTTTCGTAATAAGGAAAGTAATTCATGGTGAAGGAATTTCCAATTGCGTGTTGATAGCGAACTTGAACAGTATTATAATAAATAACAAAATAATGTTATTGCGGAGCTACTATTCTATGAACGACGACATGACTACGTTTAAAGGAATTTGTAAAAGTGAATCATTTTGAAGGACATTACCGAAAAAGTAATGGGTTCGGACTGGATTGAACCTGTATCAAGTTTGAGACAAACAATTTGTTTGTGTCATCAAACATATATGCAGAATGGAAATTATTTTGAATAAAACAAGTTTTTGTTCGAACTTTAAATTAGTATTCACAAGTCGACATTTGTGCGGAATTTTAGTGACATTACATCATAGTCTACGGATTCTGGAAAAGATCTACTTTTTTAAACGTTTCCTCAATATTTAAATGTACAAAAAACAAGATGAACATACATCATTAACATTCTTCTAGTGTTTATAAAATGTCGATCATAAATTCGATTCGCATAAAAATATTTGAATGGAACTCAAACTGCATAGCTGTCACAAATTTATAAGTTCGTCTCGGATGATACTAATAATTAAAATGAAATCACAGACATCAACACATATCGATGAATAACGAATCAATGAATAAAATACAAGTATAATTAAAAAATTAGTCGAGATTCAAGAATACCCACCGAGTCTCCTAGAACGTGCACAAAATTGTTCAAATTTTAAAGAAAAAACAATTTGCAAGATAATACTTTCATATATTTGATCTTTGGTCTAAAATGAATCAGATCAGTTATCAAGTGAGATCTGAATTGCGCAATAAGTGGAACACGAAAGGTTAGAAGCATTGCATGTGATGCATGATAACTTTAATTGCTGATACTTCTTGACCTCCATCTTTGGTTCGGAGGTTCGGACCTTTCGAACTAGCGTCATAGTATTGCTCAATTTTTTAGCTAAAATATTGAGCAATTGGTGGAAAATCCATAACAGCCATTTCTCTATTCACAAGAATCTTCAATCAACAAGCATCGATGACTAATTGCCTTTTACATTTCTACTTATTTCGCATTCGTGTGAATTTGCACATTTTTCCGAATTATCATAGCAGTGGTTTTACGTAGACATTACATTGTTACGGAGGGATGTAGGAGAGAAAAGATTTTAGAAATCTAGACAATAGAACGAGTAGCGAAGTAATATGACAATATGGCACTTGGTAATATAACACGTGATGTATACTTCGTAATATCAGTTGGTAATAATAGAGGGTAGCGATGAAACGGGTGGCAATTGAGGTACATATTAGAGACATTGTGTGGAGAACTAACGCGTGGCGATGTAATGCGTGGTGATTTAACGCAGCAATCTCTCATAGCAATTAGCGTGGCAATTAGAAAGACTAACATACGTAAAGATCAATGTAGAAGTGACGATATAGTAAAAGACTACTGAGTTTCCAAAATACCAAAGAATCCTTCTCTTTTGACACGAGGTGTCCGACACGACGCGTGGTTTAAAAAGGAACAATCCTTGTCCTCTTTCTCAAGAAACAAATCTTGAGCAGACACTGTAGATACCATTTCTGGACACAGTATAGCACTTAGTGTCAAACATATGTACAACAATTTGACTGTAATCATCTTCTGTAACAACAACAAAAAAATTAAATTAGTCATACTGATCAGGAAAAAATTCTTCGTGTACTTCGCAATATGAAGAAAGACAATTTTCGCGTTAAATGTCGCATCAATTTTGTTAATGAATTTAATTCAATTTTGCTGTATCTACCCATTCGATAAATTTAATAAGTAAGTACTTTCTACAGGCAATACTTGCAGTTACACCTATTTACGCGATCCTTATTGTAGCCCGATCAGGTACAAACTGAAGACTTCTCATTAAAGTATACTTTTACATTAATCTTACAGTTTCTGTAAAGATGGATGATGCACGCGTGACGAATCCTATAGGTATATTTTCGGTTGATATTTTTACATCGAAAGAAGCAGAGGAGGAAAATATGCTTGTGCCTCTCACGCCGCAGGGTTTAGAAAAATGCTGGAAATTCATTTCGTAAAAAGTAACATTTCTTATCCATTGACTGGATATAGATAATTAATACTTTGATGACGGTACAAGTCTCAGTCATTGATATGCGCCAGACAAGATAGTGTCACCCGACGATGACATAACTAGTATTGTCTGACTTGTTTTTTAATCATTATGTTCGGAATGCATGCATCTGTATTTAGGATAGTATTAGAATACTTACGTTATAACTCTCGAACTCAACAAAGTTGACAATCTCATTTGAATTTTAAAATCCTAAAATATGTGACATGTTGTTAAAAATATAAGGAAACAAAATCGTTTTTCTATAATGGCGTGTATTTACATATCTGATATATTTACATGTGAATTGTTACACAATTGGTGCATGATCAATGCAAGATACATTCAATTTTGTACAATATTTTGTCAATTAAGATAAATTATGTTATGTTCTAGTACCTAAAGTAATACTGTGCATGTCAATTACATTGTTTAATTTTATTTAAGTACTTTATCATAGTGAAATTGGTCACTATTATATTAAACTATTATAATGAATATCACTATTATAAATGGACACTATACCATATGTGTATATGTACCGTAAAGATAATACCGAATGGTAAACAATTTTATAACACATGATCATAGTCTCCCGTAACAGCGAAACGGAATAAATAGACTTGAAAATTTTTTTAAAATTATACTGTGAATGATACTACAAATCCAAAAATCAATTTGTAGTTTGTGAATTTCCTATTTTCTATACATAACTTACATCTATTGCAATGAGTATCATGTTGTCAATTAATAATGATCGTTCTCGAATTTATATACACTAAGAGTGGTCAAGAAATATCAAACTGTTCGTTTTATCACAGAAATATTTTCTCATTTATATGTGTTTGATGGTGTAACATATGATGTATATGTCACCTATAATGAAAAAAAGATTTCCTATACTTAATGCTTCCTTTATGCTCATATGAATGTCTACTCTTCGTATGACATGAAATTATAAATAAATCTGGAAAATGGTTTAATCTGAAAAGAGAAACAGATTATTAATATTTACTTATAATTCAAAATTTTTTAGTGTTTTCTTTTTTTGCGCACAAAAAGCAATCCCCCGTGAAAATGGAACAAAAGCAGAAAAAAATTGAAAATAAATCTTTGGAAATTTACTTGCAAGAAACATTTTCAATATTGCAACTTTCGTCCAAATGGTATTGCGCTTCCAAATCTTCCAGTATTCTTCTAAAAACAAAAAGTCGGATCTGATTACTTTTTATATTAACGTTAGAAAGAGTAGATGTATTAGGAAGTATCTTCTTTTATTTAAAGTATTTATTTATTGACATATAAATGAGAAACTGAGGTCTTGTTATTTGTTAAATAAGTTTTCACTATGTAACTGAATGATTAAAATTTTTCGTGCAGATTTTACTACATTATAATTACTTCCAGGTTTTGTATTCTTTTACATAATTTTAAATATCACGCTACGACATAATTATAACTAATTATACTATAAATTTATTCTAAAACACTTTGTTACTTTCTGTACTAAAACAGAAGATAAGACTTTATATATAAAAAAAAACCGAACTAATATTTGTTTTATTTATTTTTTGTCATCATGCTATCTTTTTATTATGTTATCTCTTTAAAATTATTTTTCTTTACTTATTTCGTTATTATATATAATATAATAAAATGTATACAGTATACATATTGCTTGTTGTTTTACATTTTTTATATATATTATCCATCCACTGAATAATATCTCCTGAAAAATTAAAATATCAATAGTGTTATTATAATACTCTCCAGATTCCATTTTTTAAATCCAAAGATACAAATAATATTTTCATAAATACTTGCTACACTACCAAATTAATTAGTATATTTATAAATGTTAGAAGAAAGGAAGTACTATACTTTTACTTACCTGTAGTTTTTTACTCCTAATCGCCTTTTTCTGACATAGAACATTACAAGTGCTCCTATGATTGCAACCATTGTCATAGAAATAGAAGTAGCTACAACTTAAATTAGAAACAAATATTGATAACGAATGCTTTAGCAACCATAAGAAATACTATACAATTTTTACTTACATATCATTCGATAAGCAATAATTGTAATATCCTGCTGATGTTTCTTAAGGCACTTAGTTAGATGTAATAAAGTACCATTTACAGAAGGACACTCTAAATCAAGTATCTTACAAAATAAGGGGAATAAATCTAAATTGTTAAAAGGCTCCAATTTACATTTTGGCATAAATGCAGGACCTTTCGCAAAAAAGAAAGGATGCATTTCTACTGCCGCATTATCATAACCATGAAGACCAAATTCCGAGTCACCGTTTACTGAAAAATGTATATTTTTAAACGTGTTTGTTTCATTATTCAAAATAGTTTATTATAAATAAATACCTGTAATATTAAATTTCTTCTTATAAAATTCTATAGTGTCAAGAAGATTTTGAAATGCGTATCCAACTTCAGCAATGACAAATATAGGACCAACACGTGTATTATTTCCATAATGATACTTCTTAGGAATTTCCTCTCTTTTATAAACCTTAAAAGTCATGGTTTTCTCTGCAGCTTGTTTTAACAACTGATAAATTATGTCTTCTTTGCCTATGCAAAACAAATTACTTGAAATATGTGTTTTCTTTAAATGAATACAGCCTTACATATTGAATCAACATACCAGGATTAGGGAAAATATGTAAACCTGGTGAAGTACCAACAAATTTATAGTCTGAACTATTAATATATTTTGTTAAGTCTATTATTCTGTCTAATTTGACAGGTGCCATTCCATGATCACTTAAATGAACAATATTAAGGTCATGTAGACCATGATATTCTATTCTATCATGCAAATACTTTGTTAAATTGTCCAATTTTCTAAGAATATTATCAAATTCAGGTCCATTTATTCCAACAAAATGACCATGATAATCTGGTTCTTCAATGTATAGTATTCCAAAATTGATTGGATGTATAGGATGAACAAACCACGATATTAAAGTATCAATTCGTTCCTCCCAAGAAATGGTTCCATTGAAATTCTAATAAAATTATGAATTAATATACTATTGCATTTAAAATTTTTGTATTTGGAATTTAATAGTGAAAAATATAAACCTGTGAAAATGTTGGTGTAACTCCTTGATATTCATAAATACCACCAGGCCACATCATTGTACCACTTCTTCTTTGAGCACCATGTTTCTGATTAACACTCTGTTGTCCATATGATTATAAAAATACTTTTGTAAGAAATATTATCATACATGTATATAATATTGAAGATTGTTCTTTACATACCCAAATAGGAAGTATCTTATTATTATAATGATATAGATCATATGAATATTTTGTTGTGTTTCCTGAAGCAGGGTCATAGAATTCATTGTCTACAACTCCATGTGTTTCTGCATACAATCCTGTAGCCATTGTATGGTGGTTAGGAAATGTTTTTGTAACGAACACATTCATCATATAATCTACATATGTGCCCTCGTGTTTTAATTTATTCATAAAAGGTGTTAAATTTCTATTAAAGTAGTCATATCTGTAAAATACAATAGATCCAATGCTAAATGAATTTATATCTTTAACATTCCAGAAGAATAAGGTCATGAAACATACCTAAATGCATCATACGATACCACTAATAATTTTGGATGTTGCGATACCATTAATCCATCCTGGACATTAAGTAATATGATAAGCACTAATGTAAACATGCTTATAGAATACATTACAAATGTATACTGGTCTTTTAACAGGAAGAAATATCTCGATTAATTTGCGTTTATTATACTTTTTTGTCCATCGTTTTAAAAATGTCTCATGATAACCTTTGTCCGATGTAAATTCACAGTTAAGATCATCTGATTATCAAAAATTCATACAGATGCGATATATCCTTTCAATTAAAATATACTACTCTTAAATTCAGGTACATCACATAATACATTCATCGACACGTCTACACATTGCCCAGAAATTGTCTCTTTAAAAATACCACCAAATTACACGCCCCAAGGATTAGCGAACTACACATTACCAGATGGTAGTTTTTTAAAATTTGCAACTCCGAATTGAAAATTAAAAATCCCTGAATTCCTAAATTTTTAAGTTTGAAATTTCTAAATCTTTATATTTCTTAGATAATACAATACGTGCGTAAAGAAAGTGATTATTACTTTATATTTACATGGAAACGATAAAGGTAAATATACGAGAAAAAGTAATCAATCAAATTTGAGCATTGTCTATTAGGGCCCCCTTTCATGTTCATACTGCGTGTCGAATCACAAGATGTTCTATGTAAACGTATCTTAAAAATACATGCCCAACCAAAATTCTACAAATGTCAAAATAATCTTCTCATGTTTTCTTTTTAAATAGTCGAAGAAGAATCGTTTTAACTATTACTTCTTCTATAAACACTAATTTTGTACTAGGTCGTAACTTAATTAACCAATTGTAAAAATGGAAGATTTGCAAAAGTTGGAAGAAGAGGCTAAGGCAAGAGCAACAAAATATGTGTCAAATTTGTTGCAACGTCCAGGTCAATTGGAAAAGATTGATATGTACAAACGTAGAATAACTCGGAAGAAAGCTTCTGTAGAAACTATGCTCAAAACTGCAATGCAAAGTCAATTAGATGGGGTTCGTGTTGGCTTCGAACAACTTCAAAGTTCCTTAAAGAGTATTGCTTCCATAAAAGAGGATTTAGATGATATTGGCAACTTATTCAGTCAAGTTCCAGAACTCAGTGCAAAATTACAAGCTGTCCAAGAAGAAAACATGCGTCATTCACAATATGTTACTGCTAAAGAAAATTTGAAGCATACATTTACTTTGCCTGAAAGTGTTGAAATGACTAAACAATGGATAAATCAAGGCAATCTTTTATATGCTCATCAAATCATTATGGATCTTGAAAATTCAAGAGATGACTTGCTTTATGAACTTCATAAACTTCCAAATCAATCACCAGCGGATACTGTCATGTTAAAAGCTTATTTAGAAGATGTTGAAATGCTCTCACAATTGATGGAAAAACAAATTAGATTAGTATTAAGTCGAACATTAAATACAGTGAGAAAAGAACCTACTGTTATTGTAACAGCTTTAAGAATAATAGAAAGAGAAGAGAAGGCAGATCATTTTGCTATCCAAAGACATAAGCAAAGTGGATTCATGCCACCAGGAAGACCTAAGAAATGGAAAGATATGGCAATGAAAGTTTTGGAGAAATCTGTAGCTAACAGAATTGAAGGAACTCATGTTGAAGAAAGAGCAGATAATAAAATGTGGTTGGTTAGATATCTGGAACTCACAAGACTTCTAATTTTAGAAGACTTACGGGTTGTTAAAACTCTTTGTGAACCTTGTTTTCCTCCTTGGTATAATATTGTAAGAACTTTTGTTAAAATGTATCATACAAGTTTATCTCTGCATTTAAAGGACATAATCGCTAATGGCTTAGAAGGAAATGAATATGTTTCATTGTTATCATGGATCATGAACACTTACACTGGGCCAGAATTAATGCAACATCCTGAATTAAATATTGATACAAGCGATATTGGTCCTTTATTAAATCCTGAAATTATAAGTGATCTCCAAGAAAAGTATTTAAAAAATATGTGCCAAAATTATGAAGATTGGATGAAGAAAACTTTAGAAACTGAAAAAGTTGATTGGTGGAGTGGTGTACTTCCAGAAGGAAGTACTCAAGAGGCATATTATCACACAGCAGCACCAGTGATTATATTTCAAATGATTGATCAAAATCTCCAAGTTACTAAAACTATTAGTACTGAATTAACAGCCCAAGCTATAGTTTTGTGTATTGAACAAGTTATTAAATATGGATTTATGTACAGACAAGCAATATTAGAATTTAAAAGCAAACATTTTGAAGATAGAAGTCAGGTACCTTATTTTACACATCATATGATTACAATTGTTAATAATTGTTTACAGTTCACAGAACTTGCACAACAAATGAAACAGCTTTATTGGGTTCCTAATGCTAGTGGAGATGCTACTGTTAAATTTGAAAATTTATTATCAAATTACCAGCAGTTACGAAATGAAGCAGTAGCTATATTACTTGAAGAATCTTTCTTAGATTTGGAATTACAATTTCAAGATTTAATTACTCCTAAATGGTTATCATCTCCTATTCCAGTAGAAACCATTTGTGTAACCTTGGAAGATTATTTTCAAGATTACAATCATTTGTGTCCAAAGAATTTTGAATATGTGATTACAGAAGCACAAAATCTTATTGCAAAACGTTATATTTCTGCTATGCTGCAGAGGAAAATATCTTTGAAAACATATGATGAATGCTTAACATGTACTTCAAAAATAATGACAGAAGCAGATAAATTGAAGAACTTCTTTGACAGAATAGCACCCAAAATAGGAAATTTCAATTCTCCTTTTGAAATAATCAAACGTCTTGCCGAAGTATTACGTTGCGAAGATTCCGAAATTCTTTCGCTTGATTTACATTCTTTAGTTGAAAAATATCCTGACATGACTGAAGATCATTTGGTTAGACTACTGGGTCTCAGAGGTGATATTTCTCGTAGTGAAGCAAGAGAAAAAGTTTCGTACATCTTGGAAGCTCAACGCAATCGTAAAACTTCACAATCTCTCACACATAGTATATTCAAACAAATAGTTATACAGGATAGCTTCCTCAGTTGGAAACCTTGAAGGGAGATGAATTACAAGTTATTTTTCTTTATACTGTTAATGAAGATGTTATAAGCTATAGAAAGGAATTAGTGAATAACTTTATATGTCACTATTATTATTTATTTAAACTAAGTTAAATAAGATTTTATTTTTGAATTGAAGACAAGAACAAAACAACTTATGGCATAAAAATCTATTTGAACATTCATTATTAAGTGTTCTTTTAGATTTGTTATTTATTAACTTATGTTTGTATATATATCATTGATCCCTGAGATTTTTTTAGACTTACTACTTTGGAAGTAATTAATTATTAATGACTAATTATGATTTAATAACTTGTCTAATAATTGATTCACTGCCTCAGAAATAGAATTGATTTAAGTACTTAATTATTTTACTGAACCATATATGTAATTACTCTAATAATAAGAAGAAAAATGAAAAGAAATTAAAAACATCAATTAGAACATAATACGAATAACATAGATAAAATATATGTACTTTAAGTAATAACCGACATAACAGTGTTATTCATTTAATCTGAGAAACAAAATTGTACATTATTTAATTGAATTGTAAAAAAAATATGTAAACTAATTAAACGTTTAGACTTAACATATATATGTATATGATGTAAATATTTATATTCTATTAATTTATATTAGAATTAAAATTTTGTATACAAATTTTCCATTCGAATTAATAATTACGAAGTTTCTAATGTTCATTTGTGCAATGAAAAGAGAGTATATGAAATAAAAAAATAAATACTAGTAAAATGAATTTTGTGTTTACATTTATATATTTACAGAATAAATATAATAGATGTATAGTATCTGAAAGATTTGAAACGAAAAGTATGTTGTATATGTAGTTACAATGCGTATCAACCAGAGGGATATGCGTCACGACGCAGGTTTGTAGTGTGCGTCATATCCATGTTCCGCTGTGCCAGTAAACTGTGTTCAGTATTTTTACAACGAAACTATTCCCTGTGAAAATCGTATTTAAATCGCAGTCATGTGTTCCATGGAAGGTGATGCTGTAAATGGTAGCATTCAAGTTAGTAATGACGTTGGAGATGCATTCGGATGTTCTAGGTATGTTTGTTAGCTTACAAAAGTACATATCTTAACCATACAGTTTCCAAACAATTCCATTATGATATGTCCATTATTTTCCATATTGATACATATTATTTTTTTAGGCCTAGTTTTCTATATAATAGAGTTACATTTATTATTATAACAAGTTGATAATGACTATATTTTGTTATAAATTCTATTTTTATTATATTTCATTTTAACAATAAACAATAATAACTATGAAGAACATAAGACAAAGTTGTAATTATATACTTGTACTCTGCTGCTCTTGATACTATAAAACCTCACACAAGTTTTAAATTATTTTAATTATATTGAGTTATTATTTTGTAAATTGAACCCGGATACGAACTTGCATGCACTTTTTTTTTCATTTTTCAGAAATAGCGTTAGCCCTCTTATGGGTCCGTTACAAATGGCACCCACAGAACGTTACGCTACTCATTACAACATGAATCATGCAAAACGTGGATTAGCTATCATTTTTAATCACGAAGTATTCACTGTTACGCATCTTAAACCAAGATGTGGAACAAATGTGGATTGTGAAAATCTTGTTAATACACTAAAAAATCTTGGTTTTGAAGTAAATGATTTTCATAATTCAGCACATAGAGATATAGTGAAAACTTTGGAAAGAGGTACTTAATAAATGTGTGCTTTTTTATGTTTAATATTTTAACACATAGGTAGAGATACATTAAACATACTTTAACAGTGGTATTTTCCCTTTGCAGTTGCTGGTATGGATCATTCTCAACACGACTGTCTGATTATAGCTGTTTTAAGTCATGGAGAAATGGGATTACTTTATGCTCATGATACTTCTTATAAACCTGACTCAATTTGGTCTTATTTTACGGCTGAAAGATGTCCTACACTTGCTGGAAAACCAAAATTATTTTTTATACAAGCCTGCCAAGGGGATAAATTAGATAGTGGAATAACACTAAAGGATCGTACTGAAACTGATGGTCAACCAGCCTCAACATACCGTATACCATGTCAAGCAGATATTTTAATTGCTTATTCAACAATACCAGGTAAATTTCACAAAATATTGAAAAGAAATTAATTATATTTACTTAATAAAAATCTATGTTAATTATATAGGTTACTATTCATGGAGAAATACCACTCGTGGTTCATGGTTCATGCAAGCACTATGTATGGAATTACGTGAAAACGGTACTCGCTATGATTTATTAACTTTACTTACTTTCGTTTCTCAGAGAGTTGCTCTTGATTTTGAATCAAATACTCCTGACAATATCACTATGCACCAACAGAAACAAATTCCATGCATTACCTCAATGTTAACTCGTTTAGTAAAATTTACACCTCCAAAGAATGGAATTGTATAGCTGTTTTATATACAGAAAAGTTTATAAAGTGTGATATAAATTACACTATGTAAATTTCTATGAGCATAAGTCACACCATTGTTGGAAATTAGATGGTAATATTTTACTTATACAAATCCTATTTGGTGTGACTGAAATGTATTGCATTTAAATGATAGCATTTATTTTACACAAATTGCCATTATATTATATAACATGTGCACTACAAGATAACATAGCAATATTACTTATTAGATGATGAAGAAGTCTTACAAATCATATATGTTTTGTAAGGTTTATACCTATTGTAGGATTTATAACAATAAGATATTTAAATGTAATTTTTAATTATTTTTAAATAATT
Source organism: Megachile willughbiella (assembly GCA_945859595.2). Lineage (NCBI taxonomy): Eukaryota > Metazoa > Arthropoda > Insecta > Hymenoptera > Megachilidae > Megachile > Megachile willughbiella. The sequence continues at coordinate 11,593,569 of OX243799.1, read as the reverse complement.
AGGAAGCTGCATAGAATGAGTGTAATAGTGATCATACAACAATATTATTAAGATAATATTCAGTACATTACAAGTAAAGTACAGAATAAGTACAAATGAAAAGTAAAACTAAGACAAAAAGCGTTATAAATATAGTAAAATTGATTGCCTTTGTGACTGCTGCTTTATGAACAAAATTTTATAAGTAACTTATATACCAACTATACTATTTTAATGTCATATTTAGAAAAAGGTATTTTTTAATTATTGTAATGCAAGCAACTTAAAGACAATGATATATTTAATGACTACTACATTGTACAAAGTCAGAAGGACAAAACATGTGTCTTTTTGCAACAAGCAATAGTCGTCTTATATAAAGAATGAAATATTTTCAACTTAGTAATAGATAAATATATCTTGTCTGATTAAATTAGTTGTGAATATATAAGGTGCAATTACAACGAATATTCAAGATTTACCTATTGTTAAAAAAATAAATAAGAATTAAGAACCGCAATTTGCATACACTTTTGGAATTGCTGATACATAAAATGTTATTTTGTTTCATAGTTTGAAAAATGGCATTGCTAGATAAAGTAGATAAGAATTTAATAAAATTGTCTATTAATATTATCATAAAAATGATTGTATTTGTATTTGAAGTGGCATTATTATGATCTATGGAAACTTCTAAAATGGTGATACAACAGTCTTTCATAATATGAATATGTAGTCTTCAAATTCCAATTAATGTAATTTTATAGTGTCTAGTATCAATTTTGGTAATTTGACGCTACATTTTTATTGCTGTATTTGTACCTGTGTAATGTAATTTGTGTGGAATATTTTCGTTAGAAAATTTAATAATCTTTACATTACATAAGGTATATTGTTCCTTATGATAATGATCTGTAACATGATTTTTCAACATATTATATTTGATAAAGTAGTTGCTCAACGAGATATGTTATAAAAATCTTTACAATATATATGGTATTGTAAATTGTGATACATATGTGCTGATGTATGCTTTACGTGATACAGTGTTTTTTATGCAGTTTTATATGCTATTGTATAATCGAAAGTTTTCTAATGTCTTTACACTCTAAATTTTATAAGCCTTTGATATGTATTCACTAGTTCATATGTTTGCCAAATTTTTGTATACATGAATTTGTGTACAAATTTATGGGATATAATAAAGTTATTATAAGGATATCTTTTGACTACTAGTAATGTGAAACAAAAACACCTATGCTTTATATATCTGGTATAAAATAAAAATATATTTACAGAAATAATTTATTACGTAATAAAAGTTTATGCAATTCTTTCATATTTTATTAATATAGTAAATTTCACAGATATAAAACATTTTGCAGTGTGAACTTATCAGTATAATATTTTTATATGATTTAATTATTTTTACAATGGTCCCTTATTATTACTTAAATAAAAACTTAAAAATATTATCCTTGCGTTACTTGTCCAGGTATATTAATTACTGTTATTTTATTTATAAATTGTTGTGAACATCCTGGAGCTGTATATGGACGGGTTAATTTAAATCTGATTCCATTTGAATCTGCATTCAGCGTTGTTGGGTTCAATGTTGAAGAAAATGCTTGTAGACTTCTTTGAGGTTTTAAAGCTTTAGTGAACTGATTAGTTTCTGATGTATCTTTTATTTCAATAACAGATTCTTCAACATTAAGCGGTGCAGTCTTATTTTTATGCGTAAATATATTTTTTAATTTCCTCCCACTCGTTAAAACACCTATAAATACATTTCATATACTTTAAATAAATTATATATTGTTGTTAAAATGATTATTACATACCATTTTCTGAAATATTTATTGCTTGAACTCCATCCTAAAATTGTAATTGTAAACGAAATAAAAAAGTTTCTTCAATAAATTTGAAGTTTATAAAAAGTCTTACCTTCTTTGCAATCAATTCTTTAATTGGTTTAAAAGGATTTGAATGAATTGAGAGTTTTGATGGTGTATCAAATGTTGTGGTTTGTACTTCTGTGTTTCTTTCATTCTGAGCATTCTGGAAACCTTTAAGTTTATTGTTTAAAACAACGTAATTTTTTGCTATTATGTCCAGTAACCATCTGTATGAATTATTTATTTCTGCTTAATATAAATTTAAATCTTTTTAAGATTCTTAAGACTCAATGTGCAGTAAAAAGTTAAAGTACATACTTATATCCATTTTTAATACCTATGCTATTATCTTTTAATTGTTCTCCCTTTTCAATGCATGAACATATTTCCACTCTTGTGGGACATTTCATAGTATTAACAGCATGTTCTACATCTAAATGCTCAACAAGATCTAGTTCATCGATAGCCCCATTTACATCCTGTTTGTTTGCAAGCCTATTATAAAATATATTAAAATGAAATGTATAATGATATTGCAGTATTCAATAATATAAACAATATAACATTTAATAATGAAAATTCATGCTGTGTATTGATACACACACACATATATATATATCTTTTATGAAAACTTAATTGGTGCATAATGTGCTTTATGTACTGCCCATGTAGCACAGAAAGTTCAGCAAAAGCAATATGAGTCTTATTGGCTAGGGTGGTATAAACAATAGACTCCTTGTAATGTTCTACTGGACATTTTGCATTGCATAGATAGTAAAAAGTGTTTTGTGTATAAACAAAAATACACAAGCATAAATATATTCAATTCTCTTACAATAATAATGGTTTTCCTGAAATATATTCATGTGTAATTAATTCACCAAATACAACTTTATTTTCTGTAAGACGAGAAATATCACTAGCATCCACCACATATATAAGACCATGTATCTAAAAGATGTAAAATGAAGAAAGAGGGATATTTCAAACAAATATTACGTTACTGCAGATAATTATAAAGAAGGTTGTACTAAATTTCTACAAAATATAACTATAATGTTTAAGATACTTTTATTAGTACTTACACTATTATAATATTTTGGCCATAAAGATCTAATTTGGGAACTACCACCAATATCATAAATTTTCACAGTATATGATTTATATTTTAAAGACACAGTACGGAATCCCATTGTTGGTAGTACAGACTTATCTGAATCTAAAAAAATATATGTTATTATAATAAATATTGTTAAATGTTTATTAAATCAATTGTTATTCCCAATGCAAAATAGAAATAAAAATTATACTATAATACACACCACCACTGATGCAATTTAAAACAGAAGTTTTTCCCGCATTATCAAGACCAACAATGAGTAAGATAATAGTCCTATAAATAAATTATTTGTTAATTTTTTATTTTGTTTTTAAACGTATTTTCATAATAAATTAATACATTACTTTTCAGTACACCTTTTCCTTTGTAACCTTTTCAATATACTCCGTATACAATTACCCATTATAATAAATTTCTTTTATACCAAGTTCCTAAGTGACATAAATTAAGGCCATTGTTTTCTTATATCATATTGTATTGTACATTTTTGTATTTAAAAATAAATACAATAATAAGAACCAATTAATCGTCATTAGTAATTATACGTCAAATGTATCGACTATGTACAGCCGATTTGACGAGAGAATAGAATCATTTCGCGCAACTCGATTGAGCTCAGAGACTCCTCAACCACTTGTGTAGCTCACTTTTCATATCATCCGTAATATACATGGTGGACAAAATATGTTAATGGAGAGAAAAGGTGATAGATGTAGACCATACGAAATAAAATAATCGCTGTGTATGCATGCTAGGTGTTAAGAACCGCGAACAGCAATTAAGACAACATGCGCAGAATGAACAAAAATCGGTTGTTCAACAATTCTATTCTTTCGCCGAATTGACTGATATGTCAAATACGTCAAATGTGTCTACTATAAAGTTGAATCAATGAATGTAATAAATATAATTTCATGAAGTTTTATTACAAATAAAGAGTAAGTGTAAAACATATTTATTTATTTCCCTGATGTAAGTGCATATACGTATTTTCATACATATAAATGCTATTCATATAGTCATTCATTAAAAATATATAATACTATTGCATTGTTTACATAAAACATGGTATGTAACAGTATTTTACACACAATTAAATACTCGTTTTATTATAAATATGTATATCAAAAACGTATTTGTAGTTATAACTAAATTTTCCATACACTATTTATAATTATGTAAGTTGTTTGTTGATAACAGATAACATCTGCTTTAGGCAATTTTTTGTTGTTCATTTCTATGCTTTTCTTATAGTTTATGACTTTTTATATTTTGACTATCTATTTTCAAGGTTTCCAGCCACATGTCTAAGGGGATTATCACAAAATGTGTGAACGTGGATGAAAGGTCGAAATTCAGTTGGTTATAAAATAAGAAAAGTATTATAGAAAGCAGTATTCATTAACTTGTGAAATATTCATAATTGACAGATTGACATTAATCTGTTTAATTTATTTTCATTATTCAAAATTACGGAAATAAATACCATAAATTGTATTACACAATTTGGATAACATACAGTTGATGCACATTATTGATACACCAATATAATTATTACAAACATATATATAGTCTATTGATTATATTTTCAAGAAAAATGAAAAATATTGATTTAATGTCGAGCAAAGTTGGTTTTATTGGAGGTGGGAATATGGCAAGTGCCATTGGTGCTGGTTTAATTCATAAAGGTAATATATTTGTGTTTTAGCATAGCAATTATAATGCTAATAATTAACTGGAATTATTTTTAATACAATAAGCTTTTTGTTACAGGTATTTTAAATCCAGACAATGTTTGGGTTTCTGCTCGTACAGACAGAACTTTAGGTTTCTGGACAGATTTAGGTGCTCATGCCACGTTAAAAAATGGAGAAGTAGTAGATAATTGTGATATCATATTTTTAGCTATGAAACCACATATGCTTGATGATGCACTTCAGGGTATGCAAGCAACAATGAAAAAGAAAACTGCAGATAAGCTTTTTATTTCAGTACTTGTAGGAGTTACATTAGAAACATTAATGAATGTAAGAATTATTATTGCATAAACACATCACACAAACATAAAGAAAGTAGTAAAATTATTGCAATATTTTCAGAAATTGAAATCAGTTGTAACATATCCTCGAATAATTAGATGTATGCCTAATACTCCAATGATGGTTGCAGAAGGAATAACAGGTAAAACATTATTTCTTTGAATAAACAGTAAGAATCATATTTTTATAATATTCTTACTATTTCCAGTATATTGTTCTATGGATACAACTGAAGAAGACGAAAGTACAGTAGGAGCATTATTTTCATATATTGGTGTAAGTGAAAGTGTTCCTGAATCTCTTATGAATGCTATAGGTGCACTTTCAGGTTCAGGTCCTGCTTATGTAAGTAAAATGTATATTTTAATTATTATTTATTTGTTTTTCGCATCTTTAATAAATTTTGAATAGCAGTATGATATTAAATCAAATTTTCAGGCATATCTTATTATAGAAGCATTGGCAGATGGTGCTGTAAAAATGGGTGTTCCAAGACCTATGGCAACAAAATTTGCAGCTCAAGTATTAGTAGGAGCTGGTAAAATGGTACTGGAAACAGGTAGACATCCTGGTCAGTTAAAAGATGAAGTATGTTCTCCAGGAGGTACAACTATTACAGGAATTCATGCTATGGAATGTGGTCAAGTAAGGTAAGATATCAAAATGTAATGTCTGTTAATACACTATGTAATATTACTAATTATATTTGTAGAGCATCAATGATGAATGCAGTTGAAGCTGCAGTAAAAAAAGCCAATGAATTGACCTCCAAAATAAAGTAAAGGTTAATAAAAAATGTATTAAGAAAATAGAATAAATACATAATATTTATATTTTAAGAGAAAAATATATTTTTTTAAATATTTTAGTATTTTACACTATGTTTATTTTAAAAATTTATTTGTGCTGGAAAATATAAACAGTATAAAGAAATAGTCATATAGCAGTCAAATAGAAGATACATAATTCTCAAATCCTTTTTTTTATTATAACAAACTGATCTGAACATACATTTAATTCTTTTGTACATATCATGTAACACCAGCAGTAGGAGAAAATAAATACTAGTCTGTTATGTCTTAAATATATTTAATATTTTTTATTCTATAATACATACTTATCTACTTATTTAATTTAACAATATTATATTTTTGAATATTCTACACATCGAGAAGGATCTGTAGGATAATATTCTTGACATTTAGTCATCAATCTTTTTAAAGCTTGAATGTATTTCCTTTGAGTTTCGTCATTCATTACATGTGCCACATTTTTAGAGAAGATCTTTTCTCTTCCAGTACGTGCATGAATACCAACCATGGTCACACCAATAGGCCATGGAGAATTTCCAATAGCCATTTGCAAATATGCATCACTTGCCTGCAATAAATTATTTTTATTATTCTAAAATAGATATTCCCAATGTATTGTATTAAAATTATTTCATTTACTGATATTTACCAAAATATAATTGCGTTCAAGTAAATGTTTTACAATATCAGTTAAACTGTCAGTGATATCTTCAGGCAAAGATTTGTTTTTTAATTTTCTAAGGAGAGGTTTTAAGTATTCTCTTGTTTGAGCATAAGTAGCACTAGCCATTTTTCCCCTAGTGCTCATTTTTTCAGCAGTGCTTCTACTATTTAATTGAATACCCCACATTTGCACCAAAAATTGTATAAACTGTGTAATAACGTGTAAATCAAAATCCCTGTCACCCTTGTTTAATTTGACAGACATTTTCTGCAGATCTTCATAGGTTACTCCTTCATCAGGTACATGGACATCTCCTTTTCCATCACGATCTTGTGGTTTTGATGAAGCTAATATTTCATTTAGATATGCCTGATCCACTTGTTCCATAGCTTCTTGAAAATCATTCCTAAAACCCTACAGTATAAAATAAAATATATATTAATATTTACAAGCCACCTTTTTATTTAAGTTGTATAATAATCTCTTCTTAATCCCTTCATGTCTATGAACAAGATATCTCATACTATAAAATATTATATGTATAAGTAAATACCTTATTTACTTCAGGTTCAAGAATTTCACATTTTCTTAACCTTTTAAATGCTTCTATTTCTGATTCTCCAAATAATAATATAGGTTCATTCCTTTCACGTAATCTTTTAATCACTTCATGTCTAGGTAATGTTGAATGTTCAGAACTATCATCTGTTTCACATTCTTCTTGCTGTTGCCTTATGTTAACTTTATCATCTTCATCGTTACTGTTTTGTATCTCTTTTACTTCTTGATCTTTTGATATTAGCTCACCTCTTCTAAAATATTTTTTGTTGTTTTTCTGTAATATTCGTATAGTTTGACAAATTATGGAACTAAAATAATATTGACTTACAAAACTATTATAACTTAATTTCATATATTACCAAAACATTACTTTCTTCTAATTGTTTTCGTTTTTTCATTATTTCTGCCTTGAGAATATCCATCATAAATGGGTATATAGCTAAACAGCTTATTTAAAAATATCCCTTTTATATCATGTACTTTATTAACGATTAGTTTTTAGACAAAGTATATTCTAAAATCAAAATTCATAGTCACATAGGTTAAAAATGACACAACACTGTAAATAAATAAAGCTATTCATTGTATGAATCAGAGACATAGAGAATCTTATCTTAATTTAAATATGTTTGAAGTTACACAATAAATTATATATGAAAAGACTGACATTTTAGTTGTTGAAAATAAACGTTTTGAATTTGAACTTTCTGTTAAGGTTATGTTTATTTCTACGATATATCAAAATCTTTGCGCAGGAGCTGAAATAAGATTTGAACTGCTATGTGCGCAGGTACCAGATCATTTCGTAAATGTTTCGCGGGTAAAATGGCGTTATGGAACAAAGTGTTTACAGGATTTGATAAAGAAGAAGAAACTGTAAATTTCGGAAGAAGAACAGTAACAGAAAATAACGGCTTTTTATATGAAGCTTCTACAGTTGCCACAATACAATGCAACAGCGAGGTATTTAAATTAACTTTATTGTAACCAAATTTAGTTTCTGCACCATAAACGTTTTAACGGTCGTTTCTCTTTTAAAATATCTTGAATACAACTTGTACATTTTTATTCATCTTATAAACATTTATTAATCTATAAATCTTGTGACGATTGACAAAGAAATGAAAATATCATGAATATTTTATAAAAGATATTTGTATTTTTTTTACAAGGTTTTAAAGGAGCCAAGCATTCTGGCATCTGTACAATATTCAAGGGTTTGCATAATAATTGATAAGTCAATTACTATATTTAAAGATGAAACCTGCAAAGAAATATTATTGAACATTAGTTTTGAGTCAACAATAACATGTTATTGTATTACTAACAATGGTTTATTTTTATTTATTGTATTATCAAATGGATTCTTATATTGTCTTGATTTAAATAAAGGACAAATTATTTTCACAAAGTAAGTGTATGACCTTGCATTACAATGTTATAATAATAAACCCATAATTATAAAAATATATTTATTTTTATACATAGAAGCATCAGTAAAGATGGATATAAAATAATAACTATATATTTACAAAATGAAAATGATGAATTTATCAATATATATCTTGTTGCTAAAAATGGGGCCATTTATAGGTAACTATATTAAATTATATAGGTAAATGAAAATTTTTAATCACAAGTAATACTTATATTCCAGAGTATCACAATTTAATAGTAAACTTGTTCAATCACTTATATCAAATAACACCAATGTTAATATTAAAATGGAAAATCCTATTGAGGAAATTCACTGTACACAGCTATTTAAAGGTTTTTATAATGATCAGGTGTGTATACGTTATGTTTAATAAAATTAATACTTTTTTTCATAAGAACTAAAAATTTTAGCATCAATTCTATAGGTAATACATGCTGCTGTAGGTGCAATAAATAATGATATATCAATAGCTATGGTATGTTTAAATAAGTTATTTATGTGGCCCTCTGAACAGTCCATATGTTGCAATTATATTAAAGCAAAGTTTTTTAAAAATCATATGTGAGTATTTATATAAGTTAAAACATTTAAATTTAGTCAGTTGATATACTCAGATCTTAATGATAAATTATTGATTTTAATAATCTTAGGGCTATGTTATGTTTACGTAAAGATTACATATTAAAGATGGTATGCCCTCAAACTTTACTTGGTGTAAATATGAATACTCTGCCTGTATCAGATTTTGCAGTAATTGAAAACAATGATAACAGTTCGTCCCAAATTCTTGTGTTAGCAGCATCTGACAATTGCATTATGCATACTTTGCATGTTTTTTCATTTCCAGGTATATAACATGATCACAAATTATTTTTTTAATATATTTAATTTACACTATTATTTAATTACATCGTTTTACTTAGAATTTGATGAAAAGTTTCGAATAACTGTGCCAACTACAACATATCTTGTTGAAATTATGGATCCTTGTGATGAAACAATTTTGTATTTGGAAGGAGTTAATGATTTGGAGAATGATGCGAAATATATTGATACAATCAGGGTAAAGACTGTGTCAGAAAGTGTTCCTGAATATCAGTTACAACGTTTGCTAAGAAAAGAACAGTTTGATGCAGCTGAAGCTTTTGCACAAAAGTTCAATTTATCTACAGAACCTATTTATTGTAGGAAAGCATTATTACTTTTATTGCAACTTGAATCTCTGGCAAAAAAGGATTGTGGTTCTGTTCAACTGGATATGCTTCTTAGTGTATTAGATAAAATAAAAAATGTACAATACATAGTAGAATGTTGTAGTAAAGCACTTATACCTAATTATAAACAAATGAGAAAAATTCATACATATGCACGTTCAAGAGTTACAAAAAGTACTGCAGTAAGTAATTCTGATGTGATTGTACTTGTCATATTCTTTGTACTTTTTATATTATAAATAATCATAAATTATAGAAAATGAAGACTGATGAACACCTAAATCTTCTATATTTGATTAATAATATGTTACATAAATTAGAGACTTTTCATATGATTTGGGGGTATCAAAAAGATGACCAATATTATGATGATGATATTATGAAAGAATGGATAAAATTTCAACATGCAGATTTTGTAGAACTACACAAATATTATATAAATTTGGTAAAACAGTAAATTTAATATGAATTTAGTACTAGTACATTTACTATCAAACTAATACCACTTATATGCATATAGGGAGAAATGGAAATAGCAACTTTAATTTGGGTTCGACATCTTCCAGATATAATTAAATATATATCTGTAAAAACTGTAAGAGATATATTCGCAATTATTCCCGAGAATACATCTCCATCTGTCCTTTGGCCATGGTTATCACATTTTATACCCACATTATTGTCTTGTATTCCTAGTGCAATATCTGAAATTATTTGTTGGGGATGTAGAAAAGTTAAATCATTTGAAAAAACTTATTATTCCGAATGGCCTAACATTGGAATTGATTTTGCAAAAAGATTTATAAAATTGCTCAAATTTGAAGAAAATCATCAGTCTTTATATTCCCACCAAGAATACCTAAACAATGATTCCAATTTGAAACAGCTTATTCTTTTAATACAAGCTATGTCTGATATTAAAAAGCTAAAATTTAATTACAGGTAACAACCTTTAATTTTTGTTCAATAAACGAAAAGAGTATCTTGTCTAAAATTACATGTATTATTAAAATTTCAGATTAACAATATCTCTCAAATCTTATAATGAAGATCCTATGGAAGTATCTTATATGTTACTGAATAAAGTTCACATAGATATTCTACCAGAATTTATAAATACATTTTTAAAACAGTACATGTTAAATAACTTGTTGCAAAATGATTATGTTTTTTCAATGTATATACAGGTATGATTAATTTAAATAAACGAATACATTTATTAAACATTATACAATTAGAGTTATAAATAAATTTAATTACAGAAAATTGTAAGAAATTCTAGGAATTTCTGGTTTGGTGAAGGATCTTTATGGGAAAAAAGAATTATCCTTATCATAGATTTTATACAAAATATAGAGGTATAAGTGT